>OX424490.1:9238942-10438942 GCA_949152395.1 Agrochola litura
CATCTCTTATTCTCAACTACTTAACTGCATACCATGGACTATTATGGGTCACCAAATACGTTTTACATGCGCAAAATTTGTTGGACCTCAGTAAACACACGAACCTCGGACAAAGTGTTGTATTCATGAACCATTTGCCGTATTGAAATATCTATTGGAAATAAATTGACTAGTCCCGAAATGTTACCCAAAACCACGTCTTTATTGTACAAAAACCAATACATATTTCCATATCCCAAGCAAGTGTTTGTTTACATATTTACACTCTAATTCACAAGCCAAGCGTGTTAGTAGACCATACATAATGTATCTTAAACGTCGTTTCGAGAGCAAAACTCGTGATTCTGAAAGCGAAACGAGACTTACGAGGCGTATATCTCCATGACTTAATGCATACGTTTAGACCTATTACGGAATGAACGAACCGTTATGGTAACTACGCTTATTGAAATGCTGTTGCGTTTTTGATTTTATGTAACTGTTTTATGTCAGTGTAATTAATTGTTTATAATCGCGATTTAATAGGTTATCGTAGGGTTATGTGTATCCGCGATTACATCCTTTATTGCAGTAATATGTTATTTGATATGTGTGTTGTTATACTGAGCTTAGTTCAAAGAGATTTTACCGGGTTTAATGTCAACTTTTCAATAACTTCACAACAGAAAACTCATCAAATTTTTCTTCTGGATTTTAATCATGGTATTTTTGTCAAGTCTGATACGTTATAAAACAAAATTTTACACATCTACACTGTTGATTACTTATGGCCCAATCCTGCTTATAGATATGTCGAGGGGTTTCACAATCCTTTATCAAAAACGTTAAGACCGAAGGAGGTTCTGGACTTTACACTTACCTACAGTTACATAACCATCATTGCAGGTAAAGTATATTCCTAATTAAAGTCCCTTTTTCGCAAACTTAGGTACTTCACGAGGTCCATTGAAAGTCAAGTCATATAACTGCTATTAAACACTTTATAGGCGACTCTTCGTCTCTGTGTTAATTTGCACTCGTGAGGAGTAGGATAAGATCGTAAAGTGATAAAAATATATGGAGGTACTGCAATACGGGTGGACCTGTAGGTGACCTCGGAGCTCGTCTATTTCTGCTCCGATATAATATTTCTTCTGCATTACTTATTATGCTCCTCCCTTATCCTAACTTGCTTCGGCTCGGTACAGCATCCCCATTCTAGCCATATTTCGCACAATCCATCCATCGATCTCTTTACTGCTTTCCTACGGCACCCTAGTTCTAATTGAATGTCAAGGCTTTTGTACCATGCATATTAGTTATCATGACTGCTCCTGGGCTCAACCTTCTCTAAGCTACACTACAGTAATATGTTGTATGCCATATGTATGTATTCAGTCTTAAGCCACATTCCATCTTCACTCAGCAGATCGATCTAGAGGTTCCAGCCGGATGCTTGAATCATTCATCACGTTTAACTAAGCGTTTTTGTTTCGGAATCGATTTAATAGTGACTGTATCGATGCTTACGTGCGATGGCATCGGGGCCAAGGTGGATACCATTCCGATCAAGTCAGGAAAAAGAAGGGACTACATTGAAGATTCAATTCAAAAATCTATTGTTAAAAGTATGTCGTCAATCTGGCGACAAAAGTCGGTGAAGAAGACGGATGTTCCAAGATTAATTTATAATTTTGTTGAGCTAGCTCTAATGTTCGAAGAATTATTAGTCTGGTGCATTGATCAAGTGGCAGCAAATCCATAAACAGTTCAACTAAGTACAAAGCGATGGTTTGAATGATGAGCAGCAGTCTTTGAGTCATCTCGGGCTTTCCGTTTGTCCCTTTGTAACTATTTCCCGACATGTCTTTCATTTATGGCCCGACACCGTACCTACTGTACATAAATCTTCTTCCATACAATATTGACTCCACGACACATATTACAAGAAACACGTTGTCACGAGCGAGTAATTTCGAGAACGCAGCAATATTTGTTACTCACGTACCGATCGAGTTTGAAGTATAGCCGACGTGAACAATGTTCTGTAGCTAAATGTAATGTATGGCTGGAGTGTGTCGAATTTGTACAAGAAAATGGCAAGGAAATATAACATACCGGTCATACCACAGTACGTGATAGGTTAGGCAGTGGTACAGTAATACGAACTGATGACGATGAATAATGAGACAAAATCCATAGAATATGATTGTTATTCTTTGCTAAAACCAATACTGTCATGATAAGATAAATAAATTGATGATTACAATATTTTGTTTGTGTGTTAATTCTTCAACCGTCTCAGAAGTGCTTTGCAAAGCTAAACTTAGATTTATTTTCATTCAAGCCTAAATGATCTGATTAACAATATTCTTCCGAATCCAGGTCTATTTTTGATTCAGGAAAGAAATAAAAAGGCATTGATCTTTCTTCACCTACAGTTAGTTGATGATAATACAGTACCTAATGTGTTTCCAGTCATGCTTCAGTCACAATGAATTACATTATTCTATCGTAAAAGTTTAATGGTTTTGTGACCATTCTATCTCTCAAAGGAACCTAGTATGAGTAATAGACTGACTCAATGGGACCTTTAAGTGTTTATAGCTTATTGAATTCGCCATTTCAGATACAGAATACAGTTAAAATGAGATTGGGTAAGTAGTAAACCTACTTTAAGTTTACTGCAGAATTCGATCTAGATATTGTGATTATTACTGATATGGATGTATGTAGGATGTAGGTTAAAAAATATGGAGAAATTTACGGATATACTTATTGTTCGATTTCTTATCCCATGTGTGATTACTGATTAGGAAATAATGATGCCAGGTGGATAACAAGCCCGGGTGTCACCATTGTGTGGACCACAGGACACGGTGGAGGTCTGCCCGGCTTGGGAGGAGCATCGCCGTGTTCTCGTGGAGGCGACCGGCGGCGGTGATCTCTCGCGTCCGGCCCTGATTCGGGCGATGGTACGGAGCGAGAGGAAATGGGAGGCCGTCACCTCCTTCTGCGAAGCAGTAATGCTCGCGAAGGAGGAGGCGGAACGCGTGAAGGAGACGCAAAATTCGCGCCCTCACGCCCCTAACCACCACAGGAGGAGACGCCCTGGGCGTCGGGAAACGCGAGGCGATTTCCGGCCACCGTAGGCTCGGGCTTGCGGACGGTGAGCAATGGCTAGCTCGTCGTCCGATAAGAACCAGGCCCGGGTCGATGGTGCGTTGTGTTCCACGCGCGCTTCAAAGAGATGTCAGCAGAATTGACGAGGTCCGCTAGGGCCGATGCCTGCCGGGTTTGCGAATAAGGCCGAAAAGGAAATCGTGGCCCCCGGCAACATGGCAACTGAAGGAACACGGGTGGGTTTTAGTCAGTAAGAGTCTGATACGCCCTCCTGCTCCACCTGGAGCGGGAGAAGTTATTTGATAATTTCACACCTAAAAAAAAAGGTGGATAACAAAAACATCACCCGTAGCGGCCATAGCGGCTTTAGCCCACAAATGCTTCGGTCGCGAATCCGTTTGTAAAGCGTTTGCCATTGAAGAAGGAAGCAGTTTACCGTGCATTTATCGCATAGTGGTTTATGAAGGATTCAAGATCTCTATAGAGTTCAGCGTACAAGTTGAGTGAATGTTAGTTATGAGTTCAACGGTCACGAGAACTCATTGAGATTGATAACAATTAAAATTCTACATACATACATGCATAAACTCACGCCTTCTTCCCATGGGTGTAGGCAGAAACCACAGAACGCCACCTGCTACGATCCTTACATACTCCTTTTGCCTCGTTTACGTTCATACAACTGGTCATACACGCACGCCGGTTGCGAGTACTAAGCACCTGGCCTTTCTGAAGAACATCACCAATAAGGTCAGTATATGTCCTCCTTGGGCGTCCTCGACCGGTCTTTCCCTTTACATCAGCCTTGTAAATACATTTTGTTAGTCGCCTTTCATTCATCCTCTCAACATGCCCAAACCATCTTAGCATACCCTTTACAATTAAAATTCTATGTCTCATTAATAACCGTTGAAAGGTTAAAGTACGAAATACCATCTTCAACGGCACTTCTTGTTCCAAACAGTACAACATTACCATATATAAATAATGGTTAGTATTCTAACCCTACGCGCAGTCCCTGATTATCAATTACAACGAGTTTAGAACAACCAACACGCATTCCATACTGGAGAGCCACATTATTCAGAATAGCAGTACTTTATATAACGTGATCGGTCATAAAAATGGAAATAAACACAGTATTCTGAAGCTCAAATACATACATTTTGTACAACCTATTAAAGTCCTATACAACATGCTATCACGATTTCATTACGTGTTATTTATGGTATGATTTTCACGCAACCTTAGACCTTAAGCCTATGAAGCAAAGTGTAAAGTACTAATTAGTTATTACAGGTATACAGAAAATTTGGTCGTATTTGCACCATGTTTGATTTTTGACTTAGATATGGAAATAACGACTTCATTTTAAATTACATTAGGTTCAATTTCAATCGATTCTCACAGGTTCTAACTGTTTTCAGGAAATAATTAGTGTTATTTTATCGCAGGTCATACAACTTTTCCAAAATTCCCTTTCTTAAAGTAACTTTCAGAGTTTCAATTTAAATCAAACGGTTTTTTATGTCAACTCTAAGCAATAAATTTAAAAAAAAACTTCATATTATTTACTGTCATATTAGAATGATTTATTATAACCGCATCTTCTGTAGTACCGCTTTTGATTCTTGTACATTTAGTAAAGGAAGTGCGTGACAACGCATATATAATGGAGTATTTAACAACTCGGCGACGCCATTGACCATTTGCAGTTCTTTTAAAACCTGATCAAATATACATGGTAAGAAAAATTGTATGCTTTTACTGCTTCAATTCCATGTCATATTACGTACATATACAGTGCTTTGTATTTTAACGATGCATTATATTGGCAGCTAAAGTTTATCAAACTAGGAATTGATAGGTCAAACTGCAACCAGCTAAAACTACAGCTACATGTAAATGTCGAAAGCTCATAAACAGATATTTGAGATTAAAGATTACTCAAGCAAGACATGAAGTAAAGCGAGGGAAATATTTTATTTACTACTGAACTTAAAGTTCTTGATGTTTATAATATTAACGTCTCCTCCGCTAACATCGAACTCACATACCAAGAAAATCTCAATAAATTGAACTATCTGATCAACCTATCAAAAGACAGAAGCCAAACGCCTAGAAATTGAAAAAAGACTGAACTGACTCTGGACTGAAGGACTGAAGGTTGACTGGTAGATAATGCCTATAGTATTAAAAGTCCGCCTCTGTACATTTATGTGCTTAAAATCAATCTGCCTAGCCTTTTCCCAACTATGTTGAAGTCAGCTTCCAGTCTAACCAGATGCAGCTGAATACCAGTGTTTTACATGAAGCGACTGCCTATCTGACCTCCACAACCCAGTAACTGAGTAATACGATACCCCTTGGTAGGACTGGTTGTCAGACTTTCGGGCTTCTGACGACCTGTAACGACTGTCAAAGATTCACGAATGACAGCCGGGACCAACGGCTTAACATGCTTTCCGAGACACGGAGGAGTCTCAGTATGTAAAGATGATCACCCATCCACGGACCAACCCCGGCAAGCGTAGCTTAACCTGATGGATTGATCCGTGCGGCTGTTATTACTTAGCCACAAGCTCCTCCTAAGATATGTGCTTAAAGTATTAAATAAATAAATAACTCTCATAATTTCTTGAACATCCAAACAGAGAATCGAAGCTCTAGTGAATATTGGCAATGTGCCATTCATCTTTGCATTAGTATAATGAGTTCGTTTACCTATGATGCTAACTTTAACTTTACAAGTCCAATAAGTACAGTCAGACATACTGGCAGGTTAGTAATTTATCTTTCTTTTGTTTTCCGAAAATGCGATGCGCACCTCGGGTAAGCTTTGATTGAAAACGATTATTATAACAGTCAAAGATCTCATCTTCAGTTATTTCGTAGCTAAGAAAATATCTATCTTGTCATAAGTCATTTATTCATTTGTTTAACATAGGTGTACAATAGTAATGGTATATAAAGATAAAGAGTTCGCTATGTTATACCAGAGGGCGTACAAATGTTTGTATTTGAGTAATTATTGAAATAAATAAGCCTGAACAATAAAAAAAACAATTATAAAAAATCACACATTTCATAATACAAATTAATTAATAATAAATAGCAATAGAAATCAATGTCAATATAAAAAAAAATTACAAATATAAATGTCAATACAGTGCATGACAACACACAGACTGAAAACAAATAATAAGGCTGTGTCATTAAACAATACTAAAGTTAATATAAAAAAACTGATGTCAATAATACTAATGTCAATAAATAAAATTTATGTCAAGGATCACAATACATTTTATTTTCTTAGCATGTCATCATTCTGTCATTAAATTTTTGTCTGTTATAAATTCCGAAATACTGTAATCGGCTATGTCTCGGCAACCTTTTGAGAGACTTGGAGAGCGTGGGTCAGTTTCCTTTACTTTTTCACCTTATTACCCTTCTATAGCTTTCAGAATACATACGTAAGCTTATCTAGTATAAACACCACGACAAGCTCCCCTTAGTATTCAACTTTGTCTCCAACATTATCTATACGTCTTTCCGCCATTGTTTCGCTTACAAATAGGCGAATAAGTGCGTGATATTTGGGACCATTTTCCGTGCCATTTTACAAATCTGTCGTGCATATCAAGTCAGGTCGCTTAAAATTCCTTTAAGATATTTACATTTAACCGATAGACACATAGCCCAGAGATAGGGTGTGGATTTACGATCGAAAGGTCACCAGTTCAAATTGGGCAATCATAGTGAACCTATTCCCAGAACAAGAGTTTTGCGTAGTTTTGTAAGATTAATAGGAATATTAGTAAGTGTACGCAATGGAGTCAAAGATATTAGATTACTAGGCATTGTGATACTAGGTATTAGTAACGACAATGAAATAGACCGAGCAGTTGGAAATATAATTTAGACTTTCGACGAATTCAATAAAACCAGAATCGGGGAGACCGTTGGAAGCCTCAACCTCAAAGGAGCTAAGCTCAACAATGAGACAGTGCGGTCTAAATATGCCACACTATAAACTACGAGTGAACTACTATTGCAACTTGGTGATTAAATCGAGTGAGTGCACTCATTAGAATAAGGGCTCGTGAATCGATGATCGGCGAGTGTTTACTGTGTCAATATGCAACTGTGTAGACAAAACGGAATAACAGTCCAGTCGATTGTATTGATATAAAACCATCGATCAAACTTGTTCGCCCTACAACAACGTGAATAGCTGTAATACTGCACAGAGATGAAACGACATGCAATATTTCATTCGGACTTACGAGCAGACGCCCTGTCGGAAATGAGAGCAGGATAATAAGAGAAGATAAGAGAAGGATAGTAAGAGCCGAAGCCAAAAGTGAAGAGAAGGACTCGATAGTTTGCAGCGTCAGGTGTAAAACATCTAACCGTAACCTGTTCAATGTACAGGAAATTACCCACAAAGTAAAGTTAACCAGTGACTGCCTCGTTGGTCTAGTGGTCGCAAGCGCTACTGCTGAGCATGAGGTCCTGGGTTCGATTCCCGGGTCGGGCAAAGTGTTATTGGGTTTTTCTATCTGAAATTTCTCAGTAGCAGCTCGGAGTCTGGATTTGTGCCCGGTTGATGGCAATAGGCTCGCCCCCTATTACATGGGACTTAAACACAACTGGCGAAATGTGGGTGTACCTGCTACAGGGACACCTTTGCCCAACCCTTCGGGGAAACAAGGCGTGATGTTATGTTTATGTTAAAGTTAACCAACAGCTAATTCACACGTCTCGTTAACCGATGAGCTTTTCTTGTAAGACCTTATGATTAAATTCCCATGCATATATGAAAATACTTCACCAGACTGGCTATAATTAATAACGTAGCATACGTCAACCAGTTCGTATCTGCACACCTCTTCCGATATACCGCCGGTACCGCTTGACAGCGAATGGGCGTGCATTAGTTACAATATTTATGGCCCAAAATACAAGTGGGTGGCGAAAAAATGTAATTAACTAGGATAGAATTACTGTTATTAGTAACCAATATATTTTTTGTACGTGTGAAGGGAATTAATTGCAAATCGATTGCGATTTTATCGAAGATAGGTTATTTATCTCAGTCGCCTGTATGGAATATTAAATGGTGTTTAATGGCCTAGTGTTGGAGAACGAGCTCTGTTCTCGCCTTTAAGGACGCGTGATACATATCAACGAAGCCAATTATTTCATTGAAACGAAATAAAAACATGAATGAAATAGTCGTGGCTAGTATTATAAACAAGACGGCAGACTACGTGTCTTAGTGAAAGAAAGGTAGATACAAAATTGGTACTGATTAGTGTAACTTGCTCAACCTGTATACATTTGTTCAGCTTCCCTATCATTTATTTCTGTCGATGCAGTATGCCTTAATGCAAACATCATGAAAATAATTAAATCAAGTGGTGTATTAATGTCAGCACCTCTTCTTTCTTAATCAAATATCACAAACGCGGCATCGTGTCTGTACTCTGTACACGCCAAAATCCAAATTCAAATCGCTAATATCTCCGAGCTCATACCTTGTATACCCAACGCAAGCGCAACCCGCACCGTATGGGAGCACGCGGATAATTTATGTGATAGAACGAACGATGCTCACAGAATACTATGTTCTACAGTTCTAGCTCTGTTGTCGTCAGCTATGTTCACCTGCTGAGACATTGTCTTCGAACTGATACGATTTGATTTAGTTGCGTATTTCATTTGGAGATTAGAATTCTTTATAGCTCCTACAAAAGGAATTTTGTACGCTTACGTTATCTGATTATGCTGTTGTTATTCCTAAGTTGTCGTGTTTTAAGATGCAGTTAAAGGTGAGAGATTTATTTTGTAGACTTATTTGGTTTATTTACGTTGGAAATCAATGCTAAGGTGGGAAAGTATTACTTTTAAGCTTGTGGTAACATCCCCTCTAAAGCAACGACCAATTTAAGAGACCCATTACTTGTACTTTCAGTGCAAATATTTGCAGAATACCCATGGCTATTTGAAACCAATTTTAAGAGGAATGCGCTAGTAAACCATCGGAAATGGATTATACACGTAATTATCCACATGTAACTCTGCCACACTATGACGGGTACAACGCGTAGGAAAGCATTAATGTGATTTACTCTCCTAACGGGATCTTAAGCCTCGTCCGTGACTAGTCGAGTTATACTGGTTTTTGGTTAAAGGATATTGCCAATAAGTGTTTATGGCACTATGTTATTCGAAAAGCAATTCAAGCGGTAGTAATCTATAATAAACCTTTTGTAGTCTCATATCTGTTAATCAAGCTAACAATGAAGAAGTTCTTGAAGAAGGATTGAAACTCGCGTCAGAATTTAATTTGTGAATTGCGAGAAGTGTTCAGATCGTCATTCTATCGAGTTCTAATTTAAGGTTTTGTTCCAGCAAATAAAGGCCCGTAACGTTTGTAGTTTTTAGTTTGCAAAGAAAGAGGAAGAGAAGCAACATTCTTTGATGCTTTCTGCTTAAGTCTGTGGCAAGGGAATAGTGCCATTCGTCTTTTCCAAAACGATGCAGCGACTATTGATCAAGTCTTCGATATACCTAATATCAATATAACAAAAACGACTATTTACGCTCATAGCCCATTTTGAACCGATTGAGCACCTCGTTAGCTGACAAAAGGTGCTATGGACACTAGAATTTACATATTCAGTGAATTGCCTGCACTTGTGAGGGTCAATAATGTGGGAGTTTTGCACATTGCATGAATTGTGACATCCTTTAATACCTGTAAACAAGGATTGAGAAAGCCTGGCAGGCTATCCTGTGATCGTAGAAATGGCACTGGTTGGAGCTTCAAGTTAGTTTCGATTTTTTTATAAAAATACTTGCAATAGGAATAGACAGTATTCAACAAAATACAACGGACGTGGATATATTTAGTAACCTGTTCCACTTAGCTATTTCTAAAGAGCCATAAAAAACTTCTTAAAGAAATCGACACGTGTTTCACCTCTCAACGAGGCATCCTCAGGATGACGATTGACTTGTCGCGAACCCGAACACGGCGTGTTGATACACCGAGCGCTGAACGCAGACTGAGCCTTATCGCCCGTTACAAAATATATACTTACTACTGTTACTTATAGGTTACTAAATATATCCACGTCTATTGTATTTTATAATGGATCGCGAACCCGAACACGGCGTGTTGCCACACCGAGCGCTGAACGCAGACTGAGCTATCGCCCGTTACTAAATATATACTTACTACTGTTACTTATAGGTTACTAAATATATTCACGTCTATTGTATTATATAATGGATTTCCGCAAGGTCACGCCTGAATCAATTAACTAGTATACAACAACTATATGCGAATTTTGTAAAAAAAAAAACTTAATTTATAACCACAGCTGTCGTTGCAAAGGGAGCGAAGAACATATTATATTGAAACCTTACAAGATGTGATACAGGGGCCACGAAGCAATAGTTTCATATTACTCTCTCAACCCAATGAACCAAACCGAAGTTCAGGGAGTTATACAGTGTGAGTCTTTATAATGTGCACATATCGAAATGAGGAAATATATGCTTAATTTTATCGAAGGGAAAAATATTAACCTTTACCAATATTATTACTTCCTAAAATTCTCCTGAAAGTTCAACACTCTTTATCCACTTAAGAGCAGTTTCCTCAAACTGTTTTGTAATCTAAACAACTTTGTTACAAAGCAAAGCAGCAAGGCTTGTCCCTGTAATGCCTTTTAATGTTGCCATTAATATTCTAGACGGAAAAGCATTTCTTCCAATGTACTTACTTTCCTAGCTGTATCATTGATTTTAATCTCATCCGTAAGCTGACGTAGATTGGAAAGACATTGTTAATATAGAGAAGTTAAGTCTGATCCAAGCTGAAGATATGAACTGTCAAATAATATGAAAGTTGATGCGTTCTGGTGCCAAGAATAACATGGCAGGTGGCAAGATAGAAAATTCTATACACTGTTAGAATTTACCTTTGAAAGCAGAGCCGCTAGAAGTGCCAAGCTAAACTGGGCACCCAGTAGGTCTTTGGATATGCAAGAATTAGATTCTTAATAAGCAAAATAGCATAGGCACTGTGAGAAACATTCACAACTTTACTTCCATGTATTAAACATTTGCAATATCTAGTAATTGTGAAGTCAAAGCGGCACTGCCTCAACCAGTAGATAATTAGTACTTCGACTTCAAACCTTTTTGCTCCGAACAGTGGTTTTACATTTCAAAGAAGGTGTAAGGTGCTAGTATTCTAGGAATTGTGTGAAGTCACGTTAAACAGTAACGGGCTATGTGCAAGTAAGTGACAAGTGGTCGGCTTGCAAGCACCATGGTAACCCATTTACCCTAAGTAAACTTTCACAACGCGCACGGGGATAGTACTTAAGTAGCTAATACATAGATATTCCGTGCTTGGAGATAAATAGCTGAGAAATGTTATGAGTACTTCGGCTATCTTCGTTTATACTCGGATCATCCGAGTCGGAAGTCTGATCATGTAAGGTTAATGCAAACGTTAAGGTCCGTATCTGTAAAGTGTATATTCTGTGAGCAATTCTCCTATTTTGATGTTTGTGAGTCAAAGATAATCCCTTCACCTTTTTTACGGGCAAAGTAGAGTCTAACGTGTCCAAATTGCAAAATCTTTCAAAAATGTAATTATATGCATTACTAAAGTTAATATTGACCTCTGACATAAATACGTACATATTACTGAAATAATAATTTAAAGACTCAATTTACTATATACACATGACATTCAAAACCGCACGCAAAGAAACTTGTGAAATCTCAAAGAATGCTAGAGTTAAGTATTTTACTTCGAAACAGATATATATATACAGAATATGTATTATCAGTGAAGGCAAAAGAGTCTAACTACCGAATAATAAGCAAATTGTGTAAAAGTTTCGAAATAACGAGATACACAATATTGGTATCCGAGCGAATGACTTTTGACCGTTGTATGGTCACTTAAATGCTATAAATATCACAAAATTGAATTGGAATGAAGTGAATGAACTAAACAATCGCCAATTACTGCTTGAAATTTCGACTTTAGCACGGTTCTCATGCTGTATTAGGTAAATAGACGTAGAACTAAATGTATTGTGTATTACGGTGCAGTACAATCTGTAGATCTTCTTAGGAACTCTGTCGCCTGCGGCGTGTCTCGTTGTAAATCACACGCTTCTTGCACCAATTTAGGGTTGCTTGTTTTTATTTAAGGTTGTCAACAAATTAGTGAACAGAAACTAAAGTTATTACTTGTATCAGGTTTCGCGGTGGCTATAAATATTATCTCGGGCGAAAACGCGTTACTAAAGCCCCTTTATGCCTTGAAAAACGAGACCGATATCATCATTTTCGCTTCTAATACCATCGGTACTATACAAGGTGGCAGGGACATCGACGCGAAAACTGTTACTATGGATTCAGTACATGATTCTGAACCACACTGCGTTGAATTGCTTCGCCGGTTATTTAAAAAAAAAAAAAAACAGTTGTTCTATACATTTTGACCGCGTAGGATAACTTTTCTATGAAACAGCCGATTTTATTTAAATTTCTGACAAAAAAAAAATTACGCAGGGGTTTCAGAATCATGTACTGAATCCATGGTAACAGTTTTCGCGTCGATGTCCCTGCCACCCTGTATCTATACTCACGTGGAGCTCGTTTCGTTTCTATTAAAGCCTATCGGTTCCAACCCAACTTTGGAACAATCACTAATCTTTATTGCATCAGAACTTATTTCAATACACAGTAACAATTTTCTCACATATTTCTGAGTACATAATATATTATACCAGGTGTCAAATGACAGATATATCGACTGGATTGCCCAAGCTTCTAGCATCATTTTAAAGATGATATACCGTGAAGCAAGTGCAGTTGCAATAGTTTTACAAATACTTACTCTAACGATGCGATTGCGCACCTAATGTTTCTATTGCGTGACTTTTTGTATTTTGATCACGGGACATTTGTAAAAAAATATATATTTGATTACGATATTACAACTGACGAAAGACGATTGTTAAGGTTTTCCTTAACACCTCTGTAAATTTCACAAATTCAGAAACACAGACAGAGTCGCGATATTAAAAATTTCCTCATCAACCATCAAGAAGTTACTGCTAAACTGGTAAGTAGTAGGTATCAATCTGGTGGTAACCATCCCTGATGTGATACCAAATTTAAGGGCTAAATAAGACTGCAGTCTATCGTTTACTTCTTCTGAACATTTGACTCCATGTATGTTTCAAGCTTTTGATTGGTAAAATTGAAGTTCAAGTAGTTTTCCAGCCTATAGCTAATTCATTTAGGCATTTGTTCTATTGCAACTTCATAGTACTTTTTACTGTCTGTAACATTTATCTTATAAAAACAAATGACATGTAGATATTACACTCACCCCTAGAGTACAATTTAAACAATGCAGTAATCTCCCCAAGAATTTGCCTTGAGCGAGTCACTTGTTTTACACCCAACGTGATGCTTAACAAGCAAGTTAAGTGAGTTTTACTTAGATTTTTTACACTTAAACTTAGACAGACCTAGGACTCGTTTATTGAAAAAGCTTTAAACCTGTCTAGACTTTAAATAAGAGGTCCCTTGAGGCTTAAAGCAAAATGCTAAGTGCATATTTTATGATGCATACGAAACAAACGAAAGTTGGGTAATGTCATATTCATACTAAAGAAAATGTTCATGAAGTTTTTGAATATTATTGACCAAATTCATAAAACAACAATATCGTATTAACATTTGAAGAAGCACCGGTTAGCTTATTGCAACAGAACTAAACAATGATGACGCAAGTTAAGTGTCAAGATCATCTTCACTGCACACTTAATAAAATTATAAACAAAATTCGTGTCTACCAAGTTTGTATGAATATGATATTATGTTTTGCTTAATTTGCATGATGACTTGACAATGAAAATCAAACAAATATTAGAAGCTTCTCATTTGAATAATGGGTTACGAAGTTGGTATTGTTGATCGAAGGTTACTAAGGTTAATTAAGCTACACTTGCCGGGGTTGGTCCGTGGATGGGTGATCATCTTTACATATTGAGACTCCTCCGTGCCTCGGAAAGCACGTTAAGCCGTTGGTCCCGGCTGTCATTCGTGGATCTTTGTCAGTTGTTACGGGTCATCAAAAGCCCGAAAGTCAGACAACCTGTCTTAACAAGAGGTATCGTATTACCCAGTTACTGGGTTGTTGAGGTCAGATAGGCAGTTGCTCCATGTAAAATATTGGTATTCAGCTGCATCCGGTTAGACTGGAAGCCGACCCCAACATAGTAGGGAAAAGGCTAGGCATGCAGGTCTTAAAAGAATTTTACATCGACAGGCTATTTTCACACCACACAGTCCAAGCACAACTATATGTTAAACTGAAATAAATTGAGGTTCTAGTAGGTTTATTGTAAGTCCCATAACTTCAAGCTCCCTATACGGTGTAGTACATACTTCGGTCCTTTTAATTACAGCCCCGCCAGGTTCGCCGCGGGCTAGCTTTCCGCACATAGAAAATCAAGACCTTCACAGCCTTGTTCTTGTCAAACTCCGATAGTATATTATAGCATGTTTACACTTTGATTAGTGCAAGTGATTAGTGAGCTAAAATTAGAAGTAGCTCGATCGTTAGATGTGGTAGTGAATACACTCGCTTCATTAGCCGTATAAAATGTGGTCTTAGTTTTTACAGATCACTCGGGGCTATTCAAAAGGCTATTGGAAAATTGCTTGATGTGGACATTTACACATTTTTAACGATCCGGCACATCTTTTATTGCATCCGATGTTAAAGGTTAGTCGGTTTCCACTAATTGGACAAGCTTTTTAATGGCGATAGCTCCATATTAATGCGCAATGGCCATTGAATTTATATTTACATCGTCTTAACGTGGAACACTTTCCTCTTCAGCTCAAAGAGTGTCCATGGAGTTTCTTACCCGTTCTTCTCCATTGGTACCTACTACGCTTTGGAATGGGCAACTAGCTTCATATTTCTGACTGACCGATTCCTTGACAATTCAAAAGTGCCTGTAAATGATTTAATTGAAATAAAATGCTTTGAGTTTGCAGAGTTTGCTCAACTAAATAAGCCGACAAAATGCCGACTCTTGTAAGTCGGGATCATTTATTTTCTATAATAAATGATCCATTTTACAACAATACTGAACAATAAAATTTATAGCACATGTAAGCTATTTTGTCTAAATGTTTATCTATCAACCAGCTTCCCATAATACCCGTATTAGGTACGTTTTGTTACATTATCAAGCAAGATAAAGTACATGCAAGAAATATTAATAATGCATCGTTTAGGAAACGACAGGAACCATTATTCTATTGATTTTACGGCTTGTTTGAGAACATTCCTAATGCGTAACAACTTGGTATCAGGGTATCAGATAGTTCGTTTTGAAACAAATGAAGCACGCCAAGTAAATCAACACAGTTTCGCAATGTCAATATGGTTATTAGTTTCGTAATGAATACAGAAGTCGGGAATGCTAAATCGTGATGATAATAACAGATACTATTTTAGTAGTTTAATAGATTTAATAATCAAGCTTTACCATGTAACTGGTATAAGCGGAGCTAGTTCAATAGTTAATTTACAGTTTCCTAGAATTCGTTTGATATTCATTGCGTATCTTAACAACTTATCTACGTGATCTTTAATGTTGTAGGTTTGTCCATATAGGTTTCTTTCTCTACTTCATACGTATGTTAGAACATTGGAATTGGAGGTTCCAGTTAAATATTCTTACAGGGAGCATGAGTCAGTTAATGTCCTGCAATGCATTCCCCGAACTTCGGATCAAATATACAATATCTTCTCTAACAAGAGATAAAGTTCCCCCTTAGACAATTCAGAAATTATTATCATCTAGCGAAAACGCATGAACACAAGGTAGAAAGCGAGTCCTACTTCCAGATAGCTCACAATAGCATAGACTACACGGCCACTACAGGCTACAGGGTTTGCCGGTCAAGTGTCGTGTATGTGGACTTAGGGGACTTGTTAAGTTGTTTATACAACACGAAGTGATAACGAACGGCGTCTATTAGGCTGGCTTTATGGTGTAGAAGCATGATATTGTAGGCATATAGTACAATGGCTTATGAAGAATCATAAATGGATATAGGTAGTAGTAACATTGGAACGCCTATTTTATCGTTACGGAGAATTTGGAGGTGACTCATCTATCTGGTCTTCAATTCTCATATTGCTTGGTTAAACCTTTGTATCTTGTTTGTACTTCTTGTTTTTGCAGATTAAACATTTTTTTTTCTTTTTTCTATTTTCTCTTTTGAGTCTTTTGACTCCCTGCCTCCCAACTCTTTTATTCGCACTTTCCTCTGTCCCAGATGTTGCGGTACACGCATTTTTATTTTAATAACTAGGTTCATCTGACATTTCTTAAATTTATGTAAATTTGTAATTATCATTCTTATTGTCATACTTCCGTCTGTATAGTTAACTGTCCACCTACTTTTTCTTAGTAACGTCGTAAACACCAAACATGGTAATTGTTGTGTCAAATAATAAATGAAACGGCGCTTCGTTTTGCTAATTTTGTTAACTTTTATAGGTAGATTCAGAAAAGGTAACTGACTAAGCATCATTAATTCTACCAAGTTTATCATCTGTCATCGATTGTTTGTGAATTTTGTGTAACAGCATTCTGAGAACTTCTATAATAGCACAGAGACTGAAGACCTTTATGAAACGTTCCTAAATGTCAAAGTCAATAGTTATATGTACCTACATCGCAAGTGGAACATCGATTGTCCAATACACGCATCTTATTACTACGTACCTACTTATGTATAGACGATGCTTGTATATGATAAACAGCTTACGAAGTTTATCAGGCAAAACTACCGCTAATGCAATATAGAAAGTGAGTCCTACTTCTTTAGCGGCTTAACAGACACTGAAAGTGTTTTCTTCCGGTAATGTCGTGTAAAATTATACGAGGACTCTAACTCACACGGTTATACTAAAGTAACAGTATATCTTCACAATTTTCGATAACAAGTGGTCGGGTTATTCAATTACAAACCGCACTAAGCAAATAGCATGCTTCACTGAATACGAAAAATAATGAGTCAGACACCGTAAGGAGGCTGCGATTGGTCAATGCTCTGAAATGCAGTTGCCGGATTGGCTGGCACACTCACTTGTATTGACAGTCCTTCTGCTTACCCTTTGGCCTGGGCAATGCATCAGGTATTCGTGTCACGTTGTCCCTGGTTGAGAAACATTGTGTTGCGTATCCGAGAGACGCGTCGCTAGGGATCAGACGGACATAAGCGCAGCAGACAGAGTTATTTTATGCGATGTGCGAAAATTTTGCATAACTTTTGCCAGTTCGATGCACAAACAATGCATCGTAATACTGGCTGATACAACTGGAACCACCATTGCATTCGAAGTTCGAACATAGCAGTATGAATAGTGACATGTTTCTGGTCTATTGTTTACAATCACCGTTACCTCATTATTATTAGTCTTTCGACCCGTGTGGGATACTATTCTACGTTTTCGTTCAATTACTAAGCTCTGAATATGTTGGAGATTATTGGTTATCGATGTTAGTTATTTCTCATTAATCCCTATCCCTGGTCCAAGCGATTGAAATTCAAAATCGGATAACAAGAAACAAAAAGGACTTTCCTATGAAAAATTTAAAACATATTTTTTAAGAATTTTCTAGTATTTTGACTTCGTTTTTCTCTGATTTGGTCTCAAGACGTACAGACATAAAAGCCAATTGTTAAAGAAAATATAAAAAAAATGCTCCGAATGTGAATGGAGACGCGAGCTTAGCGAAAGCTAGTGAACAACGGTCTGCAAAGACCTAGTTCAAGTCGTAAAAGTAATAGAGACGGCTACTACACCTAACCTGACCATAAAATCTGCTTCATTAAATTCATGAACCTCTGGACCCAATTACCTTTATTCAATTATAAAGCTAGAGTTCTAAAAGCTATTCAAACTCCACCGGGCTTTTTAATTTAATTAGATAACAAATATCTGCTACCTAAAAATCGTTAAATTAAAATTCATGAGTCGATTCTATAAATACTGAACAAGAATGTTCGGTGAACGACAGCTAATGAATAAAACAAACCCATAAAAACAACAAACAAGTTCTTTACTGATTCATAAGAAACACCTCACTTAAGTCATAACATAACTTAAACGGACAACATGAATCAGTAAAAAAACTCAACAGAAAGTTCAGATATCAATCATAAGAGACGAAGGAACACATAAGGAAACTGTAATGTACAATTTCTATGGCTTGACTGCGCTCGGCAAATCGAGGTTGCCATGATAAATGATCCATAATGTAGTGCATGCAACTAACACAATAAAATCACGTAACTTTTCATTCTAACTTCCTCAATTGTCATGTTTGGCCAATAAACACATCTCGACGAAATTTCAAAGTCTAAATAATTCAACTATGAATACGATACAGGATTTACAAGGCTACTTAACGTTTATGGACTCAAATAACGTGCCATATCTTAACCGATATTATCCGGAACTGATTCACTATTATATGCGAATTAGAAATGCTTATTCGATGTAAAGTAACCGAAAGTTACATTTGTATAGTTAATTTGCGTAATTACATCTCTTTCATTGACAATGCCATAGAAAAGGAAGGCGTTTCAAGTGTGAATTACACAATCAATACAGCCACCGGTAGTAGTTCGTAGTTTCGGGCAGCAAAAAGTGTCAATTCTTTTAAAATGATTTCACAATTGCATCTGTGAATCAAAGCCACAATGAATCTTCAAAAGGGGCTACGAAACGGTAAAATATGATTCGTTAGCAGATATGGAAAGTAAGAGTATTTAGTTTGACAGCTCGGCAGCCATCTTGGATTTTGTGTCAAAGGTCGGGTGCGCAGGTTTCACCACAAGCAGATGGGTTATTTCGCACACGATCGCAGACGCCAGAACAAGTTAATGAGATGATAATATGCTCAAAGTATAGTTCGTGATGACATTTCACACGTTACGTTTCAAATGATTTGATTAAATAATAGGACAAAAATTGCTGTGAAACGCAACCACTCTCTTTTGAGATAATAACTGGCTAATGCCAGGCGAGTGAACTATTGTAAATTTTTTACATAATCATTTCATTTTCTTTCATTGTTACGTGTTCTTGCTAAGCTGCAATTACCGATTTGTTGTCAATAGCATGCCTGTATTCGGCTATCTACTGGTGTTGGTGTCAAAGCAAAGCAGTTTAAGATTAGGTATATATCATAGTCTGTAGCGGAATTAACCGTCTGCATAAATACATATTCTTCACTTCAAAGAGCTTACTCATTGTTACGCGTCGACTTAAACAATGCATATTCATTCAATTCACGCCCTAAATAAGCCAGAACATGAGGTTAGTACACCAGTAAACCAGTAAATAGAGGAAATGCAGACGAGTTCAGGGGCAGTGACCCGAGCAACCGTCAGGCACCGTGACGTACGAACACCATACGATTTCATCTAAACTACTTTTAAAATACGTCATTTAAGAGCACAAGGACCAAAAATGGCAATGGAGCGGAATTTGGAACCTCTCCCAAAAATTCGAAAGTTGATCACGACGGTACAACCCTAATTGCTGCTTTGTGTAGGAATGCGGAAGATTCTAATAGTTTTATTTGTATTTTGACCGATTTAACGATCGTAATTTAAGACGATAAACCTTGATTTGAAGTTAACAAACCTTCATGAATATTTAAATGTGTCTTTGTTATTAAAGAATTTAACAATGTATTTAATTGCCGATATTATTATAGTTTGTCTTGTTTACGAAACAGCATATTAAATTTTACGTGTCTATCTCGGTCACAATTATTAAGAGAAACATCAAGGGTTTCGTAAGAGATTTAAGCAATGGTGTGTATCAAAATGGTAAAAGGGACTTCTCTCGATGTTTTTCCGACGCGGAAGGCTTCGTAAGAAAAACTTTTCCCGACCACTTGGTCAGAAAAAGTTGTATTCGATCAGGAAATGACAAAGAAAAATCATCGAACCTACTGTAACTTCCTAATTTGTTCTTTGCTAAGAATTAAGATTGACATTTGACTGACGTGAATTTGACAAAGTTATCAAGTTAATCTATACCTACTCGAACAAAAGAATTGGTTTGAAAAGCAAAATTGGATCACGTTCTAATCATGATAACTAAAGGGGAGAAAGTGCTTCACAATGCTATAGACCGGCTAATATTGAGTCTTGAGAGTTTTCTTAGATTACAGTCACAGAAGCTTAATTAATGAGAGAGAGACGAGATTCCATTTCTATTAAATTTAAACACTGATAAAGAGTACTGGATAGAAAACAGTCGGCGCCTTCAAAAATCTTTAATAAAATAAATAGGATATATTGATAAACCTAATCCTTGTAAACACGAGGGACCAATGTTCGCGATGCTATCCGATGCGTGCGTGGCATGCATGTCAACGTGCGCGTGCGCCGACTGCCAGATGCACGAGATTATGTTGTGTGACAAATGTGCGATGCAAAATTGTGTAGGTCATTTTGTAAACATTTTGATGGCATTGAGAGAGTGCTGGGTTATGCAGCAAATGTTTTTGAAGATCTGTGACCCGACTATTTAAAAGCTTTGTTAATCATAATTTACGTAAATAGACTGAAGAAGTTTGTAAGAGTGGAATAACCCTTAACTCTCTCAAATAGGTCATTTGTTATTTAAATTGTAATGCCAATACCAATACGCAGATGCTCATAAAGATAATAGAAGTACCTATATACTTCCTAAAGATTCATCATGCACATTTAACTAATCAGCAACGTTATATGTTTAATTTACTAAATCCAAGCCTTTTACAAGGAAATACTTCTTCTACTACATTTTTTGTCATCGAGCGACACGCCTTTGGTTTCCACAGAAAAAAACACCACTTAGGAATTTATACATAAAACCTAAAACTTAAAAGAACAATATAAAAGCCGCGATCAGAAATTCTAATGTCATAATAATCTGAAACGATTTAGAAACCACGTTACGAATACATAAGTACCAATAATGTACAAGTTTATGCACAAATCGCGATGCATAAAAACATAAGACGAAATAGGTGAATCGCTGAACGTTATGGCAATGAATGCAACGGGAAAATGCATGTGAGCGAACACTTGACATTGTTCGAACTTCGATGATGTGACTGACTTGGTTTCTGCAGCATAATAGCTGGTAATAGTGTAATAGCTGTAAATGGAATCTGTGTGAACGGTCTGGGAACTGTATGACCATGGAATAGCGGTGAAGATGTCACGAAAAAGGAATTTACGAAGATTTTAACGGTTGGAATCTGGAATTATTCATAAGTGAAGTGTAAGACTGGCTCTATCTTTTATTTTCATGGTATACTCGTGCAGATGCCGTTGAGGCTCGGACGATGAAAGGAAAGGATTTCACTGTCGAAGGTTTTCTACTCTAAAGGCGGCGACGGCGGTTTCTTGCTTTTACGTAAAACAACAAAACCAAGAAACTATCTCTAAATCATCAATAATGGTCTTAAGAAGCGGAGGACAAGTTTCCTTTACGAACGCCGGCACTGATATGCTGGGAAAACACTTGGACTAAGAAATTAATAGGTACAGCAAGTTAATATATAAGATAGCTTACCAATATCAAACGGCTTTCAATAAGAGATAATGATGTCTGGGAGTTAAATGAATGAAATACTAACCTGAAACAAAAAAAATCATATTAGAGAAACATCTAAAGCAAACAGTTTACATGGAAAAATGACAGGAACTTTGGTGATTGAAACAATATATTTGTCCAAACCACATTAGAGATATATCTTTTCGAGACAACCAAAACAGCAGACATAGGCGTTAAATAAATATGGAGATATTGTTATCGGAACTAAGGACCATTCAAAAACAACATCCTATAAATAGGGTAAACGGACCAAAACATGGTATAGTGGCGTCGGTCCTTTTGTCTCAGATAAGGCCTGCTATTACTTGCGTTCTCGGCGCCCGCGCCGCCGGTGCAGGCGGAAGCGATAAAGTTGCATGCCGTGAGGGAATCAGATTGGTGGCGTCATCTCATCTATTGGCACGAGAATAGAGCAATAGTGGCGTGCGTTATCTTGACTGAGTGACTGGTTGCCTTTTGCTACTTGCTACCTTTTTTTAGACAGATATGCAAGATAGTGAGAAAATGAAATGATTTGACGCTAATCCTGTTTTTCATTTTAGTTGTATTGTAAAATTATTCAAAGTAAGGCTGGTTTTCCTTTCACGCTGACTGCACGCTGACGGTCGGCGCTGATGAGTCAATATGTATGTAGTTATAGGTAGCGTTTTAGAGTCGCTCTGACCGTCCGCGTCAGCGTGCGGTCAGCGTGACTGGAAAACCAGCCTTAAGTTCGACCTATGATCAACTGCCGTCGATTATCTAATATAATCATTTTGCTAAAGGAGTGTTTTTACTGCTTCATATGTCTATTGTTAACTTCGATTATTTCTTGTGATTTATGGATATGATGAGCGTGTTTTCTCCTTGAATGTCTTAATAATATATGTTACTATTTTAAGAAATGCTTCACAGTTGAATCACCATCTTCATTAGTTCGTGATTATATCTTTTATTCTTAAGTTAATTAACGTTATTATTTGACGAGCACGCGAATAAGTTATTAATTAAACATTGACAGCATTGACCTTACCTTACCCTATGCGATATCTGGTGTTGGTATCAATTTGGGAGTTAATCCTTTACTATTAAATGAGCAATATTTGTATATAAGTATATACATATTTGTAATCACGTTTTCGAAAACGGCTCTAACAAATTCGATGAAAGTTGCAATATAGGTGTTTACGGGGGCGAAAAATCGATCTAGCTAGAAAATTCGTTTTCTCCGTATTTTCACCCGAGCAGAGCTCGGTCACCCAAAGTTTAGAACAAAATGACTACCTTAGAATAATAACATGGCAGTATGGAATTAGTAAGTACCTACATTCATGGCAGCCATGATTTAGTAAGTACCTACTATCATGGCAGCGTGGAATTAGTATGAACTTTCCTATACTATTAAATGAGAATTCGCTATTTCAACCAGAGCAGAGCTCGGTCGCCCACTTAATAAAATTTGCGAAGATCTGACTGCTAAAAATCGAACAACTGCGAGTTTTGTGAATGAATTTGATCATTGCAAGGTTTTCAACAAGTTTATTGTCAATCTAGGCCAGGCCTTCCAGAAACCTGTAAATATTCTATGGAGATGAATTGGACAGTCGAAAATAAGCTTGATCGGAACGTAATACATCATCGTGAAAAAGTAAGTAGGTACTTAGGCACTACCTACATAGCGTGAACGAAATCTGATTGAACCGCTAATTGCGTAACACATTTTCGTAAATGATTTAGACTAATTTGTTTCATTTTGACAGTTGAACAACATTCATTGCGTTATTTGCGTTGTTGAGCAGATTTTTTTTTTGATCTTATGAACAAAAGATTAGCAATGTTTTTCAAAATGATTCAGATTGCGATTGATCGTGTATTATGAAATTAAGGGTACCGGTTTCGGGAATCGCAGGCCAATTCTTGGCCACCGTAGGCGCGGGATTGCGGACGGTGAGCAATGGGCAGCTCGCCGTACGATAAGGACCAGGCCCGGGTCGACGGCGCGTTGTGTTCCACGCCTCAAAGAGATGTCAGCCCAACTGACGGGAGCCGCTAGGGCCGATGCCTGCCGGGGCTGCGGGAAAGTCCGAAAGGGATACCGTGGCCCCTGGCAACATACACACAACTGAAGGAACACGGTTGGGTTTTAGTCAGTAAGAGTCTGACACGCCCCCCCGGTCCGCCCAGAGCGGGAAAAGTTATTTGATAATTTCCCACCCAAAAAAAAGCCCTGTTGCCTGTTTCCCTTTCACACTCAATCCTTACGGAAAGTCAGCAGGAAACCAAAAGAATAAAGCCAAAATCCGAAGGTATGAAATCAATATAGGTAGGTACCTATTTGAAGTATGAACTCACCGATCGGGATCTTACGAAACTGCTGATCGGAAATCGAAACAAAATGTTGATTGAACGATCGAAACTCATGAGTTCTGACCAAACCATTAATTACCTGAACGTAACATTGAACGTAATTTATGTTTAATAATATCTTTATTAGAAGCGTGGTCGACTATTAATGTGTGTACAGTCAACGTAAGAGATGACTATACCAGGGATGTCACGAATATCATATTTTAGACATTCGCGAATGCAATGCGGGTGCGAATGTTTGGAATGCGAATGTGGGAGAGCGAATATTTAGAAAAAACAAAAAAATAACGATCGAGCCTTACAATAGTCGCATAAGATGTGTATGTAACATCTGGCATCTTGGCTGACAGTACCAATCATCATCATCATCATCCTGTTTACAACCTCTCGGGAAATGGGTTGGTACCGTCTGACGGCCAACTCTAGCACCGCGCGCGCTCATTGGTCAAATCAAATAGCGCGCGCTTCCCCAGCTTCCTGTTACACACTTCCGTCCCTTTTCACGAAATCACTCCCAGATAGCAAAAAAGCGAGAGGAAAGATGTTACACATCAAAAATGCTTAAGTCTCGCATCGTTCGATGCGGATATTTCACATATTCTATTCTGTAATGTTGTGCATGTAAACTTAAATAAATATGCGATTGCGAACATACGTTACATCCCTGACTATACAGACAGCCAACCCAACTACAACATTGTATACTTTGACAAAGGTAATTTCTGGCCTGAGATACTAAACTGTTTTGCGGTGTGTACTTTGTTACGGTTTTTGAATGCCACGATGTTTTCTTATAGACCTCGTAATGAAGGAAAATCATAGCTTATCAGTTGATAGGAATATAAATTTGACTTCTGAGAGTCGGGCGGAAAATAAGTTATTTTGACGCTTGTAATAAGTACTCATTTCTGTTGTTTACCGCTACGGAATTCTACAAGCCCAATTAAAGTGGTTATAGGAAAGTCTTGAAAAAAGCGGCACTGTACTAATAGCTGATTGGTTTAATTTAGATATTGATAAATCGATGTAAGTTGAAGACTCAACTCAACCCAGACGGGTTTATGCCCGATTGTTGCCAATAGGCTCGCCCCTATTACATGGGACTTAAACATAACTGGCGAAATGTGGGTGTACCATAGGTACACCTCACTCTTCGGGGAAATACAGGGGTGATTTTATGTTTAAATCGATGATCATATAAAGAAAATTACTATGTATACCTACATTCAAAATAGATTTTTGTCTATTCATACACGAACGCGACTGAACTCAAAACTTTCAGCCATTTTGCGTATTGAGGCCCCGCAGACAGGCGCGACGCAATTCTAGAGTGGAACAATTTCTATGAAAACTTCTTGGAAATTGTTCTAGCGCCTGTTTGCTAGGAACCTTCAATAGTAGGCCTACTTAAAATAATACTAAAAGTAGTGCCTACTTAAAATGCATAAGACATACCACAGTGAGTTTTAAAAAGTCAACCGAATTACTCACAACACATAATCAGCCTATAATGTTCCCACTGCTGGGACACAGGCCTCCTCTATGTAAGAGGGAGTGGGCCGTAATCCACCACGCGGGTCCAGTGCGGGTTGGTAGACGTCATATGTCTTCGAATGTTTGGTTCTAAGACATGCAGGTTTCCTCACGATGTTTTCCTTCACCGTTTTGAGAGCAGTGGTGATGAAATAATTTACCGAATTACTCAACCATGATTAAATGCCACTTGAATTATGAAAAGTGAAAAGAGACAAAGAATGGATATTGGATAAGACATTAAAAGGTCGAAGAAACGTTTTTATGCAACTTTTACGACGAACTTTATTATACGAGATATGAAATCACTTATTTATATTAACTTTAATCGGATACGAGATCGCCATTTTGCATAAAACACTTTCACACTTTACAATACATTAATTATTATTCTCCATTTTATTGTTTAAGAACCTATTCTATTCCAAAGCCAAGTTTTCCTAAAAACTTGGCTTTTAAAAGATCTTATCGGTGATTAATTTACTTTGCAAAATGGCTGACGATTTCTGTGAACTCAAGTGTGCAAATAAAAGGTGTTAACTTGCTTAATGTAAATTATGCGAAATGTCAAGGGCGATAGATTCAATGAATAAAACAAAATAAGACAATATTTTTGAATCTTAAATAAATGTTAAATAATATTCTGTTAAACGATTAAATATTATAATTAAAATTTGGCCAAATAAGGCACAAGAAAAAAACAAGTTTTAGCCATCAGCTTAAAGCTAGTCGCATCGTTCACATTTAGCATTAAAATCAATCAATCACAGGCACATTTCTTTTCCCATCCACGTCTGTACATGAAAGTATATAAACAAATAACTACTGTTACAGCCCGAGCAAACAAAAACCGTCGATAAACCAATCAAGTACAGCTTCTGCCAATGACATTGTTTCGAATAAACTGTCTCATTGAGCTGTCAGCTTGGCATAAATTTCAATTTACTCTCTCAAGAGCAAATAACGCATCGGATTTTCGCACGTAGTGAGTGACGTACCTAACTACCATTTAGTGATGTTCCGTTATTGCTATTCGTGGGAGAACTAAACAAAGGCAGTGTATTTAAATGTTGGGGGCGAAACATTTTGTTGGCGTAAGCACTATGTATTCTGGGGCATCGCTCTATGCTAATTTCATTCACGATTAAAAAGGGCAAAACACTACGATTCGTATGTATTTAATGGATACCGTTTGGGCGTTTAATACAGTTACCGTTTTTAGAATCAACCTTCAATGAACACACGAAAATGGTATAATGGTTGATCTCCTGTCCTAAGATCACCATATTAGTAGCAGACGCGCACAAAAACTTGGATTCAGAATTACTTAGGTTTGGCTTTAAATTACCTGCAGTAAAGTTATTTTTGGCGAATGACGTCAGCCAACAGGTTTCCATACAACCTCTGTCAAATCTTTAATTTTGCATACGTTTAGAGAATTGTAATCTGCAGATTATACAAAAAGAGGAGTAAAAACAAAACTTCTTGGCACCTACTCGATTACAAAAACCATCAAAAAAGGCCGTTTAGCCAAACTCGTTTTACCAGAAAAATAAAGGTATTTAATTAATGATGAATTGAAATGAAATGAAATTGTTTATTCTGTAAATAGGATATCGAAATCACTTTTACACGTCATATAAAAAAATTATTAAAAATAAGCTAGATGAGTTCGGCGTTTCCTATCTGACTACTCTGAGAAGAAAAGCCGAAACAAACTCAGAGGTCGCAGTCTCTTTTAAAGTCCAGACATAATCTTGGTCAGGCCATATGAGGACCATGTAGATAAGTGTCTGAAAAGGTCTTTTGAGGAAAGAACCACACAGATTTGAGTGGACCTGTCCAGTCAGTGCAAGCATTTGTCAGTAATCGTGGAGCTCAACTCAGAACTTAAGGAGCTCAACTCGACGAACAATACCAAAGAAAGGACATTTGGGTAGGCCGCATAAACTACTCAAACTGCCAGACCATCACTAAAACTAGCAGAGAAATAAAAACAATATCCACATAGTCCTCACATTCACAATAGTTAAAATAATATAATACTTTACAAAGTAATCATGTCATTTTGAATATAATTTTCAACAATGTCAATGTGTTTATAAAACTGGTATATGTTGATTTTACATAATAATTAAAATGTCTAGTTTTATGGTTTTATCACAAGGCTTAGCAGAGCGAGCAGTTCGAGCAGTTTATTGAATAGGTTGTAATTAATAATGACGCACCCTTAGAAATATAAGGGCACAACTCGAAATATTCAGGTTTTGAGTTTTTGTGTTAGATGGGCTCAATATCAACTGTTCTACCACGGAGAGTGTGGTGTGAAAGAGTCACAATTATAGTATTCGCTTTAATATTGTCTTTTTTCTCTTTCTGTGAAAGCCAAGAAGGGTAGAACAGTTGATATTGACTCCATCTAACACAAAAACTCAAAACCTGAATATTTCGAGTTGTGCCCTTATATTTTTAAGGGTGTGATGATATCGAATTATTAATTTCAACCTATTGCTGAATATAGACTAGATAGAAGTTTAGACAGAATTATAAAAAAAACAAATAATCCAAAAAGGCCTTCACCGTTGCTAAACCGTGAAAACAAATTGACGTGTCAAATAACATACCATTAAAACAGAACAATAGCTAAAACAGTCAATACGGCTCGTTGTTCAAACAAAACCCCTATTACCAATACTGCACGAAGCTTTCACATACAAAAATCGAAAGTCATACACACATCAGCGGTTCTAAACGTCCGTCATTTCACACGTGTCTGCGATTCGGTTCGAAAAATTCGCGACGCTAAGTCTTCCCAACCCTATTGTTCCGGCCTTAGATTGATGATCGCGTGTAGTACTTAATGGGAGCCTGCGTGGGAGAACGGGAATATGGAACATGTGAACCATGCTTTAAATGCAATTTAACTTTATAGTATCGTTCTGTTCTCATAGTACTGAATACGTTGCGGAGATGTTTAGTACTGATGCGGTCTACTTAATCACCTATGCGTTGGATTGTGAAATAGAGTGGTCTTGTACTGTCGTGTTTTGCAGGAAACGCAGGTTGACGCTGTTTAGTGAGATTGATTGATAAAGATTGTTTTACCTATGCACAAAATTCTCTCAGATCTTTAAACCAAATACTAACATACTAACACCAGAAAAACCTGATCATCTGTAATGTATTTATTTATTTTATTATTTATTTACACACAGTAAAATACATATCGATAAAACACACAGTACAAAGGTACTGCTTATTTCTTAAGAAATTTCTTCCAGCAGACCTGTGAAAGGATGAAAAAGAAATTTAGAAAATAGTGTGTGAGAACAAGAAGAGAAAATATGGATATGGTCTTAAAACTAAAATATTCAATATACCTACACGTATTACGCAAAAAAATAACATATACCTACTTAAATAAATACATAAAGCTTAAATATACAAACATATAGATATATCAATCAATACTCACAGTTGAGAGGAAAGGTCATACTACAATTTTTGCAAATAAATTTCATTTCATTCATTTCAGACGATTTTAAATTACGAATTTGAATAACGCTAATGAACTGAAACACTATTTCCAATAAATAAATATTCCATTCACCATTTGAATCCCAAAACGAAATACTATTTAATTCACCATTTGAATCCCAAAACGAAATATTAAAACAACTCATTAAAAGGTGCACTAATGTTGCGAATCCAAGTTTTTACCGCATACCTTCCCAGAAATCGCAAGGCCACGTATGAATATAAAGCCGCACCCATTCCTCTATCACATCTGACATCAAACAGTCGGCTAATGGCCAAGAGTCGGCAAACAAATGGACGAGATAGTAGGACAAAAAGTTCGTTGTCTCAAACTGGTTCCACCGATGTAAGGGTACCGCATCCGGAGGTGTGACGCATGTATCAAGTGTCTGTTGGTTTACGTGTACCTGGTGTGACGCTGGGTAAAGAAAAAGTACATGTATATCGGATTTAATATACTTAGTAAGAAAATATAGACCCAAATGTTGAATTTGTAACTTGATCATGTAGCGTCAAAACTACCTTGGATGTTCCATTAGTAAATTGAAGAGGGGAACTGTAGTCCATCGAAGATGATACAGCACATTTGAATATTATGGAAAAGAGATTAATGCTTCAGACATTTTCGTCGACAATATTGGCTTAGAGGACAAAAAGAAACTCCAGTAAACGGTCACGTTTTCTTTAAAGCTAAAGCAACAACAATTGGGCAACTTAATGGTATACAAATTGCATGAAACGAAGATCAAACAGTAGCTGAAGAATAAAACAAGTTTACACTTTCTTCAAATAGAGTCATTCCAAACATAATGGAGCTAATCGAAAACAAAGTCATCGGAACTTCCCACGATTAGAAAGACCCAAGTTTTTTCATACGACTAAAAGTACAGACAAGATTAGTTCCCTCGCCGGGAGCCATCCCGCCGTGCGCACTATAATGATAGGGATCTAAGCAATTATGTTTAAGTATGAAATAACACATTCATATAGGCTTGGTGCATGGAAACAGGTAAAATATTTAAAATGACGTCATGCTTCCTGCATGTCTCTGCAACTCGTTACCAATGCCAGCTTATTAACTGCTTTTTTGGGCACGCCAAAATTAATGGAGGCTTTAAAATAAAGCTGTAACATAAAACATGCAGAATTCGCGTTCTTGCTTATTTACTTAAATACAGTCGTTTTAGTTTTTTGTCCCTCCAATTTCCAATAAGTAAAGCTCGGCGAATGAACTTTAGACAAAAAGAGATGAGTTTAAGAAATCAGATGAAGCATCTAAAGTGGAGTAATTTAACCTTTTTATCGAAGAACAGTTAGCAAATGTTACAGGTACATTTAAACTCAACATTGAAATTCTAATTGAAAATATCAAGTTGAATAGACCTTTCGTAACCAGTCAAAGTTAAGACACAACCTGACATAAAACATAAACATAACATCACGCCTTGTTTCCCCGAAGGGTTGGGCAGAGGTGTCCCTGTAGCAGGTACAACCTGACATAAGTCACAAAATAATAAGCTCGATTATCATATTCTAGATGGAGACATGTCGGACCAACACACGTATTTGATTTTCGTATCTATTTAATCAATCACGTAAGACACGTGATTAAAAGACAATTTGAAGACCATTCTAATCATTTATATGAGTTCAAAAACACCTACCTGACAAAATGATTTCGATCGTTATATCCTAAAATTCTAGTTCGCTAGTTAGCCACATTTCTTATTTCCATACAGTAATATTGCCAAATTAATCAAAACAGCGAAATATTTGACATCTATTTGCGACGTTGCCAACTTTCAGAATAAACGCACTTACTTAAAACCAGTTTAAAAGTGCCCAATTTCTAATAAGCTCTCATTGCGGCAATGAACAATTGGCGCGAGACCCCAAAATTAGATAAGTATTGTTAAGTGCATTCAATTGCTGTTATTTCATTTTGGATCGATTATTCGCTTCAACGCCTGTCGACCAAACCCGTTAATGTCCACCGGTAAATGTTTTATTTCACAAAAAAGATCAGTCTCTGGTGCTATTGCTAAAGCTAGTGGTCGTTTAAGTTTCACACAGACAATTTAACAAAGAAATATTTCGCCTATAAAGTTGTTACTTCACCATTGACAGTAAACATTGATAAAATAAGATCACATTTAGGCCTGGACATAATAATAAGCCATTATAATCTATTCGTCATGTTTTACCTATAAAACGCTTACGTCACACTTTCAAGTTGCAAGTCACAATTGCAACATGGAGGTAGTAATCGGTGCTCATACATAAATTATCGATCTGGAGCACCTTTTATTTGTTTTGTGGGCAAGAGGCTGCACCGGTTGAAAGAACATAAAAAGAGTAAATATGACGGTGCTTTATTCCGTGTACGTGTTGGTTTTGTATCGCGTTTAACAAACAAAAGACGATTGACCGTGGTTCCGAGGATTCGGCGGTGCGGTGGTCAGGTTGGTGAGGTGAAGAGGGGGGGAGTAACGACACGGTGCTCGGGCACATTCAAAGAAGCCGCAGGATATACCCTGTGCGGTTAGTCGAGCCGGAGGAAATTCGATTTCGTCTCACCGAGTCTCACGGTGCAAAAAATACAGCGGGTTTTAAAGTTCAAAGGCATCATTATCAGTACCGATTAAATACAGTCTCCAAAAAACACGACTAAATTATTCGCGGATGTGACATGAATCATCTTTTAAAACTTACGAAATCATTGACTCATGTAAGTAGGCTATCCGGTTAATCAACGCAAGCTTTTATATTTTCGAACAGATATGTATCAGTGGTAAAAACAACACTATAACTAACGTAGAAGACAACGTTTAATAAATTTTATTATCTTTCGAATTTATCGGGTGAAGTTTCTTAATTCTATACATACCTATATACGCAAGATGACCGAAGCCATGTCTCAGACTCTTGACAAGCCATCGTTCCTGCCCGCTGAGCCGCAAACGTCATTCGTCGTCAGCGTTAATTGAAAGATTCCCGTTATTTCGTGAACTCTAATGACACGTAATCAAGACGTTCAATGGTAAAACAAAAAGATTGGAATCCCAAAACAAAGATTGATCGAGCGGAACAGTTGGGCAACGACTAATTACATTCTTTGAGACCGAATTGAGAAATGGAACAGGTGTATCTTCGATGAATCGGTGCGCTTTATTTTAACAAACGGTACATGTCGAATACCATGTAATCTGATTAATGTAGCTATTATGAAATTAGTTACATTCTTGTTTCAAAGCTTTTTATCAGCGTAGAAACAGGAAAAAAAAACAGTGGCCAAAATCGGCACCGCGGTATTCAATTCGTTGATGTCTTTTACTCCACGGTGTCGGTAACAGGTCACGAAATCAATGGTTTAGTTCCATCTCAAAAATGCCCAACGCGGCTAAAGAAGATTTCACTTCAAAAATGTAGATGACACGTCCTGATTCTGACAAGTAACTATTATGTCTAACCATAGTGATCAAGACAAAAATTACATTCATGACAAATCATAAAACCTAATCAATCACATGCACAGGTAATATACAACTAGCAATGGACATAGCAAGCCTTTGAAAGTTGAATAACGAGCTGCCTTTTGATGGGAACAAAGGGACACAACTCACTATGAGCTCAAGGCATTAATTAAGACACAAAAATGTCATTATGACCACTGGATTCCCACACAAAGATTTTAACAAAGCTTTCCAACTAGATAAGTTCAAAAGACCGTGTCGTTAATATTGTCCTTATTTTTCTATATTGCCTTGCCTCGAACAATTTAATGCGGTGGAAAAAATGTCCACAGGATACCCGTCCGTCGATTCCATCTCTCGATGGAACACCTATACAAACAGGTTGATGGTCCAATCAAACGGCATGTGACGCTTAGTTGTGAGAACGAGATAGCCATAGTTAGATTCATGTGCCAAGAAAAGGGATGGCAAATGTTGCTGAGGCAGCAATGATAGGTACCATCCGTTGCACCACGATCCAAATTGACAGTTCAAGTTTTTTATTGGTGAATAGAAAATAAACGCTCAGTAAGGTTTAATGTCTGCGGGGACTAATAGTTTTTCTTACTTGCGGTACCAGTAATGATTCAAAGCCGATAATAAAACATTCTAAAAGACTCTACTTTGCAAGAAGAAAGGCTATTTCATGGCAAAAACTATATGTTCAAAGCGTATATAGCGCACAATAGCGCCGCGTAAAACGTTTGATTATGAAATAAATACTGAAATAATTTATTTCTTGTTTAAGAGCCCATACTACCTCAACTCAAATTCACTTTTTATCTCGCTCGCACCATACTGCTCGCGGACTGAGTGAGAGCGAGACGGAGTGGGGTGCTAGCGGCTCCGAGGCGCTAATAATTTAGGTAATTGCTTTTTACGGCGAAAATAATGGTAATTTAAAAAAAATAAAAAACATAGTCGCTGCTTTATAGTTAGTTCAGTTATTATGAAAAGTTTCATGATCTAATTTAAAGTATTTTTTGAATACCAGCGGTTTATTGTTCGGTTTGGAGGTAACTTTGGATTTTTTTTCTATCGAGAAAATTTTATGAAATCGTGTTTTCGTCTAACATATACATTAATCCTTAACTTAACATATATTTATTTCAAAATTAATGCTGCAGTATTTTCGATATAACGGAGGATCGTGCTAAGCCATTTGAGGTAGTATAGGCCCTTAATTGAAGATATGAAAACTGCATTTATTTCTTCATCTAACAATAGACGAAATTTTATTGGCCATACCATAACGTATGTATAGTAGAATAACAGGCCAAAGAGTCCTTTGTATTCATTATCAAGGTGACGATAAACCGACTTTTAATGAATTTAAACAGAAGATAACGTCTAAACGTTAATGATGAGTGAGTAGTGTTAATGATTTGGAAAAAATATATATGTTAAATTAGAGCATTTTATTAATAACTTAATCTAGTCATATTTTGGATTATGTTTATATTACATAGTGAAATTAATTTGTAAAGTTATGTCTAACGGGGATAAAAAAACTGAGAATCACGCAATATCTATCAAGCGTATTTTTCTGAAACCTGCACCATTTTAATGATAATTTAATTATTGATCTTTTAGTATACGTGTTTTATTAAAATACCTTTTTTTTATGTGTAGTTAATTAAAATGCGTCTAATTTGGGACAGCGCTCCTTGATGGGCGAGTCCTATTACTGGCTGGACGTACGACGCGTTGCGTGAGCTCAGTACAGAACACGCATGCTAACCACTGAAAGTCACTGTCATATATCTGCGTTTTAAGGGCGAATTCACGGATATCTATGGGCGAATTGCACCAATGAAACTGAACCGCGTTCAAGAGGTGTGGAATCCTTACAGGTACTTTATTTTATAAAATTAGCCACCTTTATTATTAGTTTATAGTTTTAAGCTCAGATAAAAAAAAAACCAAGACAGCTCTACGAACAATACAGTGAAGCATGCCAAAACTACACCTCCGCTCTGTGCATACACGCTCAGCCGCACACATTTACAATCAAACAACACCTCACTAAGTGCACACATGTTTACGAAACCGGCCTCACGTCACTGTTGACAGCGCTGTCTTAGTTTTTTATTTTCTCTGAGGTAAAACCGCAGACCAAATAAAAAACCATTGTTTTATAAAATTATATTTATTTATTATTTTATTTGTGAAAATAATAAAAACATGTTAGATGCCATCGAGAATAGTTCTGTTCTGCTAGTCACATTGACACTGCCACTCTGCCCCCGATAGAAAAAAAGACGCATCTAACATTTTTTCCAGATTTGAGTTATTATCAGGCAGATGCGCCTTTTTGTTCTGATTCCGGCAAAACTCAAATCTGGAAAAAAAATTAGATGCGTCTTTTTTCTATCGGGGACAGAATGGCAGTGTCAAAGTGACTAGCAGAACAGAACTATTCTCGATGGCAAAAAAAATAACCTTTAGGATGACTGGCCACTGAAGCGGAGAGGAGAGGAGCGGAGCAGAGCTGTGCCAATATAACCAATGGAATTGTATAAAATCTCCGCTCCGCTTCAGTGGACAGAGATTTGTGAACTAGTTTAAAAACTCTTACAAAACTGGAAAGCGGAGCGAGAAAGCGAACCCGGGAAACGGAAAAAAAACCGGTTGCGGGATATTGCAATCCGCCCAAATTACTCGTCGCGTGAACTCAGCCTAACTTCGCACAGTCCGCAACTCCGCTCCATACTAAGGCCCGTATTACAGAACGTCACTCAATACTCAAGCATTACTTAAAACTAGATTCAAGCCATTTGATTGGTTGAAACTAGTTTTAAGTAATGCTTGAGTATTGAGTGACGTTCTGTAATACGGGCCTAAATCTCTCCGCATCAAAGGACAGACACAGTCCGCAACTCCGCACCGCATTACTCCCTCGCTCCGCTCTGCTGCCTCGCTCCTCGTCAATGGATAGGTAGCCTAAAGGTATGGTACCGGCTTATTTGTCTTTATTTATACTTCGGTGTCAATACAATAGTGTCTAACAATTTATAAAACACTTGCACGCTACATATGCGACGGGGGACAAGGTCAAAATAGTCACGAAGAAATAATATTATTTCTTTAGTAGAAAAACCACATAGCAATTATTTTGTGATAGGTTAACTTTAAAGGTCAAGATTGAATCATGTTTTATGATTTTTCTTATAATAATGTAAAAAAAACCTGAGTGATCGTAGGACGCCACGTCAGGAACGAAGTTTCTTCTCACGTATGATTTAAAACAAAAACGATTTTTTTGCAGCCCGTGTTTGGGTCACAGAAATACATATATGTACCAAATTACAACTTAATCAGTCCATTAGATTCTGAGGAAATTGGCTGTGACAGACTGACAGACGGACAGACAGACACTCCCGAGTGATCCTATAAGGGTTCCGTTTTTTTTCCTTTTGAGGTACGGAATCCGAATGATTTATTATTTAATTAATCATTTACTTAGTAAAAGTGTGGTCGTCACCGCTTGGTGTCCTCGCACCGTGTTGAGGTCGACTACTATCTAGAGTACATTCCTACAGCCTGTCAGCCGTTAATATTATTAGCAGATAGTTTAGCACTTAAATAAATTTATATTATTCATGATACTAATAATACAAATGAACTACCTAATAATAAAAGTAGTAGGGGAGGATCGGGAGGTCAAAATGATAAAATAGTAGTTTTATGTCAGTAAAAAAAAATGGCATTCCGGGAGTGCCGACAGCAGTGAAAACTTGAACAATTTTACTGTGTGCAGGAAATAATGTAGCTGGTGTCGTTAGTGTCGCGAAATGAATTGTTTAGTCCCATCTCAAAAGTGCCCAACGCGCCTAAAAAAGTTTTCACTTCAAAAACATGCTTATAATCAGCCTTCTATTTTCCCAATGCTGGGACACAGGCCTCCTCTCAGTGAGAGGGAGGGAGCCGTAATCCACCGCGCGAGCCCAGCACGTGTTGTTAGACATCACAAGTCTTCGAGTTTTTGGTTCTAAGACATGCCGGTATCCTCACGATGTTTTCCTTCACTGTTTTGAGAGCAGTGGTGATGAAATCAAAGTAAAGCGCTTTTCTGGATTCGAACTTATGACCGGACTCGTAAGTCGCGGCCGTTGCCACTGGGCCACCACGCACTGCTTCTAAAAAACATGCTTGGTTTACATTAATTTAAAATTCAAAATGGTATTTTTGACTCCACACTAAGCTAAACTCTCGTGCAGACTGGCGCGGCGTGTCTCTAACAAAACAATTTCTAAGAACACGTTCACGGTAGAACAATTACCGGTGTCGTGTCGCGCGTTTTCAAGAGGCTTAATTTGATGACATCATAACCTCATAACTGAAATTATTTGTATCCACTTTCAAAAAGTTCCATTTTGGTGGTATTCAGAAAAAATATTTTGTCAATTTCATTGTTATAGTTGTGTAATCCTTTGTTAGCAACTGTTATTTTAGAGAGTACTCTTCACATAACAGTACAAATATTTATATCCGCAGTTGTAAACATAGAAAGGAAAAACATTAGATCAGATAATATAATTCTAAAGAAAAACATTTAAAAATAAATGGTCTATAAACTGCAAGAAACTATTGTATACGCAATCAATAAAATACTGCTTTGTAATAATATTTTATTCAAGTAAAGAGTCTCGTAATCATCAAGATTTCTATCGGAAACACATTAATAGACCCAGATGATGGAGAAAATATCTATGTTACTAGCTTTTGCCCGCGGCTTCACCCGCGTGGATGTCGGACACCTGGATACTACCGGGATTAAAAGTACTCTTATGTGTTAAGGTGGTTTTATACCGGCGAGGCGAGGCGTGGATGGGATGGGCGAGAATTGAAATCACGCTTACTCTTTTACACCGAAAGATGTCCAGCGCTGCCTCGCGCCGACTCGCGATGTCTCGCGCCGGCTCGCGCTATTAAGCGCCGCCCGGCTAGCCGTGTCTGGCGCACCGGCCAGCCGAGAACATAGTATCCAGAGATGTCTCGCGATGGTCGGAGCGAGCCGGCGCGTGCCAGCGCGTGCCAGTAGGTATGGGCGTTATTTAACGTCACTAGTTACAACAACTGGTTACGGGGCATGTAACCGAATAACTAGTTTCGAGTCACACATAAACACGTGAATTTTGTAACTAGTTCCATTACAATGCAGTGATCGAATGAAAAGAGTGAAACGAAACAAAAGTACGTTGCGACGCATGTTGTTTCTTTCGCAAGTAATAACTTTAGTATTACGATAATAATGTAACTGCATATGTAGCTATAAAAACTTATTCGTTCCAAAAACTTAAAGCTTGTGATATGTAACGTATTACGTAGGTACCATTTATATTTTCGTTTCACAAATAACAGTAATTTGAAAAATAACTAGTTACTAAAATTACTAGTTTTCAAAACCGGTGACGTCCTCGAAATCACTAGTTACGTTACGTTTCACAAAAATCACGTAACGACCCACCCCTACGTGCCAGCGCGAGACATCGCGACTTCGCGAGTCAGTGCTTGACATAGAGAGACCGTGGGGTCCTCGATGGCCGGTGCGAGATTTGTATATTCGTTTAACAAAGTAAATAAATACTCTATTCATACAGCAATAAAGTTCAATATTGTACTAACAAATATACAAATTCTTGCCTTGCACATCCTCGCGCATCTAGACTTTTATACACCAAAGATGGGCGGGGCGTGGATAGATATTTTGCCGCACAAATTTCAACTCTCGCCCATCCCATCCACGCCTCGCCTCGCCGTTATAAAACCACCTTTAATCCAGGTTATAAACTATCTGTGTGCCAAATTTCATACAAATCCGTTCAGCTGTCTTTGCGCAAATCCGAAATATAACATCCAGACCAAACAGACAAACTGATAAAAATTCTTCATTACTATTTTATTATTGTGTGTATAGATAATCTTAGTCATTAAAGTATTCGCACGTAAAACTAATGAAGATAGTACAGACGCCAGCACATCAAGCTACCCGAAACTGTCAAATTTTCCCAATCAACTTTGAACCTTGTAATTCAGCGATTAAAGTTGAAAATCTATTAAATAAATTTGACATATTGTAGTAGCTTGATGTGCTGGCGTCTGTACATTACTGCTCTTTCTGAGAATGAATGTTTTAGTTGCTCATTCATTCAACGTCGGAGGTATAAGTAGTATGTTGTATGCAAACTTTTTACATTGCAGATCCAGCCCGTCCCATCTTTGATGTCCTCCCTCCGGTAAACGCCCTAAACCCGAGGTTCGTACCCCACAGGGGGTGCCCTTAGCGAGCGGTCACCTAGTTTTAATTAGCTTAGTCGAATAACCCTTAGCTGGAGGTTTTAAGTGCAGCAGCTTAAGGCACCCACAGGATTGGCCGGTTAAATAGTCATGACCTCAGAGGTCAGCTATGAGATACCCTAAAGAAAAAAAAAAATACATGGCAGAACTGCAATAACCATAATCATCTGAAATGGTGGTGGGTCGGTTTCAGCAATATTTGTATATATAACATAACATACATAACATCACGCCTTGTTTCCCCGAAGAGTTGGCCAGAGGTGTCCCTGTAACAGGTACACCCACATTTCGCCAGTAATGTTTAAGTCCCATGTAATAGGGGGCGAGCTTATTGACATCAACCGGGCACAAATCCAGACTCCGGGCTGCTACCGAGAAATTTTAGATAGAAAAACCCAATAACACTGCCCGACCTGGGAATCGAACCCAGGACCTCATGCTCAGCAATCGCGCTTGCGAACATTAGACCAACGAGGCATTCATTTGTATATATAACTATTTGTAATATAGGTGTTTACGAGGGAAAAAAAATCGATCAAGCTAGGTCTCACATCTGGGAAAGTTGCTCGGTACCTACTATCATGGCAGCATGGAATTAGTATGTACTATAATACATGGGATAAGTATGAACTCTATACTATTAAAATAATAAGCATTCTCTGTTTTCACCAGATCAGAGCTCGGTCGCCCAGGTATTATTAGTTTATATCCAACTTCAGAAATCTGAAGGTTACCAAAACATTAGATCAGATACCTAGTTGTCAGAATTGTGTTGGCTTGTGGCTAAGTAACAACAGCCGCACGGGTCAATCGTTCAGGTGAAGCTACGCTTACCGCGGTTGGGTGACCATCTTTACAGACCAACGGCTTAACATGCTTTCCGAGGCACGGAGGAGTCCGTGCCTCGGAAAGCATGTTAAGCCGTTGGTCCCGGCTGTCATTCGTAGATCTTTGACAGTCGTTACGGGTAGTCAGAAGCCCGAAAGTCTGACAACCATTCTTACCAAGGGGCGTCGTATAACCAGTAACTGGGTTGTAGAGGTATAGGCAGTCGCTATATGTAAAATACTGGTTGGTATTCAGCTGCATCCGATTAGACTAGAAGCCGACCCCAACATAGGAAAAGGCGAGGCAGGTGATGATAAAGGGTTTCAGAATTGTCAACATTCTTGCCCCCATTAACGACAGCTATGTGAACACATCAGGGTGTGCAAATCCTTCCTCTATTTCAGGTCAATTAGATTTAAAGCCTGAACTAAAAGAAAAACTAGATCAAGCAAATATATTCCTTCAAAGCACCTGACTCTAATGAATTATGCATCAGGGAACTGCGAAAGCTTATTTAACTGGTACACTATGAGAAAGTTAAGAAAACAACGTATAGTGCATTTCATAACACTAGTTACTTAGTTGACATAACGATATCGACTGCCACCTACAAAGTCGGCTTCTCGATTATGACCATTATGACCCTATAAGTTAGAAATAATTTATCAGCTGAACTAAGGTAGCCATTGTCTCTGTATTAGGTTAAACTTACGTAAAATATTTAGCTTGGAGTCACGAGAGCTGTATTGTGGCAGAAGTGACAGATTACTCGCTCGTGTTGACATAACGGTACGCTTTGATGCAAATTGCCAACACCGATGCTAACACCTTTAGAATTGCATGTGTGCGTGTTGTCATGATCAATGATGGTCCATTGCAAAAAATGTATGACTAATTTGATACAGAGAAACATCTACATGTCTTTGCCAATTACTAGTTTAAATGTGACCTTGCAAGCACAGCGGCAGCTGCAAAAGCAAAACGAACACTGATAGCATCAAATGACAGCAATGCTGTACGGTAAACTAGAATCTCACATCTGCTACTCAGTACGGTTGCCCTAGTAATAGAGCAGGCACGTTAGCATAAAGAAGCTACTGACAAGATGCTTGTCAGTCATTGCCAGTGAGCTTTGCCCTTCACTCACTCAATCAAGAAACAAACATACATTATCACCTGTCACTGTCTCTTTAGCATGAACGAGTTGAATGTGGATATACCATGCCTATCAAAAACACTCACTATAACTAACGCCAATCAAGTATCATAACACGCAAGCGAAACAGCCAATGCAGATGCACAATTCACTTTTACCTCTTAAAAGCTTTCTTAAACCAGCCATACACCCATGCTTAGTTTCTCAGTCAGAGTTCTTAACCCTAACAAACAGTAAAATGCCAAATGCACGTTAGATGCAAGTGTAGACATAAATAACGGTGATACAGTGCTTCATGTAGAGGTATTAACATTATTCGACCTCGTCAGCCAAAGGTAAGCCGCTCCCAACACACGCCGTGTTCTAAGTATTAGATTTATTGTTGCAGTTGAAATCAGAAGTCGTGTCTTGTTGCATAGCCATTATTCAGCTGAACGTTATTTCTCTACGGATAATTTCTTAATGGATCGATTAGAAGTATTGGCGAATTGAATATTCAATTATGTCATCGAAGGTATTTAACTATACACGAAAGGATGATATATTGCAATTTACATCTAATTAGTCTTCTAGGCTTCCGAAACTCTGGACGACTCAACGACGAAGATAAAGTACATTTTTATTTTAACTCAAGTGTACAAATCAGACACGGAAACACCAAACTTCATTATATTACCTAGAGCATTTGAAGTAGAATTTTACATTCTGGAAGCTGATCCTAATGACAAAACACACTGCAATAATAATCCCTTAAGCTCTTTATTGCAATTGTAAAGCACAATAATAAGGATTACAATTCCACAAATCCTATGAATTAAAGCCACAGATGCCAGAATTTCGCAACAAAACAAGCAGCTACCCGTGATTACGGACTAATTACCCAATTTGTCACCCTGTGTCCCATAATTTGCGTGTCCAAACATGCACACAGTCATGCTGTATTTTCATACCTGTCACATCAGATAAATGAGGTCCTACGTGCCTTAGAAAAGGCTGTTAGACACGGCCTTACATTCCTCAACAGGTTAGATTAGTGTGCTTCAAGCTCAGATAAAACAATGCGATTGCGACATGCCATGATGTTTGAATTGGAGATAATAAATGGTGAATACGGAGGTATTTGAGAGTGACGTGGTTTCTGCGAATAATTTGCATTGTTTGGCCATTATTGGAGTCTTGTTTCCTAGTGTTACTTGAGCTAATTACATTCTGGGAGTGTGAAACGACATGTATTTTCTTAAACTTGCCTCATACGACCTTTTTCTAAAATGTTCAATTTTATACGAAAGTAGTGTAATAAAAATTCCTTGTCTAGAAGTTAAGTACTCTTTATTGATATTTGCTTTTACTTCAACGTCTGAAGTACCAATTGAAATGCCCCGGTAGGAAAGTACCGCTTTAACAGAGACAAGGAGACCTCATGGTTCCTGCCTATGCGCAATAAAAATACCCATCTTATAAAAAAAGCCACGTAGTAGCCGGCTACACTGAGTGCCGTTGCCATTTCAAAGATATTCGAAAAAGGAATTCGATTCTTTAGAATAGAATGTTAGGAGCATTTATCTTACGTCATGTTATAGTCATCGTCATGACATTCGATTGACGTGTGCTTGCGCGCATGTTCTTTTTTTTAAATATTTCTTGCTGACTTGACGTGCTACGGTGCTACAAAGTTATTTAACTACCTACTTAATTTATTTTATGAAAAAGGTTGAATCTATTTTGAGATTTGTGGAGTCCATATCTTTCGATAATATCGGTAAAAGTTATTACTAGACCGCGTAATATCTGTAATGTATGACGTGATCATGTGATATCAGCTTCTAGTCATCGTGGAATGTTTTAATAGTAACTGCAATCGCTAGCTTGGAAACTATGGAGTTAGATGAAGGTATTATTTTAATTTTTATTATCTTCTTCGTTATTATTGGGATTTCGTTGAACAAAGCCTACACCGAATAATGTTGCTATTATACATCATCAAATGCCTACCCTTCGACAGTCAGACACCCCATGTTTTTGGGGTTGAAGCAGTATTTTGCTTCCTTTACTTTTCTATAAGCTCAATCTAAGTATTCACTCCCTTAACAGCCATATCATCTTTCACACAAGTCATCAATGTTTCCTGTACTTTCTATTAAACAACACGCAAAACAATTTCTTCCATCACAAGTTGACCGTGAGCGAAAAGCTCCGACTCAACACGAAGTTATACGAACCATTCATCGAACTACGCGTATCTAATGCGTAAATGTTAGTAACGAATTCATAACCACCAGCATTGTTATTTGTATCGAGACTTGTTCGGTTGCGAAGCGACGAATATAGTGCAAGGGCGACGACGACCAAGTCTTTATCGACCTTAACTTGACAGAACAATGCATTAGAAGACTTGAGATACTTGAACCTAATTGATCATGTAATAATGTGTTCCAACTGATTGGAACAATTTGTCATAATAATGATATATGTCAGTACGATTGGCTGTTAAAAATTAGGGTGTCACAATTTCATAGCGTACAGGAAGAATTATTTTACTATCATCACGAAGAGAAAGTGAAAATGATGCGAGAACGGCATTGCAGTCGACAGTAATGATCACATTATTACCACTGCATGCAAGCTAAGAGAATTTAGTGTATTAGCTTAGCCACAAAGTATTATGAAGAGTAATATTGGTAGGTATATGGGTTTTTGGGCTTCACGAACAGTAATCTTCGTTAAATACTAGTGACCCGGGATAACAACGGAAGTCTATGGTCTGGGATGATATGTAATGTTTCACAAATCTGAGAATTAATGCCCGTAATAAAAGTGCACTGTTGGATTTTCAACGCTAGACTTAGTACTGTGAGTTGAAAATCCAACAGTGCACTTTTATTTAAGGATTCATTTAGGTGTCAGTTGTCGGTGAAAACGGGCATAAGACTTTCTTAATGGAGGCCTTTAATTTCTGATGTACTTTTCTCAGTGGTTTTGAAATTCACCTGGAAGCCTTTTGTGGACAGACCCTTTCATAGTTTGTCACCGCACAGCTTTATCGAGTGACACTATTACACAGAAATATCAAGGTTACTCACCAAAAAACCGCAATCATACCAAGATTTCTTCGCCTCAGAGACCCCCGTATGAAATTCATTGGCCACGCATAACTTACGTCCCCACATTAACTACTCAGATGGTACAAAAATCAAACTTTCAACAAAAAACGATTTAGACATGGTGTTCACAATATTGACTTTTAACTCGACTATATTTCCGTGGTCGGCAAACACAGTTGTTTCAACAAAAAAATAAGTGACGGATTTCTTGTTCGGGCCAATAACCTTTTAATATAAAGCTATCGTTAAATGATTACTTCTTGTATTTTTTCGTGAGATGGCATCACCCGCTAGTCTCTAATTACTTACTTGAAAAAAGTTGATTAGTGTAGCGGTACAATAGGAACGAAATTGTACACTGTAGGGCAAATTAAGTAGTGACAGTTTAACAAAGATCCCAGCAGTTTGGGAACATAAAAAGTTGTATACAAAGCCATACACACATGTATCAGCAGCTCAATCGATACTTACAACAAATAAAAGCAAAAAAGTTTATAATGAAGAACTTACTTCGGTACACGGATACGCAATAGCAGTATATTCAGCAATGTATTTCTAATTTGGTTATTTATTGCCTATACATAGTTATTCATTAACTATTTATGGTATCATAAAAAAAAATACGAAAAAAAAATCTTGCACAAGCATTTGATTGAAGCTTTTTAGTGTCTCGCTTTCGGACACCTCAATTATTTATTTATTTTTAGCCTATTTGGCTGAGTACAGCCGTACGGGTCGATCCATCCGTTAAGCTACGCTTGCCGGGATTGTTCCGTGGATAGGTGACCATCTTCACATACCGAGCCTCCTCCGTGCTTCGGAAAGCACATTAAACCGTTCGTCTCGGCTGTCATTTGTGGATCTTTGACAGTCGTTACGGGTCGTCAGAAGCCCGAAAGTCTGACAACCAGGCTTACCTGGGGGTTTCGTATTGCCTTGTTACTGGGTTGTGGAGGTCAGATAGGCAGTCGCTCCATGTGAAATACTGGTATTCAGCTGCATCCGGCTAGACTGAAAGCCGACCCCAACATAGTTGGAAAAAGGCTAGGCAAATTGATTCTTGTCCCACTGCAGGGCAAAGACCTCCGTTTCTTCTTTCCACTCCTCTCTGCCTTGACCTAGTGTGGTGTGGACCAATCCTATCTGTAGGCGTCAAGCTCGCACCTCTATTAGAATAAAATAATCTAATAGCAATTTTGCATTAAAATCCCAATAAAATTAGCATCTCTATTCCTGAGTACCATAACTGATCCATCGGCCTATCAAACTGCAGATTTGATGATCATGGAGATGACAATTTTTTTTTTCTTAAGTAGTTTATTATAAAATATTGGACACGTATTTTTTTCCTTTTGTACGTAATCAAAAGATTACGGCGATGCATTCAGTTAAAATGTGCCATGACGTCACGAGTATGTACTTAGATTTTATACTTGTGAAGTAGCGAGCTCCCCCCAACTTTAATACGTTTTATATAAGTCATTTTTGATTAATATGGTAATTATGATAAAGCAAAAAATACGTGTCTATTATATTTTTATTATCGGACTGACGGACTAAATAGCATTTCTTTTTGAAGTGAAAACTTCTTTAGGCGCGTTGGGCATTTTTGAGTTGGGAAAAAACAATTGAACACGCGACACCGTTACCGACACCTCATTTTTATAAACGCGATTGTGCTCTTTATTTATATTACGTTATGGATCAATGTTCTATGCAAGTATTTTTACTTTAAAGGTTTTGGAAGTTTTTTTTTTTTTGGTAAACGCGATTGTGCTCTTTATTTAGATGAAGTTACGGACCAATGTTCTATACAAGTATTTTTCTTCCACCAAGGCAACCTTGTTCAAGTTTTCACTTCTGTCGGCACTCCCGGAGTGCCACTTTTTTTTTTCAGATCCCACATCTTGCGGATAATATACGCAATTATAGTTTCGACATTTATTGCTAGAGTTCTTGTTAGTTGCTTCCGCCGGTTAATTGTGAGTTTGTGAGGATAGCCGTAATCTTTAGTAGGCAGGATACGTAATCACACAGTTTATAGATCGGATCATAAAACGATTTTATGGGAATAGCTCATCCCCTGTGAGATGGTGCGTGGGATAGCCATAAGCATTTAATAGGGTACTTAGCTATTAACTTAATTACTCTTCTGTTGAAAAGATGCATTATCAATATGCACAGCGAAATGATTTTGTCAAAAAGAAGGTAGTCATAAAAGCTTGTGTTTTAGTGAAAATTCAGTAAATTATAATACACAAACATAAGACACTTGGGGCCTATGTGTGATCTTGATTCAATAAATATTTTAGGGAGAGGCTTCGCAGTTTTATTTTATGCGTTTTTTTCGAGCGAATTTACTTCGAAAGGTAGAAGAGTGTAGTGAGTTGATCTGTTAGTTATGCAAATAACATCACAAAGCTGTCCAAACACTATACGATGCCAATGAACCTTTTTAACCGACTTCAAAAAAGAAAGAAGTTATTTATATTCGTCTGTAAGTTTTTTTTTTAATGTATGTTCATCGATATTTTCGTCAATATTGTCTGGACCGATTCTGATTTTTTTTTTTTTTCATTTGGTAGAGGAATCTTGCGCGGTGGTCCCATAAACATTGTATTAACTTTACTTGGGTAGTTTTTGGATTAGTTTAGATATTACGTATTTAATCCACTTTGTGTACCTTGATGATGTTATAATACTTTCTGTCACTGTTGTTTACATACCAAGTAGTAGAGTATAAATTGAAAAAAAAAACTAAATAATTTTTTTTTTCATTCATTGGAATAAGTGAGAGGCGGAAGTCAAATAATTGTTAAGCTATTAAGACAAAAAATAAGTAATAAAACAAATGAATTGGACCAACCGGACTTGTATCACGCTCTTAAATAAATAGAACACTTGCATATTGAACAGTAAGTACCTTAACAGGTACCATTTGAATTAAATATTTATCAGGCAAGAGGAATGTTTTGTGTTTGCACAATTGCCCGTGTTTAGCCACGGAATTCTCGTGAGAATATTAAATTCAACTTTTCTTAGAACAGTGAACCTGTTATTTATCACATAATTTTTACAGGAAATGCTGCGGGCGCGATGACACATGAATTTTAAAAAAAAGAAGGAAAAGAAGTGGAAGACTTTCGGGGAAACCAATCAAGGCCCATTTTTACTCGACTACGGCGAAGCAAAAATGATTTGATTGGAAGCGTCTTGATCGTCCGCTGGTACTTATAGGCTATTGACGTCACACAAAAATGGTTAAGGTAAAGCCGTGGTCGCATGCCATTTTAATTTTGTAGGTGTACAGGCATGCGACCACGGCTTTACCTTGACCATTTAAGTACCTACATGTCTTGATTTCTGTCTGAAATATTTTCTTGTTTCATACTTTTTAGAGCGTGAATTTAAAAAAGTCGGATTTTAGTTTTGAAGTTTGATTTAAGTACCGTACTTTAAATCCAACTAAACCTTTAGTGGTAAATCATGGATAAAGTTTTAATACGAGCTAGTGATATCATTTTAATTCCCGATGATGACGTAAAATTATTTAGAATGAATTTGACGCGCCTGATTTATCGAGCCTCAATTCGTCATTCAAAGTGACTGTAATTCGCGCGCAGTTTGAAAGGTGGCGTAACCTAATCTTCCGATCCCGTTTGTATCTCCTCGAGATTGCTTTAGCTACCTAGGAAACGAGGCCATGTCTAGAAGTAGACTAGCCTTAGGACAGATAAAAGGTTTTGCCGATCACTTGGAACCGTTGCTTTAACCGCATTTCCAATAACAACAATCAATAAAAGCCAATTCTAGAACAAGTTGTATCTTTAATAGATAAATCTAGCGGTTTCCGCCAATAAGATATAAGTTTATTCAAGAAAATTATCACAAAAGCTTGCGAAATCTGAATATCTTATCTTAGGGCAGGTGTGGAGGTCAAGTTATAAGAATCGAGAGCATACGAACGACTATGGACGCCATATTTCCATTTAATCTTAAGAAAAGATTTGAAATGTTACCGGCCTGTTGGTAACAAGGCTCAAGGGTTTCTGTCATGTACAGACAGTTGCCACTGTTACCAGGTTTACATGATAATGAGGCAAACTTTGACTATGTTGGGACCTTCTTTTTTGTTAAGGTTCCGAAACTCAAAAGGAAAAAACGGAACCCTTATAAGATCACTCACATTAAAATACAGAAAATAGTTCTTTACTTATAGATTACAGAAAAACCTATAAGAAGTCTATGGTCTTAAAATAAAATGGCAAATCTCTCAATATTGTGCGTACAAACTTACGTTTGCAGTTGGAATTAATGAGAGAACATGTTTTTCAACTACAATGTTAAGTTTGTTTTTGGGATAAATTCATCCCAACTACGGAGCCCTTCATTGTGCTTGGTGCGACACGCACTTGGCCGTTTTTTTTTAAGTGAAAACTTCTTTAGGCGCACGTTCAGCATTTTTGAGATAGGAAAAAACAATTGAACTCGCGACACCGTTACCGACACCTCATTTTTGTAAACGCGATTGTGCTCTTTATTGATGTTACGTTACGGATCAATGTTCAATGCAAGTATTTTTACTTTAAAGGTTTCGGAAGTATTTTTTTTAATTGTACAAGTTTTCACTTCTGTCGGCACTCCCGGAGTGCCACTGTTTTTTTTTTTAGTGTAGGTAATTACTTATTAGTAAGTGTAATTAGTTAGTAGTAGGCACTGTGATTATTCTGTAATAAATTCAACTTACTACTTTGAGGCTGCATCACTTGTCGTTGTCGCTTCAAGTCGTCACTTCATTTGGCCAACAATGCCGAACAGTCCAGATAATTTTTCACTTAATTAGACACCTTAAGATTCTTGCAATCACACAGCTATTCAGGGTGAACCTTACATGTTTTCGCTGTGTGGTTGATGTGTGAAAGATCTTTGGCACTGATTTTAATACCATGTGAACCTTGCGCGTTGAAGTCTTTACTTACCGTACATTACCTTCAACAGTCAGCCAGATATGACAAAAACCACAACAATACTATAAGATAAAATCGTGTACAATTCCTATATCATTACACAATAGACGTTATACGGGTATAGGCATTGTTAGCAAAACTCTGAACAAAAGACAATAGCGTGATATTGACGATTTTAATTATGATCCTATCTATTAATTGGCAATTTTTGTTTTGAAACGTGAGATCAGCAGTACAGAAGCGATGACAGATTTGTTTAGATTTATGATGACAGTATTTGCGTGTTTGTTTTATTGTGTTTAAGATGCACATGCAGAATGTGCATCTTAAACATAATTTAATATTACGTCGAGCCGTGCTGAACAATAAAGCCAATTTTTTTGTCCAGATTATTAAAAAATATTGAACACGTATTTTTTTCTTTTTTGACGTAATCAAAAGATTACGGCGATACATTGAGTTAAAATGTGGCATGACGTCACGCCTTGCTAGATTTAATACGACGTTGTGACGTACCTAGCGAGCCCCCACTCCCCAACTTTAATGCGTGTTTTCCAAGTTATTTTTGATTAATATGATAAAGCAAAAAATACGTGTCTAATATTTTTTTTATTATCTAAAGGACGGACTAAATAGTTTTTTTTTTTTTTTACCTTGGCAACTACCGTATTGTTCTACCGTGAAGCTTTCTTAAAAATTGTTTGTTAGAGTCGCGTCGCGCCAATCCGCACGAGGCTTAATTCCATAGTTTATGATTCTGTCTGCTAGGGTTGGATTTAGCTCTCTTGGCGGCTATTGTTTTGGAGTCCTAATAATCATGTTGTTATGGAAGGTTTTAGAAAATTCTAAAGATGTAAAGAACTCATGAAACCTTATCAATTAATCAGAGTGATCTTGTGTTTTGTAGGTACTCGATTTTGATTGACATTTCCAAGAAAGTGGTATACAGGATAAGTTTTTATCCAGTGCACTTAAACACGTGACTTTTACTATGGGACCAAACCTGAAATCGCGAAAAAAAAACAACTGTTCCCTACATTTATGTTCGCATTCGCATAACTCGTCATTTACACGAGATATAATATCCTACATTTTGACGAATTATGCGAACATAAATGTAGGGAACAGTTGTTTTTTTTTTCGCGATTTCAGGTTTGGTCCCATAGTTAAAGTTGTTCATAATGATGAGTTAAATCACGTGTTAAAGTTTGCGCACTGGATAAAAACTTACCCTGTATAATATTATAGAGTAAAAATAGATTTGCCTCGAGGGACTTTATTGGATAATTTTAGGCAGTGTGCGCGGTAAGATTGGCGACACGGTTGGCGCAGTGGTTAAGCGATATACTGCTGCGCTGCGTGTCACGGTTTCGATTCCCGCACGGAACAAATATTTGTATGACCTACAAGTAGTTTTTCCGGGTCTAGCTGTTTATGTATGTCAGTTTTAAATGTTTGTAATGCACCCACAATATAGGAGAAATTCCTAGTGTGGCAATGCTTAAAAAAAAAAGTTTTTAGGTAAAGTTCAACTGAAAACATAGTAGGTATCTCGCATCTTTGTAAAGTTTTTATTGCTACACGCAAAAATTGCATATGACCAAGATCGATTGGTCTTTCAACAATTGGATTAGCTGTACTGTTTATTTCAACGTTTCAAAACGATAAACGTTTTAACAATAATAACTATCATTGCAATATGCTAACATAGCTTCCGCCCGGCGTCCATTAATAGTTACCTACTAGTACCTTAATTGCGTAACTTATTTTCGTAAACAATTATGCCTAATTTGTTTCATTTTGACAGTTATCAACATTCATTCCGTTATTTACGTTGTTGAGCAGCAATACAACTCCATAAGTTAGCAAAGGTGTCGAATGTCATGATTTCATGAAATCATAAGTTAGCAAAAGTGTCAAATGTGATAATTTCATGAAATAATGTAATGATTATAATTAAGTAAAGCCATATTTGTTACGACCGCGAATCATATTTTAATCAACATAAAACCTGACACTGACCTGTAAAATGTAAAAAACGTAAGAAAATTTGAATTTCGCGGTCTACCCTGACGCTTTCGCCTTAAGTTAGGCTATTCTTCGGGCTATGTCGGTGCCTCAGTCTGTGTATAGACTCGTACAGAGGCTTATGTAGATCTAGTGAAAGAACAATGTTCAGCAATTAACAATTACGACCTGTTTATGACAATGGGGTTTTACTATGGTAAGCAAAATCATAATAATTTTAGTAAGGTAAAGTATAATTCAGTTACATCAGTTCCTTAATAAATCACGCAAAGACAGGGTGAATGGAATAGATAGAAGGGTCATTGGTTAGTGGTTAGTTAAAATAATTCATACCGAGGTTCTTGTCAATAAATATCGATGTTTAAAGATAAGGTTCTGACATTTATTTATTCTAGAATTCTAGATTGGAACGTGTGCAAATTTAAGGCTATAAATTCACGCCAAATGTGCAGACAGTAAGGTATATTTTAATAATAATTAGGAAAATTATTAACTACTACATCATCGGGCTAAATCCTAACGACTTAATTCGTTTGAAACTGGCGGAAAATGGATTAACACTCCACTTCCCATGGGGGTAGGCAGAAACTGCAGAACGCCACCTGCTACGATCCTTACATACTCCTTTTGCCTCGTTTACATGCATACATCTGGGTATTCATACACGTCGGTTACGAGTACTACGCACCTGACCTTTCCGAAGAACATCACCAATAAGGTTAAATAGACTACGAACTAAAACTATGGATTAAATAAGGAAAAAATGCTTTATCGATCGATATCAATTAGGTATCTTTTCAACTGATTTGACAACTTTTAAGTCCAATATTGCATGGAGACAGTAGGTAATCATGTATGCTATTGATGCAGCAATAAACGTCTTCAGAATTAGTTTAGGTAGAAAATTGGAGACAGTAACACAGCCAGAACATAATAACATTACATTTCATTAATCAGGCAGGCCTGGCCATAGTCCTTCCATAGTTCTAGAGCTAACCAAGTCCACTTTAGCCACCCAAGCCTATGGCAAACCAGCCCAATATCTTTGTTTCCATACCCTGCAATAGTCCTACACCAACCGGGGTTGTCCTTGAGTGCACTTGCATAGTGCGAACACGGATAATCGTCAGTTGGTGCCTCATTTGATTAACAGCGCAGCGTCTAACGGGCCTCTGCGAGTTGACTTCGGCCCCTCGTACGCCTTCCAAAGGACCTTAGGGGTTTTAAGTTTCTTCTTTTGTGTGGTGCCTTGACCTGTGTCAAATAAATTTATCCTCGTTCTTTTTTTTCAAAAAGGCACAGTGCAAACGTAACCAGTTTTCAGGCCAATCGTTTACAAATATCTTCATGTCTTCAGGTCACATAAATCTCGGTAAGAATTTATGATGGTGCTAGGCGGCGACTTTCTCTAGAAAATGGGAACGTAGTGTAGGTAACCTATCGAGTATTTCCGAAGCTTTTCGTTACGTTACAAAATCCATGTGGCCAGTAGTTTTATTCTCTAAACATCACTTCGATTCGAATTTAGAGTGGTGCTTGAAATTCCAACGGCGTTGATTGACAGTAAAAACAAATGAGTTCGAATTGTGTAAGTTCACGGCTGACCGTATTACCTAAATAAAAGTTAATTTAGTTAGAACCCTGGTTCGAAATTAATTTTACAGAATTACCCTATGATAAGTAGCATTTAGCGCCCCACTCCGCGAATACTGTAAAGCAGTACTTTAGTACGGAGTGGAGCGGAGTGGGGCGCGTCTTCGTGGATTGCACTATCTGTAGGTAGGAGCTTGTGGCTAAGTAATAACAGCCGTACGGGTCGATCGAACAGGTTAAGCAATGCTTGCCACGGTTGGTCCGTGGATGGGTGGCATCTTTACATACCAAGACCCCTCCGTGCCTCGGAAAGCACGTTAAGCCGTTGGTCCCGGCTGTCATTTACAGATCTTTGACAGTTGTTACGGGTCGTCAGAAGCCCGAAAGTCTGACAAACCACCAACTGACTGTCTTACCAAGGGGTATCGTGTTGCCCAGTAACTAGGTTGTGGTGGTCGGATAGGCAGTCGCTCCATGTAAAATACCGGTTTCAGCCGCGTCCGGTTAGACTGGAAGCCGACCCCAACATAGTTGGGAAAACGCTAGGCAGATGATTTAAGCATTTTCGCGAGTCGAATTAGCATTTTTTTTATTGCCAAATATAAGGTCAGTGACTCATACAATATCAATAGGTTTCAAAAGATGGTATTTTTACAATAGTATGTCGGCAAAAATAATAAATTTCCTCCACGTGTAAATTAAATTGAGCTGTCTTTGTTTATTCAATCTAACCTTTAGGACCGTTCTACCTACCTACCTACCTGCTATTGCACAACTATCAATGCAGCAGGACCTTTACAAAGTAAGCACGTTATTGAACTGTTGTTATTGTTATTTAGATTTTAGTTTACAGTAGTTGGTCTAGTGGTCTCCCGGGTCGGGCAAAGTGTTATTGGGTTTTTCCATCTGGAATTTCTCAGTATCAGTCTGGATTTATGCCCGGTCGATGGCAATAGGCTCGCCCCCTATTACATGGAACTTAAACATAACTGGTGAAATGTGGGTGTACCCTACTCTTCTGCCTAACCCTTCGGGGAATACAGGCGTGATCGGTGATGTTATATTAATTGCAGTAAAGTCGGTACAAAAACACGCGTAGTTTCGCAGTGTAGTGTTTAATTCCTCTTTTTATTATTTCACTGTCCAATACGAGGCTTTTGGCTACTTTGTATTATTTATTAACATTTTATTGTACACCACAAAAATACATAATGAAAAATAAAAATCAAACACTACAAAATATACAATGGGCGGCCTTATCGCTTTCCGCGATCTCTTCCAGGCAACCTTGGAATGGACAGTGATTTGCCTGGACATAAAATGGGGCTGTCGTTGGTGCAAATAATAAGTATACAATATAATATAATAGATACACAGATATATAAATATATATATATATATATCCTAAATAATGGATACATAAATACATACTATAGGTACTTACTAAATATATAAGCAACAAAAATAAATGAAGACTAAGTAGGTATAGATAATTATTGAATGTCTATTTTATAATGTGCGTCATATTTATTTCTGCAGAATAAACAATTTGTCTCACTTTTTTTGTTTTTTTCTTTCCTTGTAGGTATAAATGGCGTCTGAAGAGTAGTGAAGAGTTATTTCAAGTGGATAGTTATAATGCCCATCTTATACCCCAAGTAACATTTTATAAAAATGCCAAAAAAAGCGTGCCTACTGTGGAATTATCAACGCTCGGCTCAGCGCCGAGAGTTGAAAATTCAACAGCGCAATAGGCGTTCATTTACGTGTTTCGTTAGTGATGAAAGCAAACACGAAATTAAATAAACAAAATACGATCACTTATACCTATTGATTCGAAATTTGAAATCGATTTGACAAAATTGCTTCAATTAGCACAGCCATGTTTAAGACATGTTTAATGGGCGATCTAGGACCTAGGAAAATTGCAGCTAAAATTACCTTCTTAGGAATTAGGCAGACAACAGTAGTACCTACCTACCATGTACAAACTCACTTTGCTGCAGATTGACAGGCTGGTGACAACAACAGGATCTTTCTGTGGGTAGGTATGGTAGGTTAGGTAGCATGTCTGTGAGGTCATGTTGACGAGAGTATTTTTTTTATATATAATGCCATCAATCAGATGAATACTGGGCCGGATGGGCAGCAAACACCGTCGACGTTAGAAAAACTGGCTACGCGTCGATCCCGTTACCCAGCATGTGGACTTCATAGTTCCTATCGTATCCAGTCCAATGGGCACCTGAGAGTAACTGGTGCCACCTGTGGACTACGATAGGTAAGGAGAGTACCTATGTGGCTAAAAGTTCGTAAGTTTCATGGCGAATGTACACTCAACAGCCCAACAGTGGTAACAATTTGTCAATTTGACATTGACACCGCCTATGTCGAAGCAGTAAGGGCGACTTTTGTAGTGAATGTTTTTCGACTGATGTGCGATTTGACTGTACGTAGGCAAGATAACGCATGTAGGTATTAGGTTCCTACGTCTATACATGTTCAATATTTTGCCGAGTATGTAAATTAAAGACGCAACAATAAATATGATTATGTATTAGGTATAAGTGAAGTGTACCTCTATATTGTCTACATAAGCGAAATTCTGTAATTTTTTATTATTCTACCTACCCACTTAGTTTGCACATTGTTGTGTTCGGTAGGTTTTAAGTTTTTCTGTCAGTTACCTACTTACTTCTTATATCTCAAGAAATACTATTAGCCTGGTGAGTACTTAAATTTACTTGCCGAGTAAGTAGTTGTAGGTAGGTATAGAACCAGCCAATGTTTAATTAAATCTAATGGCGCAGGTAACATTAAGTGTAGGGTTTTTATGGCACTAAAAGACTAATAACAAGGAGGTAGATTACTTACAAATAAAATAGGGTTGTCTAGCGGTTCACCTGCCTACTGTATCGGGTACAGAGGCTGCGTCGGCGTCCCCCCTGGAATGCGACACCTGTGACCACAATCACACTCACAGTACCACTCCGACCTAACACTTTACTTAGTCACAATTAAAAACAACGTTTACACACAATTTAACACACAAACTAACAAAATGACGCTGTTTTCTGTCACATCCCTTTACTTCGGAAAAAAGTTTCGCGGACTTAGGAAATCACGACGTACAGCCTACCGACCGGCACCGAAGAGAGCGGCGAACGAACTCGAATTGACGTAAACGGAGTGGGGATCGCGCGTGAATAGCGAACTAAACGACGCGACCGTGGCGCCGCCACACCTGTCAACGCGCGGACTACAACTCTGCGACAAGCAATGAACCGAAGCGAAAGTAGAGGTGCAATGACTTTGTTTTTAAATCAAGCTTGACTGAGTTTATAATATTTATTCAATTATATTCTGGAACTTATTATTCGGCAGTGCAGTAATAGAACCGTTTTCCCCCCGAAGGGAAGAAAACGAATATTTAGGTTTCAGCCGTAGCTCGACCCACTGTGAGATTACCCCTTCGAACTTTGCGCGTTTGCAGTGTGTTTCTACCTCCACTTCCCTCACATTTTCGATGTGACAGGTGACAGGTACGTGTGTAGCCGCCATCGCCGGTTAGCTTGTCATGTCATGTCAGTACTCTCACAATTATAAGCCGGCAAGAACGGCAAATAGTGGGTCGAGCTACGGCTGAAACCTAAATATTCGTTTTCTTCCCTTCGGGGGGAAAACGGTTCTATTTAGGTGTTCGAGCCTACGCTCGACCCACTGTGAGATGTGTTTATAATCTGCCGGCGATGGCTAGACGTACTGTGATAAAACAGGGAAATATTGTACATATGTAAGTAAGACGAAAGTAGTACTAATGAGAAATAAAACTTTAATAAAAAATTACAAAAATATCAGTCTTCCGTTATTATATTAATTAAAGCTTAGATTGGAGGAAATGATCGACAACTATCTAAAATAACAAAAATATCAGTCTTCCGTTATTATACTAATTAAGCTTAGATTGGGCAAAATGATTGACTTATACTATCTAAATTCCCTTTTGATTGATTCGGGATTTCTTTAAAGTAATGTGTTAAAAAGGTATCCCTTGATCTCCAGTTTCCTCGTTTGATTACTTCATCAAGATTAAGGTTTCTATTGATCCAATTATCTGAATTGACTGCTGCCCTACAGCTTCCAGGAGATGCTTTGATTTGTGCATCCTTGAATAGCGTTCGAATCCAACCAGCAATAACGCTTCTGGAGGCTTCCTTTACTTTACCTTTGGTAGATATGAACAGGCTAGTCAGGTTACCCCGTCTTGATTTGCTAATGGTAATCAGTCTATTAACCCAATATACTATATTTAATCTTTCAGCACCTTTATCATATAACTGCCAGCCAGACTGTCTGTATTTAGAAGAGTCGGTCTTTGAGCCGAATCGTGGCCAAAATACAATATAATTAATATGGGGCTCGAACAGTTCTGGTCCTATATCCAGAAGCGTCAGGTCATGAATTCTTCTCCCCGATGATAAAAGAAGCAATGCAGCTACGTGCCGCGATATTTGAAAAATACTATTATTATCAATCTCATATGTCTTCAAGAAATCTACTATTTGTGATACATTCCACGTTTTTGGTTTTGGTGATGGTGGTCGTGCAATGAAGACTGCTTTCATCATCCGTTGTACGAGTGGATGACTGCTCAGTTTTTCACTCATCTCCGGATTTGCAAACGTGGTAACTACGGATTTGTGGACTGCGATGGTTTTAGCTGCTAATTTTACTTCTTTGTGAAGGAAATGGATGTATTTCCCTACCTCTTGAGGTTTCGGGTTATCCATTTGGTAATTATTACTCGAGGCCCATGACTTCCAGCGTTCCCAAGCGGAACTGTAAGTTTTTAATGTCGACTTCCGCCACGATGTTTCCAGAAGTTCTCGGCTCTCGCTTGGCCATGATTCTATTAAACGAGACCAGCCCGTACCCTCCAGACCTGCAAACACAGGTCCTTTATCTCGGGAGGGGGGCGTCCCGTCCTCAGGTCTACTAAATTCCTGCGCAAATTCGGAATTTTGAATGATTGACCCAGAGCTCGTTTCTTGACTTCCGTTTTCCAAAAGGTTCGCTCCCAGTGTGGCGTCACCAGATAATAGGTTCCTGAGCACTTGTTGAGGTGCTGTAGAATGCGTGGTATAAGACATGGAGGAGGAAATATCCATCCCAGCTTGAAATTCCATGGCTGGCTGAAGGCATCCACAAAAAGGCAATTGGGGTCTCTGGCATCCTCGCTTACATAGTTGATCATGATTGCTGAACGGGCGCTTGCAAAGAGGTCGACTGTCGGGGTACCCCACTTCCGGAATACTGACCGCAGAATTGACTTGCTCAGCGTCCACTCCGGTATTGTCTTCGCTCTCGACAGGCTGTCGGACATCGTATTGTATCTTCCGGGGAGATAACGGGCTACCAAGTCTATCTGATGACGTTTGGCTAACTGTAGAATTTCTTCGGTGATTTCCAAAAGCTTTGGGGACTTGGTTCCGCCTTCCTTGGTGATATAAGCGACGACTGACCGGTTGTCTGACTGAATCATAACAGTTTGATTTTTCATTTGGACTCCGGTTTTCCGGAGTGCCTCCAAGACAGCCCAGAGTTCTTTTCTGTTGCTGTGCCAAGATTTCTGAGAATTGTCCCACCGGCCCTGTAGTTTTCGATTGTTGATTGTTGCACCCCAACCGATATTGGCAGCGTCGGTGGTGATGAAGGTTGTGGCAGACTTTTGATGGATTGGTGATGCTTGTCTTATGTTGCGGAGCCACCATTGAAGCTTCTGAACAACTATTTTTGGGAGAGGGAATTTTGTGTGTTTGTCTTCTCTTGGAAGCCGGTTGGCTTCCATTTGGATGCGACGAGAATGTAGCCTCCCGAAGGGGATGACAAAGGTTGCGAAGTTTAGATTTCCTAACAAGACTTTGGCAGTCCACCAAGACCATGTTTGATTGCGTAGGGTTCCTTGAATCAATTGCATAATTTTTAAAATTTTGGAGTTCGGTAGCCGTTTTATATTTGCCTTTGTATTCCACAGAATTCCTAGATATTCTACGCTTTGACAGGGGATGAGAACTGATTTCTGAAAGTTTATGCACCAGCCCATTTTTGTGAGATATTCCTGAACCAGTTTGCTCTGTTGCAGAAGGATGGCAGGATCGTGATGCATTACCATGAAATCGTCTAAATAGACTACCACTCTGATTCCTCTTTCCCTGAAAATGTTTGCAATCCAGTTAGTTATCTTCGCAAATATGTACGGGGCGGTTGCAAGGCCAAAAGGCAGACAGGTCATTTGAAATATTGTTCTATTATAATAGAAGGCTAAAAACCTACGGTGAGACTTTAAAATCGGAATGTGAAAATAGGCCTGCGAAAGATCTATTTTGATCATATAATCTGATTCGCTTAAACAGAGTGGAATTTTGTGGTGGTTTATTAAACGAAATTTAGGGGGATTCAGATATTCATTTAACAGCTTTAGATTAAATATTGGGCGGTTCGTGCCGTCCGATTTCTTTCTTAAAAACACGGGGGATAAGAATCCGGAAGGGCTTTTGCATATTTCAATTGCACCACACTTTAACATTTTTTCGACTTCTAGCGTCATGTCCGTAGATGACTTTGGCGCTAGCCGAGTACAAATATCAGCATTAAACACTTTTAATGGTGGGGTGCATACGAAAGGAATTCTGTAGCCAGATAATACAGACAGGAGATTTTTTGAGGCGCCTAGGTTTTCCCAAACTAGCAATTTATTCTTTACCTGTCCTGCCATAAAATTAGTATTTCCTTCCTTCAAATTTAGTTTTCTTCGTTTTCGCGGTAGGTGTTGTAGAAGGGCGCTTTCCTGAGAATCGGCCCGAGAATCTGTCTTGTCTAAAGTTAGATCTTTTGGTCTCATCTCCGGTTCGTGTCTTCGTCCTGGTTTCCTGATGGGTGACCGGTGTCTTAAAAGGCCTGGGTTTATAGGAGTTTGTATGGTTTCGTTGTTTTGCAGGAAAAAACTTGTTAGGGCCTCCTTGCTCCTTGATTAGATCCGACAATTGAGGTTCCGAAAAAAGGTGAGTTGCTGAAGGCGGAATTGAGTGTAATAATTCATTTAAAGTCTTATTAGCGGGTTTATAAACGCTTCGCCTATGCTGTATTATCTCCGCTCTTTTTCCGCATGTGTATTGAAGGAGTGCATCAGATGTTTTCCGGAAATGACATTCTTGTCCCAAGAAATTCTTGCTAATGTGAGATTTCACTTCCAGAGAAGCATTTTTAAAAGTTTCCATAAAACATTGCCTCTGTTGGAGGAGGCCGTGGGAGACTGCAGCTAAACATTGATCCATATTTTCTAGCAACGTAACCATTTGCCAAGAAGGCGTTGTGCTTGCAAGAATGCTATTAACCTTTAAGGAAGTAAAAACCGGGGTTGCGGTAAAGTGTTTTTGAACATCTGCATATCGGATATTCTTCCACTTCTCGCTATTTAATCTCTGAATTTGAATACCTTGCCTCTCTAGAGATTCGTCTGCATCACCAATTTTTGCCTCTGATTCCTTGGTTTCAGGGTTGAAATTGTTGAAATCTTGTTCTTCTACACTATCAGAGGTACTTGCTTGCCCCGCTGTGGTTGTCACACAAGATGAGAGATTTTGAGATAGGTCTCTTTCTTCTAATATTAACGGTGGTGCAGCCCAACTACCGTCTTCACTATCGATTGAAGACTCTGGCTCATCCACTAATGAATTCTGATGAGGGTGAGTCTTACTAGTAGTTTGCAGAAACTGCTGTAAAATTTCAGTTTGCTGTTCCATAAGACGTTCCAGTCTCTCTATCCTGGGATTTTGGTCCATCTTTGGGCTATGAGGCCTTTTGCGATAACTTTGTGTAGATGATGGGGGTGAAACTGACCTTTGAGCACGGGACTTAAGAAGTCTAGATGCTTCAGTTTGTGAGATTAACTGGGGTTTGATTGTTGGTAGAAACTCGTAAACCCCGTTAAAGGCGTCTATTGGATGTATCATTTTCATTGTGGCGAGAGGCGCGTAAATCAGAGCGCGACCTATAGGCCAGTTAATCAGCTTCCTTTTTATAGCCTTATACTTTCGCTCACTTAGGGATGCTGGGGTACTATCGCAAAAAACGTAGGCAAGCTGAACCGTGGGCATTGCAAAACGAAGTCGGCACTCATCATCCGACGATATCTTACTTCCGAAGAGGTCTTCGTAGTCGACGCAGTTAACAACCCAGGATCTCCAATCTCCTGGGTATATTTCATCAATCTTGTTGACAAATTGGGTGTATACTTTCTCCTCATCAGGAGGAGGTTCCCAGTTGGCGAGTTCGCCCATGGTAGTGCGCTCCAAGATCTGTGGGCGACAGAATAGGTATAGAATACAACCCTGACCACCGTATCAAAGTAAGATGTTGGCTACTCAGCCGACCTGGTAGGCAGCGCAGCCGATGTTTCGATTCTAAGTGTCGGCTGTACAGCCGACGTTTTGTTTTGTTGAATGCGCAGCCGACATTTGGGCAGGTATGCATTATCAATCCCTCAAGCAGTGAGGTTATTATTGGGGGCTTACCCCATTGCACATATAATAGCGATTCTGCCGTCCTAGGAGCGGGCATTCGCAACAAGTGCACATCCTATCGATGATATTCACTTTCAACACATTCACTAATTAAGAAAAATGTTCTTACCTCATTTACTTCTCGAAGAGCCATTTTGAATGTAGTACACTAGAAATTTTATATTATTTTCCTAACACACTGCTCACTGCAAAGTTCAAAGACGTACTGACATGACATGACAAGCTAACCGGCGATGGCGGCTACACACGTACCTGTCACCTGTCACATCGAAAATGTGAGGGAAGTGGAGGTAGAAACACACTGCAAACGCGCAAAGTTCGAAGGGGTAATCTCACAGTGGGTCGAGCGTAGGCTCGAACACCTAAATATACTTATTTAAGTTGTGATTAGTATAGTCATAGTATACTTTTTTTTGTAAATCATAGGTACAGACGCTAGCACATCAAGCAACTACAATCTGTCAAATTTATTTATTAGATTTTCAACTTTATCGCTGAAGAATAAGATTCAAGTTGATTGGGAAAATTTGACAGTTTCGGGTAGCTTGATGTGCTGGCGTCTGTACTTACCTATTACCTAATAACGGCAAAACTGCTTCTAGCTAGCAGCTAGCTACAAGTTTTAAATCTAAGTTACAAAGTATCTACCTACATAGGTTGGGATTATTTAAAAACCTCTGTTACTATTTATGATTCACTTGAAAGATAGTCCTAAGCTTGTGCCTGCTTACTTAAGAAAAATCGAGTTTACTTTTTAGACTGTCGATAAGTCGATATCGATGTCGCTACATTAATTTGTTTACTCACATAAAAGAAAGTAGGTAGGTATCTAATAATCGCACTTAGGCGCTCGTCGCATCACTCTACCCATAAAAGATATTAATTTCTCTAATTATGCAAACTGCCTGCGGCGGTAAAGCTTAACCGGGTGCAGGCAAGAAGAAAATGTCTTCGAGAATAATGTGCCACAATACCTAGCTAATTGAAATTCTTCGTTACATAGAGTAAGTACTGGTATTAGCGCAACATTCACTAATATTGTTTGACAATCCGTGTAATGAATATCATTGTGGGATGCCATAAACTTTGTAAAGCCAATTTGTTATTATTGTACTTAGGTACCTGCAGCTGCGTACATAAGTTACGGCGTGGTGCAGATATTTCTTATGTAACTTAATATTTAAGTACAGACGCCAGCACATGAAGCTACCCGAAACTGTCAAATTTTCCCAATCAACTTTGAACCTTAAACTTCAGCGATAAAGTTGAAAATCTATTAAATAAATTTGACAGATTGTAGTAGCTTGATGTGTTGGCGTCTGTACCTACTCACTATGACTGAAGAATTCCGATATTTATTATAATGATGCGTTTGTAGCAGTTGATGTTACGGCAGGTAAAGAAAAGCAAAGTAGTGTAATTTCAGGGCATAAGAGACCTTAGAGTAAGGCCTTAAGTTTCAGGGTATTTACTAGTTTTCTTGTTTTGTTATCATGGCACCTAAGTAGTTCTAGCAATACTCCTACACAGTAATAGTATACCAGCTTCTGAGTAGGTACCGATAAGTAAGGCACAAGGCAGAACATAAATATGTAGGTAAGTATCTAAAACAACTATTCTAATCAAACCCAGTACCTACCTAGTCAAAGAAGCTTTTGAACGATTTTGCCTCGGTATACCTACATATAACTAGCCCAAATACATTTTAACCTAACAAGCATTTATTCATCTTTTTTGGGCTAAAAGAACTGAAAAAAATAGGTAAGTATTTGAAGACAGATATTTGTATTAACAGGATTACAAGTCTGCATCCATTTGGTCAAGTAGTCCTTGCTGTGAACGTATGTTCTGTTCTGATAAGCTTAAAAAACAAGGGTAATTGTTGTCGTCGACCCTCTTAAGTTAAACAGATAGCTCGCTTATTCCGTTTCAGAGATAGTTAGGTACAGACGCCAGCACATCACGCTACCCGAAACTGTCAAATTTTCCCAATCAACTTTGAACTTTAAACTTCAGTGATAAAGTTGAAAATCTATTAAATAAATTTGACAGCTTGAAGTGCTGGCGTCTGTACATAGGGAAGTATTTTTAGTCCTGATTACTTTGTTAATGTAGACTGCAACTGCGACTACGACCCAAGCATTACAGCTAGAGAAATACCTACATAAACACGGAATCGCTCATTTAATCGTTATTGCAACCTGTCATGTAACTAAACGCCTACTTGGGCTGCAATTTATGATGTTACTGAGATTTGACGTAGTTAATTCAAATCTGTGATTTAACATATTTATTAAGCTGTCTCATTTAAAGTTGACACTGATTTATTACTCAACTAAATCTTGGTTATTTCTAAATATTGATAGAACTTGGCAGTTTTATTCATATCTGTGTTCATTACATACTTTATGCCACCGTAAAAGGCATCATAAACTTACAGACAAATATAATCGTCAGTATTTTTTGAGTAAGTACCTATTAACTCAATTAAATATTTAAATTAAATTGTCTGTTGTATGATCCATCACTTCAGCTATGTTAGGGTTTTCAACAAATGTTTTGTGAAAAAGTACCTATCAATATATGTTATTATTCAATGTGGAGACAACAATACGACAATAAATGAAAACACTGGCAATACTTTTTTTTTGGGTGGGAAATTATCAAATAACTTCACCCGCTCTGGGTGGAGCGGGAGGGCGTGTCAGACTCTTACTGACTAAAACCCACCCGTGTTCCTTGGCCCTAGCGGACCCCGTCAATTCTGCTGACATCTCTTTGAGGCGCGCGTGGAACACAACGCGCCGTCGACCCGGGCTTGCCTGTGATTCCCGACGCCCAGGGCGAACACTGGCAATACTAATACATAAGAGTATTTTGGAATCATCAAATAAATCCTAGCATCGAAATAAAAAAAGTGATTTTTTCAAACAAACTAAATGTAGTGATGTGCCAACTATGGGTTTTGCCAATCTTTGACTAGCTATAGTGACTAAACTATTGGATATATTTGATTGAATTTTCGTATGCGGACTAAGAACGTCATTAGATATACGTAGTTAAATTTATGGTCGAAATGTCGTCTCCACCTTGTATAAGTCACAAGCAAGTGGATAGGTAATAGGTACCTCCAACTTTCTAAATTAATGGATACTGTGAACACCGCACTTGGCTGCGGTACTTTAGGGATCGTTTGTTGCGTATAATTAAAACACTTTTGAATAGCTGAGACTATATTTTAAATCAATGTTACATGGACACACGCGGGCGGAAGACTCGAGCTGACTCTCACATATTTTCTTCAACAAAAAAACCTTCACGAATCCTTTTTTAAATATATTTGACAGATTATTCGGACGGAGAAAGATTTCATGCCAGCCTGTGACATATGAGGTTCCCTCTCATATTAAAGCCTCTACACCAGCTACGCCCTTAGATAAATAAATGTATCCAGCAGATACCTTTATTCAGAGCATCCGAATAATCTCCAACCCTTCCTACCTATACCTAAACGAAACATTACCTAACGATGGAAATTAAAATACATGGTGAGGTCTTTCTCTTACAAGAGAAGGCTTAAGTCAGGACGAACGAATCACAAAGTCTTGATACCCGACTAGATATCAGCTAAGTTAACTGACAATATGTGCCAACATGCACCCACAAGGTTAACGTCGTCATGCTTAAACCTTACTGCACCAAAACCATCGAAAAAGGCGCAGCAAGCCTCGGAGAAACAAACAAACTGATGTGACAGTTCACATCTACCCAGAGGGGGTTTAAAAAAAAAATAAAGAACTCTACATCCTAAGCCTTAACTCCATCGGACATAATTAAGCCAGAGGGAACAAGGGTTCAAGAAGCAAGTGTTCAAAATTAATAATTCACGACCATACTCCAGAGGGAAAATCACAAAACCTCCTCACAAGACAATCTTTATCAAACGTCAGTTAATTCTGACTAAACAGTGAGACCTCAGCCTTAAGTTGAACCAATTGTGTCAATTAGACACACCTAGCAAGGGTTATACCCATAAAGCGAGGTTGGTCAACCTAGACAGAGTACCTCCCCTCTCCAAATGGGATCACAGTTTCTCAAAAAATAATTGCCCCTTAACTCGCATTAATAAATTCTGGAGTACGTTCATGCTAATTTAGACGAGACGACATATAATATTGAAGACGCAGACAATGGCTCGTTCCCTCAGCCTTCGTAGCGATGTGAGGAGTGACCAGTGTTGCCAACTCCAAAAGTTCAAATTATCGAGATCCCACGTTGAAATTATCGTTTTTTGGGCAAAATTATCGTACAGACGCCAGCACATCAAGCTACTACAATCTGTCAAATTTATTTAATAGATTTTCAACTTTATCGCAGAACAATAAGGTTCAAAGTTGATTGGTAAAATTTGACAGTTTCGGGTAGCTTGATGTGCTGGCGTCTGTACAAAAGAAAAATCCAAATAAAAAAAAAAAACGTAAGTCAGCCATCAAAAAATAATGAATACTCCATTTTAAATAAAATTAGATATTTAAACAAACCTTTTTACAGTTCTTTCAACCAGATTTGACTTCCATACTGTAGGCATAAGGATGGCATTAAAAGCAAAAAAATGGTTACAATACCAACTGTTTACTGTAGCTGCCATTTGACATCAATACAATAGAAGTCAAAATCGGTTGAATGGACTGTTAAAAAGGTTTGTTTATATGTCTAATCTTATTTCAAATGGAGTATAGAGTCAAAGGCGAAGTATATAATTATGCCAAGTTTCACCACTAATGGCGCTAGGAGCACAAACCGTAAACTATTATGTCATCGTTTTTAGTTGATATTTTTGTGTTTTCACTGTAAAATTAAATTAAAAACTAGAGAGCGAAAGAGAGAGAGATACTTGTTGATTTTGACATAATTGATATTGACATTTGTTTGTTTCTTTTCTGCGTTTAATTTTGTCTGATAAATACATTTTTTTAATGGAACTTGTTTTTTCAGCAAATCGCAAAATTATCGTACATTAGACATTCATTATCGTACATCGTACCATAGGCCAAATTATCGTACGCCCCCATAATTATCGTACGGGTTGGCAACACTGGGAGTGACACCTCACTCGCTCCCGGCAGCGTCCGATGTTTGCTCCCCATAATATGAAACGAGAAATAAACAAACATGCATCAGCATAATATTATATCTTCCTCACTAAAATAATGTGTCAAAATTAAATGATGTTTACAGCTACATGACATTGACAATATGACATAAATAAATTACATAAAAACTAATAATTAAATTCTACACTACGACAAAGGTTTTATTCTCTTGATATGGGCAAACTCTAAACTTCTTATTATTTAACTTTAAAAATTCGTACTCTAAAACGTAAAACTTCTTTATAAAATGTTTATATGCTTTCGACCTTCTTTTAAATTTACTGATTTTCGATACGAAGCTTTTAATTTTATAAACTTTCGACCTTCTTTTAAATTTATTGTTTTTCGGTGCGAAGTTTTTGATTATTCTCACATAATGACCGCTTACTTGTATTTGGCATTCACAACATTTTCCTGCACGCCTTCATCCGCCACTGTTTGTGCAATCTCCTCTTCTTGCACCCTATATATTTCTTTGTGACATTTGCACGGGAACTCCGCCCTCAGCTTGTCACACAACAACTCAAAAGATATACCATCGTGGTATATATAATTATGATAGTACATCGCTGGACCTTCCAGAAATGCGCGTACTATGAGCGCCAAATCACTTTCTCGCCATTCATTGCTCGTGGCTATCAGCTTGAATGCTGTTATAAAATTTTCGAGGCATACACCGTTTATGCCGGAGAAAGCCTGCATTTGCAGAGACATCTCGCTCTTTATATATTAATAATAATAAAAAACCACTCAGCTATTTTTCCAACATGGATCTCCTGTCACTTCTCAGTTCGGCGCTCCGCCACGTATAACTCTTCTCAGTTCGGCGCCTCCACCAATTGTGAGCACCGCACTTGGCTGCGGTACTTTAGGGATCGTTTGTTGCGTATAATTAAAACACTTTTGAATAGCTGAGACTATATTTTAAATCAATGTTACATGGACACACGCGGGCGGAAGACTCGAGCTGACTCTCACATATTTTCTTCAACAAAAAAACCTTCACGAATCCTATTTTAAATATATTTGACAGATTATTCGGACGGAGAAAGATTTCATGCCAGCCTGTGACATATGAGGTTCCCTCTCATATTAAAGCCTCTACAATACCTAATGGACGAGAAGATCCTTCAGTAAGTTCTAAATGTTTTCGTTGGTCTTAGCTGGTAGTGCCCAAGAGATGTATTAGATTTGATCTATATAAAAGCTAAAATACAATAGACGTTGATATATTTAGCAACCTGTTCCGCTTAACTATTTCTAAAGAGCCATAAAAAACCCTGTAAGAAATCGACACGTGTTTCACCTCTCAACGAGGCATCCTCAGGATGACGATGGCGCTGGACGTAGACTGCTCTGCGCCCAGCGCTCGGAGTGGTAACACGCCGTATTTGGGTTCGCGACAAGTCAATCATCATCCTGAGGATGCCTCGTTGAGAAGTGAAACACGAGTTGATTTCTTACAGGGTATTTCATGGCTATTTAGGAATAGTTAAGCGGTTACTAAATATATCCACGTCTATTGTATTTTATAACGGATTTCCGCAAGGTCACGCCTGAATCAATTAACTATATAAAAGCTTTCATAGTTTGCGAGATTTTTGCCATGTTTTCAAAGCCAGATTAGATTTTTTTTTCTTTGTTTCGTTACGCTGGTAAAGGCGGTTGGCAATATGCTTTGTAAAATCAGCACCGTTCGTTGTCTAGCAGGAGAGATATCTAAAATATCAAAAAAGTCCATTACAAATAAAACGAAAAACACATTAAATTCAAATAATTTATTTCGTTTTACGACGTGCCTTTATGAATAAATCTTTATTGTGTCTCGCATGGTATTGCTTTAGTTGGTAGGTAATAGAGGAAAACATAAAATGCGACTTTATAGAAAATATTGCATATCTACGTAATTACAGGTGTATGGCACATACTATTATACAAAATATACAGGATTATAGACTAATTATAATAATATTTAATCTAATATCACTTTATTTAATGATATAGTTGATGATGCAGCTGTGGTATTGCGAGGATGATCAGCATTAGAAAATGTTCAAATATACCTGAAATGAGAAAATAAACCGTTAATTTCACATTGGCGCCGATTCTCTTGTACACCGAACTAAACTAACTAAACTATCACAAAAATTCCTTACTTTTGTCTATGAGAATCTCAAATTTAAAAATAATTTTGACACATCTAAATCGAATTTGACAATCGCGACTCCACACGTGACACCTAACCACTTGAATCTTATTAGAAGCCGGAGGCGCGTAGGGGGGGCAGCCTCGACGTGTTTTACATGGAATTTTTCACTTTTTGTATGGAAAATAAGAAAAATTATACATGAAAAATTATACCTAGTGTTAGGGGTTTATGCGTTTTATAAAGGGGGTCAAAATTTTCATTATTTTTACGATTGGACACACCGTTTTCGAGATATAAGCAAAAGAAAAAAAAAGATTCAGTACTGTTTTTGCATCTGAAGTCGAGGTGTTGGTGTGAATTTAAAGTTCATGACAACCAATTCTTTTACACACGTTTTTAGTCGCGATTAAAAATAGTCAGATTTAGTTAGAAAATCTAAATTTTAGGTGAAAAACGTCAAATTCAGTATAGCAAAATTGCCATTTTCACTAAATTATTATCTCAGTACCATCTTAGTGCTGTCAAACTAAAATATAGTTAAGTTATGTCACTTTAGTCTATTTCAGAATGGGAAACGGGAATGGGACTAAACTAAATTTTGGTGATTTTTAGTCTAGTTTAGAGGCATTTGTGACAAGAGAATCGGTACCATCGGTAAACATATCAGTAGGTACAGTCGACCGCACTTTAGGGACAAAAAACAAGTAGGTATTAGCTGTCCTCGTATTCTATTGAAACTCTGTAATACGTTCGGCCAACAGAACTGAAAGGTCAAAGTGTTACCACTGACTTGTGGTCGACTGTACCTACATTTTATTGAAGTAAATAGGAATCGAACCCATAATTTCTCGCAGCCGAGATTTTAAATATCTCCTCTTTGAAGCGCTTCAGCCACAAATTAAATTATATTTACATTATGTAGATCGCTCCTCACTTTAACGTCACTTACGGCACATTGCAAGTTCTATTCCATCATCAGGGTTTTACATTTGTAATTTTGTTGGTACCTACTTGTATAGTTTCAGTCTGTTCATTATTCATTGACGATCAGATTCGTACCTGTTACAAATACTTACATACAGAATGTGAAGCCTTATCTTGTACCGGTGGAGCTCGATATTCATCAGTTGCTTCTAAAAACTGATAGATTGCTTTAAAACCTGTACCATCTAAGCGGTCGTTCGACCTAAATGTAACTTTGAAGAAATTCCTCTCAGACTCTACGTGGAACTCTTTCATTTGTCCACAATATCTACCGAATCTATTGTCTTCAGTCATATAGTTTGAAAATTCGACATAATCACTCGCCGATACTGCTTCGCATCTGGAACAGGTATTTCAAAAAGTATTAGTGTTATTTATTATGGGTGGACAGTTTAGCTGAAGCTGTTATAATTTAATAGAAGAATGTTTAAAAAAAAATGTTATTTATTATAAAAATCAATCAACATACATAAACTCACGCCTTCTTCCCATGGGGGTAGGCAGAAACTACAGAACGCCACCTGCTACGATCCTTACATAGGTACTCCTTTTGCCTTGTTTACGTTCATACATCTGTTCATACACGCACGCCAATCAATCAAATCTTCCAATAATAAGAAGGTATCGAATGTTTGCTTTGAGGGAGTTCTTGTTTCTCTTTTTTTTGCTATTGCATACAGTGAAGCGCCATTCAAGTTCCTTTTTTTTTGCAAAATAAGGTAATTCTAAAATATTGAATACTTACGGCAAAACTCCTTCAACGTCAAAATTCGTGAAATGTAAATGCACTTTCTCAGTCTCGCCGCCGTGGAAGAAGTATGTACACTCTGTATCCCTTGGATATGGTCCCGGCGAGTTTGGAGATGCAAATGTTCCATTATGCGCTTCACTACTATTATACACGAACGCGCATGGAAACTCTTTCAACTGCCTCCCTGTGTTTATTCCGAAATCTGAAAAATTATTTAGTAATAATTAGATTAGAAAAAAGATTTCTAAATAGGTTTACTCATTTATACGGGAACGACGTCTTTTTAAAGGATTTTTTAAGATTCTTGGGTCCTGAATTTCTGATTTAGGTAAGTTGATAAGGTTAAAAATAGTGGCTTTTCGTCTTAGGTACCAGAAATAACAGCAAGACAACTTTGTTTACCTAACTGTTCTTACTGAGCATTGTCACCGAGTAGGTATTCAATTCGTTTTAGTAAAAATCAATTCGATAATTTGAACACAAAAAAAAAACAAAAATGTAATATGAAAATGCATACTTACTTTCTACAAATGAATATGATATTTTGAATCCCCTCGAGTACCTCGATGATTGCGTTCCACGGAATTCCAGCATTAGTTTCGGTCCATTCGACATAATAGGCTTGGGGAGGTCGATTCCACAGAACGTCTCCACTTTTTCTAACCGCCCATCCACGTTGACGAATGCTTGCAACGAATCCACGTTTGTACAGCTGTAAATACATAAAAATAGCATTGCTCAGTATTTATTTTGTAAAGTTTACTAAGTACTAGTTTTTGTGTTCGAATGATTTATCTTTGAAGAAATTAGGAAAAATATTTTTACTTTAATTTGTGGCAAAGGGTGGGCCCGACACATTTTTCCAAAACGAATCAGTACCCTAATTGCGTAATGTAACACAATCACAATTTGTTTCGATTTGAAACAGATTGCTAATCCATTGCTTCATAAGTTGGAAAAAAAAAATCTGCTCAGCAACGTAAATAACGCAATAAATGTGGTTGAACTGTCAAAATGAAACAATTAGGCAAAATTGTTTACGAAAATAAGTTATGCAATTAGGGTACAGATTGTTAATCCATTGCTTCATAAGTTGGAAAAAAAATCTGCTCAGCAACGTAAATAACGCAATGAATACCTCAGCGTAAAGTTATCAAACATCGATGATTGGTAAATGCACAACTACGTAAGTAATAGGTATGTAATATTTGCTAAACAATAATGTTAAACTTACTCAATAGATCCATCTGCAGATTTATATAAGTAGAAGTCTTGAAAAATTAATCTAACTCGCTCCTTGCCTCTCCCGAAAAATTCGTAGTGGCAATGAGTGTTCGGAGGGTATGGCGTTGGGTAGTGAGGAGATGTCAGCGTGCCGTGCTTTGTACCGTCGCTGCTGAATTCTTGGTGACATGATGATGCTGTAAAGAAAGAGAAATTCAAATAAAAACACTAGAAGTACCAATGTATATCATCCAATACATAAAGGGTAAGATGGATGTATATTTTATACAAAATTAATTTTGAAGTACAGACGCCAGCACATGAGGCTACTACAATCTGTCAAATTTATTTAAAAGATTTTCAACTTTACTGCTGAAAAATAAGGTTCAAAGTTGATTGGGAAAATTTGACAGTTTCGGGTAGCTTGATGTGCTGGCGTCTGTACCTAAATCTTTTAAAATGTCCACAATGTTTTAATTTTAAAAGTGTTACTGTTACCAACAAAGTAAAAACAACGGCGAATTTGCATTATATTGAATCGTCTCGTCATCGCTCGTTGGGGCGTCATACAGTGCAGCAAAGACTTGACATCGACGCATGCGTAAAACGAAACGTCAATAGAGGCAGACTGACCTTTCTTTTCTAATAGATTATTTCACCCGAAACTGTGACGACGTAACAGTATTGCAAACAATTGTTAATACGACAATCAAACTGTAAATAAGTTAGAATATCTATGATTATAATTGTTTCGCTTCTTTTAGATGAATGTATTCAATACAAGTACCGTTTCGTTCATATAATGTTGGAATTGAAGTACAAAAAAAACTCGATTATGAAAGTGAAGTGCCACACCTCTAGAACTGTCAATGTTGGCCTGTCAATTTGACATTTAGTTTTCGACAAATACTTTTGCGTGTTGTTTCACTTGTTTCTTGTTTTTGTTTCTGTTCCAGTATCAATATTTGTTTTGTTTAATGTAAATATAGCGTATTCTGTAACATAAATCTCACTTATGTTTCACTATAACCGTAAAAAACGTGCACGAATATTACTTTGTTAAATTTAATGTCTAAAAATCAAGTGTAATTTTAGCCATGGCAGAATCCACGCCGTTTTTCGTAGATCGAGCTAAAGGTGGCCGAGCTTCGTGCAAAGGATGTAAAACTAACTGTCCCAGCGGAGAATTACGTATTGCAAAGCTTGTTGCAAGTCCGTACGGAGACGGCCAATCGATGAAATCATGGCATCATGTGGATTGTTTCATGAATGCTTTACTGAAGCAACGACCTACGACCAAACGCGTAGATTCTATAGATGACTTCGGTAATTGGGGCTGTATTAGCAAGGAAGATCAAGAATTTATATTGAAAAAGCTGAATGAAATGGAGAAACTGTATGCTGATAAAAATAGTGGGAAATATACAGCTAAGGTTATAAAAAACGTGTCAACCGTGTCTGCAAAACCTAGTACCTCAAAAACTGCAAGTAATGTGAGTGCTGAGAGTCCTAAAAAGCAGGAAGTGGAAACAGATGATGATAAGTTTGTGACATTCTTCAAATTATGCAAGAAAATCTCTAAAGTAGACGCATATACTGAAAAAACAGCAGTAGTCAATAACTTTTTTACAAAAGGCACTGATGACAGCTCCTTCACAGGTAACTTAACATTATGGTGTAAGCTATTACTACCACAAGTATGCAAAAGAGTTTACAATTTAAAAAGTAAACAATTGGTCAAATTATTTTCAAGAATATTCAATAAGGACCATGATGACATGTTAACACATTTGGAACAAGGTGATGTTGCCGATACAATAAAACATTTCTTCCTAAAATCGAGAGCAGTTGAACCTGCATCAGAAAGCACTCTCACAATACAAAAAGTAGAAGACTTCTTAGAAGACCTTTCAAAACTAACAAAAGAAGAAGAACAAATATATCATTTCAAGAAAATTGTTAAAAAATGTACAGCTGAAGACTTAAAAATGCTCATCAGGTTAATAAAGGGAGATTTACGAATAAACGCTGGCCCGAAACACATATTAGAAGGCGTCCATCCAGATGCTTACAGTGTCTTCCAAACATCAAGAGACCTTGATATGGTGTTAGACCGAATTATGTCGGAAAGCAGTAACGTAAAACATAAAGACGCAATCCAAAAAGGTTTTGAAGCGAAACTTTCTCTAATGACTCCTGTACTACCGATGTTGGCTGAAGCTTGTAAATCAGTGGAAATGGCAATGAAGAAATGTCCCAACGGAATGTTTTCAGAAATAAAATATGACGGCGAAAGAGTACAAGTGCATAAAAAAGGGAATGAGTTCAAATATTTTTCTAGAGCATTAAAACCAGTAATGGCACATAAAGTCAGTCATTTTAAGGATTATTTACCGCAAGCTTTTCCAAAAGGTACAGATATGATTTTGGACGCTGAAGTTTTAATGGTAGATGTGACTACTGGGAAGCCGTTGCCATTCGGTACATTAGGGAAGCATAAGCAGTCCGAATTCAAAGATGCACAAGTGTGTCTGTACATATTTGACTGTTTATACTACAATGGAAAAGTCCTCATAGATCTACCGATAAGGAAAAGGAGACAGATATTGTATGACCATATGGTGGAAGTAACAAATCATGTAATGTTTTCTGAACAGAAATTGATTGAAAAGCCGTCTGATTTAGCGAAAATGATTGCCGAGGTATGTTTTAAATGTATTTTTATCGACTACATAAGATAGCATATACAGGATAAGTTTTTATTCAGTGCGCAAACTTAAACACATGACTTTACTCATCATTATGAACAACTTTTACCCTGCTGGTCCCTACATTTTGCCGAGTTATGCGAACATAAATGTTTCCTGCAATAAATGCTGTTAAAGTTTGCACACTGGATAAAAACTTACCCTGTATAATTCAATTAGTAATAAAATGAAAGTCATATTCAAAGTCAAATGATTTAACTGTATCACTATAATTAGTTTTGAGTTGATAATAGATCATACGCTTATTATCAACTGAAAAGTAATCTGAATTTGACTGCTTCGTTGGTCCCAAGAGCATGAGGTCCTGGGTTCGATTCCCGGGTCAGGGAATTAGGTTTTTCCATTTGGAATTTCTCAGTAGCAACCCGTCTAGATTGACGTCTAGATTTGTGCCCGGTTGATGGCAATAGGCTCCTCCCCTATTACATGGGACTTAAACAATACTGGTGAAATGTGAGTGTTACCCACTTAGAAAACCCAGAACAGACTGTTTATTAGATAGCATGTAGTTCATTTAACTCTCTTTAGGAATTGTAGGTAACATTTACAGATAAACTTTTGAGAGAATTAGACTTGATTAACGTGGGATTAATACAATTAATTTTATCCCAACCAACTTCAGAAGGTGCCTTAAAGTTATATCATTTAATAACAGTCCTTTATTGTCGACTTCTATCTTTATCACAAAGTGTTTCATATATTGTTTAGTATAGTTTGTGTTAATGTTACAATGGTAAAAGGCATGGTGGGGTTGACATATTTATTTAGATAAAAGCCCCATAACAAACAAAGAAAAAATTAATTATTATAGATAATCATCACAGTTTGGTTTGCTGAATACGTTGAATCATTTACGACAAACACAAAGGACAAACCATCTAATTAAGAAACAAATTAAACTTACTTTTCTCCCTTCTATCAAATGCTGGTGATACTAAGCATAATCAGCCTATAATGTTCCCACTGCCGGGACACAGGCATCCTCTTTCTGTGAGTGGGAGTGGGCCGTTATCCACCGCATGGACCCAGTGCGGTGATATTACTTTATCTCCATATATTTAAAACATTCTGTTCTCCACATTACAGGTACTACAACTAGGCCTAGAAGGTTTAGTACTCAAAGACTTGGAGTCTACCTATGAACCAGGCAAGAGGCATTGGCTAAAGGTGAAGAAAGATTATCTGTTTGATGGGGCAATGGCTGACACAGCTGATCTTGTTGTTCTAGGAGCTTGGTTTGGTAGGTATTTAAAAAATACTTTAGAACTGCCTGCCAAAAATGTTGAAGCCAAATGCCACTATACTTGTACATCAGGCACATGGGTCTGACGTGGCACTTAGCAAGTTAAATACCTGCTATAATACATATTGTTATTTTTACAACTATGGCATATGGCATCCACTTAAGCGGTCATTGTACTAAAAAAAAACAGCTGTTCCTTACATTTTGACGAGTTATGCAAACATAAATGTAGGGAACAACAGATTTTATTCTCGAGGTTACAGGGTTGGTCCCATAGTAAAAGTTGTTCATAATGATGAGTCCAATGACCCCTTAAGAGGATGCCCATGAATTCAATTTCAACCTGTATAAGGAAAATTGTGAGTCACCGACAGTCTGTATAGTTAGAAAAACAGGAAAAAGTAAACAAAAAATATGCAATACAATAGGTGGTGGTCTTATAATAAAACACAACAACATTGATAACAATTGGACTGTTTTTTATAGTCAGTTTGTCAATAGCCATTTATTGCTGGCTAGCTTCCGCCAGCGGCTTCGCACGCGTGGACCCTAATTCTTTTTCTAAAACTAAAATAAAAGTAGCCTAAGTTACTACTTATAATATCAGCTATCAGCCAGTGAAAGTCCTGACAACATCGGTTCACCCGTTTCGGAGATTAGTCGGAACAAACAGACAGAAAGACAGAGAAAAATGTTTTTTTTAAAGTGAAAACTTTAGGCGCGTTGGGCATTTTTGAGATGAGACTAAACCATTGATTTCGCGACACAGTTACCGGATTTACCGACACCGTGGAGTAAAAGACATCAACGCGTTGATTACCGCGGTGCGTGTAGTAAAAGACATCAACACGTTGATTACCCGCGGTGCCGATTTTTTTTCAAGTTTTCACTTCTGTCGGCACTCCCGGAGTGCAACTGTTTTTTTTTTTTTTTGTTATATTTGCTGAATATACTTTCATATGCATTCACACAGATATTTCCATTCTATTTATTTGAATATAGTAAAGATATTAATTAGAGACCGTCATACAATATATCAGTAAAACATGACTAAGAGGTTATTCTGTCCTGAATATGAGCTCACAATCCAACATGGTAACATTTTGGTATATCACTATGATTGCTTGATTCTCTCTGCAATAGAATACTTAGAGCAGTGGTGGCCCAGTGGTAACGGCCGCGACTTACGAGTTGTATGTCGTAGGTTTGAACCCAGACAGGCGCTTTACTTTGTGTAAATTATTTCATCACCAATACTCTCAAAACGGTGAAGGAAAACATCGTGACGAAACCGGCATGTCCTAGAATCGAAAATTCGAAGACATGTGACGTCTACCAACCCGCACTGGACCCGCGTGGTAGATTACGGCCCACTCCCTCTCACAGAGAGGAGGCCTGTGTCCCAGCAGTGGGAACATTATAGGCTGATGATGATGATGATGAATAGAATACTTACCTAAAATTTTAAGAGCTCATTATTGCCCTGCTGTAACAACATCCAGAAAGACAGACCGTGCAATTATATAATTTTCCTTATAAAGTGGTCTTCAATGATATTATACCTAATAGTATTTTATTTAATTTACAGGTACAGGCAAAAAAGGAGGTATGATGTCTGTATTCCTGATGGGTTGCCACGATGTCCGCCGGAACCGATGGGTTACCGTTACTAAAGTACACACGGGACATGATGACAGCACTTTAGAAAGGCTACAGAAGGAACTAGCACCACTTATGTTGAAAATATCACAGGACAGTAATAAAGTCCCAGCTTGGTTGGACTGCAATAAAGGAATGGTACCTGATTTTGTTGCTTCGGATCCTAAGAAACAACCTGTTTGGGAGATTACTGGTATGTTTTATGATATGATGAAAAAAAAGCGCAAAACGGGGTTGGCAATTTGGCATAATGGAGCAGATAGGCGGGGCAGGCATAATTAAAAAAAAAGATGTAGTAAAACATTTATTTTTCCAGTATCATATTTCCATAATCAATGATTTCCATATTCCAGCAATCAATTACTAAGTCCCCGGAACCGAACTAGTTAGGTTAAATATTTTTACTCTCAAAAAAGCTTAGGTTAGAACTGTGACCCCTTACGCACGAGCCGAGCGATCGAAGCGACCGGTGCCGCGGCAGCGGCCGGCGAGTGCCAAAAACGACTAGAATATATAGAAAAAAATACTTTAATTAGGGTTAGTTAGTTGGAGTTATGAATACTGGAAGGGTTTTCATAAACGCTGCGCCGCCGGTGTCCATTATGGGAGTCGACGGTGCCGGCCACAGAGTATGTAATGTGCCAGCAGCCGATGTTTATAATCTAAGCTGCCGGCAGTAATGTCATGCCGGTTTCCAATGGTGTTATTTTTGGAAGCCGGCGTCGGCAGCGGAGGCACTACCTTTATAATATTAATAGCTTAAGTTTCATATTAACTCGCACATATTGCCTGATGATCATGGTACAGACGCCAGCACATCAGGCTACTACAATCTGTCAAATTTATTTAATAGATTTTTGACTTTATTCCTGAAAAATAAGGTTCAAAGTTGATTGGGAAAATTTGACAGTTTCGGGTAGCTTGATGTGCTGGCGTCTGTACTTCTTAGTATGGCTCTGAAATTACTGCCCCATTACTGCATTACCGTGTGCGCAAATGCGGTACCTAGTGGGGCGCGTCATTTCCGAATAAACCAGCTTTACTAACTAATGTTATAAATGCGAAAGCGAGTTTGTTTGGATTCAGATGAAATTTAGCTCAGAGGTACACCTTGACCTGGACAAGGGCATTTTTGGCAAGGCTACTTTTCGTCCTGGATCGCAGACGAAGTCGCGGACAACAGTTAGTTTTATATAAATGAGAAAGTGAGTTTGTTTGTTACACTTTCACGTTAAAACGGCGGAATGAAATTAAATGAAATTGTTTATTCTGTAAATAAGATATCGGAATCACATTTACATGTCATATTAAAAATAAGCTAGATGAGTTCGGCGTTTCCTATCTGACTACTCTGAGAAGAAAGGCCAAAACAAGCAGGTCGCAGTCTCTTTTAAAGCCCAGACATAATCGTGGTCAGGCCATATATAAGGACCATGTAGATTTGTGTCTGAAATGGTCTTTTGAGGAAAGAATCACACAGATTTGAGTGGACTGTCAGTAATCGTGGAGCTCAACTCAGAACTTAAGGAGCTCAAATCGACGAACAATACCAAAGAAAGGACACTTGGGTTTGGGTAGGCCCCATAAAGTACTCAAAACTGCCAGACCATCATTAAAACTAGCAGAGAAATAAAAATCATAATAACATAGTCCTCACATTTATACATTAGACGATAGATTTGGATGGAATTTGGCACATGCGTAGACCATGAACTGGGTAAGGACATAGGGTACTTTCAATCCCGGTAGTACGTTTCTATGGGATAATTTCTGACCTCCACGCGGGCGAAGCCGCGGGCAAAAGCTAGTTTCATATAAGGCAAATCCTCATGTGAGAAAACATGATAGTTATAAATTCAATTAAAATGTTTATTAACTCAAATATTCCGTTAATATTCAATGCAGTTGAACGCAAAAGCAATGAAACCGCGAATTCAATTATAACATGATTTAGCCGCATATTATAACTGTAACGAAATTTATTATGCATCAATTTGTTTTCAGGTACGGAATTAACGAAGGCTAATTTGCATACAGCAGATGGTATATCAGTGAGATTCCCAAGAGTAACTAGAATCAGGACAGACAAAGATTGGGAGACTGCAACTAATCTAGAAGAGCTAAAACATCTATACAAGACTTCTAAAGAAAAAACTGATGTGTCGCTTCTAAATAAACTAGCAGCTACAGCATCAGATGAGCCACCTGCTAAGAAAATGAAAGCTAGTCCGTCCAAAATAAAAGCAACCACAACAAAACCTACCAAATGTAGTCCCAAAAAAACCATAGATAGTTTTTTCATCAAAAAGGAGGAAAAGCCGAAAGTTAAACTGAATCGTTCATCATCATCAGAAAAGAGTATTGAATCTGTGTCAACAAACGATGATGTCAAGGAAGAAAGTAATATGAGTGTTGATGAGGTAGATAGTAAAGAGTTTTTGTTCATACCAAAGACTCCTTTACCGAATGTTTTCATAGACAAACGTTTAGGTTTCTACCCAGATTTTATAAGTTTCTCAGAGGAAGAAAGAAATTATTTTGAGAGGCACTGGATTGCTTACGGAGGTGAAGTTGTAAAGTCAATTAAGTCAATGGATGTAGACTTTGTTCTACATAACAATAACGAGATAATTTTTGAAAAAATGCAGAAATTAAAGAAGAAATTACCTTCAGATGTAAGGCATGTTCACAAGGATTGGTTAATGCAATGTATTAGTGATGTGAAATTGTGTGATACAAAAGATTATCCCGTTTTTATTGTGACGTAGCTGTGATAGTCCGCTTACTGTTTGTATGAGTTTTTAAGAATAATTGAAATGAAATAAAGTGCTTTTTTATTTATTTTATACTCGGAGGAGCATACGGTGGAGGTCTGCTCGGCTTTGGCGGAGTACCGCCGTGTCCTCGTGGAGGCGATCGGCGGCGGTGATCTCTCGCGTCCGGCCCTGGTTCAGGCCATGGTACGGAGCGAGAGGGTATGGGAAGCCGTCACCTCCTACTGCGAAGCAATAATGCTCCCGAAGGAGGAGGCGGAGTGCGTGAGAGAGAGGCGAATTTCGCGCCCTCATGCCTTAGCCGCCGCCCGCAGGAGACGCCCTGTGCGTCGGAAATCCCAGGCCGATTCTCTGCCACCGTAGGCGCGGGCTTGCGGACGGTGAGCAATGGGTAGCTCGCCGTCCGATAAGGACCAGGCCCGGGTCGACGGCGTGTTGTGTTCCACGCGCGTCTCAAAGAAATGTCATCATAACTGACGGGGTCCGCTAGGGCCGATGCCTGCCGGGGTCGCGGGAATGTCCGAAGGAACACGGGTGGGTTTTAGTCAGTAAGAGTCTGACACGTTCTTCTGCTCCGTCCAGAGCGGGAGAAGTTATTTGATAATTTACCACGCAAAAAAAAGTGTTTCTATGTCATCATTAAGAATGTATTATTAAAATTGTGGCGGAATCGTTTTTGGTGTTTTATTAAGCTTGTGGTGACACAGAAAACTGTTAGCAGTCGATTTTTATTAGTTTATCGAGGAAAAAACCAGCTATACCATTCAGAAAAAATTCGACTGAAAATGTCTCGATAGTTCATTGCATAATTTTTTACCTATCGCAGCAAAAGTAGGTTTAAAAAAAAAACAACTATACTAATAATAATGGCCGCTCTAATGAATGATCCCGTCATTCCGACCTCGCCGCCGAGGTCCTTTGCGATCGCGTCCCCGAATAAATGATAGTCCCCCCTACCCTTGCTCGATAACGAGGTGCCAGCAGTTGTTGCAACTGAGCACGAAGCTTTAAATTCCCTGACTAACAATCATGATCAAAATTTTCAGCCCGTCCTTGATGTCCTCCCTCCGGTTGACGCCGTAGCGTATTTCCAATCTATACAAGGCCAGAACGCAGCCATAGGAAACTGCTCGCGTATACATTGTAATGCTGTTTTTAAATCTGTGATTACAATGTATACACGAATTTTGCGTATTGCTGGTGTATAGTTTGTAACGTGGACAAGCGCGTCCTGGTTCCAAACTATACTACATCACTTACGCCTGATAAGAGTTTCAAAGATATAGTTTATAAAAAAAAGAAAAGGACAAAGGTGTGAACTGGGTGAAATGACTTAGGTTAGGTTAGAACTGTGACCAAACGCGCGCGAGCCGAGCGAGCGAAGCGAGCGGTGCCGCGGCAGCGGCCGGCGAGCGCTACTTCGAAGTTGCTCGCAGCCAGGTAGGCTATTTAATATTAGCGCAAGGTGCATTACCTCGCAAACAAGTTGGTTACCTGTTCACAGTTTCTCGCAATCTAAACTCGATTAGTCCGTATGCGTACTGGCACTGTATACTATGGAATGAGGCAGTTAATTTGGTCACTACGAAGTATACGCGAGTATTTGCGTACTACTCTTGTATAGATTGGAAGACCTTAGTAAAAAAGTGATTTCCAATCTATACGCGAGCAGTTTCCTATGGCTGCGTTCTGGCCTTGTATAGAATGGAAAGACGCGCCGTAAGCCGAGGTTCGTACTCCACAGGGGGTGCCCTTAGCGAGCGTTCACCTAGTTTTAATTAGCATAGTTGAATAACCTCTGGCTGGAGGTTTTAAGTGTAGTAGCTTAAGGCACCCACAGGAAAGCCCGGTTAAGTAGTCATGATCTCCGAGGTTAACTACGAGATGCCCTACCTAAAAAAAATCTAATAAATGATCAAAGGGAAACCTGGGTACTTACCTTTAGCTCACTATTTATTATCTATGACCTATGTTAATAATTCTATAAAATACTAGCTGACCCGGCAAACGTTGTTTTGCCATATAAATGTTTGGGGTGGACCACCTTTATCACTTAGGGGTATGAAAAATAGATTACGACCGATTCTCAGACCTACCGAATATAATTTCAGAGTAGAGGTGGGCAAAGTGTATCATTTTTGCGATTGGATCATTTGCATCTGGATCACTGAAATGATCCGAAACACTGATATGTTTCATTTGGCTCATTTGGATCATCGGCTCAAAGGATATAAAATGCAAAATGTTACGTATACATTACGTTAAATCTGTGATTGTATGAGTGATACACATCTCATTTGGTATCTCTTTCTGACTTGCATAGATTGTAATTATGTCGCCCGCTCACTCGCGACTCGCGAGTCAAAAAACTGTGTGTGTCTCAGTCTCCTTCTCTCGCTCGCTCACTGCTCAGTCGCCTCGCGAGCGACGCGTCGCGCGGAATGAGCCAGAGCAAAGTAATGTTTCAGATCCAAATGATGCGTTTGAAACGTTGTTACTGAACCAATCTTTTGAATCACCTCAATGATCCGGATCAGTGAGTCGGTTCCGTAAAGAGTTACACACGCCTATTTCAGAGCAGTATGGCAACTAACACTGTGACAGGAGAGTTTTATTCAAATATATGTAGGTAGGAGATATCTATTGGATAAACAAAAATTTTCTTTGCTCAAAAACAACAAAAAAAAATCTTTTAAAATGTAATATTCAATATTATTTTAAGGCAGCCGGTTTCATAACAAACTAATCCTACATAATTAAGTAAGGCAGAAAGTTATTTAGTTCTGTTATGTCTAGCCTTGTGGAAACTCATTTAAGGGATCAAACGGGGAGCTTCGGGAGGTCAGTGTTGGAACCACCTACCATCCTATCGTAAAAGTGATTAATGTGTTCAGGAGCTCAAAATGTAATTCAATTATGTCCTTCGTACTTATGAGGTCTGTAACTATAGGTAGGTATGTAATAATTATGTTTGCACTTCTCATGCAGAAAAACTAATGATAAGGTAAACGTATTTTTAACCGTTAAACCGGCTTCAAAAAAAGGAGGAGTTTCTCAGTTCGCGTCGGATTTTTTTTATGTATATTTCCCAATTACTCGAAGGCAGCTGGACCGATTGAAAAAAATCTTTTTTTTTAAATAGTATTTTTTCAAGTTGGTTTCATTGTCATTTGGCCACGATCTGATGATGGGATCTTGGAGAAATAGAGGGAACTCTTCAAATATTATAGGCACATCTATAGCGATTTGGGTATTTTTTTTTGATGAGCAGTTGACATTAGGCTGTTGTAACTTAGATAAATTACAAAGCAACCCACGAAAAAGTGAAAAAAAAAAACTTTTGATCCAGCGTGGCCCCCCAGTGTGGCCTTCGCTTTAGGTGCATTTTTAGGATCCCAGAAAATAAAGTAAGCAAAAGAAAAGGAAGGTTGTATTTTTTGTAAAAAAGTTTTTTTTTCTTTCTTTTCTTTTGCTTACTTTATTTTCTGGGATCCTAAAATGCACCTAAAGCGAAGGCCACACTGGGGACGAAGCGAAACGAAGCTAAGTTCATCATCATCATCAGCTTAAAATGTTCCCACTGCTGGGACACAGGCCTCCTCTCTGTGAGAGGGAGTGGGCCGTAATCCACCACGCGGGCCCAGTGCGGGTTGGTAGATGTCACATGTCTTCGAATTTTTGGTTCTAGGACATGCCGGTTTCCTGACGATGTTTTCGTTCACCGTTTTGAGAGCAGTGGTGATGAAATAATTTACACAAATTAAAGCGCCTGTCTGGGTTCGAACCTACGACCTACAACTCGTAGGTAAGTCGCGGCCGTTACCACTGGGCCACCACTGCTTTGCTAAAAAAAGCTAAGTTCATTTAGCTTTATTTCGCGTCTTTTCATATTTCGGTTCACACCTTCACACCGCGTACCGACTATGATATGAACGGAAGCTATGAAAAGACGGGGAGGAAAGATATACGAATTTTGCTTCGTTTCGCTTCGTTCTCAGTGTGACCTGCGCTTAATAGTAGCGACTTGAGGTCCTCATGAATGAGCATGTTGTAGCAACTGTTAACTTAGGTTTCGAGAGAGACATCTATGTTTACGGTCTTGCTAGTTAGGAAAAGACGCAATAAATATTTACAAATTAGGTACTTAAAACTTTTAAGTATAAAAGTTTCAAAAACAACAAACTACGAGAAAAAAAAAGTCATTTATTCAAATTAGGCTGAGAATTAGCACTTTTCGAACGTCAAAATTACATAAGACAGCCCCCCAAAAACGCCCACCCTTCACAATAAAAAAAAAAGAATCTTGGTTCCTGTCAGTCAGTAAACAGCCTGGGTAAAAATGCCGACAGAAGTGAAAACTTGAAAAAAAATCGGCACCACGTTAATCAGCGCGTTGATGTCTTTTATTCCACGCACCGCGGTAATCAATGCGTTGATGTCTTTTTAATGGTCAAAAGCTGGTGTCGTCACAGTGTCGCGAAATCAATGGTTTAGTCCCATCTCAAAAATGCCCAACGCGCCTAATGAAGTTTTCACTTCAAAATAAGAAATTCTATTTAGTCCGTCAATCAGATAATAAAAAAATATTAGACACGTATTATTTGCTTTATCATATTAATAAAAAAATACTTAGATAAAACGCATTAAAGTTGGGGAGTGGGGGTAAGTAACAAGTAATAGTATAAAATCTACATACTCGTGACGTCATGGCACATTTTAACTCAATGTATCGCCGTAATCTTTTGATTAGGTACTTAAGTACTTATTAAAAGAAAAATTACGTGTCCAATATTGACATGCAATACATGAAGGACAATCTTTTTTTTGTCTTAATTCCTATTCCACGAGTGTTAAGTTTTACTCATTTTACGAAACACGAATTGTCAGATGATAAAAATAACCAAGGGGGGCAAAGGGGGTAGCTGCCCCCCCCCCCCCCTTAAAGATGATTTTTTTTTTAGTTAATACAAGGCATTTTAATGTAAAGAAATGTAGTTTCTTTACATTAGAATGCCTTGTATTTACTTATCCATACAGCCAATTTTGTTTATTTGGACGACTTTTTTTTTTTAAAGTTCCGTATCTCCTAAACGGGGTCTAATCCGGGGTCCGGGAACGTAATAGTCAGTCATAATATCTATTATGTTTTAGCTCTACAGTTCTGAATAGTTCTGGGAAAAACGACCCGAAAGGTCCGTTTCCAATTCATACATTGAATATGGAAATTATAATTTTTCTCAGTTCCTATCGATCGGGACTATCGCGATGAAACAGACTTCAAAAATCAAATGTCCACCTGCGTCCATTTTGGCCCCATTGTGTGCCGTAGAGGTTATAAGACTCGCACTACAAGTGTAAAGCTACTTGTGCTCTTGACTTTTGACTGTACCTACAAATCATACTTTCCCATTCTCCATATATCAACTTGCCCCCCCCTGGGCTATCGGCTGGCGACGCCCTTGAAATTAAAAACGAAGTACTACGCTTACAAAAGCTCTAATCTCTTCATTATAATTATAGGTACTTAGCCTTTTCCCAACTATGTTGGTGTCGGCTCCCAGTCTAACTGGATGCAGCTGAATACTGGCCCTATTTTATTTACATGGAGGGACGCTCTTGTTTAATTGAATTACTTCACATGTCATGAGCATGACTGGTAGTAATAAGTCCAACCTTGCGAAGCGTAAACTATTGTTCACGACAGATCAAAGACGAGTGAACATACCACTCAACTGAAGAAAACTTCTCACATAGTTTGACAAGGTAAAGTTTGAGACTTTCAGACAATCAGACAGACCAATCCCTGTCATGGCCTAACTTGTAAATAGGTATGTAAGCATGAAGGTACCTATCTAATCTAGATCTGGTTTCGTAAGTACCTACTTCCTTTGAATGAAAGTAGGTATTTTTGTATGAAAAAAAAGCAAATATATTTTTGATATTTCAGAGTTGGCCTCGTTGCAAAAATTGTTCATATTCATAAGTATGAAAAAAGTGGCTTTTGCTTTCACTCCTTCAAAAGTTAGGGTGTAGAAAAACGTATAAAGCTTTATTTACAGTTCGGCTGTTGCGTCGAAAGAATGTGTTTTTGACATCTGTCAGTTTCGTAGTAGCGAAGGGGTTTATTTATAAACGTTGCTTAAAGTTAAGTGACGTTAATCATTACTTAACTTTAAGCAACGTTTATAAATAAAACCCCTTGTGTTTTGCGAATTTGATCCTTAATACAACTAGAAATTGTACAAATGACAGGTGTCAGGAAGGCATTCTCTCGACGGCCAGACTGTAACTTGGTTTATCAATGCCTGCCATGTGCCTACCTACGTAAATCAGTAAAAAGTTCCCAAAATCACTGGCTTTCTTTTAGTCTAAAAATGTGTTGCTTATATAAAGTTTCAAGGATATCTATTTCGGTTGGAAAGCATTATCACGGTCATAATTGCCCTATGCCAAGGAGAAAACTTTATCTATTTGGACGGCACCCAAGAACAGCCGCAGAGAGCGACGCTAACCTTTTCCATATTTTCTAAAAACTTGTTGGGTTAGGTTAGGTTAGCAGAAAAAAACCACTCTTACTTTTTCAAGGGTAAAGCAATTAGGTTACATTTAATAGTTTTGATAATTATCTATAGTGTAAACTTATCACCAGTGCCCACCTATACGGTATTTCCTCGACCATTTCATTGATTGGCGCGATCATGATAGTTTTAAGCTATTGCATAGCTTTTATCGCGGGCTTTGAGCGCGGCGACCGAATCAAGAAATTCCGTAACGTAACGAAAATAAAACCTAACACCCCCCACTCCGCCTACCATGTAATGACGGTTCCCATGACAACGTGATGTTGTCATGGGAACGTAATTTTTGTTTTATGTCATCACGTCATCATCCCAAGTGTAGCGTTGACAAATAGGAAGTATGGAGGTTACAAAATGCTATGCAATAGCTTTACCGCGGCAGTCCCCGAGTGCCACAGGTTTTTTTTTTTTTTTTTTTTACGCCCCTCCTTTCTCACTGGAGCTAAACATCAAAGAGATAGCTAGGCAGCCAAGTAAAATTCTCCCCCTTAATTTCCACATTTCTTTCAATGTTGTTCCTGCTCATTCATTAACACTTGGATGTGTTCTGATGCCCCTGACAGATTGGTAGAAAAACTCAAGGAGCGTTAAACGGTAGGTAAAATTATCCGAGCACAAATTCGTGTAGCTAGTGTGCCGAAATAATTCTATTTCGTGCTTAGTTCCCCGATATCGACTCGTATCGTTACCCGGTCCATTTCACACAATATCGTCGGACCGGGATACGTTTAGTCTTTAGACAATTAAGATCGGTAACTAATCCGTTTTAACTTTTAACTCAATTAATAGCCAATTGATTCGGGAAAACTGGGGAGTTTGCGTGATTGGATATTTTCTTTTGTTACTAAATGGGTTTGGGAATAAGACATAGTACCTGGGCGACCGAGCTTTGCTTTGGTGAAAATAGAGAATGCTCATTTAATAGTATGAGAAAGTTCAAACTAATCCATGTAGGTATAGTACACACGGCTACACATCAAGCTATACATTTCCAGTTTATGCTGATCTCGCATTGTAAAGGATTTCCGTACAATGCGAGATCACCTTGTACTGGAAATGTATAGCTTGATGTGTAGCCCTGTGTACCTACTTATTCCATGCTGCCATGATCATTATTCTAATGTCGTTATTAATTATCTTGTTCTAAACTTTGGGCGACCGAGCTCTGCTCGGGTGAAAATACGGAGAAAACTAATTTTACCAGAATGAGACCTAGCTAAATCGATTTTTCGCCCCCGTAAATCCCTATATTGCAACTTTCATCGAAATCGTTAGAGCCGATTTCGAGAACGTGAGTACATATCTATACACAAACAAATATTACTCGTTTAATAGAATGGGATGAATGTCGGTAGGTAACCTCATTGGCTTGGCTGTGTGGAGAATACTGAAACGCGAATTAAATTAAAAACAAACTAGAGACGACACATGAAGAGTTGTTATTTTGTAACATAACATCACGCCTGTAACGCCCGAAGGGTTCAGCAGAGGTGTACCTACCAATAGTCCACCCACATTTCGCCAGTTATGTTTAAAAGTCCCGTGTTGTGTTATAGGGGGTGAGCGTTATGCCATCAACCGGGCACAAATCCAGACTCCGGGCTGCTACTAAGGAATTCAAAGTTGCCGAGTTGTTTGTTTTGAGTTTTGAGTTATTTCAAAGGTTTAGAAAATTACAAAGACTTTTTCCGTATTTTTTCACTGGTCATTAGTTTCTTGCATTCTCTTTAAAAAAATACAAATAAATTAATAGTTTAAAAACACTAGAAAAACTCACTTTTATAAATGCACTTACGTGGCCTTTCTCACAAGTGCAAACACGACTATGATACGATATTCCATCATGGAATGCCAGTGCCTATCTTCCGGCTTCATCATCAGACCTTGAAACCTAATCGTGGTCAAAGTTCATTACAAGACTTTTCTAAGAAATCCAAAACAGCTATGATACGATTTTCCATCATGAAGATCCAGCTCATATCTTCCGGCTCCATCATCAGATCAGTTCGACAGTACCATATTATTGTATTGTCATCAGAACTACATACAGCTGCCAATTTTCATTACGCTACGACCCTTGGAAGATGGTTAAATTAGTTACCTTAGATTCCATTACATAGTTAGTTACATACAGGTCGACCTAATAAAAGCGTGTTAAAAACAACACAGTTGCACGTTCTAAGTAGGTATAGGTACAGTGAATCCGTGAAACTGTTTTAAGTTTAATTATTTAGAAAAGTTAATGAGAAATGGCCAGCTACATCGAGTCGGAAATACAACGAAAAAATCCCGGAGATAAAAACTGCGAAGTATATCCGATAAGTACTTGTAGAATTTAATGGAAGAAACGGTAAAGGAGACTGAAATTACTTGAACGAAAGATGTTCTTACAAGGTGAAATCGTACCTATTTCTTTTATTGAAAGACTAGCTTCTGCCCGCGACTTCGTCCGCGTGGAATAGTTACTTTGGGCGTATTTATTTGGATAAAGATTAATATCATGTTTATAAAAACACCTTCGCAAATAATGCATTATTTTATAACAAATTTGGTTACCATAAAAAAGGTTATAAGTGAGCCAACCTTAAAAGATAGACATATACTGTCCCGGACTTTTTATTAGAACTTTAAAGGGGAACAAATCTGTCATACATGATTTTTGCGAAACTTTAACCGTTTATGCAGCGCACGCAGCGGAAGCTCTCAAAAAGAAAAAAAAAACTCCCGATTTTGAAACATTCTTCATTGATGCTCCGCTCCTATTGGTCTTAGCGTGATGATATATAGCATTCCTCGATAAATGGGCTATCTAACACCGAAATAATTTTTGAAATCGGACCAGTAGTTCCTGAGATGAGAGCGTTCAAGCAAACAAACAAACAAACTCTTCAGCTTTATATATTAGTAGTATTGATATACATAGATTTCGGAATTGAACGATGATTTGGCGCATCTTTGGACAGACGTAGACGGCTCTGCTATTAACGCGGGGAGTTTTTTGTTTTTGGTTGTTTTTTTTTTAGGCTTACATCGCCTTACGTATCCAGTACAACAATGCATACAGGGCGTTGGGGTTGTCACGACACTATAGCGCATCAGGGATGTTCGCAGAGGCACGTATAGACGACTTTTATGCAATCATGCGGAAGCGTGTCGCCTCCCTGATGCGGCGGGTGCGGGGCAGTGCCGACAGCCTCTTGGTCACTGTGGCTGAAGGAGAGGATGGTCTTATACTCAGGCACTGGACCAGGATATAGGTATAACCGTCAAATCGTGCCTTGAAATGATGTTTAATTAATTATTGCATATTTGGTTGTCTTGTTAGTGATTTTGACATTGTTAATGGTGATTTTGACATTATTAATGGTGATTTTGACATTATTGCTATGATTTTGACATTACAAGTAATTATGACCAAAATTTGCCAAATATTATTATGTATTACTAAAATTGAATTGTATGATCTGAAAATAAAATTATTGGATTTGATTTATCTCAACATGCATCAAATTGTGGCCTTTAAATGTTTGTAAGTTTTTTATGTGTCTTTCCTCTCGCTTTCCTGCAATCTGTGGGAGTGATTTCGTAAAAAGGGACGGAAGTGTGTAACAGGAAGCCGGGGAAGCGCGCGCTATTTGATTTGACCAATGAGCGCTCGCGGTGCTAAAGTTGGCATTCAGATGGCACCAACCCATTTTCCATGAGGTTGGTACTGTCAGCCAAGATGTCAGATGTTACACATCATCATGCGACTACTGTAAGGCTCGTTAATTTATTCTTATCGAAATAGAAAAATACTTTTAAGACCATTTCAGACACTAATCTACATGGTCCTCACATAATTTAACGACTATTCTGGACTTTAAAAGAGGCTGTGACACCTTTTTTTTGTGTGAGAATTTCTCAATTAACTTCTCCCGCTCTGGGCGGAGCAGGAGGGCGTGTCAGACTCTTACTGACTAAAACCCACCCGTGTTCCTTCAGTTGCCTATATGTTGCCAGGGGCCACGGTAACCCTTTCGGAGAAACCCGCAAAGACTGTGACACCTGAGTTTGTTTTGGTGTTCCTACTCAAAGTAGGTACTCTGATCGGTCGGATAGGAAACTTCTTTGCAACTTCTCAACTAGACTTCATCTAGTTTCAAAATCAATCTGCCTAGCCTTTTCCCAACTAGGTTGGGTTCGGCTTCCAGTCTAACCGGATGCAACAGAATACCATTATTTTGCATGGAGCGACTGCCTATCTGAACTCCACAACCCAGTATAACTAGGTAATACGATACCCCTGGGTAAGACTGATTGTCAGACTTTCGGGCTTCTGACGACCCGTAACGCCTGTCAAAGATTCACGAATGGCAGCCTGGACCAACGGCTTAACGTGCTTTCCGAGACACGGAGGAGTTTCGGTATGTAGAAATGGTCAACCATCCACGGACCAATCCCGGCAAGCGTAGCTTAATCTGATGGATCGACCCGTTCGGCTGTTAGTATTAGCCACGAGATCTCGACTTCGACTTCATCTAGTTTATAAAATATTATTGACGTGTAAAAATGTTTGAATAAACCTACTTACATAAATAAATATCATTGGTAACATTTACATAGTTCTTCTCATAACATATGCGTAGTTAAATTGTGGGCCAGAAACTGCAGAAGGCAGAAATGATAGCTTTGAAACTCTGCCAATCCTGGCTCATTTGTGTGCACGAATGAAGAAACTTATGGAACTGTTTGTGATAACGTTATATGTAGAAAACGCTACAGAGAGACCTAGCACAGTCGAACGAGTCATTTAGTATGCAGGCAGCTAACTTGCAGTTAAGTATATGGGTACTTTGTAGCTACGGTTCCTTACCCGAAGGAAGGAACGCACGAAGGGTGCCAATCGGAACCTTATTATTAAGCCTCCGCTGTCCGTCCGTCCATCTGTCTTTCAGCGGGCTGTATCTCATAAGCCGTAATAGGTAGATAGTTGAAATTTTCATGGATTGTTTGTTTCTATTTCTGCTATAACTACAAATAATAAAAATATAATCAAATTAAATATTAAAGGGATAGCCATACAAGAAACGTGTTTTTTACTAAAGTAAAAAAGTAGTGTTAAAATATTGTACCGTGGCACGCAACCCTTCGTGTGCGAGTCCAACTCGCACTTGGCCGCAATTTTTACCAATTTTGGAATGTGCTTAGTAGTCACATGTTTTACATCTCGCTTATAAGTGTATTTTAACGTACTTATAAAGTTATTACGCATACGCAAATAAATGTTTTTTCTCTCTTTTTTAGGGTTCCGTACCTCAAAAGGAAAAAACGGAACCCTTATAAGATCACTCGTGTGTCTGTCTGTCTGTCTGTCTGTCTGTCTGTCCGTCTGTCACAGCCAATTTACTCCGAATCTAATAGACCGATTAAGTTGAAATTTCGTACACATATGTATTTCTGTGACCCAAACAAGAATGTGTAACGTAAATAAATAAATTTTGAATATAGGGGTCACTTTTGGGGCGCAAACAAGAAAATTAAAAAAAAAAGTTCTGCTAACAGTACCGTGTGACATATCAAATGAAAGGGCTTGTTGCGAGGATCTTAAATATATTTTTTATATAATTTTAAAATAAATACTTTTAAAGATATTTATTAAATTCAATGAAAATTGACCATTCCCTTATCTCCGAAACTACTGGACCAAAAATTTTGAAAAAAATACATATATGGCTCTTTACTCATAGATTACAGGAAAACCTATAAGAAGTCTATGGTCTTAAAATAACATGGTGAATCTATCAATATTGTGCGTACAAACTTACATTTCGTCGCTCGGCATCCAATAGGCCCATCTCTCTAGCTAATATAATATCAAAATATCAAAAGTGTTTGACCGTCTGCTTAATACACAAATAAATAAAACTGTAAATGTTCATGACAACCAATTTGGGTTTCGGCGTGGTTCGTCAACAGAAAATGCAGTGTTGTGTCTTAAGCATACTAACACATACTTACTATACACAGCGTGGGACGCCGATTTATGCTAGCTTCCTCGACTTATTCAAGGCTTCTGATCTGGTTGCTTATGACGTATTGTGGAGAAAGATGGAGAAGGATAGGTTGCCAATGAAGCTTAACATCTTTAAATAGTGGTATGGTAACCAGATCAATAGTGTACGATGGGCTGGAACTTTTTCCAGGCCATACAGGTTGGAATGCGGGGTGAGGCAGGATTTGGGCTAGATATACCCAAAGATCGTGCAACGCCCTTCGTGTCCAATACAACAACGCTTTCAGGGTATAGGTGGGGCTGCCCCGTTTTTGTAGCGCATCGGGAATGTTCGCGAACGCACATGGGTGACCACTGAAAATCAGCGCTGTGCTGTAGGTACCCATAGCACAGCATCATGCTGAGTGGAAGCCTTCTTGTTACAGTCATGACGTGCCAGCAGCTGCCGCATATTTCTGTTTTGTGCTCGTGATTATATTTAAATCTATTTTTTTATTTTATTTTATTATTCTTTTCTTTTATGCACTTGTTTCTGTGACAATTAAACTTATTTTTCTTTCTTTCACATATTAATTGCTTATACGCAACGATGCGAATGAGGTGTGCATCCCTGGTGCGCAGAGTGCGGGCCAGCTCCAACAATATCCTAAAAAAGATCGCTAGCAGGCTGGATTGCATGTACATCAATCACTGCAGTGCCATCTTCCATGGGGTGAAATAAATTTAAACTAGACTACGTGGGGCACTCAGAAAGTTTTGTGATACTAGAAAAAAATATAATACAAGTTATAATTTTTTTATTATATCTTTTCAAAGAACTCTCCATTGGCGTCTATACACAGTTTTATACGTCTAAATCAATTTTCATAACACATTTTCCAGTCCGCATTAGACACCTCTCCAATCTCCTTCTCAAATGCAGCCAGTGCATCTTCAGGTGATGAAAACTGTTTTCCTTTGAGTTGATTTTTTATTTTGGGGAACAAGAAAAAGTCGCACGGAGCCAAATCGGGATTGTAAAAAGGATGACCTATAAATTTGACCGGTGTGCTGTCCAGAAACTCCCTTGTTTTGAGCGCCGAGTGAGCCAGCGCGTTGTCGTGGTGAAGCAGTAGCCCACGGAGGCCAGTGTTCGGTCGCTTGCTGCTTGCAGTAGTAAAAACTTCTGGCAAACATTTGGTAACATACCATTCAGTATTGATGCTCTTTTGATCTCGTCAGTGTACTGACACCAGATAACCCGGCGAAGAAAAAAAACTTGCGTCAAAATTTTGCCTGCATTTCTGGCTCGTTTCACTTTGGTAGGCGTTGGTTCATTTTGAAACAGCCACACGGTCGACTGACATTTCATTTCTGGATCATAAATCCAAGATTCATCACCCGTAATGATATCTTAAACGCGCCGAGACGAGCCTGCTACAAATTTTGCTATCATGTCTCGGCACCATTCTACCCGAACCTCCTTCTGAGCCTGCGTTAAATTTTACGGTACCAGCGTGAAACTATCTTCCATAACCGAAGATGCCTGAGTAGAATTTCATACACACTTCCCGATCCAATCAGCAGTATATGCTGAACCTCTTCATATGTAATTCGCCTATTCTCTTGAATTAAAATTTTCACAGCCAGCACGTTTTGTTATGTAACAACCGTCATACTTCTTTCTTTGTCCGCCAAAATTACTCGACCACCCATAAATTCGTTGAACCAGCGGAAAACAGTCGCTTTAGCAGGGCTTTTTTCTATGAACACCATTCGAAGTCTTTCAAACGATTCTTCTGGTTTTAGTCGACATTTGAAATCGTACAAAATCATCGCGCGAAAATGTACTCGTTGTGAATCCAGTTTTCAGTAAAACAGAGTATTTTGATTTTGTTCGTAAAAAAATGTGGAGGGAATTTCGAATTTGGAATGTTATGTTTTTTTGTAATAAATAGTCATAGTTTTAATTGACATCAAAACCAGCCAGTATCCTATAGACAAAAACTGTTAGTCGCAAAACTTTCTGAGTGACCTGGTAAAATAAGCTAACATAGTTCATAAGTTTACTAACAGTATGAGTCCTTGTTACTTGAATAAACAAAAATATCTGGATGACCATTTTTTTTGAACGACGTTTTCTAAAAATAAAACCTAGCTAGATCGATTTATCGCTCCCGAAACTCCCTGCATACTAAATTTAATCAAAATTCTTGGAGCCGTTTCCGAGATTCAGATTATATATATACAAGAATTGCTCGTTTAAAGGTATTAGATTTAGATTATTAAGAAGTAGTGACAAAAATTGAAAAGGGTATGCTGAGATGTTTTGCGCATGTTGAGAGGATGAATGAAAGGCGACCAACAAAATGTATTTACGAGGCTGATGTGAAGGGAAAGGCCGGGCGGGGACGCCCTAGGAGGACATATACTTTACCTTATTGGTGATGTTCTTCAGAAAGGCCAGGTGCGTAGTACTCGCAACCGGCGTGCGTATATGACCAGATGTATGAACGTAAACGAGGCAAAAGGAGTATGTAAGGATCGTAGCAGGTGGCGTTCTGTAGTTTCTGCCTACCCCCATGGGAAGAAGGCGTGAGTTTATGTATGTATGTATGTATTATTATATTAATATCGCGAATGTGAAATTTTTAACGAAAATCAGATTTTTGTTTTATTTCATTCTACACGTTCAAATAAGTGATCCTGCAATTAAAAAAAAACGTAAAAAATGTCACATTCGCGGTATTGGATGCCGAACGACGATTTGCAGTTGGAATGTATGGGAGAACATGTGGGATAAATAAATTCATCTCAACTACGGAACCCTTCATTGTGCGTAGTCCGACACGCACTTGGCCGGTTTTTTTTACAAAAACACCTAAGTATAATTTTTGCCTGTATACCATAAGATTGTTCGACTGTACCTACATAGCCCGACACATTAGCTCGTACCTACATATTGCAGCGTTTGGCATCCGGAATGCCGATGGCAGTATGATGTTATTAGCAGTCAAGTGCACGCTGTTGGCTATCATCTCTCAATCGCATGAGGTTGGAAGCTGGAATGTAGCTTAATGTATGGAAATGATACTGTATGGAGCTAGCTGTACGTTTTCAACTAGATATTATTATGAAAACACATTTTTGTTACAAAAAAAACGTGTGCGGCCGGGGTACCACCGGTCAGGAACGAAGTTCTTTCACACGTATGATTTAAAACAAAACAAATTTTTTGCAGCCGCCATTTTGGATTTACATTTTGACCTCACTACTGGCTTTAGCACCCTCTAAAACTAAGAAAACGACACCCATGATGAAAAAATTTAAAATTTTCAGAGTCGCCATCTTGGATTGACATTTCGACCCCACTATTGGCTTTAACACCCTCTAAAACCATAAAACCGTCATGGGTAATGCCCATGATGAAAAATGTTAACATTTTAAGATTTTTCAGAGCCACCATCTTGGATTTGCATTTTGACGTCACTATTGGCTTTTGCACCCTTGAAAACCATGAAAACGATACCCATGATGAAAAATATGAAAATTTTCAGAGACGCCATCTTGGATCTTCATTTTGATCAAATTCACACTTTCTCTCTCTGCAGCTTGCAGTGTACTCGGGGCCAATGTGTAAAATTGTATCCCACGACACTGTAATCGCTTGTTTTTTTCTGCCGACGTTCTATTTCTCTCTCTCTTTCTTTCTCTTTGAATAATAAGTCGCAAGTATTAACACTTTTTAGCGTGACGATTTCTGAAAGTTTACAAGCCGCGTTAAAGAACTTCTATGAATGCCATCGTCACAGTCATGTTAAAAACTAGCCTTTATTCCAAAATCCAATACAAAATTTACATGTTTCCTAAGGAAACTTCAGACAAAAATCTCATTTTCGTACATTTCCAGTATAATGGTTTAGATGGTTTAACTGGTTTTTCTCCATTACTGAAAAATTGCTTATCATGGAATAGAAACCCCTTTGAAAAATCACTCCTCAATTTGGAATACTTGGCAACTTCTTGTAATGTGTGTAAGTACTAGGTACCTAAGCTTTAGCCGTCAAAATCTTTTTCAGCATGTTTTTAGACTCTATGCTTAGCGTGCCGATGTTCATAGCTATTCTAACGAAACATATGTACTTCGTTAGTCGTTACGGGTAGTCAGAAGCCCAAAAGTCGAAAACCAGTCGAAGTCTTACTAAGGGTCAAGTCGTATTACCCAGTAACTGGGTTGTAGAGGTCAGATAGGCAATCACTCCATGTAAAATACTGGTAATCAGCTAGATCCGGTTAGACTTGAAGCCAACCCCAACATATTTGGGAAAAGGTTAGGCAGATTGAATTGATTCTTACGAAACTGTCGGGAAAATGAAAATCATATCATCTTAGGTAGGTACATAACATAACCAACCTCAACATTATTTGGACGAAGGGGCAATAAAAAAATAAAAATAAATTGTAGTGTTTTATTTCAGGTAAAATACCCATATACAAAAAATATAATAAAAATAAAAATAAGTAGTAAAAAAATAGTAAAAAGATTAAAACTATTCAAGAATTATCATTAAAAATCAGTAATTATAAAATAATAATATCAATAATATAAAATAATAACCCCACCGCCGTATCTCCACGTTGACGTCGTGGTGGGGCTTTGCCGGAACAGGTCTGGAATGAGGAGTCAGACCAAGAGAGATACAAAAACCCGCAGGGCAGCATGTGGCGAGCTGTTGGGCAGTAGCGACCCCACGGACCCTATCTCCCGGGAGAAATCTTGTTCCTCACCTCTGGCTTGTCTTTATTGGCCGGCTGGAGTGAACACTGACGAGGAACGGAGCTCCTACCTCATTCTTGCCTTAATTGGCCGGCTTGAGTGGAGATTCGCAAGAGGAAACGTGCTCGGAGGAAGGAAGTATTCCAGTAAGAAGCTGGTAGGGATCTTGACCGTACATCCAGGATTGTCCTGATAGCCGTGGAATACCTCTCCACTCCTCTTAAGCACCTCAGGACATGTTGCCCCCTTGCCGCTACGACACTTTGTGCTAGTGACCGTTTTTGGGGGCCCATTATTGAGTGTGCAAGTCACCCCCTGCCATTTTATCCGTGTACATATAAAACATTGATTAGGCAGGGGCCATAGTCCTTCCATAGTTCCAGGTCACCAGTCAACTTAAGCAACCCAAACCCATAGTCCAATAGATTTGTTTCCATATTCTGCAATAGTCCTACACCAAGGTTGTCCTTGGGTGCAGTTGCATAGAACATACAGGGATAATCATCGGTTGGTGTCTGATTCCATATAAAATCGTCTAAGGGGCCTTTGCGAGTTGGCTTCGGCCCCTCGTACGTCTTCCAAAGGTCCGGAACCCCAGGGTCCCGACAAATGTAAAACAAATAAAATAAAATAAATATAATAATGTTAATATCAATGATTATTATACATCAATGTATTCTAGCTTTGACGGTGCATAGGTACCTTTAACTATTTCAAAATTCATGGTTTAGCAAGTTATTAAACTAAAATCATTTAGCTATGTAAACATTCACATCTTTCATAATATTATGCACACATCATGGTGCTCTGTACTCAGAGAATTTACGGTCAAATGATTTACAAACATGTTTGGCAATGTACCTAATTGAGCTATAAAAATTCTCTGCGATAAACCCGTTATAAATAGGTAGGCACTAGACGAGACTTGAATAAGCAAAACTTTCTTGTTATTTTTTATTGGCATGTTAGATTTTATGTTGCATACGTAGTGATTATTTTCCTCAGATTATATTTCTCGTTTAATGTTGATAATAACAGGTAGTGATGATGTGTTTAATTGACAACTATCGCCTGTTATTTTCTCGATAACCGTTTTTAACCCCCGCACAGTGCGTAATTTTCACAATCTAGCTGGCAGATTTTATTTAGGCCTAGCAATATGAATAAAATATACACTAAAATACGATAATAGTAAATTAAAGACACTATCAAGGTTTAAGACATATATTTCAACATAAAGTAGGTACATATAACAATATTCACATTCAAAATCTTACAATTATATTTCAATTATACAGGTATAAAAACAAATAAGCATAAAACACAAAACTAAAAGAAAAATACATAGTCTTTATTATGCAAAAAAATATATAACATAGACATAATATACAAAGCCTCAATCAGAATCGCTATCATAATGATCGACATCACTTTCTTCAGACTGGATATTATTAATTTCAATTTCTGGTGGTCTTATTTGTAAAAGCTGGCTCACTTCAGGAGTTATTTTGCCACGCTTAGTTTTTGGAGGAGCACGTAAGCTTGCTATATACGGGTCTGACGTTATCAACAGTCGATGAATTAAATCTGTGTTTGTGTCCACTCTAGACGTCTTTCTTGTGAATAATTCTCTGAATTTTCTGTTGTCCTTATTTCTAGCTTCCTGTGCTTCTTCGGAAAGCTGACCAATTGGAAGGATACAAGAAGCTATAATGTCTTTTCCATGAAAAAGTATTTTGTGTACACTTGCAGGCATCGAGTACCATGGATATTCTTTAAAATATAATTTTCTCGTTACTTTTGTATATTCTTCAAAGTTTTCCATGTTGACTGGAAATCCACTGTTGATACACTCTAAAATTATGTGGAAGCGTTTAATCAGCTCAACAGAAACTCCCGTAATTTCGGCGGACTTTTCAGAGTTCCGGAAAAACTTGCGGGCCGTATTTCCGTCATTGGTATTTCCTGTTTGCTGTTTAGGCATATCCACCAATAAACCTAGTTCACTTCTGAACTTCTCCTGTACAAGCTTCTTCTTTTCTGCTACTTTGGCTTTATTCTGAACCCCTCGAGCCTGCCAAGATTTTATATCTAAACGATAAGATATATGTAATATGCATTCAAAAAATCTTATCCAAGCGTGCAGAGGTGAAAGGCCCAAAGAAATAAAGTTGCTATTTACCGCTTTTTCCACGATAAGCCTTTCATCGTTCATTTCACTGGGCTTAGCGCCACACAAATAACAACTCTGCGTGGATGTACATGCAGTTAAGGCATTACAAATTTTGCCATCGATCATGCACAAAATCATTGTTGGCTTCACTAAGACTTCTGTGTCATTTACTATGATTTTAGTGGGTGCCAGTAATCTTGCTTGCTCTTTTATTTTATCAACTTCACTTTTGATAAGATCTACTGTTTCCTTGGCAAATACAAATTTGATGGGCCGACAATATTTTGTAGAAGATGGGGAAACATTTTGCCAAACGATTTGTTTAATGCTTTGGTCATTTTCCGAGTACATTTGAATAGGCACCATTGATATGCTAAATAAGCTTTCATCACTACATTGTTCTTCTGAAAATTTCTGTTTATACCGAGTTTGCTCTGCTCCATCACAACCCCATTTCACAATTAAACTCAATGTTTTTAAATCAGTTACTGTACTTAGGACCTCTTCTTGAGCTTTGCACAATCTTTTTACTGTATGATCTATTACAGACTGCAGTTTAATTTCAGCGTGCGTTTCGGTTACATTTATGTCGTCAGGGTAGCATAGCTGTTTCGCCTCTTTCACTTTATAATACGGTGGGTACAGATTACTATTAACGTTCTTCGCTTGCTGGCGTATCACACTATATTGATGAGTAGTTAGATTCGCATCAACCATTAATGCAAGAGCTTGATCTACTGACAGTCCACCCTTGTTGCGGCTTTCAATGGATTTTCGTGCTTTTTTTATAGAAGTACCTCTTCTAGGTGAAAAGAGACATAGCTCTTTAACAATAGCTGCTGAATCCCTTTTTCCTTCCTTTCGTAGTTGGGTTTCAGATGCCATCGATATTTCTTCCCGACTTGATGTATCGAGCATTTGTTGGATGCGCCGCCTTTTTGTTCTATTGCTGCTGCTAGCGAAATCTTTTTTTGGTCTTCCAGCCCGATTACTTGTTGTAGGAAGTGAAAAGTCGACGACAGTGTTTGTCACTATATCGGGCAGTGATATACTTTCTTCCAACCACGAGGAATTTGTCTTCAAAAATCGTTCCCGATGTCTTCCCGATTTCGACCATTTTTGTTCTATTTTTTGGCAAACACTTCGAATTGTGACTTTCAAACTCTTCAAAATGTCTTTCGAAAAGCAAGGATCACCCAGCTCTTGCAATATAAGATGTAGCAAAGCATCAGTTCTGTTTTGTTTTGCGTTAGCAAACCAAACATCAAAACATTTTCGACGTGAAATTTGCGAAGTCATCCTAAAAGTAAGAAAAACTTCTATGAGTGTCGCAATCATTCGCAAACAAACTGACATATGTAATAGAGCTAACGAGTTATACTTTCAGAAAAATACAATCAAAGAACTGTATAATGCGATATAATATACTAAAACTCAAGTACAAAGTGAATGAGAATATTATTATAGTAAAAAGTAAACATGTTATATTCAATTGGTGCTTGTAGTTAAATTAAATAACAATTAAAAGTAAAAATCACTTGTAACTTACCTCAAAACCCACAAAAATACAATAACAACACACAACAACTACTAGCAACTGAAACACGAGCGTATTCATCGAGTGAACTCAGACGAATGGCGCGGTCCCTCGGTAAACCCGATCGCGAACGAGCAGGTAACAGGTAGTTCCGACCCTTTTTGCTATTGTTTGGTGTGATCCTTTGTAAAATAAATTTTGTTTCTAGGAAGTGTGGTTCAACTACTTAAAAAATGTACAACTAGTTATCTTCTGGGAATAAGTTGTTAAATTAGATTATGGCCCGCTAGATTATGAAAATTACGCTTTGTGCCCCGACGCAAAAAGAGGGGTGTTATAAGTTTGACCGCTATGTATCACCGTAGCTCTTAAACGGTTGAATCGATTTTAATGTGGTTATTTTTACTTGAAAGCAGGTTTTTTAGCAATGGTTCTTAGACATGCTTTATCAAAATCGGTTCACCCGTTTGAAGATTATCAGCTCTTTTCTAGTTGATGAATGAATGTATGTGATCTTCCACAGGTCTGATCGATTTAAAATTTGGTATTCTGTTACTTCAATGATATTAGAAGAATATAGTAACCTTGAACTGATGCTGCAGCATCAGCTTGAATTTGCAGGATACCCAACTCCCTTACCAACTTACAGCACAGATATCGTGTTTGGGCTCATTGCAATGGTCTCAATGAATAGGTTATAGATAGATGGTGAACAGGGTCTGGTGATGGAGTAGGAAAGAGAAATGAGGAAATGTTTATGTGCCGGGTGTTTTTTAAATTTTTGCTGTTAAAATTGTACTTGTTGTTAAAATGACGATACAATACTGAAAGAGCTGGGTAGGGACAACATACAATCTAACTCTAAAATATATATTACTAGCGACCAGCTCCTGTTTCGCACGGTTTTTACGACTTGGTAAAACATCGAGATTTCTTAGTTATAATGTAACTTTAATAGTAACTTATTATACACATAAACCTTCCGGAATAATTCTCTAAACGATGATAATTCTCTAAACGATGGTGAAAATCTCATCAAAATCTGTTGCATGGTAAATACGAAAAGCGACTTTAATTTATAATATGTATACTTAGATGAACAAGTAAATTAAAAAAAAGGCAAGAACTCATAGAGCATCAAATAATTCGGTAGAGTTCTTGGCTAAGAACGTTCTGTTAGTCACATCTTGGCTTACAGGGCTCAGGTAACCACCAAAGTTGGTTGATGACCAACACTACATTAGATTATAAAAAAAGGCCACAAATATACGCAGATACTCAAGAGTCAGTAGAGCTACCTTGTAGCTTTACTAGTGGCTAACCTTTTAATCGAGTGAGAACGCTGTAGGTTTAGTGGACTGTAGATTTGTTGACCATTTTCTATTTTGTTAAGTACCTGGTACTTGTTGAAAGACCTACACTGTCCTCCCATACCTATTAACACAGTTATTTGAAAATATTGTAAATTTTAGAAGCCAATTATTTGTAAAAGAGTAACCGTGGAGTTTCTTGCCAGCTCTTCTCCATAGGAAACGACCAATTGGGACCGTGCACCTGGCTTCTGACGTTTCATAAGTGCCTCTGTAGGTTTATGTGAAATGAAATATTTTAAATTTTGAATCACGGCATAATTTAGAAGAAATAAAACATTAAAGCATAGTAAATAAACGAGAACATAACACAATAATCTTCGAGGCAACCAAAATACTTAATGTTCCTTCGATGTTGCGAATATTGTATTAAAATTGAAAAATATGAGCCGCGTACACCGTATGGAATAAGGAAACCTTAGAAATTGGATTATTTCGGTACAAAGTTAGAGATTGGAGGACAAAAGTTTTAATACAATAACGCTTTTAGCTCAACATCGTAATTCTATGTAAGTAACGCTTCGGGTCACAATTGGATTTTTATTTCTTGATTTTCGGGATAGGTAAACAACAGGTTGAGTTATTGTTACTAGTAATTAACTGTTTATTTATTTTACCTGGATGTTCCTAGTTTATCATTTATAAATTCCGCAGTTACAGCTTTATATAGCTATATGTAAGCGGGCACGCCCTTTAAGCCTAGAGGCTTATATTAAGATCTGTTTACGTTTAGTTTTAATTTCTGCTTGAGTATAGTTCTCAATATGTTTGGTTGGTATATTGGTGTGTGCTACCTGACATATGGCTAATAATTTATAATTTAAATTATGTTTTGTGTTGCGTAATGTAAATTATTTTGCATACTATTGTATAGAATCAAGTTTTCTGCTGCTGGGGAGTTTGTTGCGCCACTTCTTCTTCCCAGTTAAAGCACTGGGAAGTGGTGAAGGGTGGGCGTTTTGGGGGACTGTCTTATGTAATTTTGACGTTCGAAAAGTGCTAATTCTCAGCCTAGTTTGAATAAATTACTTTTGAAATATTTTTTTTGAGAGATGTGGGTTTTTTGGGGGGGAGGGATTCAGACTCGCACTGACCAATGAAGCTTGGCACAAAAGGGAGGAGGCCTATACTCAACAGTGGATGAAACAACACAAATTATATGTATTCAAGTTCTGTTCAGTTAGAAACCACACCTGTGTACCAGAAGGGTTATGTGGAGCTGTACCCACACTTAGCCAGTTATTTTTAAACCACATGTAAAAGGTGGCGATCCTATTGCCATCAACCGGGCACAAATCCAGACGTCCGCGTCGGGCTGTTACTGAGAATAACAAAATCAAGAGATTTGTTTTGAAGCCGTTTGCCCTTTAGCTAATTATGTATCGGGAAAAAGGTAGTTAAATAATTGTAGGTAGGTAAATGTAATGTTAAAACCTTCATGTCTCTCCAACAGATTGTATAAATAAATTTGATCCAATCTGTTTAATCCTATACTTTTAAATGAACATTATTTGCATACATATACATTTATAATCACGTTCTCGAAAACGAGTCTAACGATTTCGATAAAAGTTGTAATATAGGGGTTTACGGGGCGAAAAATCGATCTAGCTTAGTCTCATATCTGCGAAAATTCATTTTCTCTATTTTGAAATACAAAAAGGCAAAATAATTTAAAGAGCAAGTGCTGTTACTAATGCTTCGTAATTAAAATCTTGTATTTACACTGTAGGTGCCACCGTGTAGCCATCTGTATTTATGTAATACCTTATATTTTCTTATATTTTCGTCATGTCCGTCTGTCTATCTGTCTGTCCGACTGTCTGTCTGTCCGCGGTCTAGCTCCGAGACCCTTTAATAATATGTATACCTATGCTAAATTACAGCTTTCTAATACAGAAAGCTGTAATTTAGCATAGGTATACATATTAATTACGCCGACAAAGTGGTAAAACAAAATTATGAAAAACAATTTTTTTTAGAGTACCTCTCTTACACGTAAAGTGGTGATGTTTTTTTTTAACCCGTGATGTGGGGTATCATTGGAAAGGTCCTTTAAAACATTTTGAGTTTGTGAAAACCATTTTGGATTCAATGATTCGTTTGCGAAATATTAAGCTTTAAAGTGCTAATTTTTGTTAGAGTCAAGTGTCTGCCAGCTCAATGGTTGGTTTTGGATGTGTGAAAAAAATCACAGCAGTAGTTTATATAACGAAATTAAAAGGAAAAATATCACAGCTAAGTAAGTAGGCTCTACAAGTTAACGAGTAATAATCAACCAACTTAACTTTGCAGTTGCAAAAACATGTTTTCCTATACAGTCCGTATGGGAGAACATATTTTTCAACTACAAAGTTAAGTTTGTTTTTGGGATAAATTCATTCCAACTACCTTCATTGTGCGTGGTCCGACACGCACTTGGCCAGTTTTTTAATTTGTGAAGAAGCGTCTCTTATTTCTTCTTTCCTGCTTTTTAAATACACGATAGTGCATATTTTAATTACTTTTAAAGTGTTGTATTTGTATTTATGCCATAAATACAATGCGTGGTCCGACACGCACTTGGCCAGTTTTTTAATTTGTGAAGAAGCGTCTCTTATTTCTACTAGACTGCTTTTTAAATACACGATAGTGCATATTTTAATTACTTTTAAAGTGTTGTATTTGTGCCATAAATGCATTTTGTTTCCTCTTTCCTTTCCGTAAAGACGTGTTTACAATTTTGAGTCTTCTGACTAGGTACTACAGTAGATTGTAGTATCTTGCAAGGCTTCCTTCCTAGGGAAGTTAGATTAATACAATAGTTTTATTTAATTTAATTTATTTATTTCAAAAAGTGTGGTATAGTATGTTACAATAAATATATAATTTTGCAATTTACGGATATCGGATAAATGGTAACAATTAGTAGAATTGAATCAGAATTGAACTGGTTTCCTAGTACACAGAAGGTTCCCACAGAAGGAGTAGGTACAATTTTTTAATAGAGACTGCTTAGAAAAATTCAATCTTTATTTTTACACGGCTTTTCTACATTCTTTTTTTTCCAATTGTCATTGCTAAGGAATATTCTTTCACGAGGAATCAATTTTTTTTTATGACGTCACTATTTGGATCACTCTGTATGAAAGTATTTTGATGGCAGAGAGATAAAATCGGCACGACATATTTTTCAAGTGACCTTTGTCATCAGATATTCTCTATACTTTCTTAGTATTGATTGAAACACTCAAAGGTCAAAACTACAGTGTATTTTTTCTAAAGACAAATACCATCGTATCTAAAATTCAAAACCCACAGTGCACAATCAATTATTAAGGGAAACAACCAAAAAACTATGAAGAAACTGAAAAATAATTATCCGAACTTCATTTTCATTCATACACCTGTCCTTTAAACTCACAAATAATATCAGCCCTCAAACATTTTACAATTATAATAAGCACTTTTCAGGCACAACTTTCCAAAGTCCAACTCTAAATGCCTGCACAGAATGATAAGCGTTTGAAACAGAACAATATTGTTCACTTTGTTTATCCGTTCGCAGATTAAAATGAAAATGAAATAGCTAAGAGGGACTTTACAAACAACCTACTCTATATTAACCGGCTTTTAGGCTACCTATTGTTGTCATTATTGTATGTTCACAGGTACTACCTGCAAAGTTCTTTGTTTTACGGAATGAAAAGTAACTATGCTGATAAAAAAATTCGCGAGCTGTTGTCTTGGTAAATGATGGTATTTAATTATTGCTGGGCATTAATTTTATTTTATTTTTCACCTCAGTACCTCAAACAAGCAGGTTTTGTTGTGTATAGACAGTGAACAAAATTCGATTTTGCTGCGAGCGTGAGACAAAGTAACTTTTTAAATATTTTTTAATGCCGATAACTGTGCTGGGTCTACTTACAAAATTCGAAAGATATGAACTTCACTTTGTTCTGTCACTTTCACTTAGATACGAAAAGAGCGAGAGATACAAGTCGAATCGAAGTTCGATTTTAAAATTCCATAGTTAGTAGACCCAAAAAGAAACAAACAATAAAACGTTCGGATACACATAAAACCGTAAAATTGCAAATCATTTGAGATTTTATTTAGATGTTGTTTTATTATATTTTTTGGAACGAAGTTCTTTAACGTGGCTTGCAGTAGGAGTGCACTGGCAGAAATCGTCACGCGAAAGGGCGCTTGCGACTGTCTTCTAATTCAAAGAGAAAGAAAGAGAGAGAGAGATGGCGGCTGCGAAAATTTTCATATTTTTCGTCATGGGTGTCGTTTTCATAGTTTTCAAGGGTGCTAAAGCCGACTATGAGGTTAAAATGAAAATCCAAGATGGCGGCTGCGCAAATTTTCGAATTTATCGTCATGGGTGTCGTTTTCATAGTTTTCGAGGGTGCTAAAGCCGATAGTGACATTAAAATTGAAATCCAAGAAGGCGGTTTTGAAAATTTTCAAATTTTTATCATGGGTATCGTTTTCATAGTTTTTGAGGCTTAAGTCGATAGACAGGTCAAAATATAAATCCAAGATGACAGCAGCGAAAATTTTGTTTCTGTTTTAAATCATACGTGAGAAGGAACTTCGTTCCGAAGAAAAGTTCGAAGTTTATCTTGTTGTATTTTTTTACCTTTAGGTATACGTTCTCGCTGCTGAGGTGAAAAGTTGTATGTGTTACACGAGACCAAAGTTACTTGCATCTCGTGTCTTTGAATCCCTCGCTACGCTCAGGATTCTAACTTAGAAGCACTCGCTACGCTCGTGATTTAATTATAGAATTCTTCGCTTACTCGGGATTCAAAATCAACACTCGCAGCAAAAAACAACTTTGCTCTCTTGATGCACAAATAACTATTTTGTCTCAGAGAAATATTCCTGTAGTTTTATGAATTTAGGTGGGTCTACTTGAAAGATTGATATTCTCAAAGAATTTTTGAAGTGAAAACTTCTTTAGGCGCGTTGGGCAGGGAAAAAACAATTGAAATCGCGATACAGTTACCGACTCCAGCTTTTGACTATTAAAAAGACATCAACGCGTGATACATTTTCTTTGGGATTAACGACATTCCAAACATTGAGTACGACATGATTGACATTTCCCTTTTTTTTACCGACTAAAAGAAAAACATTTCCTGTACAATTAAATTGTTCAAGTTTTTACTTCTGTCGGCACTCCCGGAGTGCCACTGTTTTTTTCATCCAAAGGAGAATGCTCATGGATGTATGGAATCCCGTACCATGTTGCATCAAAATCAAACTTTGTTTTTTATAGACTACACTGATCATATTAAGTCCTACAAAAGTTATTTTTGAAAAAAAAAACCCGGGTTTTGGAGTTATTTTATAAAATCGAAAATAACCTAAAAACTAGGTTATTTTTTTCGACGCTTCCGACGACCTATTTTAAATAGACACGTTAAACACGAACGAACATTATTGCTCTAAAAATAGCGTAATCCACTAATATTAGTAAGAATTACGAGTTATTGCAACATAATAGCCGCGCCACAGGATGCGTGACTGAAACTCAGATTTTTCCGACCTTTATTTTGCCAATACTGTGAGCGGATCTGCTTACCTGAGTAGAAGTTATCCTTGACTGTAACAAGTTAATCATTGGAGTAGACGCTTGTTCTAATGAATGTGTAGGTTGGTTTCTAGGTATTAAACCGGTTGAATGACGGTGTCAATCGGTCGACCCCACGGCTCGCCATATTTGCACAATATACAACACAGAAAAAGAAGTTAAAAAAATACAAACAAGTTCTACTTCTCAACGCACAATTCAATAATTATCTAATATAATCTCAAGTTCTCAACTCTCAAAAACAGTACTCGCTAGCGCAAAGATAGTTGGTACGTGATACGTCAGTAGAGTACAACCAAAAATGTCAAATCAATGCACAGACAATGCACAGATTATAAAGTAACTAGTCGGGATTTAGGGATGTAATCGATAAACAAAAATCTTAAGGGTATGAAAATCGATTTTGTGTCAATTAGCAATAAGCCAAACTAAATCGATTTGGTGTACTTAATTGTTTGATTTTACTTAATTGTTGCTGATAATCAAAGAAATCAAAGCAAAGACATATAATTCGTGAAATGTTTTTCAAGCAAACATTATATATTAATTATTTATTACTCAAAAGAAACTATTACTGGTTAGTCGATTCATCAAAAATCAATTCTATTGCATTCTACATCTCTAAGACTGGCTGTGAACCATTGAAATACTTGATATGTCTATGCTGTGAACAGCTAATTAACCATAGATAAAATAATGATAATCATACAATTAGATTCCATTATATTCTATATTATATTTTTTTAATAATGTAGAATCGGCAAAGTATTCTTTTTTACAGTGGTCATGACGCTTTCAAAAAACAAAGGGTTAAAAAACGAAGGACGCCAACGGTTGTCATAAAATATTATGCTTGCAAACAAGGCATTTCGTAACATCTAATTTGTTGACAAGTCAACAGACAAGGGGCTGTTCATGTGAAACGGAACGTCAGTTATAGGGAGTAAAACAATAAACATACTTTTAATCTCAAAAGTAAATTCCCTGTTCACAAATCAAATCCCCGACGTGTAATATCGTAAAAAATTATGAAAGTAATTACTATAAAATTTTGGTCTTGATGCGCGAGACTTTTTGGTACCACTTTTGGTCATTGTCCTTTGTCAAGTTTCTTGGAGATTCATTCAAACGGCTTAGTGGTTGATTCGCACGAATTATCTCGCCCTAAACGGGCGAATCGACGCTTTTAAATCAATCTATTTAATCTTCAGGCGATTTGCACGAAGTTAATTTATTTGGAGGCGAATCGACAACTTCAGAAATACAATTGACACATTTTTAATTTTATGGAGTAAAATAAAGGAAAAAGTCATCATCATTCATCATTTCAGCTAGAAGACGTCCACTGCTGGACAAAGGCCTCCCCAAGCACCTTCACAAGGTTGATTTGCTCACAAATAAATTAACAGAGTGCGAATCGCCTCAAGAAAAAATAATATTATTTAAAAGTGTCGATTCACCCGTTTTGGGCGAGTAAAGTCGTGCGTATCAACCAATAAGCCTTTCAAGCTTTTCGTAGTATGACCTTTTGCCCGACGGAGGCACCTTGAATTCAATAAAAATAAGTCTCTGTCAATAAGTACCCAATTATTATATTCTCTAACACTACAATATTATATTCGTAAAGATTGCTTTTCATCACACGACACGTCCCCATTTTGATACAAATAGATACGGGTATCTACCAGTGCTTGAGGCTCTATAGGCCACGTTACGAAGGGAGGGATCTATTGTGTACCTGCAGATAATATCTAAAAGGAACATGTGCTACATCTACAGTAATTGTAAGCCCAAAATAGAATAGACAGATATCCCATTGAATTTGAATCTTGGAATCGTGTAGGAATTTGCCTTATATAGTTTGCTGCAGAGAGCTTGTCATTAGGTACGTGTTTCACCAAGAGGTGCACCTTAAGCCGACGTTCGCACGGACGTAATAATATCGCGGCGGGATTTTATCGCGCACTGGACTTTCAACTCTCATTGTTAAGGCGAGCGTTGAGAATCCAACTCGCTGGGACGCACTCTCGTCCTAGCGCGTTGAAAAAACACAATGTTGGATTTTCAACTCTCGGCGTTAAGAAGAGCGTTGAAAATCCAGTGCACGAAAAAAAATCGCCGCGATTTTATTACGTCCGTGCGACCGTAGGCTACCTATGTCATTTCAATTCTATTCGTATTGTTATTGGTACTTCTTCCACCAACTTTCTATATATTATTGCCCCTATAGAGAAAATTCAGCGAAATGGAAACTTAAATTCAATCTCTTATCGCAAGCTCAAGCAGGCAGCTATATATAGAGGTAGCTACTGTATTTCTATTTTCTTAATGTCCCTCGGGAATCATCGCATTTCCGAATACAAACTAATGCTAATTTCCATGTCCATCACTTATTAGATTTATCATGTATAACATTTAAATTTAGAACTAAGTACTTTATTGTTGTTTTGTTTTACGTGTAAACTATATAGAGCTGTAAAACTATTTTCCTATCTATCGTTCCTGCGACTTTAGCAGCTTTCCTCCCATTTTTAAAATAAATTATTACATTAAGTTAAAAGAGTATTAACAACTCTTTATACTTCCAAGTCAATTAAGAGCGTCCGGTCTGCACCAAGTGCAAAGGGCAACTGGTAGAAATCCGACGAGTGACGAAACACGAAGTTTGCCGAGGGACATTACTGTACAACAATTGGCCGCAAGCTGCTCGGTACACGGAAACACGGCTATTACTGAAGTGGGTAGTCACTAGTGCGAAAAGTCGTTAATGTTTTATGGCTGCAATATGGAAACATCGAACGAGAGTGGACTATCGTAATCCTTTAAAACAAGTGCACTAACAGCTGGTCTCCATACACTTGCCGAAGTCCTTGTATTCATATCAGGAATGAAATTGCTTTTAGTGTTTTCAAAGATATTTTTTTAAGTACCACTCTCCTCGTTTGCATTTTATACTTGCTAGCGTTTCCAGCACTTTAAAGCGCTTGGGGTTGTAAGGACTAACTTAAAAGCGCTCGTAATGTTGGAAATGTAGAAAAACATTAATGAATCAACTAAGTAGAAGTAGTTATATGTCCATTTATCATATTAAAGAGGTAAACAAGAGGATTATGCGAGTGTTGAAGAGAAATTTCGCCAAACAGGGATAAACACAGCTAAGATTCTGGCTAGACGCAAAAGATTATGGAGCAGTATTTATTACAGATGTCTGGATAAATGTATTAATTAATCATGACCTCTTAGCAGTCTGGAATGACCTGGAGCCAATGAACTAATGTGTTAATCAGTTATGCAAGCATAATCAGACATCTACATATTGTTTATTCGAGAAGATCATTAAGAATATTAGGATAGGCAATAAGCCATCCATCTTTGTACCAGATAAAGGAAAGCGTAGAAATTTATGAAAAACAAGCATGGTTCACCATCGCCCATATTTCAACCACCCAATGAGCATTTAAAAGAATCCATATGCAAAAAAAGTGAAAAAAAAATTGAAAAAAATCTTTTATACGTTATCAAAAGATTACGGCGATACATTGAGTTGAAATGTGCCATGACGTCAAGAGTATACGTGACCCCCACTCCCCAACTTGAATGCGTTTTATCCAAGTCATATTTTATTAATATGATATAGCTGCCTCGTTGGTCTAGTGGTCGCAAGCGCTACTGCTGAGCATGAGGTCCTGGGTTCGATTCCCGGGTCGGGCAAAGTGTTACTGGGTTTTTCTATCTTGAATTTCTCAGTAGCAGTCCGGAGTCTGGATTTGTGCCCGGTTGATGGCAATAGGCTCGCCCCCTATTACATGGGACTTAAACATAACTGGCGAAATGTGGGTGTACAGGGACATCTCTGCCCAACCCTTCGGGGAAACAAGGCGTGATTTTATGTTATGTTATGTTATGATATAGCAAAAAATACGTGTCCATTATTTTTTTATACCTAACTTTTTTACCCAGACATTATCCCTATAGCCATGATACTCCGAGAGGTCAGAAATGCTTACATTCGATCCAATTTGAAACCAATTTACATGGTTGACCTGGTGCCTGCAAGCCGTGACGGTCGTGGGTAAATTGGCATACCAGTTCCATATGTAGGAAGTTCAAGAGATAGCCTAGTTAATTGCTTTCCAGATGGAGTGTTAGGAAGCCTAAATATTCTTAAAGTCAAGACTTGATTATGAGTTTAATATAACCATGAGAGATGATTGTGATCAGGGGCTGCTCTATGACCGATTAAGTGGAAGGTATCAAACGATGAATGTTCAATATGGACCCAAAGATCACTATACAACGAGGCATTCTTTTTCCACTTTTGACCAGCAGTAGGTGTTATTTTAATTAGCAAATAAAAGAGCGTTGCCCATTCATCCGCTTTTAAAACTCCCTTACAGAAATCAAAATGCTGTTGAAAATGTAAAAATAACGAATTTATTAAATTAGCAACTGGAGCAAATTATACTCATTCTAAAGAGAACAAAACAGAACAGAAAAAAGAATTACCACAGACAAACAAGTGGCCAGGAATAAATCAAATAGTTGAAGTATATGTTCATGTAGGTTGTACTGAACAGTCAGGTAGATCGAAAATGTTCCATTTTTAAAAGGACACAAGGGTCCTCCAAGTTTTCTTATATTTAAAATATTCGATAAAACGTATGTGCTGAGGCTAAGAACATCGTGTTTCTGAAGTTATTCCTATTGATTTGTGTTCCAATAAATTATTCCCATACTGATCTGGCCGTGAAACAGAGAATGTAAAGATTTGTTCATCGTTTTTTGCTAAAGAAAAACCGGCGGAGGGTTCCGTATCGAGTTAAGATCGAACAGAAAACAACGAAAAAAACACGTTTTTTGTATGGAACCCCCTTAATCATTAACTTTATTTAATTTTTATAATCTTGTGTTATAGCAGCAATTTTCACACAATCTGTGAAAACTGTATCTGTAATTATTTACGCGAACATTCATTAATTGATCAGTCACCAGTGATTAGTATTAAATAATTTGACACAGTCATTTATGTTTTTGAATTGTGATTATAATTTTAATTAACAATGTCTCAAACTATTTATCAAATTGTAAAATATCGTTTATGAAATACCTTAAATTAATTAGGTACTGAGTCCTCAAATGTTGGCAGTTGATTGACTTAATAATGGATGAAAATTATATTCAGAAGAATCAAATACCAATTCTCCCACGCCTAATCACATAATCTACTGTAATTCCTGAAATCATGATCCACTTATAAACGTAACTTCAGGGAAAAGTATTCTTAATTAAAAACGTGTTGTGATCAAACGTCTCGAAATACATAAAACTCTTTGACGACATCAAAATCATAAACTTATGAAACGTCAGAAGCTAGGTGCACAGTTCCAATTGGTCGCTTCCTATAGAGAAGAGCCGGCAAGAAACTTCACGGTTACTCTTTTAAAAATAATTGGCGTTTACAATATTTCCAATGTCGTCACAAGATTCAAGTGTCCAATCAGCTCAATATGAGGTTTCTTTGTTTTGGGTTCAGTATTAGTTATTATAGGTAAAGTCAGGAAAATTAATTGTAAATCAAATTGAGTATCAACTTAAATTGTCCGTATATTCGAATAACAGCTGCCATTTTTTGACTGTCGTAATTCAAATATACGGACTATTTAAGTTGGTTATAGGTCAAAGTCAAATCATTTGTTTCAAATAGGCCCTTGTATGGCACTTTTGAACGTCAAAATTTACAAAATAATAGAATTGAGTCTAGTCGCCCCTTCCAAAAGGTAGTTTTCGTATGGAGAAGAATGGGCAAGAAACTCCACCCTACTCACACTCACTCCTACTCTTTTAAAAGGAATGTTTTACAATATTTTGTACAGGTACACTAGTTAAATAATTATATGTAAGGATCGTCCTCACGCACCTAGAATAAAATTACTATACCACAATAGATAAAAAGAATTAAAAATGAAGTAACGACTGATTAATTATGTGATAGATACGAGTACGTGGTGCTCACATATTTACAAACATTGTAAAAGTAGATGATTTTCCGATTTTGTCCGTATACATTTTCTATAGGTTTATATGAGATTACATTCCAAACACGGCGGTGATGGCAGCAATGCTGCGCGACATTGCTGCGACGGCGCTGCTGCGCGGCAGTGTCGCCCTGCCACGCGGCAGACCAGTAGTGAGGCGTTTATCACATCGATAACACGTGAATGTTGACAACTGTTCAGATAGTTGTTGTGGCAGTGATTGCCTAGTGGTGTGACCGTCGGACTGCCAAGTCATAGGTCTCGAGTTCGAACCCAAGGCCAATCTCTGATTTTTCGGATTCATGTGCATATTGTATAATTATCAGTTGCTACGGTGAAGTAAAACATCGTGAGGAAACCGGCATGCCTTTTTTTTTTTTGGCTTGGGAAATTATCAAATAACTTCTCCCGCTCTGGGTGGAGCGGGAGGGTGTGTCAGACTTTTACTGACTAAAACCCACCCGTGTTCCTTCGGTTGCCCTGTTGCCGGGGCCACGATTTCCCTATCGGTTTTCTTCGAACCCCCGGCAGGCATTGGCCCTAGCGGACCCCGTCAATTCTGCTGACATCTCTTTGAGGCGCGCGTGGAACAAAAAAAAAAAAAGGCATTGGCCCTAGCGGACCCCGTCAATTCTGCTGACATCTCTTTGAGGCGCGCGTGGAACACAACGCGCCGTCGACCCGGGCTTGGTCCTTATCGGACGGCGAGCTACTCATTGCTCACCGTCCGCAAGCAAACCAAGCCTGAGATATATTTCTCGACGGAATGTGAAGCCAAGTCAGAGGCGTATGGGTGGCTTTAAAACTCTGACACCAGGTTAGCCACTTATCACACGAAAAGAAGAAGAACAGTCTTCTGTTGAGAAGCAAACCATGAACAGCAGTGCCACGTGCAGCGTTGTTCGGAATCATACCTTTAGTGTGTCAATTTGATTTAAAAAAAAACAGTGGTATTCCGGGAGAGCCGACAGAAGTGAAAACTTCAAAAAAATCGCCACTGCGGTAAACAACGCTGGTGAAAAAAGCAGGTGTCGTCACAGTGTCGCGAAATCAATGGTTTAGTCCCACCTCAAAAAAGCCCAACGCGCCTAAAGAAGTTTTCACTTCAATAATTTCCCTGACTGTACAATCACCCAATTACCTATGTATTCTGTATAATTTTATATAGAGAAAAGGTTACCGTAGTTCCTGAATGTCGGAAATAAAATAAATATATATGGAGGGTAGGTATTAGCTCGTTATCTCTGCGCACAGGAAGGTAGGTACCTACTGGACTAGAAACATTGTTATGACACTTTATTTATTTGTAACTAGATTTTGCCCGCAGCTTCGCCTGCGTGGATGTCGGAAAATATCCCACGGGAACGTACTACCGGGACTAAAAGTACTCTATGTGATATTCCAGGTTAACAATGTATTAATTCCGTAATACATTGTTTTCATATAACTCTATTGGTTAACTGGCGAAATGTGGGTGTACCTGCTACAGGGACACTTCTGCCCAACCCTTCTGGGAAACAAGGCGTGATGTTATGTTATGTTGTGTTATGTTTGTCTATTGGTTTACGCGGCGCGCGGCAGTAAAGCTCCCAGTTGGCATAATTTTTTTCCGACATTTTCAACAATCATCGTCATATTTCAGCCAATTTACAAAAAACTTCAATGAATTATACACCTAAACATTTCTCATGAATCACTACGACCATTGGTGAAAACCGTATGAAAATCTGTTAAGTAGTTTTTGAGTTTATGGTGTCAGACAGACAGACAGACACGGTGGAGGACTTAGTTTTATAAATTTAGTGATGGCGAGATTTTTGTTGACCTATATTTATTTTGATAGTGAAGGTGGAAAGGTCTTGTGTTAATTCATGGGTACTTTATGAGCACCTGGTGTTATTTTGAGCATTGAAAATGCTTTTTCAATCGCTTCAGTAGTACCCACCCGCTTTCAAGAAATGTGCGACCGGAGGTTACCGTCCTCAATTGTCATAGAAATTAAAATGGCATCAAAAGATGTGTTACTGAAAGGACTACACAATAGGCCGATTATGATTTGCAAAAAATCCACAGCCATATCCGAAAGGGGTAAACATCTACCCTTAATTATAATCCTATCTAAACCAGCTATCTTTTACGTAACATATTTTCGTAAACGATTACAATGTTTAATTTTGAAAGTTCAACAACATTAATTACGTTATTTACATTGTTGAGCAGATTTTTTTTTCAAACTTATGAAGTAGGTAATGGATTAGCAATCTGTTTCAAAACGATTCAGATTCTGATTGATCGTGTATTACACAATTAGGATACAGAATGTTATCATTTTAAAGCCCTTTAAATTCTCCAGGATATTTTTTTTAGTTTTTCAATAAGCTCTTTTCGTTTTTGAGAAACTTAAGATTCTTTGAAAAAAGTCCTAAAAGACACGGTCAAAAATGTAGGTTCGTTTTTTATTAAAAAAAATGTACAAATACATTTTCGAAAAAAAATGCTGTATTACGGTCCCACTGCTGGGACACAAGCCTCCTCTTGGTACAGTAAGAGAGAGTGGGTCGTAATCCACCACGCGGGCCCAGTGCGGATTGGTGGTAATCAATTGTCTTCGAATTTTTGGTTTTAGGACAGGCTGGTTTCTTTGCTAATAATTCATTTGTCATAAACGAAAAGGGGTCATCTTTTTTATCTATACTTACTTCTATACTAATACTACAGAGGGAAAATTTGTTTGTTTGTAACTTTGAAATCTCTGAAACTACCAGTCGTATATGAAAAATTCATTTTGCATTGGATAGTCCAATTCTTGAGGAAGGTTATAGGCTCACGGACGAAGTCGCGGCCAGAAGCTAGTTTTAAATAAGCTTGCTACGTTTTTCACCAAAGTAAAGAAGAGATGAGCTGTTGTTTGGCCCGCTTCAACTTTCCATGTTGTGTGTTTAAGTTAATGTAAAAAAAAAAATTGGTGGCACTCCAGGAGTGCCGACAGAAGTGAAAACTTGAAAAAAAAATCGGCACCGCGGTAATCCACGCGTTGATGTCTTTTACTCCACGGTGGCGGTAAATTGCGTTACAGTGTCGCGAAATCAATAGTTTAGTCCCATCACAAAAATGTCCAACGCGCCTAAAGAAGTTTTCACTTCAGAAACGTCCAACTAGGCTTAGCTAAATAAGCTCTTGGTTGACACTCCGCTCAATATTCGCCTCTACGGACAAGGAAGGAAATACCCAAGGCTATTAATCTAAGCAAAGCGGTAAACACAGAGCCAAGAGCCTCCTTTACCGTTTACTGGTATAAACCTCTATGCCCACAGATGCGTTTACCATGCATCGTTGTTATTGATTACCCCCTCAGGATTATTCAGTGTGTTCCTTAGTAGGCATAAGGGGTCCACAAGTAACAGTACAGTAGCTACTATACTCCATAGGTTTAGGTAGTTAAATAAAGGTAAACAAAATGTAAAAAAACTTTTTTATAAAAAATACAACCGACTTCCAAACTGCAAAGTGAAAAATAACTTTAATTTCGGTAGTCGGTGTCTTTGGATCAGTATTTTAGTTTTTTGACACCGACTTCCGAAATTAAAGTTATATTTCACTTTGTAGTTTGGAAGTCGTAGTCGGTTGTATTTTTTATAAAAAAAAAATTTTTCACTTTTTAGTGGGTTGGTTTGTAATTTATCTAAGTTACAATAGCCTAATGTCAACTGCTCATCAAAAATACCCAAATCGCTATAGATGTGCCTTTAATATTTGAAGAGTTCCCTCGATTTCTCCAAGATCCCATCATCAAATCGTGACCAAATAACAATGGGACCAACTTGAAAGTATACCCTTTCAAACAAAAAAATAATTTTTCAAATCGGTCCAGCCGTCTTCGAGTAATCGGGGAACATAAACAAAAAATAAAAAATGTCCCGACGAATTGAGAACCTCCTCCTTTTTTTTGAAGTCGGTTAAAAAGGTTTTTATAGATGACACTTTCTTGTTTCAAAATACGATAAAACCATATTAATTTTATTTTAGAGTCTTACAATAGTTTCCTCTTTTATTAATATGTTAAACTTTATCATTTATTCTTAAACTACTCTTCGTAGATGTAACTGCTTGAGCACAATTTTTTTGTTAGATTTATAATATTATACTCTAAACGTCAACGAATTATAACGTTACTAAATTGAAGAGTACAACTGTGATGGAGCATTACAACTGAAGTGACAGGTATTAGTTAGTCGGTTGCTTAGCAGCTGTCTCGTCACGTGGTTTTTTTGTTTCATCATCATCATTTCAGCCGAAAGACGTCCACTGCTGGACATAGGCCTCCCCCAAGGCCTTCACAAGGTCATCGGTCCATCTTGTGGGAGGCCTTCCAACGCTACGTCTTCCGGTACGTGGTCGCCACTCCAGAACCTTTCGACCCCATCGGTCATCCGTTCTGCGAGCAATGTGTCCTGCCCATTGCCACTTAAAGGCTTGTGCAGACCAGCGCGACTTGTCGCGCGACACAAAGATACCGCTGGTCGCGCGACGAGCGGTGCCTTTGTGTCGCGTCGCGTGTCGCGCTGGTCTGCACGAGCCTTAAGTTTGGCAATTCTTCGGGCTATTTCGGTTACCTTGGTTCTCCTGCGGATCTCTTCATTTCTGATTCGATTTGTTTACCTTTATTAAATTTAAATGTAAACTATCCTTAAGTACATTTCCTTCTGTACATTTGTGAAATGCAAATTAATAAATATACTACTACTACTAATCCTAATTTTAAATCACCTTTTATTTTTTTTCAGTAACAATTTGACAATGTTATTCTAATAACAATAGTTGGAAACAGTGATGAGATATAAAGTTGAAACGTTCTAAATATAGATGAATATACTAATTCCCTTTAGTGAGTGATTGTGTAACAATTTCAAATGAACAGTTTACACTTTTATCAAATACTTTTGGAACAGACAGTAGCAAAAGTTGTACAAGAACCTTTCAGAATTCAAATATAATCAATGATGAACTAGATAGTACAGACGCCAGCACATCAAGCTACCCGAAACTGTCAAATTTTCCCAATCAACTTTGAACCTTATACGCAACTACGATAAAGTTGAAAATCTATTAAATAAATTTGACAGATTGTGATGGCGTCTGTACATAGAATTAGACATCCTTCCCTATAAACGCGAGGCTTTTTATAATCACGTTGGACCCAGACTAACAGTAATGAAATCGGACTTTATCAAGCTTGGAAAAGCGCTAAAATGGAGAAAAAGTATATAGTATGCTCGACCTCGTAATTGCTTTACCACCCTAAGGTATTGTCACTGGTATTCAGAGCAATGGGGCCCGTTGCCACTTGTATTCAGGACATGATAAGGCCTGTTGCCAGGGGTATTCAAGACATTGATTTAATAAACATGCATTATAAAATAAATTATTGCGGTATTGCTTAAGAAATATAGATTGGTATAGAATTGTTGGAGTTTACTGTAATTAATTAAGGTAACCTATTAGTTTTATTGAAAATATTAGAATACTGAATAAATAGTGATATTATGTGGAGAATAGGAGATGTGATGGTATGTTGAATTTGATGTTGGCAAAGTAATATAAATGAATGACAAAATATCTTGGTGTTTCATATAATTTTCCTTATCTCTGAAATATTGTGAATAGGGAGTTTAATTTGGCAGATTTAGATTATGATATTGGGGTAACAGCTTTAAGATCCATTTGGGGATTAGTATATATTTTGAAGTTAAATAACTATATTCGGTGTTAAATTTGTATTTCAGAGCAAGGGTAGTTTGTTATTTTTGAGGGTTGTTTGTCACTTGCACGTCATAAAACGACAAGGTTTTTGAAGGAAAAACTTCTTTAATACTCCCCAGACAGGTGCGGCGCGACAGCACGATGCGACTCTAGTTGAACCAGAATCGCGTCACAACGTCGCGTTGCGCCTGTCTACAGGACAAGCCTTTAGCCGCGTTGAAAAAAGGGGAAAATCTTATGGGTTCGTGTCACCGACATGCTAATGTTAACAGTATTTCTACAGCTGTATCTGTGCATAAGCATTGTTGTTTTAAAGTTTTATGTTTTCACTTGTCAGCCATCCCTATAACTGCCAATTTTTCGGCAATGTGTCACCAAGATAGTTTTAATCTTAGTGATGTTTCAATTTAAAATACGGCCGATATAACTTGGCAGTTCCAAACTTCACGCACAAGGCTACGCAAACACATTTTTTAGGAACCAAATGGTGACATGAGGTGAGTGTGAGTGAGAGAACACGCGCGAAAGTCCGTAGTGCCTATGTTCTGGGGGTCAACAAACAACAAATTGTCACGCCCAAAGGTACCAAAAACAAAACCATCATTTTGGCTCACTAATTATTAACCCTAATTTAATATGAAAAGACAGACAGACAGGTAGAGAACGGTTATAATTTTCGTAACACGATTGCGTAGGTATATACGTACCTATGTACCGTTATTTGTATGTGTTATGTACCTATGTACCGGTACCTAAGTGTTTGTAAGGGAGTATTCCCTTACAAACGCTTAGGTACCGGTCAACTGTAACTTCGCCTGGCGTCCTAAGTTTGCCTATAATGAAAAAGCTGTAATATCTTTTTCATTTTACTTGTATGGCAAATATAAGTCACCAGAAGTTAGGGCAGTTGACGGTACTTTTACAGTTCATAGTTCCCATTTCACCTAGCCTTGCCAACAAAGTCATAACTATAAAAATCAATTGTCTACACTGAGTTGCCGTAGAAAAAAAACAGTGGCACTCCGGGAGTGCCGATAGAAGTGAAAACTTGAACAAGATCGCTTTGGTGGAAGAAAAACACTTATATAGAACATTGGTCCATAACCTTATCTAAATAAAGAGCACAATTGCGTTTACAAAAGAAAAATACTTCCAAAACCTTTAAATTAAAAATACTTGCATAGAACATTGATCCGTGACGTAATATAAATAAAGAGCACAATCGCGTTTACAAAAATGGGGTGTCGGTAACGCTGTCGCGAGTTCAATTGTTTTTTCCCATCTCAAAAATGCCCAACGCGCTTATAGATGTTTTCACTTCAAAGAGCCTACCGTCCTTAGGAATGCTAAGGTAAGTTCGGTTTTAAGACAGAAGCAAAGTGGAAGAAGTGTAGTCGAACTATCTGCATTTTAATCAGTTTGGGGTGTGTTCAAACTTTGCCAATTCAGTGAGCTGGAACATGTGACAATCTAATCAAAAATTAAACTGTATAGTGGCAAACTGGAGTCAGTCAAACGAATGGGGTATAAAATGTTACGGCCTGATTTTGTCCTTCCATAAAAGGCAGGGACGAGACGAGGCGTTGGGTGTCCGTTCGTACGTGTGTTGTACGTTCCATTATTTTCAGCTAAACGGTTAGTAATATCTCGTCTTGACGTAGGCAAAGTCTCATATTCTGAAGAACAGGGTGGTAGTTTCTATCTGCAATACCATTTTTATTTTTTTGTGTGGAAAATTATCAAATAACTTCTCCCGCTCTGAGTGGAGCGGGAGGGCGTGTCAGACTCTTACTGACTAAAACCCACCCGTGTTCCTTCAGTTGCCGTGTTACCGGAGGCAACGATCTCCCTTTCGGACTTTTTCGCAGCCCCGGCAGGCATCGGCCCTAGCGGACCCCGTCAATTCTGCTGACATCTCTTTGAGGCGCGCGTGGAACACAACGCGCCGTCGCCCCGGGCCTGGTCCTTATGGGACGGCGAGCTACCCATTGCTCACCGTCCGCAAGCCCGCGCCTACGGTGGCCGGAAATCGACCTGCGATTCCCGGCGCCCAGGGCAGGAGGAGACTCCTGCGGCGGTTAGGGGCGTAAGGGCGCGAAATTTGCCTCTCCCTCACGCGTTCCGCCTCCTCCTTCGCGAGCATTACTGCTTCGCAGAAGGAGTGATGGCCTCCCATATCCTCTCGTTCCGCACCATGGCCTGAACCAGGGCCGGACGCGAGAGATCACCGCTGGCTGTTATTCGTGGATCTTTGACAGTCGTTGCGGGTTGTAAAAAGCCCGAAAGTCTGAAAACCAGTCTTACCAAGGGGTATTGTATTACCCAGTTACTGGGTTGTGGAGGTCAGATAGGCAGTCGCTCCATGTAAAATACTGGTATTCAGCTGCATCCCGTTAGACTGAAAGCAGACCCCAACATAGTTGGGAAAAGGCGAGAGAGATTTAGTTTCTACCTGCAATAATATAACAAGATCGCTTCGAAATGTAGGTTTCAAGAAAAAAATATGAAACGTGTTCTTATCTGGTTCAAATAAGTAGGTACTTACACTTCAAATAAAGTCTCAAAGCGTCGGTAATTGCGATCAATCGTGCGTTGGAATCACGTCGTCTGAGAAGGTATAATAATGATATGGAATCAAAAATATCGATTATGGACTACCTGAGAAATCTAAGAATACCCGAGTCTTCAATTATGAAGTGATTATAATTGAAGTACCTAAGAAGTGATCATAATTACAATGTTTGAACTTTGAAAGAAACCATGATTGACCTCTGAGCTTGTTTCGGAATTTGTTCTCGGGGATCAGTTAGCTATGAAATGCAGGTGTCGTCTAGTTTTAAAATATTTACCAAAAAATAAAATTGTAAAAGTACCACAAAAGATCTACATTTCTAAAAATAAAGTACCTGGTCGATCGAGCTCTGGTCGGGTGAAAATAGAGAATGCTCATTTAATAGTAATTAATAAATTTATTTCATTTAATACATTTCTTACTAATTCCACGTATAGTACATACTAATTCCGTGCTGCCATGATAGTAGGTACTCACTAATTCCACGCTGCCATGTCATTATTCTAAGGTAGCCATCTTGTTCTAAACTTTGGGCGACCGAGCTCTGCTCGGGTGAAAACGGAGACAACGAATTTTCCCAGATATGAGACCTAGCTAGATCGATTTTTCGCCTCCGTAAACCCTTATATTGCAACTTTCATCGAAATTGTTAGAGCCGTTTTCGAGAACGTGATTACGAATATTATCATTTAATAGTTATAGGATATAAAATAAATGAATATTCATTACTATTAAATTTTAATGAAAGTTAAAATAACTGACACACTTACTAATTTCATGTGTCTATAAATCTGTACTCCAAGTATCACTTAAAAAATAATGTCGGGTGCGAATCTGCTAAACTCACGCCTTCTTCCCATGGGGGTAGGCAGAAACTAAGGACCGCTATCTGCTACGATCCTTAAGAAGTATAGATCTGTATCGCTTCGAAGTATTGTAACACAAAATATCGATACTACTCAGGTATCGATTCATTTATCGGCTCACTACATATGAGCCTCCTATAAATATGGAAGCCAGACCATCTAGAGTAGGTAAGTAGACTTTATCTAAACGTCGTAATCGATAGAAGTAACATAATTAAGGTTAATCTCACACGGATTCCGAGTTTAGACGCAGTTTAACTTCTGGTTAAGACTAGTAATGCAAGTAGGTAATGGCAGAAGTTGTGTGGAACCATTTTCTGCAGTAGGCTTATATTTTTAACCGACTTCAAAAAAAAGGAGGAGGTTCTCAATTCGTCGGGATATATATTTTTTTTTAATTTATCTTCCCCGATTACTTGAAGACCGCTGAACCGATTTGAAAAATTATTTTTTTGTTTGAAAGAGTATACTTTCAAGTTGGTCCCATTGTCATTTAGTCACGATCTGATGATGGGATCTTGGAGAAATTGAGGGAACTCTTCAAATATTATAGGCACATTTATAGCGATTTGGGTATTTTTGATGAGCAGTTGACATAAGGCTATTGTAACTTAGATAAATTACAAACCAAATCACTAAAAAGTGAAAAAAAAAAACTTTTTTACAAAAAATACAACCGACTTCCAAACTACAAAGTGAAAAATAACTTTAAGTAAAAGTAAAATACATAAAGTTATGATATGATACGTTTACGATATGATATCATATTCATGCTTAATCGCTTTATTCGTGAACAAAAGTCTTGATTATTTAAAAGTGCCTGTTGGAGATCTATTTGAAATAGCGTTTAGAACAACAGTTATCTCAAACATTACTGGTGAAATGCTGAGATATTATATTTTGTTAGACTAGCAGCGCCCTTGCGGTTTCAGCTACATAAGTCTCGATCACGTGGGAATATCGGAATAAAAAGTATCCTATAGTTAATCCAGGTAAATATACTATCTGTATGCCAAATTTCATCCAAATATGTTCAGTAGTTTTTGCTTGAAAGAGTAACAAACATTCATCCCATCTATCCTCACAAACTTTCGAGTTTACATACATACATACATAAACTCACGCCTTCTTCCCATGGGAGTAGGTAGAAACTACAGAACGCCACCTGCTACGACCCTTACATACTCCTTTTGCCTCGTTTACGTTCATACATCTGGTCATACACGCACGCCGGTTGCGAGTACTACGCAACTGGCCTTTCTGAAGAACATCACCAATTAGGTCAGTATAAGTCCTCCTACCTTACAATATTAAAGACAAAGTTTAAAATATCAAGATTATCTACTGCTTACTAAATTTCGTTTATGGAGGTACATTTCCCTGTAGACAATGCTGTGTCCCATGCGTGGTGTCTGTGTTGTAGGGAGTAACGATAATCTTGACATTTTAAACAGTCTTTTTTGTGTTTTTTCAAAAACCAATTGTTTTTTTTTTATTGGATGTTGTACTTACAATGGTTGTAGACCATGGTCTGAACAACGTTTGTTCTAGCAAAACTGTGATTCAAATTTCACGGTCTGTATTATAATATTTTTACTCAAAAATGCATGTAATGTGGTCATTATTTTGACAACCTTGTTTGAGCAAAGTCGACCTTGCCGTTCTGTTTCAAGGAGCGGGCGGCAAAGTTTTGCTGGTCGCTCTAACAGGCCAGCAAAACATTGCCGGCCGCTATTTTGACGTTTCAACGTTTTAAAAAATCAAATGCAAAAAGATTTTATTTAAAACACAGCTGTTTGTATTTATAGAGATAGGTACAAAAAGATTTTATTCCATATTTGGCTGTATAGTTCCAACTACCATTGTTAAAAAAAAAAAACAAAGAAGTAACAAAAGCGCGGTTAAGCGAAAGTTTTATTTTTATTTCGTGATTTTTTTGCGTAATAAATGAAGAAATAATACAGCAGTCAAACACCGCATTAAAATTATCGCAAACTATTAGTAATATCAAACCGGGAAAGTCAGTGTTGAATTTTAGTAACTGTACTTTTCATAATTGTCATTTTAATTAAATTTCTAGTTAATTGATATATATTTTATTGAAATTAATTGCTGGTTTTATTTAGATTAGGTACTTACATTTTTGAGTAAAGCACTATACAAGCCTTGGCCCACTATGACTGCTTCGCTGGTCAAGCTATGATTGCCTCGAGCTAGCCTAGCTACGTTCTAGGCCTTCCAGCTTGGCCATCATTGCAGCCCTTGCTGTCCTCGCTGTAAAGGCCTCGACCTACGGCCTCTGCCTTTATCTCAGATCTCAGCTCGTCCATCAAGTGCTGCACGCTGACCGCGCTGTGTCGGCCTGGAGCTGCGCTACGCTGCGCTGTCGGCCATCATCAGCGCGACCAGCAAAGTAGTCATTATAGACCGCGGCAGTAATGTATTAATAATATAATATTAAGTAAGTAAGTAATAGTAGTAGTAATAGTAATGTAGTAGTAAGTAAGTAAGTGACTGCCTCGTTGGTCTAGTGGTCGCAAGCGCTACTGTTGAGTATGAGGTCCTGGATTCGATCCCCGGGTCGGGCAGTGTTATCGGGTTTTTCCATCTGTAATTTCTCAGTAGCAGCCCGGAGTCTGGATTTGCGCCCGGTTGATGGCAATACGCTCGCCCCCTATTACATGGGACTTAAACATAACTGGCGAAATGTGGGTGTACTATATATAGGTACACCTCTGCCTAACCCTTGGGGGATTACAGGCGTGATGTTATGTGTATTAAGTAAGATAGCTCCAGCCAACCTCGAAGTCGACTTTCGAGGAGTTTTCTTGTCTAGACAAAAGATGAAGATAGAAAGTACCCTGCTCAAAGTATATTCAGTGGATTTATTGTTTCTTTCTACTATTTTTTCTACTAATGTTTTCCTCCTCTTTAAGGTCCCTATTTGATGTATCTTTGGTATATTGTAGAGATGACGTTGACATGTAGCCAACGTGGGTCATTGTGTACAGAGGCTATCACTTTATTGCACGATGGCAATGGGCAAGCGTCTTGTCAAGTGTTATCAGCGCACATTGTACTGAATCTATTTGGAGTGTCACTTCTATAGAGGAATATAGGGCAGATACAAACCAAACATACGATATAGTTACATCCGGAAATGTTTTGATAACCGTAAACTAACAACAGAGAGCAGTGGTGGTGTAGGTCGTTGGTTCGAACCCGCACATGCGCTTTAATTTGTGTAAATTATTTCATCACCACTGCTCTCAAAACGGTGAAGGAAAACATCGTGAGGAAACCGGCATGTCCTAGAACAGAAAATTCGAAGACATGTGACATCTACCAACCCGCACTGGGCCCGTGTGGTAGATTACGGCCCACTCCCTCTCACAGAGAGGAGGCCTGTGTCCCAGCAGTGGGAACATTATAGGCTGATGATGATGAAACTAACAACTGCTATCTGTCTCAGACCAGGCAGAAAGACACAGATTATTTCATTTTTAACGGTACTGCATTTGAAATGGATTCCCGGATAAAGACTCATGCTGAGATTGGCAAAGTAGGCTTCACGCCAAAATCCTTCAGTGCAATCTTTTACTTTATAGTTGGCAATAAAAAGTATACCTAGTATTTCCTATCTCTACTAGAGTCTTTAATCTAAATTCAGGAAGTCTACGCTAACAGAACTCAGGGGATAACTAAGGAAGTCATCTCACGGTTAAAGAAGGCTTGAAAAATTTATTAAACCTACCGCATTCACTTCTTTCCGTGTCACAGCAGAGGCCACTCTTTAGCAAACATGCCATAACCACTGAAAACGCCTCTCGACCGACCGTGTATTCCGTTTTAAATTTTCAACAGCTAGGCACCAAACCCTCAAATTCTCCTACACTTGGTATACTCTTTGCAAAAGCAAATTAATTATTAACATCCTCGTGGAGTTCCAGCCTTCCGATGAACTGAGTCGGGAATGTTTGCATAATATTTTGAATATTATCTTTAGTAGAACACAAAATAATTTACATTTGCCATAAAATTTTATGAGTCAGTCTTCGGGGAATTACATTTTGCTGTGATTACGGGAAGGTGATTTCCTTGTTCCGTAACAGTTGGTAATGTATTAGGTATTTTGTTTTCGTTTATTTGTTTTGGCTTTGTTTGTTTGGTCAATATCAGATTACTCGGTAGAGGTATTTAACGGTTTACGCGGTGAATAATTCATTAATTATGTAGTAGGAAGATGTGTCCATAGTGTCAAACAGTCGCTGAAGGTACAAGTGGGAATTTAGTTACTTCCATGATATTCATTGTATAAATGTTCTTAAAAAATACAATAGACGTGGATATATTTAGTAACCTGTTCCGCTTAGCTATTTCTAAAGAGCCATAAAAACTCCTGAAAGAAATCGACACGTGTTTCACCTCTCACGGAGGCATCCTCAGGATGACGATTGACTTGTCGCGAACCCGAATACGACAATACGACGTGTTGCCACACCGAGTGCTGAACGTATATTGCGTGAGGTGAAAAACATGTCGATTTCTTTCAGGAGTTTTTTATGGCTCTTTAGAAATAGCTAAGCAGAACAAGTTACTAAATACATACACGTCGATTGTATTTTATAATAGATTTCCGCAAGGTCACGCCAGAATCAATTAAATATTTTCTTGTAAAACTTAAACCAATAGGATTTCAGAATTTTAGTTCTCTCTTCAAACAGCCTAGGTTCAATATTTATAAGACACAATCTTAGCTTTTAATTTTCCAACAGAGAACCCAAGAACCCCTTACTCCTATCTGCACATATAACCTTGAAACTGTAAGAACACACTCATTACCAATGCACCAACAAGGTCCTTGATTTCGTTGTTCCCGTCATAATGTAATGTTTGTCTCACGAAGGGGCTAGAGCCTAAAGCATTCGCATGGGACACATGTCCAGAATTCATTATTAACCAAGGGGTACCCTGTTTGCAGAACTTGGTGACAAGTTTAAATATTAATTACATACATACATACGCCTAAAAAATACATGCGAGAGGTTGAATTTTTTATAATTGCGTCATGTTTCGTTCCTGTTCCCGAACTCTGAAAGCTTAACTAAGCAATAAAGTTAGCACGAATGTTTTAAAACAGATCAGTTTCATTCAACTCAAATGTTAATTAACGCTTCTCTAATCAATGTAGTTTGATACTGTTACGTTACTTTTTATCGCTACATTATCGTGAAAGAGATTGACTATATCAGTGGCCATATGTCTATTGAAAACCTTACCTTTTCAAAAGACGTGAGCAGTAAAACAAGTGAGGAAACAATCTTATCATCTTACCTTTCTTCAACATTGTTTCTTTTGTCTTCCATTTATACCTGACCGTCCCCTCTTCAACGATTTGCTATTGAAATGAAAATTCTATTAGCCTAAAGGTGGGCTCTGAAATTTCGACGATATTGCCTAAAGCTACTGTTGCTTGGCAAAGGCAAATATCTGGCTCAGCTGTATCAAATATTTATAAGAGATTCCCGTTCGCGTCTGCATACGCGATACGTATAGTGAACAAACATTATTTTAAATTGCCGAACGTTTTCTAACATACTGCGATGCAATTTTCTTATGGATTCCACGAGATTGGAACTTTTTAAAGGGATGCTCATATGCTTCTGAAGGAAAGGAGCTCCTATATACATATATGCTTTTACATACTGCTTTCACAGATGCTTGGCAATAAAGAAAACTGATGATTGATAGGCACAAGGAATATAATTACGACAAATTCAACGCTATCACAACTTTGGTCTATGACAACAATTAATTAATTCATTAAAGGTTGATTGTTGCTAACCGAACAGCAGTTTCAAGTCTGTATCGTAAATCATGAGTATTGTCAAACCAATAATAATTGCTTCTACATCTCACCTCATAAAAGCTGCACAAAAACCTATATAAATTTGATATCTATAATTACTAGCTAAAAAAAAAAAAACAGTGGCACTCCGGGAATGCCGACAGAAGTGAAAACTTGAACAAGATCGCCTTGGTGCAAGAAAAATACTTGTATAGAACATTGGTCCGTAACCTTATCTAAATAAAGAGCATAATCGCGTTTACAAAAATGAGGTGTCGGTAACGGTGTCGCGAGTTCAATTGTTTTTTCCCATCTCAAAAATGCCCAACGCGTCTAAAGAAGTTTTCACTTCAAAAATCAATTTTCCTAACGTAGCGACTCTCATGTTAAATTGGTACCAGGCAACATGTCCCATAAATCGTGAACTTTAATCCCAGTCCTATTCATTAACGTGGATTAGAGTGGTGCAACTTGCAACTATGTAGTTCCACAGTACAGATGTAAATGGAAAACATTATGTAAATATCCGCTGATGAATGCGGGCTTCGACAGAATGAGTAGAGCCAACGGTTGAACGATAATCATCGCGCTTACCAACGATTGGACGATAATCAACGCGCTTAGCGGCGATTTATCAGGATAGATCGTGACTGTAATTACTGTGCAGGTTAATTTTGGTTCCCACAAGAGTGATGCAGCTAATGCTCCTGCTAAAATAGTTTCAACTAATTCTGATAGATGAAATGCAGGGGCAAGATACAAGTTATATTTTAATGTAAGTTTATAATACTAAGAAATCTATTTAGATACTTAGTCAGTCTTAAGAAAGAATCTAAGAGCAAGAAAAGCAAGATAAAATTGAGAAACAAAGAAAATAAAAAAAATTACAGACCTTTAAATTTTTTGAGTATTTAGTCTGAACGGCCCAAAGCGAATGGACCGCGGGCCATACGACCGTAAACAAAAAAATCGTCTACGTTTCAAAGGACCGGTGATAAAAAGATTTCAAAATTAATTTAAGGAGACACTCGCATAGTTTATGAATTTTAACTATTTAAATATTTACTTATTTGAAATCATTTAAATAAACAGAATACATCTTCATATCCGATACATAACAATATAATTATGTCCTTATACAATATCGTTGACCAATAGACACAGAGCTTTATGTTGATTTATTTGTTTAAAAAGACTTGTAGGTATTGTAAGATTTGTTATTGTTTAAAAGTTAATTATTTATACTTTTTTCGAAATTTATATTATAAATACATAATTATACATTTTGTTGATTTGTTTCTTTAAAATAAGACAGATTTTTTGTGTTTTTCTGCAAAACACCACGAAAACGTTATCGCATGCTTTTGAAGTTCATTTCCTACAAATACGTACACAGAAAAACAACAAAGGAACGCAAGAAAACAAATAAGATGTTAACCTGACTGCAAAATTACTAAAAGCAGTCATTTCCATATAGCGAAAGATAAAAACTTTTCCTTCTTGACTAGAAAACTAAAAATTGTCCCAAGATGACTCTCGAGTAACTGGGTGTAACAAACGATGGAACTTCTTATATAAACGTAACTACTTCCCTGTAGGGGCTCACATTATTTCCAAGGAAAGCCAGCTAAATAGGCTACTGTATCAAAAGGATATTAAAGAGGATTTGTAAGGGAAAATATGTATGGAGTTCCCTTTTGAAATTGGCTTTCATGTTTGGTTTTAAAAAGAGTTGTAACCCAACGTGGCTTTATTAAAAGGATGTTGGTGCAGTGGTTCTTGTTTGCAGTAGATGAAAAATGGAAATTAATTTCAGTGGTTTCTAGTATGAAGAGGCTGTAAGAAAGATAGTCAAAGAAATAGATCAGACTGATGGACAGTGCATCTTTTAATCTATTTTTATTACCGGCAGTCCGCGAAAACAAAGTTATTTCTACAGCGGAGTCAAGTTACGCCTAACTTTTACCGCGAAAATTGTATGGTTAATCAGACAATATTTGTATGACCGAGCCGAGATCGTTTTTTTTTTGAACGACGTTCTCTAGAATTTAAACCTAGCTAGATCGATTTATCGCCCCCGGAACCCCCTGCATACAAAATTTCATGAAAATCTTTGAAGCCGTTTCCGAGATTCCGATTATATATATATACAAGAGTGGTGACTGCGTACCGGAAGACGTAGCGTTCGACCGATGACCTTGTGAAGGCCGCAGGAATCCGCTGGATGCGGAAATCGACAGAATCGGTCGAAGTGGAGGTGCTTGGGGGAGGCCTATGTCCAGCAGTGGACGGCTTTCGGCTGAAATGGTGATGATGATGTGATACAAGAATTGCTCGTTTAAAGGTATTTATTAGATTACTTCTAGTTTACCTTGATCACGTGTTTTATGAATGAAAGAAAAAGTACACGAAAACGTCAAATTCAAAATCAAAATTCAAATTATTTTATTTCACATAAACCTACATGGGCACTTATGAAACGTCAGAAGCTAGGTGCACGGTTCCAATTGGTCGTTTCCTATGGAGAACAGTCGGCAAGAAATTCCACGGTTACTCTTTTAAAAATAATTGGCTTTTACAATACTTTCAAATAACAGTATTACTAGGTATAGGAGGACAGTGTAGGTCTTTCAATAAGTACTAAGTACTTAACAAAATAGAAAATGTCTACAGGTCTACAATTCACTAAACCTAAATCATTATTTCATTCAGTCATTATTTAAAATCAGAAATTGTCAAAATTCATTTGTTTTAATAATTAAGAATTTTATACAACATTGCGCAAAGTCTTCTCGGTAAAGACTAGGTACTTAAACCCTTTTGACTTTCCAGAGACAATAGGCAACCAATACAATGTATGTTTCTCTTGAATTCCCAGAAGCACTATGAAAACATTAAAGTATCTACATGAAATACAAAATAAAATATAAGCATTCCAGTGCTCTAGAATCCTTTATTCCTCGCGAGACAATTCCTACTAACATTTTGTTTCATTCGCCATATTAATTTTAGACTGCAGTAAACTCACTATGAAATTATAACACTATGTAACGCAGAGTTTCTCTCGTACATTTATTAGAGCAGAATTTTCGCGTATTCGGACTCTAACCTACATAGATAATAACTCCATTCTACGACTAGGCTAATAGTAATTTGGGAGCATTCCATTCTGCAATACTAATCTACGTTTAGGAGCAATAATGCATCTATCATTGATAGTTTTTTAGGGGTATGAGGAACAGGGTGTAAAGTTCACTCATCCACCATAGAAAAGGGAGGATCCTCCGACCAGACGGGTGTTGTGTCTGGCGGGCAACTGCCCATCGGTTGGAAGTTGAAATCTTGTATGTATGTCGATCGCTCGGTAAACTCTAACTGCGCGATGCAGGATTTGTGTGACGTCATGTCTTTGATGCGTAGTTTGTATGTGGCGGTGTAACCGCTACAGTTTAACTTTGACGGGGAAGCGCTTCGAGCTATCTAGCTCATATAGCTCGAAGCGGTGTTGGAATGAGAATATTGTTACAACAATAGCGTGCTAAGTACTAATAAGTTGGATTATAGGCAAGCATATTAGTATGAATAGGTGTTCATTGAAATGCCAACGACACAGCTCAACTTTCAAACAGTATTATCATAGTTTAGCAAACACTTTATATAGAGTGTTTGTTACACTGTGGTATTATAAAGCTCCCATGTGGTGCCATTGTTATCATAAGACGGGTCGTTGGGAAATGGCACGTAATAATTTAGTGTAGATATTTTAGCGAAATGTGAAAGCGAGTCTATCTTTTCCTACGCGTTGACGGCTTAACTACTCAACAATTTTGTTGTTTTTTTGCAGAAAGATAACTTGATAACTGAAAAACCGGCCAAGTGCGTGTCGGACCACGCACAATGAAGGTTTCCGTAGTTGGGATGAATTTATCCCATTAACTTTGTGGTTGAAAAACATGTTTTTGCAAATGTAAGTTGGTCAATTATTACTCGTTAACTTGTGAAGCTGACTTAGCTTTCCTTTTAATTTCGTTATATAAACTACTGCTGTGATTTTTTCATTCATTTAGCTGGTAGGGGGGGGGACAATTGACTATAACAAAAATTAGCACTAGAAAGCTTAATATTTCGAAAACGGATTCCTGAATCTAAAAATGGTAATTACAAACTCACAATATTTTTAAACGACCTTTTCAACGACATCCCACACTATGGGATAGATGAGAAAAAAAAAACCCCTTTACGTGTATGGGAGGTTAAAAATTTTCATTATTTTATTTTATCACTTTATCGGCGTGATTAATATGTATACCTATGCCAAATTACAGCTTTCTAGTACTAAGAGTCTCTGAGCTAAGCCGCGGACGGACAGACAGACGGACATGGCGAAACTATAAGGGTTCCTTGTTTACTACAGAACCCTTAAGAGGATGAGTGGTATTTTTCGTTTGAAAATCAATTCCACACGTAAGCTATATGTACACATAGGTATCGATTGTATTATCCTTAACCTGAAGCATAGATGAATTTCCTCATTTGACTCTCGTACTGTTATCCTTCCATCAGCTGCAAACAACCTCATTTAAACTATATTTTTCTTTCATTCTGCCACAGATTACAACGCATACATGCGACATGGCCAGTTGCTTTATGACAGGGTTTAGTTATTCATGACATTGTCCCCCCTGCCAGCAGTTAATTATGACGTAGCCCGGTTCGGTGGGCACAACTTTCAAATTGGATTACTCGCACCATCGCTCTCTCTGGCTAGTTGACGGCTAATAGAGCGTGATTAGCCGCTTTTTTTTTAAGTTACGCGCTTTTATAGCGCTTCAGCGGAAGTGTGGTCAATTGTTTATAACAGGATGGTGTAAAGTAATATGTGTGTACTTGTGCGGTAATCATAGCAAAAGCATTTTAGAACTATTATTATTTCAAGAAGAGCAGGTTATCTAGATCATGATCAACAAAGTAATTTCGCTATAAATACGACATTATATTCTGCCTCTTTCGTTGGGCTAGTGCTCGCAAGCGCTACTGCTGTGTGTTATTGGGTTTTCCATCAGAAATTTCTCAGTAGCAGCCCGAAGTCTGAATTTGTGTCCGGTTGATGGCAATAGGTTCACCTCCTATTACCCGGGACATAAACATTTAGAGGTATGAGGAACTGGGTGTAAAGTTCACTCAACTTCATTAGAAAATGGAGGATCCTCCGACTAGACGGGTGTCGTGTCTGGCGGACAACTGCCCGACGATTGATATAGGATAGTCATATATATGTCGTTCGCGCGGTAAAATCTAATTGCGCGATGCAGGATTTGTGTGACGTCAGACCTTTGATGCGTAGTTTGTATGTGGCGATGTAGATGCCGCCACAAACATAACTGGCGAAATGTGGGTTAGGCAGAGGTGTACCTATAGTACACCTCTGCCTAACCTTTTGGGGATACGGTAGTTGCCTAGGTAAAAAAAAGAAAATTCTATTTAGTCTGTCTTTAAGATAATAAAAAAAAATTAGCCACGTATTTTTTGCTTTATCATATTAATCAAAAATAACTTAAAAAACACGCATTAAAGTTAGGGAGTGGGGCTTGCTACGTCACAACGTGGTATTAAATCTAGCAAGGCGTGAGTGACGTCATGGCACATTTTAACTCTATCTATCTCCGTAATCTTTTGATTACGTCAAAAAAGAAAAAATACGTGTTCAATATTTTTTAATAATCTACAAGACGGACCAAAATATTTTGGACACAGGCCTATTACAGGTGTGATGATTTGTTATGACATATATTCCTTTTTGGAAAAACCTACACCTACATGCGTAACATGATCACCATAGAAACGGGTTTTCTACGGGTTTTGTCGACAGATGAATAGACAAAATGACAGATTGTAATTGTTTATCTGTCATTTATTATGGAAAATAAGACACACCAAAATAAGAAAAATAACAAAAGCAACTAACGTTTTGAGCTACGCCCAAAAACTCAAATGGACGTGAGCAGAACATGTGTCCAGAGATGGACTTAGAAGGACACTGTGGAGTAGTCCACTAGGTAAACGCACTCTGTAGACCATTGACACGCTGGGAAGATGAAATGAAAAAAAAAATTGCTGGCCCATTGTGGACCAAATTAGCACAAGACAGAGAAACATCATCTTTGGAGGAGGCCTTTACCCGCACAGGGATTCTTGCAGACTGAAATAGTGTAATTTACAAATAAAAATAAATACTAACAACAGTAAAATATACCATTTAGTTAAAACTATACGTACAAAAAATAAAAATAAAACAAAAACAATACAACAGTAGAACTAAGTACTCATATTAAGATAATGTTTATTTTGCAGGAAATAACGGCTATTTTATTTTTGAAGTGTAAACTTCTTTAGGCGCGTTGGGCATTTTTGAGATGGGAAAAAACAATTGAACTCACGACACCGTTACCGACGTCTCATTTTTGTAAACGCGATTGTGCTCTTTATTTATATTAAGTTACGGATCAATGTTCTATGCAAGTATTTTTACGTTAAAGGTTTTGGAAGTATTTTTGAAGTGAAAGCTTCTTTAGGCGCGTTGGCATTTTTGAGATGGGAAAAAACAATTGAACTCATGACACCGTTACCGACACCTCATTTTTGTAAAGGCGATTGTGCTCTTTATTTATATTAAGTTACGGATCAATGTTCTATGCAAGTATTTAAACGTTAAAGGTTTTGGAAGTATTTTTGAAGTGAAAACTTCTTTAGGCGCGTTGGGCATTTTTGAGATGGGAAAAAACAATTGAATTCGCGACACTGTTACCGTTACCGACACCTCATAAAAAGTATTTCCTGCACAGGAAAATTGTTGAAGTTTTCACTTCTGTCGGCACTCCCGGAGTGCCACTGTTTTATTATTATATTTTATTTATTTATCTGTAATTTTGTCTATTCTTCCGTCGACAAAACCCGTTTCTATTGTGGTCATGTTTAATTGTGATAAGCATGCTGACACAGAATTTTAAATGCCTTAACGCCTAAATCATCTCGCATCTCGTTAAGATTGTACTGAACCCTAGTGTCCCTTAGGTGCACCCAGTGACAATTTAGCCTAAGGGCAGAAGTTCTGTCATCATTTAAGCCTAAAGTTGAAATTAGGTCACAGCGTAGATTGGCTTGTCGACCCGCATCAGGGTAGGCGCGGTCTTATACTTAGCTCGTCATTAATTAACTGTTGAAATGTTTGTTCTTTCTATTAACAGGCAGTGTCATTAATTATACAGAAAGATTTTTTATTTACTAGTGTTTCAAGTCAAAAAAAATATATTTTCATTCTTGCAATAATTGAATTCGCTTCCATCCTTTCTGAAACTCGATCTATCTGGTCCTATTGTAAAGGCAACTTCATTAACATTTTATGAAGGCTAACGTGACTGTAGTGCGTCTAAGTTATTACAAACACATCTTCAGTCTTTTGGGTGGGTGTAAAGTTCAATCATCCACCATAGAAAAGGGAGGATCCTCCGACAAGACGGGTGTTGTGTCTGGCGGGCTACTGCCCATCGGTTTGAAGTTGAAATCTTGTATGTATGTCGATCGCTCGGTAAACTCTAACTGCGCGATGCAGGATTTGTGTGACGTCATGTCTATGATGCGTAGTTCGTATGTGGCGGCGTAACCGCTACAGTTTTAAAGTAAAAAGACAGTTTTAAACTTGAAACACTAATATATATTTTTTTGTTATCGTAGTGTTTCAAGTCTAAAACTGTATGTTTCATTCCTGCAATAACTGAATTCGCTTCCATCTCTGGTCATATTGTAAAGGCAACTTCATTAACTTTTTATGAATGCTAACGTGAGTGAGACACTACTCACTACTCACCTAAGTTATTACAAACACATCTTAAAAGCCTGTATTAATTACAATTTTGTTTCAATTTAAGTATGAAAACTGAAGCTTTGCTGCAAACTTTGGCCAAATAGATGAGGCTGATATTTAAGTTGCTCGAAATTTTAAACAGGGTTTAAAAAGTTTTGAGTTCCGACATCCCTTTTGCTTGCACCTAGTAGTTTTTGTTAAGCAGGAGTAAATTTTAATTGAAATGGATGATGAAGTTAACGAAACTTGAGGAGCGGAATTCTAGACGTCTTTTCATTGGAGCATTTATGAATGAGAAAACTGGTAAAACTCACAGCACATTTACTAATAAAAGCGAGAAACTTTTTCACTATTTTCTACGGTGTCACAGAATACAGTAAATAAATAAATAATGAGGAGGATAGAACCGTCGACCTGCACATTGTTAACATCGTTACGAAAATCTGCATTCCCACAGGTTTGAAATGCTAGTCGACAGTCGCCGCGCACAACCCGGAATTCATGGACATTTCACTGGCTTATTTATTCTTTACAAATCCACCAAGCATCACAAATATTTTCTTAACAAATTCAAGTTGCAAGAAAAACTTTTCACCATACATTTTTCTCTAACAATTATTTCACAGCAGATTCTCGAAAACGTAAAAAAATCCGGAATAAAATTTGCATGCTGACTGCGTTCCAACAATAGAAAATAAAAGCCTGGCTTTTCGAACACAAACTGCTGTCGGTAAAGTAAATATCATCCTATATCAATTGGGATGTACGCTGTGGGAATTATGAATTATATGGTTCGTGTAAAATTTATACGGAGCCGTTATTTTTGGGATATAAGGGATATGAGTATGAGAGCAAAGTATTAGATTTAGATACAAAAAGGATTACTGTGAGGTTAATATTCACAGCTGTACTCCTGTTTAGCCTAGTTCTTTTCTGTCTCCTACTTGTTATGGAAGGAAGTGAAAATCATGGGTTTTATTACTTCTCCGAGTTGATGATAATAATTTTTAAAAGAGTAACCGTGGAGTTTCTTGCCGTCTCTTCTCCATTGGAAACGACCTGACGTTTCATAAGTGCCCATGTAGGTTTATGTGAAATAAAATATTTTGAATTTTTGCATTTTGATGGCAATAGACTCACTCCTATTACATGGGGGGGGACATGGGACTTAAACATACCAGGGGGCCTAAAACGGCTGCTTTGGCAGAATCATAATATGATAATATTATGAATCACACAAACTGACAATTTCATAATATTATCTGCGTTCAATTCATATTACACAATTCATCTATCTGTATGACAAATTTGTAATAAAATGAAATAACATTTAAACTGTAGAAATAAAGAATAAAAACACATTTGATTAATAAAAACTGTAAAGAAAAAAATTCCGGTTAAATTACGGTCTTCATTTTTTCCTGCGGAAATATTTACACGAAATATGATTCTGATATGAATTGAATTGAATATGATTCAGCTAAAATATTTGTGTCACAATAGAAGAATTGCTGGGAATTCAGAAAATGAATTGCTTTTAGAGGAATTGGTAATGTGGCCGTTAAAGACCCGCTGGTGAACTGTGGGTGTTCTGTGTACCTCTGTCTAACTCTTCGGGGGTTAAGGCGTGATGTTATGTTATGTTCTTACTTCTCCATTGTCACGTTTGTTTTTTATTACCGTTGCAGCATCCAAGGCAGTTGAATCGTTTCTCCGGAACTCATCTAGCTTCATTGCCTCGCCACTTTTCTGGTCTCTCTTTCAAGAGTTGCAGTGGTAGGGAAAAGTGTGGCAGGCGTGTCCGAAGTAACAGTCACATACATGGATCACAAGGTTATTAGCTACACTCATGACATAAATAAACTAGTGGTGCTGATAGTCTGTAATCTATGAATCTTGGTTTACCCAAGTTTCATAATCATCGAGACCAAAACCAAGTTCATCCTTGGAAGTTATACTGTCAAAAACAACCTTACGTGGAATTGTAACTTTTGTTTAGAAGGCAGATAATCGAATCTTCTATACCATGTGTTTGGGTCTCATTACGGATCATGTCAGCTCAGATTTCTCTTGACCATTTTCCTGTTGTTTACTATAAACACGACAGGTGGCGTTGACTGTGGCTGTTCCCACGACCTATTTACAGTTATTATTAATGATAATGAACTTTCATACTCTGTTTATAGATAATTATTCTTCTGTCGTTACCCGCATATTAAGAAAAACATTTTGCTTCAGAAGTTGAGGCGGGAAATACGTGCCCGGATTTCGAACGGCATTAGTGTTTGATAAATCTTTTTTACTGTTATCATTTTGGGTCTTTAAAAAGTTGTCTCATTAATTAAGTGACGTACCTTATGATACAATATAGTTTTGTTAATACCTATAAAACTCATTACTGATATATACATACATAGATAGATACATAGATAACATTATAATAAATTGCGGGGTCAGTTTTTTGCTTCCATGATAGGCATTATTGAAATAAAATACAAAAAAAGTAATGCACTATATACAAAATGAGTTTTGATGATACCCCTATAGGTATCATCAAAACAATTTTGAAAATGATTATGGCTACAAATAATTCGTAAGGTCTTGAATGATTTGGGACCATAAGCATTTTAATGACAACTTTTTTTGTTGTTGTTTAAGCTTCTTTAGGCGCGTTGGGCATTTTTGAGATGGGGAAAAAACAATTGAAAATGCGACACTGTTACCGTTACCAACACCTCATAATTTAAAGTATTTCCTGCACAACATAAAAACTTTTTACAAAAAAAAAAAACAACCGACTACCAAAAAAACACTACAAAGTGAAAAATAACTTTCATTTCGGAAGTCGGTGGCAAAAAACGAAAATTCAAAACCAAAACACAGAGTTCCGAAATGAAAGTTATTTTTCACTTTGTAGTGTTTTTTTTTTGGAAGTCGGTTGTTTTTTTGTTTCGTTATTTAGTTGTTTACTCGGAATTCAGTTAAAAAAGAATCATCGAAATCGGTTGATGTGATATTGAGTTATTCGTCCATCATACTTAATGCAAATTTCAGACTTATATGGTTTTGTCATTGATGCCATTGTCAGAACTAGATCAAATTGAAATGGGAAGCACCAGCTTTCAAATAAAAAAAGAATCATCAAAATCTGTTCACCCAGTCGAAAGTTCTGAGGTAACAAACATAAAAAAACATACATTCGAATTGAGAACTTCCTCCTTTTTTTGAAGTTGGTTAAAAATTGTTCAAGTTTTCACTTCTGTTGGTACTCCCGGAGTGCCACTGTTTTTTTATTTAACTTAAGAGCAGAATGCTTATCTATTAATTATTTCTCACTAGGCATTAAAAACAAGAATACTCTACGACGCAACACTTTCCTCAATAACCAAGCAAAAACGTCCCTAAATAATAAATCCAACTAGATTCTCCAAATGATTCCTTCAATACCTTAATAGGCTCACGTTTGGATCGTATCTCAACAAACGTAATTTCCCGACCACAACCACAGCGCTCTACAATTGGCACAAACGACCTAGAAAACTCAACTTTGCCACAAGTTTTGGACTTTTCCCAGAGCGTTTGGAACATTGTGACAATTTGAGACCAAAGTTACGTGAATGCGGTGCTCGGGTTACATCTGCAGTGTTTAGTTACGGCCTTATTGTAACTTATGATAGTCTTGCGCGTTTAATATAGTTTTGAGGTGTAGTTACTACAAGTGGGAATTGGAATTGTGTTATATTTGTGTTGCGTTATTGGACTTACGTGGTTTGCCAAGGATGTAGTTGTTTTCTTTGAATGGGATTTTTATTTTTGTAATCATCATGTATTTTCGTAACTTTGAAAATGTGTTTAAAACAAACTGTATTTAAACCTTCTGTTCCTATCATCATCTGCCTAACGTTTTCCTAACTATGTTGAGGTCGCCTTCCAATCTAACCGGATGCTGCTGAATACCAGAATTTTAAATGGACTGCTTATTTAAACTCCAATACCCCTTGGTAGGACTGGTTGTCAGACTTTTGGGCTCCTTCTGTTCCTATATTGTGGTATTTATTGTCATACAGAAAAGTGTCAATAGAAACATTTTAAATTTTTTAAGCCTATTACTGTCCCACTGCAGGGCAAAGGCTTCTTCTCATACAGAGAAGACACGAGCATTGATCACCACGCTTGCTCAAGACGGGTTGGATATTTCAGACTTATAAGTCCAGGTTTCTTCACGATGTTTTCCTTCACCGATGTCAGTAATGTCCAAGATAAACTCAGAAAGTATATGAATTGAAAAAGTCACATTAGTACTTGCTCGGATTTGAACCCACAACCTTGTGAGAGGTGAGGCCTTAATCACATTATTACTATATTTAATCTTACGGTTCCCCAATAATTCTAGAGCAACTTTTTAAATTAAGCATATATTGTAGAAAATAGAATTTTGGTGCCTTTTCTAATAAACAGTTCATAGGCTTGCAGCATAGTAGCTTTTTGCTATCATAGAATGTCTTAAATTTCAAGTAACCGTATCTGTGCCAAATCTTCAATTAGTGCCAGCTTTCATTAAAACTTTGCCCATTGTGATTCTTCGTAATTTTAAAGATAATACATCTATACTCGAACTATATACACTGGCCTGCAAAACTAAGTACTACACTTTTAAAATTTAATTTTTTTCTAAACTGTAGAAGTTAGAGATTTAAAATAAAAAACGTTTTATAGCAATTTTGAACAGGTTTCTTTGAAACTATAGGAAAGTATACATTAGTAACATTTTTGAATCTAAAACAAGATAAAACAATAAAAATGGCAATTTTTAGCTTAGTGTCATAAAACTCAATTAACATTTACAAGAATGTTTTACATGTTATTTATTTTTTAATAACTGGTATTGCCTCCTCGGGCTCTGCTTACAGCTTCGAGTCGATTTGGCATGCTGAACACGAGGTTTCGGAGCCGATGTTGGGGAATATTCTCCCATTCTTCTATCAGGGCCTGTTTTAGTGCCCTGAGGGTGCTTGGTGGTGGTCTGCGGCTTCTGACTAACCTCCCTAGCTCATCCCAGGCGTGCTCAATTGGGTTGAGATCAGGACTTCTTGATGGCCAAGCCATCACGCTGATACCAACCTCCTGAATATACTCTTGCACGACCCGAGCCGTGTGTGGCCGGGCATTATCATGCATTAGCATCGATCCACCACCCATATTTACTAAATACGGCCCTGCATACTCATTGAGGATCTCCTGGGCATATCTTTCCCCAGTCAGAGTGCCATTTTCTATGGCCACTAACTCTGGACGACCTTCTGAAGATATGCCAGCCCATACATGTACACTGCCTCCACCGTACTGGACTCTTTCTGAGAAGCAGGCTTGAAGGTATCGCTCACCAGGTCGCCTGTAGACACTTTGACTTCCATCAGAAGTGTAAAGTGAGAATCGAGACTCATCTGTAAACAAAATTCTTGATCATTCTTCTTGACCCCACTGTATGTGTTCACGGGCGTATCGCAGTCTCGCTACTCGATGCTCTCTCTCTAGTTTGGGGCCACTCGCTGGTCTTCGGGGTTTCAGGTTTGCTTCAGCCAGTCTTCTTCTCACTGTACTGTCACTAATGTAGTCTCTTCGGGTCTGAAGAAGCTGTTGCTGGACTTCAACTGAATTTAGGTGGCGAATTCTCAACACAGTGGAAACAATATAACGGTCTTCTCGGGCACTAGTACACCTGGGTCTGCCATTACCAGGTCTCCTCAAATGGTTTTCAGTCTCTTCGTACCTTCGCTTCACCTTCTGGACCGTTCGTAACGTCACACCCACCATTCTTGCAGTACGACGCATACTGATGCCTAGTTCCAGAAAAGTCATGATCCTAGCACATTCTTCAGGTGAAAGAGGCATGATAAATAAGTTTATGTGCTGTTGTCTAACTTAGCTTTTGTAACAAGACTCATCGACCAAGAAAAAAATTGAAAACAAAAATGGAAACAAAAAATGAATGGTAAAATTGTAATTCGAAAAGGATTATTTTTGATTTTAAAGTTTTTTTCAGCCATTTCTTAAAATAAGTTTACCGACTATGAAGTTTTTATGTTCAAAATTAAATTATTTATCGAATCCTTTTTGTTTCGAAAGTATATCTTGTGTACTTAAAAAGTTATTGCAATTTTAAAAGTGTGATACTTAGTTTTGCAGGCCAGTGTAGTTTAGGTATCTTCAATATCAGCTTTATATATGATCTGCGGGTCTAAAACAGCCACATTAGCAATTCCTCTAAAAGCAATTCATTTTCTGAATTCCCAGCAATTCCTCTATGGTGACACAAATATTATAGCTGAATCATATTCAATTCAATTTATATCAGAATCATATTTGGTGTAAATATTGCGGCATGAAAAAATTAAGACTGTAATTTTACCGGATAATTTTTCTTCACAGTTTTATTAATGAAATGAGATTTTTATTTTTTATTTCTTCAGTTTAAATATTATTTAATTGTATTACAAAACTGTCAAACAGATGAATTGCATGTTATGAATTGAACGCAGATAATAAATTATGAATAGTTAGTTTGTGACAGTTTGTGTAATTCATAATATTATCTGCGTTCAATTCATAATATGCAATTCATCTGTTTGACAGTTTTGTAATACAATGAAATAATATTTAAACTGTAGAAATAAAAACAGACTGATATTCTAGAATAAGTTTTATGCGTACCTATACGTCTGTCTATGAACTAAAGAGTTTCTATGGAATATCGACTTACTCACTTACCACGTTGACCTAATTACTATACCATTTGCAGCCATTGGCCCTACAATTCCGGTCCATCTAAACTTTGCCTGTACGTGAACTTTATGATATCATCAACAGTCAATTTAATGTATTGTATGGTCAACGCTCGTTCCTTCTTTGTATGAGAAGAGAAAATTGTTCAGAATTTGGAAGATCACAGACTTATATTAAATGTCGTATTATTTTGTAGTATTAAGTAGTGTTATTGGGTTTTTTCATCAGGAATTTCTCAGTAGCAGCCCGGAGTCTGGATTTGTGCCCGGTGGATGGCAATAGGCTCGCTCTCAATAGGCCTGAGTCCAATTTTTTTTGTCCGTCCTGTAGACTATTAAAAAATATTGAACACGTATTTTTTCTTTTTTGACGTAATAAAAAGATTACGGCGATACATTGAGTTAAAATCTGGCATGACGTCACGCCTTGCTAGATTTAATACTGCTTTCTGACGTAGCGAGCCCCCACTCCCAACTTTAATGCGTGTTTTCTAAGTTATTTTTGATTAATATGATAAAGCAAAAAATTGTGTCTAAAATTTTTTTATTATCTGAAAGACGGACTAAAAAGATTTTTTTTTTACCTAGGCGACTATCTTATTACATGGGAGTTAAACATAAGTGGCGAAATGTGGGTTTACTATACGTACACCTCTGCTTAACCCTTCGGAGATTACAGGCATGATGTTATGTGATTGTATTATTTAATTATTGAGATGAGACTAAACCTTTGATTTCGCGACACTATGACGACATCTCATTTTTGTAAACGCGATTATGCTTTGTATTTATATTATGTTACGGATCAATGTTCGATGCAAGTATTTTACGTTAAAGGTTTCGGGAGTATTATTTTTTGTAAACGCGATTGTGCTCTTTATTTATATTACGTTACGGATCAATGTTCGATGCAAGTATTTTTACTTTAAAGGTTTTGTAAACGCGATTATGCTTTTTATTTATATTACGTTACGGATCAATGTTCTATGCAAGTATCTTACTTTAAAGGTTTCGGAAGTATTATTTTTTGTAAACGCGATTGTGCTCTTTATATAGATAAGGTTATGGACCAATGTTCTATACAAGTATTTTTCTTCCACCAAGGCGATCTTGTTTTCACTTCTGTCGGCACTCCCGGAGTGCCACCACTTTTATGTAAGTGTATCAACCTGCTGTGATCTTGCTAATGTTTATCGCTGCTCTGTCTATGAAATAAACAGTTGCTAGGGAATATCGTTCTACTTACCACGTTGACCACCACCACGTTTAGTTAGTATACCGTTTACCGCTATACCTTTGGCAGCCTTTGTCTTTTCCCTACAATTCCGGTCCATCTAAACTTTGTAAGCGATCGCCGTTTGCGATAAAACCGCTCGCCTTACAATCGCTTTTAAAATCCGTTTGAGCAAACTATCTGGTGTAGAATAAAGCGTTTTCTATTATTATGTTATATTTTATTATAGGGGGAAATTCAAAGGATTAATATTTCATAGAAATATTTATACCGTTTTGTTAGGCTGATGTATTTTGAGATTATTTTGGCTGTCAGAACAACTTTTATTGATATTGAAAAAAAAAAAGCATTGTGAACGTGCCTACCACTTTTTAGGGTTCCGTACCCAATGGTGCTAACGGGACCATATTACTAAGGCTTCATGGTCCGTCCGTCCATCCATCTGTCACAGGGCTGTATCTTTTGAACTCTAATAAGAAGGCACTTGAAATTTTCACAGAGTGTGTACTACTAAGGCCGCTATAACAGCAAAAAAAAAATAAAGTTATCAATTAAAACAAGAAACTTAGAAAATATTGTAGGTACGATAGTACGGAACCCTTCGTGTGTGAGTCCGAATCGCACTAGACCGCTTTTTTATATGACCTTCTTATTGGTAGATATGGTAGTTTTTATGTGGGCGGGAAAACTCTGAACACTTTTTACACACTGTAGATGCACATGCAGTTTTATCGATTTTCAACACAATTACGATTCGATATCGTACATTCGTATCATTAAGATAGCGATGAGATGATAATCGTCACTATCTACTGTCTCATAATGCCGAAAGGCGGAAAAATTCTGAATACTCTTTACACACTGTAGATGCACATGCAGTTTTATCGATTTTCAACACAACATCGATCCGATATCGTATATTCGTATCATTAAGATAGCGATGAGACGATAATCGTCACTATTTACTGTCTCATAATGCCAAAATACTTAGCAAAATAGAGAAGCGCTTTAGATAGCAGTCATTTTACAGTAATCTACAAAAATATTTCAAACAAAAATTGGAAACTGGCGCAGTAGGCCAATGATCAAAATTGACGGGGTCCGCTAGGGCCAATGCCTGCCGGGGCTGCGAATATGGGCCGAAAGGGACATCGTGGCCCCCGGCAACAGGGCAACCGAAGGAACACGGGTGGGTTTTAGTCAGTAAGAGTCTGACACGCCCTCCCGCTCTACCCAGAGCGGGAGAAGTTATTTGATGATTACTCACCTAAATAAAAAAGGCCAATGATCAAGTCGTGGTCGATTTGCGTCAATAGGTCATGATTTTGTGTTTGAAACCTATTATATCCAATGCATTAATTGAGTTATACATTCGAATGTACCGTAAGGCCACCTATTGTTGACACTCCACCAATTTATTGGCACGCTGCAGTTATTTATCAATAATAAAGTTACCAGTTTCCGAATACAGTATTTATTTCGGGTAATAAATAGTAGGTTTAATCTTCTATACTGCTGGCAACACAGAAACTGTTCCTTTTTAAAGATGGCGTCTTAATAAAAACGTGTTTGTCGTGTTCGAACCTGAGTAAAAACATTATCAAAATTCCTGTATTTTTGCTAAGGTAAGAGGTTCACTGATCTCAATAATTTTCGTAAATCTTTTGAGTTTTGGTTACAGATACTGTTTAATTCGATTATTTAGTTGTTTGCTAGAATGAGCATTACAGGACTTTCTGCTTTTGTTTTAATTTTACCTTGTTTTTTTATTTTATTTTTATTAATGTTTTAAGGTGAAGCTGTTTAGTTTAATTTTTGATCCCCTGTGCGAGTCTCAATAAATACTTTTTCTTTCTTCTTCTTTCTTTCTATTACCAACCAACATTGTAGGTGGGCAAAAGAGGAAAACTAACTATTACTACTACTAGTTAACTTTTAGCTACTACCAGGACAGTGGTGTCCCAGTGATAATGGCCTCGACTTACGAGTTGTAGGCGCTTTACTTTGTGTAAATATTTTCACCACCCTCTTAAAACGGTGAAGGAAAACATTGTGAGGAAACCGGAATGTCTTAGAACCAAAAATTCGAAGACGTGTGACGTCTACTAACCCACTCTGCGCCCGCGTGGTGGATTACAGCCCACGCCCTCTCGAACAGAGGAGGCTTGTGTCCCAGCAGTGGGAACATTATAGGCTGATTATGATGATGATTATAATGATGATGAACTTATATTTTTGTTCGTACGTGTTTCTGTGACAAATAAACCTATTTTTCGTTCTTTTGTGGCGGCATCTACATCGCCTCATGTGAACTACGCAGACCTGACGTCACACAAAATCATGCATCGCGCAATTTGAGTTAACCGTGCGAACGACATATATATAACTTTTCGACTTCAACCATTGGGCAGTTGCCCGCCAGATACGACACCCGTCTGGTCGGAGGATCCTCCCTTTTCTATAGAGGATGAGTGAACTTTACACCCTGTTCATCATACCTCTAAACTTTCTTTTTTTTAGGAACAACAACGGAATCAATATACATTTTCGATTTTCTCATTTTCTCATCCCGACTTTCCTTCAATTACCTACTGCATCAAAAAAACTTTCAAAGAAAAGAACACATGGCACCCAACGCAAGTTTATTACAAATTCTTCCTCAGTTCAAGGAAGGAACCAGTCGGAAAGTAATGATAGATCGTGGTTCCTGTCTTCAGCAATTACGGTTAACTTTATTACCATTCACTTTGATCCATTCTGCTGATTCCTACGAATTACGACTAAGGACGACATTTTCAGTATTCATTCAAGTAAAAAAGAGATTCTTTTGAGAATCTTGTAAATTCCAACAAATATTAATCTTTTAGGAAGGCTATTATTATTATTTGAAGGTCTTCAACATTCGTTAAAGAAGTTAAAATTCATTAGCGTTTTCCCAACTATATTGGGGTCGGCTTCCAGTCTAGCCGGATGTAGCTGAATACCAGTATTTTACATAGATCGACCGCCTATCTCAGTGATACCCAAAGTGGTCTATATTGACTCCCAGGGGTCGACGACGACCTGCAAGGGATCATGTGAGCGAGAAGAAAAATGGGGTTCCACGATAGCGGATCTCATTTAAGCAGGTCGTGACTTTAATTTTGGCTTTCCATGAATGGAATAACACAAATTTATACACAGATAATTGGTACCTATTTACTTCCATAATACTTTCTTATAAATAAACACTGGTTTAAGGCTCTTACAAACAGGCGCGACACGCGACGCGACACAAAGGCACCGCTCGTCGCGCGACGATCGGTGCCTTTGTGTCGCGTCGCGTGTCGCACTGGTCTGCACGAGCCTTTATTTATTTTCTATACGTGTAAGTTTTTATTTTGTAAAATACGATACCTTTTGGTAAGACTGTCAAAGATAAGTTAAAATATACATAAGTTAAGATTAAAAACATTAATTAAGCAAAACCTCTATTTTGGTCAAGTAAATGCAATCCGGTTGCCAAGCAATTAGGTCCTAAGTACAGATTATTAGGAACTCTTCAATTAGTGCTCGGTTTTGGAACTGTGCCTAAGCTAAAATAGCGTGCAATAACTATCGCATCGGCTTAAAATACCATAAATACCCATTGACTAAAAAGCAGCTAACAAGCTGAAAATAGGCAATAGGATCGCCCCCTATTACACGGGACTTAAACATTACTGCCGAAATGTGGGTGTATTATAGGTACACCTCTGCCTTACCCTTCGGGGAATACCAGCGTGATGTTATGTTAAGTTAAAAAAGTTTTATTATTTATATTTTTATGAAAAAATTATTAATTCATACATCAACAAACATCGCTGTTTAAAAAAAGAACACAGACACATTTTTGTGACACATTAAATTAACCTTACTCTACGTCAATTCCTTTTTCTAGTACTAATTAAATAAAGGGCCACTCAACAGACGTGATGTTAAGTTGAAAAAAAGTTTTAGTATTTATGAAAAAAATATTAATTCGTACATCAACAAACTTCACCGTTTAAAAAAAGAACACAGACACATTTTTGTGACACATTAAATTAACCTTACTCTACGTCAATTCCTTTTCCTAGTACTAATTAAATAAAGGGCCACTCAACAGACGTGATGTTAAGTTGAAAAAAAGTTTTAGTATTTATGAAAAAAACAACCGACTTCCAAAAAAAAACACTACAAAGTGAAAAATAACTTTAATTTCGGAAGTCGGTGTCTTGGGTTTTGTGTTTTCGTTTTTTGTCACCGACTTCCGAAATTAAAGTTATTTTTCACTTTGTAGTGTTTTTTTTTGGAAGTCGGTTGTTTTTTTTGTAAAAAGTTTTTATTTTTCACTTTTTAGTTGTGGTACCTACCCCACATACATTCGAATACCACTACCTGCTACCAGTGACAGGAACTTATCATATCATCTACATACTAAGTGGGAAAAAAATACGTATTTTGTAGCTAACTCAAAACTACCCAAGCAAAGTTAATAAAATTTATATGGGACCAATTTGGGAGCATACCCTTTCAAACAAAAAAAGAATTTTCAAAATCGGTCCACAAATGACGGAGAAATCGGTGGACATACATAAAAAAAAAACAAACATACGCGTCGAACATATAACCTCCTCCTTTTTGGAAAAAAAAACAAACATACGCGTCGAACATATAACCTCCTCCTTTTTGGAAGTCGGTTAAAAAAATATTAATTCATACATCAACAAACATCGCTGTTTAAAAAAAGAACACAGACACATTTTTGTGACACATGAAATTAACGTTACGCTACGCCATTTCCTTTTCCTAGTGCTAATTAAATAAAGGGCCACTCAGAGCGCTTCCTACAAACATGATGGAGTCTTCCTCACAGACTTTAATGTGGACGCTACAAATATATTGAATTAACGCTACATCGTGTTAGTTAATTATTTATGTATCGTCCTCTCTTTCTTTCATTTCACATTTGGACTCATCACGCCAAAAATAGCGGTACTTATGAAAGATTCATGCGTTCCACGTGTACGGAAAAGCTAATGTGCACTTTACATAATTTGTTTTAAAAAAATTGGCGGAGCTGTATTTATTTGCGCTAGCTCTGGAGTCGAGAAAAGTTTTGTTTTTCTTTGCGAAGTCACTTAAAATGTTACAGGTTTGTAACATGGAACAGAATACGCGAGCGGAAGAAAGGAAATTAATTATTATTGGTACTGCCATAATCGGGCAGTGTTTTTTTTATGGGTTATACCGAAACATTATTACACTCAAAATTCAATAGAAATACCCAAAAGCCACCATTGATTTCTTTTACAAACAACGCCCCGTTAGGTATACTCATGCATGCGAGTACATAATATAATAAAAACTTTTTACAAAATAAACAACAACCGACTTTAAAAAAAAAAAACACTACAAAGTGAAAAATCATTTTAATTTCGGAAGTCGGTGTCTTTGGTTTTGAATTTAAGTTTTATGTCACCAACTTCCGAAATTAAAGTAATATTTCACTTTTTATTGGTTTTTTTGGAAGACGGTTGTTAATTTTTTGCAAAAGGTATTTATTTTACCTACGCCACACAAATTCGAATACCACTACCTTCTATGTAAATAACAGTGACAGGAACTTATCATATCATCCACATACTAAGTAGAAAAAAATACGTATTATTGAAGCTAACTCAAAATTACAAAAGCAAAGTTAATAAAATTTATTTATTTATTACCTCTGAAGTACGACCTACCAAACAAAAAGAATCATCAAATCAATTCATAATAAATTGGCGGAGTAATCGCGTTACAAATATACAAAAAAAAAAAAAATACAGTCGGTTGGTCTTTTGGAAGTCGGTTAAAAAATATTGAAATTTATATCAACAAACGACTTATTTTCAAAAAATTACATTCCTTTTTGTGAAAATTTCGGAACGGCGCCTCTATTCAGGAACTTGTATCTACCAGTAAAGGTAAAACCCGGTAATCCCGTTCTGAAGCGATGGGCTTGCAACCTGTCACCTTTGTTATTACAATCTATAAACTCACCCTACATTGGACCGAGGTGCCGTATTGTGCCAACCGAAGGGCTTGTTAGCTATTTACTAAGGGTTACAGAGAAGCGGTGGCGATACAAACAATACTGGGTGTTGGTGACAACGCTTGAGTGGATTTAGAACGGAGACTGTAACAGAAATTAATGTTAATACTCTTCGCTTTAATTTTTGCTTCTTTTTTTTGCGAAGATGCGTATTAAAAGGAATAGACAAATATTTTTAAATAAATGTTCTTTGCACTCACTTCTTAACGGAAAACGTATCTACTAAGAATGAAACAGAGTCGAAAATAGCAAAATTATAAACATCCATTCAAAAGCTACTTCCCAGCACTCAAACTAAGAGTCCATCTTATTTTCTACTGTCTGTTACAAAAGTTTCTCATTAAAGTTTAAACTCACTGGAGGGAAGGTGACACAAAAAAATATACCGATCAAGAGCCAGTCGGACTCGCGCACCGTGGGTTCTGTACCATTTTAAATTTTCATAAGCGAGGCCTATATTCGTCAGAGAATTTGAACACTGCATACTGCGGTGTAGAATATTGCAAGTTTAGGTCAGCGCCATCTCTTGACCGATAGTGGAACTAATATAACTTTTTTTGATGATTTCTGAAAAAGTGTGTTTTTTAGAGACACTATTTTATTTTTCCTGTAATCTTTACATAAACTTCTATCACATAAAATAATTTCAGATTTTTCTCAATGCAAACTTCGGAGATAAGAGGGAAACGGTATTTTTTTTTAATTTTTCGCTAAATGTCGAAAACAATGCGGCCTAAATAAAAATAGAAAAAATGTTTGAGAATGTGCAAATAGTGCTCTTTCATATGATACCCCACATGCCCTAGTAGCCCGAATTTTTAAGACTACGGTTCAGTCACTGTTGCGAAAAAAAAAATCTTTCTTAATTGCAAAATAGTTGCACAAACGTCATCTAAAATTATTCCATATTTCAAGTTGATAGCATTAGTAGTTCTTGAGATATCCAGCTGTAATAATCAAACGGACAGACTGAGTCGCACCATAAGGGTTCCTTTTTACCATTTTGGTACGAAACCCTAAAAAGATGAAAAAGAAAAAAGTGGAAAGTAAAAAGTGCTGAGATATGAAGTTAAAATCTTCTAAATATTGAAGGTTTTAACTTTATACCTCACCACTTTTTCCAACAATTTACATATTGTTAGAATAAATTGTTAATGAAAAAATCATCATCGATAATTGAAGTTATAAAATCAACCTCACTTGTCAATGTAAAACATCTCTGCGGACATTTTAAATTAGAATTTCGCGTTTAAGCATTCGAATAATCAAATAAAAGCAATTAATTTGTAGGTGACACTACAAATTGGTATCCAAGGGTGCCTTTTCTAATCCGTTTGTTTACGTTTTAATCAGAAACTTTTGAAAGGGTCCATAGGTAACACTTTTCCCAAGAGCCAGCCACTTCTTCCACACACTAAATACGATAATACTTTAGTACTGTGTGCGTAGCGATGGAAGGGCTCCCACAAGATGGACCGATGACCTTGTGAAGGCAGCAGGAATCCGCTGGATACGGGAAGCACAGAATCGATCGAAGTGGCGGTGCTTGGGGGAGGCTTATGACCAGCAGTGGACGTCTTTCGGATTAAATGATGATGATGACTGCGTGCTGCTCACTAACTACGCATAAGGTACCCCACATTCCCCGCAGATGTAAATACGCATGAAGAGATTATATTACAGAAGACGCTGGTATTCATTTGAGATTGGTTATGATTCTATCAGTTCTTTAATTTCATTAAATCAGTAACAATAAATAAAGAAAAATATGTAAGTAAAGCGTCATAAATAACTAGAATGCTGATGATGGATTAGGTAACTATTACGTACCCAAGGCCGTGGCTCATAATAATTACACCGATCAATTGATTTCTGGGGGCTTGCCGTGGTTGATAGATACGTAGATCATACAACCATGATTTTCCCTTTGATTTTCCCTTTGAAATCCGTCCATATATTGATGAGCTAAACAAACACGGGAAAGACTTGTATTGATTAACGGGTAGTCAGAAGCCTGAAAATCGGAAAATCTGTTTTACTTTAGGATAGCGGTGTCTACTAGTTGCTAGGATGCGGATTTTAAAGGGTACTCCGCGTACTAATCTTCAACATCTAGTTAGACGGGAATCTGACTTTAACATACATAGGCAGTACATAAGGAAAGGAGAAGCAAGTAGCAAAATCACTAAATATTTTAAAACAAAGTCCCCCCGCCGCGTCTGTCTTTCTGAACGCATATAAACTCAAAAACTGCCGATCGGAGTTTCATACGGTTTTCACCGATGGACGAAGTGATTCATGAGGAAGGTTTAGGTGTACAATTAATTAAAGTTTTGTGTAAATTGGCTGAAATATGCCAATGATTGTTGAAGATGTCGGAAAAAATCATGTTGACTCTACTGGACGTCGCGTAAACCAATAGAGTTACATGAAAACAATGTATTACGGAATTATTCCTCCCATGGGATATTTTCCGACATCCACGCAGGCGAAGCCGCGAGCAAAAGCTAGTCCAAATATAAAATGTACAACATCCAACACGACGTACAAAGTAATCCACTATAGCAAGTCATAATATTATTATTAACGCTAGCATTCATGTTTTCTCACGATTTCCCTACATGGCGTGTAGCAAAAGAAAATTTAATTAAACCCAAATCATATGCAACGTCAGTAAAATGCATTCGCAATCCCAACTCTAATTAAAAATACAAACGGAATTATTCAGAACGAAAATGTATATACAAACTTTACACTGACGCGCACGAGTAAAGATTCCTTTTGATTCACAAGTTTTCATTTACAAATAGCCAAGTTTAATAATCCATAGCAATAGAAAAACAATGGGTAAACAATGGTGAAGTTGGAGCAAAGAAATGAGAAAAATCCGCAAGTGAGGCTAGTTTAATATAAAATTCTCGAAGTTGCAAAGTCACGTCGTGCGTGCGTCTCTGTGGCTTTTTGCTGTTTACAGCTTTATAAAAGAGCCTAATTTGCCCTCCGCTATTCAATAGGTGGCTAAACAATAAAGATTTTTATTTAAAAACGTCGCTTACTTAAAGGTTTTCCGTTTTTGTCAGTTCAAAAGACGGTTTTGTAAGGTATGAGTTTATTTAGGGCTAAGTTTGTTTAGGTGTTCCGAGTTACTTTTGGGTTTTTAATTAGGTTTGTTACAGTGGGCAAGTTGTAATTGATAAAGTAAAAGGTGTGTTCATAACTAAGTAACAAATTAGAGGAGGTTTTCTTGAAGTAACCGTTTTTTCCAAGAAGCAAACGATACTTATTATATTTAAGCAAATAATGACACAACTGAAACTTTAATTCTCATACATCTTTTATGTCATACTAGCACTTCGCTCGCGACTTCGTCCAGGTCGATTTCGTAGTTTAAAGAAGAATTTTGGAAAATTTATCATTACAATCTTTATTATTTACCTTATTCCTTCGGCTTAGAAACTTGAAGTTTATTTAAGTTCCCTTCCTTCGTTTTAAACTACAACTAGGTACTATCCAAAATTCTAGTTTCTATTTTTAGCTTTACGAACATACCCTGTTCTTTTATAATTATCATCATCTTCTTGCTGCACTGATCCAATGTTACTTGAGGTCTGCCTATCAACCGTCACGCTAACATTCACTGCCTCCTCTTTTATATCATACACCTGTTCTTTTATATTATAGACTAAGTAAATCCTACTCCCTCGCCTCGTAGGCACGTCTATACATAATCTATTCCCTGTTTCCTATCAATACACTTTTCAATCTTCGATACTCCGTCGGATCTTAGATACTCGCTTACTAAGACTAGGTAGCGATTTATACGTAGATCGAGCACTTTTAAAGCACCTCTAGCTGGAATATAAAACGTTGCCGTTTTAGAGACATTTTTCTAGCTCGGAATATATTACTCAGGATTATGGCCGACGTAAATGAACCTGTAGATTAATCTTGGCTTATTGCTTTAGTTTAAGTTAAAGGTCTTTTGGTACTGAGATTAGTTCCTAAGTGAACAAGATTATTTCATTTTTCAATTAGAGAAATATTAGTCTTCACCAGATATTGAATTTGTCCGTATCTTGTATCAGATGAACGTGTTAAATTGTTATAAAATTGCTGATCGTAGTTTGTTGTTGTTATTTCTTTTTTTATCGAAACATAGCTGGCAGCTTACGATATATTTATTGTTTCTGCTTTGCTATTATGTTCTAATTCTTCAACATTCTTATGGACATATTTTTTATTTTGACATTCAAAAAGATAAGAAACAATATTGTCGGATTGCGTAAATAGCTATAGGACCAATTTCGATACTATTTCAGAGCGGATGGTTTTAATGCGTTGTAACAAACGCAGCAATTTACAAGAATGTATGAGATTCTCGCCATGAATAAGAGCATCTTACTCATGATTCATGCGAGAGAAATTCGAATAATCGTATTTCTACTGAACTGGACGTCGTTCCTTGAAGTTTATTGCTTCTTTGGTTACAAAAATTTATATAATTGTTATTGGTAAGAACTGAGTAAAAAGAATGAGACATGATAACAAGGGCTAAATATGAAGGGCTTTCCCACTGGGGACATTGAAATCATTGATAATAATAGTGTGTTGTTAGTAGCACCCAGTAACAATCATTGATAAATAATAGTGTGTTGTTAGTAGCACCCAGTAACAATCATTGATAATAATAGTGTGTTGTTAGTAGCACCCAGTAGAAATAATTGATGATCATAGTGTTGTTAGTAGCATCATTGTCATTGTTGAGAACTGAGTAAAGAAAGAGACATGATAACAAGGGCTAAATATGAAGGGCTTTCCCATTGGGGGCATTGGAATCATTGATAAAATTAATAGTGTGTTGTTAGTAGCACCCAGTAGAAATAATTGATGATCATAGTGTGTTGTTAGTAGCATCATTGTCATAGGTAAAAACTGAGTAAAGAATGAGACATGATAACTAGAGCTAAATATGAAAGGCTTTCCTATTGGGGACATTGGAATCATTGATAATCATAGTGTTGTTTGTAGCATTACTGTCATTGGTAAGAACTAGTGATGTGCCGGATCGTTAAAAAATGTGATCCGCGGATACGGATTATAAGGGTCTAGATCCGCGAATACGGATACGGATCTCAACTTTCTTTAGGTTCAGCAGGAATTATTTATGATCCTCATCGTAACTGACTTTTGGGGGACAAAGCTGCCAAGTTACTCTTTTTGAAATACAATTTACCATTACTCAATATTAATTATGACGTATATTTTTTTAAGTTCTTAAAAACAACATAGTTTTAATTGATGTGTTAACTCACATAATATTTCAGTTAGCATAGCACAAATATTAGAGATTTGATCTCACTACAAAGATAGTTTAATTACTACCTTATAACTTAGTTTACTGGTACTTACTCTACTTGAATTATAATAAATACATATGTTTAGTTTTTTTTTTTACTAATTTGGGTTGAAGTTCAAGAAGTTGAAGTAGTATTTCAATGTCACATATCTTTGAAATTTCATATACGCAATGAAATGTATTAATATAAAAGATCCGTTCAAGATCTGCCAAAAAGTAACGGATACGGATACAGATCTTTTTTCTCCCTCGGATATCTGCGGATACGGATACGGATATCCGGCACATCAATAGTAAGAACTGAGTAAAGAATGAGACATGATAAAAGGGCTGTTAATAGCACCCATAAAATGCTACTTTTCGTCGTTGTCTAGTTCAGACTATTCGACCTGACGGAAAGCATATAAAGTTCCATAGTACTTAATCCATAATTTAAATCAGATAAATAAATAACTGCCCCAGCTGCACTACCTAACCACTCACACATAAAACCCGCTTAGGTCATAGAAGATCACAATGACAAAGTAGTGACAGTCAGGTAATGCACTGCCAGCGTTGTTAATAAATCTCTTTGTGCGACTAATTGCAAACTGCATAAAATGATTAGGTCTGACAGGTACGGATTGCCGATTAGAAAATTTAGGCGGCAGTTGTTGCGGTAATAGTGTGCGGTGGTTTGGCAAATTGGTGGCATTGGTCGTTGAGTAACTAACCAACTGTATGCTAATTATATGGTTGAATATATTACAAATGAAATTATACTGTGAGGAACTGGCCTCATTCAGTGAATTTCTAGTCGTAAAATAATTTGAATAATAATAATAATAACCCCACCACCGTATCTCTACGTTGACGTCGTGGTGGGGCTTGCGCGCTCCGAACTCTGGGTCTGTGCCGGTAAAGTTTACTTTGCCGAAACAGGTCTAGGGTGAGGAACCAGACCAAGAGAGATACAAAAACCTGCAGGGCAGCATGTGGCGAGCTGTTGGGCAGAAGCGACCCCACGGACCCTATCTTCCGGGAGAAGTCTTGTTCCTCACCTCTGGCTTGCCTTAAAAATGTAGCTTGTGCACAGAAGATTTAGGTCTACCAAAAAAAAAAAAACTCAAAACAAACAAAAAATACAAAAAGTAATGAACCCTGTCTCTTAAACTAGGAGACCTGTATCTTAAGAGACAGTGTGATCGGCTAAAATTTGAATGTAAATAAATCTAAATTTGTATTAATCAAATATGTGTGAGTGTTGAGGTGTGTGTGTGAGAAGGGAAAGGGAGAGAGTACCGATGTATACTGTGTGTGTGGGTAAGAGTTTTTTTTTAAAGTGATTTATTATGTCAAGCGAGGTATGATAGTAAAGACTCTGTTTTAATAGAGTCCTGCTGTATGAGCCAGTCAGAAGTTTTTGATAAGAAGAAGTTGTTATGTTAGGTGAAATATACAAGGTGTATCAGAAAGGTGTGGTGCAGGACATAAAACTGAACAACTTTTTCCATGGGACCAACATCGTAATCGAGAAAAAATAATCAGTCGTCCCATACATTTGGGTCGAGTAGGCAGTGCACGGGACAACTGATAATTTACATTATACAGAAATAATATAGCAAGGGCATAGGAAAGCAAGTTGGAAAATGAAGAAGTGGTCGTAGAATTGACTAAGAAGATAACACCAAATCCCTTTGGTGATGACTGCAAAAACACTAGAATATGACAAAAACTTATTGAGGAACATACGCTTAGGCAACAAGAATAAACTTTTTACCTAACATACGAGCACATATGACAACAAAACAATCCCATCTCGTAATAAACACAACAATGTAGACAGCTTCTATAAAATAACACGAAAATCTGGTATTCAGGCCTAAATATCCAATTTTCAAGTGGAGTGCGAGCCTCGTCATAATTAACGGAGGCCTGGGACACCGGGCCATGCATAACTAAAGTCCGCCACCCCGATAGACCTTAGTAAACTATGGACTCTACAATGATATATACGTTTCAGGAATTAACGTATGGGCTTTGGAGGTTTGGCCAGTTTTTAATAAAAACGTATACTAGTTTTACATTTTAAAATGGATTGATTTCTTGATTGATAAGGTAGCAAGCATTTTTGATGTTAAAGTAGTAAAAGTATCGGATACTTTTCTAGAAAATTTGTAGGTTCCACCAGATTTTCCACTTAAGACATTCGGGTACTATGATACTAATGATACTGATTGAACTAATGAATCGAAATAGTCGCTTAATCAAATAACGGATAGTGTGTGTCTATTGACTGTACAAGCAAATACAAATATAGGTATGGATAATTAGTTAGATAACGAACCAATCCTAAACCACATTGTATTATTACAATGAAATACTAGATATACATAAACCAGACGTCTGAGAACTGTGAATTCTCTAATGATTTAGGTATCGATACCTATCTTAGATTTAGGAAAAAGCATATAAATATAAATATGTCAATACCAGTACAAACGTATAGTTTTGGCTAAATCTCAAGAAATTCAATATAATGTAAAAGGAAGTACGTAATGGCAGTTGCACACAGGAGGTAATTTCTGATATTTTGATATTAATTGTAATAATAAAAAGATCCAATAAAGTAGAAGCTAATCCATTGATTAGAGAAGATATAGAAATAGAAAGGCCGAAAGTCCCTCCAGCAAAGCAAAGTTCATTTACGACACAACATAGTTATTGAAAGATATTGTTAGAAGCACTCAGAGCAGCCTTTGTAAACTACAGATGCTCCAATACATCCATACAGGCTGGAAATAGCCTGGACACATAAACATGTCAAAGTCTAGACATCTAACATTGGGAGCATGTTAGCTTCTGGTCAATTCTCCCGAGAATTTCTGGAAGACTTGCGGTCCTAATTTTAAAATTTATAAAATGTGAGTCGATACTATCTAGAGGCAATTTGGGGCTTCTATCTATGTTCTATGTTATGGGGTTTGGTTTCCGCACTTAGTCCGTCAGGTGGACCATTGTGCGTGGGCAATTTGGGGCTTACTAAATTCGTAAGGCTATGTAATTTATTTATGTTTTTGCGTGGACAATATTTTCAACAATAATTTAAGGCAAAATACGTCTACTGCTTGAGAGGTTTCTTCCATAACGATCAATTTGAAGTAACTTTCATCTTACCTATAACCTTTTACCTCGACTATTAATGCCGTTCAATGCTTCGCTTCATGCGGTTCGTCTAACAAAATATATTTATAGGAGAAATAATGATGCTCTCATTATTTTCTCTCTAGTCTTACCTACTGACAAAAGTTGAACAAAGTTCCGGAAAATATAATGAAACAAAATTGTATCGAGCAACATAAAGCTGTGCTAAGCCTGTACGTCGATGCAGACTTCTTGAAATAACCTGGATGCATACGTAAGCATTTCTAACGTCAAGACAACTCAAAATTGATACTATTTTAAAGTTTTGGCTACACTGAGGCGAACCCGCGCGGGATGCGGGGCGCGACTGCACGAATCGATAGTTTTAATGATTAAAAAGTCAAGTGACAATTTGCGCCAGTTTAAATACCTCCATACAAGTTAGATAACGAAATCGACGTGAGCGAATTTCATCCCGCATCCCACGCGGGATTCGTCTCAGTGAGACCAGAGCTTCAGTTCTACTATCCAAGGGTATCTCACTGACACTTCCTAAAAATATAATTTAGCACAAAATGGGACAGACGATTTATCTCTCTTTCAGTGTAACCGAAGTTATAATAAAAATGTCAGTACTTGCATTGTGTGCATGTCAATTCACAATTCGCTTGCACATTATTTAATATGAAAAGTGTCGACTAAACTGTTGAAGCAGTTTGAAAATTCTGCACATTTCTTTCAAATATTTCAGTGAGAAAAAATTATCTAATTTGTGGAAGCTTTTAAATGGCAATTGTTTCCGCGTATGTCCATTATTTACCTATACAGGGTGGCGATTTAGCGACCTGCATCCGTCATGGGGGTGATTCTATCTGTCATAGTATTCAAATTTCGCTATAAAACACATATTAAATTGTCCATAAAAAACTTTTTAAACATGAATCAAAAGTAGTCTGTCTACTGTGTTTAAGAATTTGTTTTTTTTCACGAATCGGATATGAGTTTCATGGTGAAAGTTGTTTTGTATTGACGGGTAGAATCACCCCCTTGACGGATGCAGGTGTCTAAATCGCCACCCTCTATAGACATCAGACTGGAAGAATTATATGTGAAAAATCGACAGACACATGAAAAATCTCTACATTTCTCAAAGAAAAGATCCTACTATAATAATAAAATAATATTAATGTTTAATATTATAAACACGAAAGTTTGTGAGGATGGATGGATGAATGAAAAGAAAGAAAATAAATTTATGTGACACAGGTTAAGGCACACAGTTTTCAAAACCAAAAACAGAAAAAAACAAAGAAAGTTTAAAACAGTATTGTGTGCCTCACGGCTACGACAATTAATATGCCCAGTTCAGCATAAATGCCAGACAACTAGTGCCTGACGCTAGTTTTCAACTGAACCTTATGTTACGAGTACATCTTACGGATGTAAATCAGTTTTATAGTGTGTGTAAATATTTAAATAAAGAATAAATGTGTAGCAAATAATAATAAAATCGATATGATACAATTAAGTTATAAGATATAATTAAAGATTAAAACAGTGGTATTTAACAAAAAAAATAAAATGGCATGATTGCACAATAAACAAAAGACTAAAGGGACTGTCCGTCAATAAATAATAGATAACTTTATCATAATCAATGAAACATTAAGGTTGATCATGTCTAGCTTCCATTGCGCATCCGTGAGATACTGCCGTAGGCGTCTTCTAAATGTGTCGATCGTTTCTATCGCTCGAAGGTGGTGGCAGGTTATTACAAATTTTAGAAGCCGCATAACGGAAACTACCTCTAAAAGCTGCTGTACTATGAGACTGAGTCGAGAGTTGCTGCGAGCATTGCCTTCTCCCACATTTTTGTCTACTCGCTATCCAACTCAACTTGTTCTACAAGTAGTCCGGTTTCTGGTATTTAACAACACCGAACAGAAGGCAAGCCAAGATGGATGTTTGTTACTTTTTCACGCAAAAACTACTGAACGGATTTGGATGAAATTTGGCACACAGATAGTTTATAACCTGTTTTAATACTAAAGATACTTTTTATGCCGATATTCTCACAGGATCGAGACTTATGCGGGTGAAACCGCGGGGCGCTGCTAGTAAATGATAAAGAAAAATAGGCATACTATCTAAGCATGTATTTCACAGACTCATCGAACTTTCTTTTCCATCATTCTGGCGGGCCTAGCTCTTCCAAAGTATTTTGGGAACAGCCTTCCACCAAAAATAGTTTTGTCGTTTTATCAAGGCAGATGTTACAGAAAACGAACTTAGTTTTGCCAATTACGATACAACATAACATTAAGATTACTGCTGACCATGGATTCTTTCATCAGGAAATTATCTGTAGCAGCCCGGAATTTAGATTTTTGTCCGGTTGTTGGCAATAGAGTCGCCCCCCTATTACATGGGACTTAAAAATAACTGGCGAAATGTGAGTGTACTGTAGGGACACCTCTGCCATACCCTTCGGGTATTACAAGCGTGATGTTATGTTATAACATTAAGCTATTTTCCCCGCCGTTGTAGGCAGAGGTGACATGGCGACATTTTAAATGTTTAAGTTCCTACCTTGACTCCGTATTTTTTTACCGACTTCCAAAAAGGAGGAGGTTATATGTTCGTCGCGTAAGTTTTTTTTATGTATGTCCACCGATTTCTTCGTCAATTGTGGACCGATTTTAAAAATTCTTTTTTTGTTTGAAAGAATATGCTCTCGAGGTGGTTCCATATAAATTTTATTAACTTTGCTTCGATAGTTTTTAAGTTAGCTTCAATAATACGTACTTTTTCCCACTTAGTATGTGGATGATATGATAAGTCCCTGTCACTGTTATTTACATAGCAGGTAGTGGTTTTCGAATTTGTGTGGGGTAGGTACCACAACTAAAAAGTGAAAAATAAAAACTTTTTCCAAAAAAAAAAAAGACTTCCAAAAACACTACAAAGTGAAAAATAACTTTAATTTCGGAAGTCGGTGACAAAAAACCAAAATTCTAAACCAAAGAAAGACACCGACTTCCGAAATTAAAGTTATTTTTCACTTTGTAGTGTTTTTTGGAAATCGGTTGTTTTTTTTTTGGAAAAAGTTTTTTAGTTTGTTTTACGTTTAGTAAAATTATGATATTTAATTTGTTTTTGTATTTTTATTTAATGTGAACAGTTAGTTAGTTCTTTCATTAATATTTAACATAGTTTAAAATAATGTTGTGCATAATTTCCGAGCAGTAACCTAACAAAAAGTACTAGGCTTGCATGAATTCACGATAGTATTCAATCATTATGTTATTGAAAGAATATTTAAGGTTCTTCTTACGTAGATTTAATCAGTTTCCTGATAATAAGCTTCGGACTCAACTCGAACCCATAATCATGGATCAATCACGCAAAAACGGCTGGACAGATTTGGATAAAATTTGGCACACTACTAATAGGATTTGGATGAGGCAGACAGATACTTTATAACCTGGATAAATACATAGGATACTTTATATCCTGGTAGTACGTTTCCATGGGATAATTTACGACTTCCACGGGAGCTAAGCCGTGGGAAAAACCTAGTAATGTATACATTTTTATATTTACCTGAGCTCCAGTTCATTGTTAACTGGGAACAAATTCAGTAAGGTACCTGTTACCTATTGAGAAATTACTAATGAAAAAACCTTAAAACACCAACCAATTATTACAATACAAGTAATCCATCCACACCAACATACAATTTATAGAGAGTGTGCCAGTTTATCTTGGCAGCTTATGTAGGTCCTGCTGGCAAGGCAACTGTCAACAGTACGTGATTTCCAGTACATTTGCATGTCCTGACTCCTGCCAAGATATTGCAGTTTGTTTGGTTAAATGTTTACATGTCAGGCTATTTTAAACGTATGCAAAAAAACTGTTCTCGCAAATGTCATGCTAGCTGTAGTAATTGGTTGGTAGCAACCAAATAATAAATAAAAAACATCCTACAAGATTTGTTATAGAGTACGGAGGTTGAGACCGATGCGATTTAAAGATTTGTAGACATTCTGCGATCGAGTTCCAATTTTAAAACTTATAAGTATAAAATTAAATGACAGTGGAAAATATAAATTCGGCCAATAAACCTAATTGACATTATGTTCTTTAATATTCAAATTAAATTCAAACTCTTTGAGTTCCAACTTCACTATAGGTATCTATCTACCTACTAGATAGTGTCAATACCTACCACAATGCCATACGATCATCTAAAGATACAATGGCCTATACACACATCGACACAGTCCACAATAGGGAAGATTAATTAACAAATCATTAACTAGACGACCTGGTTTCAATGGATACGATTGAAGCCGGGATAAAGCATTGTGTTGCACTTCATAAATTGATTCCATTGCGAAGGTATGTATAGCATTAAATTGTATTTTTTTCATTTGGTCTTGTATGGCTAGTTTTAAAAAGGGAACTTTTTAATGGAATTTAAGGCTTGCCGCGCGACGAGCGGTGCCTTTGTGTCGCGTCGCGTGTCGCGCTGGTCTGCACAAGCCTTTATGTTCTCTCGTTAGTGTTTTGTTTAAAATTTTTGACTGTTGCGAATAGGAATCTTTTTAGGGTTCCGTAGTAAACAAGGAAACCTTATAGTTTCGTCATGTCCGTCTGTCTGTCTGTCTGTCCGCGGTCTAGCTCCGAGACCCTTAGTACTAGAAAACTGTAATTTAGCATAAGTATACATATTAATTATGTCAACTTAGTGGTAAAACAAAATTATGAAAAACATTTTTTTTGGGGTAAAAAATATTGTGAGTTTGGAAAAACCGTTTTTGGATTCAGGGATCCGTTTGCGAAATATTAAGCTTTAAAGTGCTAATTTTTGTTAGAGTCAAGTTACCCCTGACCCCTGCCAGCTAACTGGTTGGTTTTGGGTGTGTGAAATCACAGTAGTAGTTTATATGTATAACGAAATTAAAAGGAAAACTATCACAGCTAAGTAGGCTTTACAAGTTAACGAGTAATAATCGACCAACTTAACTATGCAGTTGCAAAATCATGTTTTCCCATACATTTCGTATAGGAGAACCAACATGTTTATCAACTACAAAGTTAAGTTTGTTTTTGGGATAAATTCATCCCAACTACGGGATCCTTCATTGTGCGTGGTCCGACACGCACTTGGTCGGTTTTTTCAAACTCAAATTCTTAAACCATTTTCAGGTAGGACTTGAATTGTCAAGGAGTCGGTCAGTCAGAATATAGCGAAGCTAGTTTTTGTATGACGAATAGGAAGATGACGAGTTGGGAATAGACAAAATCAAACTGGTTGCTAATTTAATTGTGTAATTAAATATTATAATTTTTTTTTTTTACTTGAACTCACACACTGACTAATTAGTATCACTTGTAATTTTTTTTTAGGAATATCGTATAGGTACCTACTTTTACAATGCTTGTAAATATGTGAACACCATGTATCCATTACATAATTATTTTTTCTGTCATTGCTTCATTTTTAATTATTTTTACCTATTGTGGTATAGTAATCTTATTCCAGGTGCATCGTCTTCACATATAATCATATAATTAATGTATACAAAATATTGTAAAACATTTTAAAAGAGTAACGGTGGAGTTTCTTGCCCATTCTTCTCCATACGAAAACTACCTTTTGGAAGGGGCGACTAGAATTAATTCTATTTTTTGTTTTTGACGTTCAAAAGTGCCTTTTTGTGCCTAATTGAAATAAATTATTTGACTTTGACTTTGAATAACTTTCTCTAATAAATTCTCGGTACTATAATTGTTACTACACTTGACTGTAGTAGGGAGGTGTATTTTGTACTAGGCAAAAAAAGACGCAGCTGAACATTTTCTTTAAATACTTCCTTAGTCCCCTTACTTTCCATGTGAATGCATGGCAATTCTCTAAATTATCATTACTTTGAGGAACATTTCAGCAAAAATGAGCTTTGAGCAAAAAAGTATTTGAAGTAATTACAAAGTAATTAGCATTTTAATCTAAAAATTCTCAACTCGTAATTTTCTGTTTCGGGTAAAATAAATTCCAAATATTGCCTACGAAGCATAATTATTTCTGTAAATCTTGTAATTACAAAATTCAAACGGTTTTAGAAAACGTCGAATTCATCCAGTAAATTACATAACCTACATTTTTAGTAGTACAAAATGTTGTAAAACATTACTATGGAGTTTCTTGGCCATTCTTCTCCATACGTAACTACATTTTGGAATAAATTCTAAAATTCTAATACCGCTTGGAATCATTTAGTTTTTTTTTTGTAAATTTTGACGTTCAAAAGTATCTTTTAGTGGCCTACTTGAAATAGATGATTTGACTTAACCCTTGATTACGTATACTATTACAATCAGAGCCTTACAAACTAAAATAAATTCTCGTATAATAATATGTTCAATAGCTCGTTTATGTTAAAAAGAGTTGTGAAGTCGTAAACCTTCACGATTCATACGTATTTTATTTCGCTTCAAAACGCTGAAAATATCCCTGAAAAAATTGGTTTGCTACTGAAAAACCTCGCCCTATTAAAAAAAAAAATTGTGGAATTCCGGGAGTGAAAACTCAGAAGTGAAAACTTCAACAATTTAAAAAAATACTTCCAAAACCTTTAATGTTAAAATACTTGCATAGAACATTGATCCGTAAACTAATACCTATTAATAAAAAGCACAATCGGGTTTACAAAAATGAGGTGTCGGTAACGGTGTCGCGAGTTCAATTGTTTTTCCCCATCTCAAAAATGCCCAACGCGCCTAGAGAAGTTTTCACTTCAAAAATCAATTTATTAATGTCTATTTAGTTACGTAAGAAACACACTACAGTATTTTATATTTACTGCAAAAAGTTACTTCCTTCCACCAAAAATATTGTTGAACAAAATCTAAGCTTTCTTTCTTTGCGTCATGTTTACCGCAAATAAACGTACGAGTATTTTCTTTCTTTCTGAGCCACAAAGATAATAATTGGTTCCGTCGCTTCCTGCCACTTATATCAACTTGTTCCTTTGTTTCATCGATGTAGAAGACACAAGACGTGTTACAACTAACGTGTCCTTTACAACGTTGTGTGTACAGCTTAATCATGTTTCAATTTCTCAGCAAAATATCTCAAAAGCGACTGAGGTAGAGTGCTTTTACTCAGCAGTGAGATGCAGGCTTGCAATAAAAGTGACAACTGAGAATTTGTCTGTTACCTACAGTCAAATTATATAATTCACTGAGATAAACTGACAGGTGCTAATGTCACTTTGTAAAATTATATCTATGATCATATTTATCGAAGAAGTGTTCCTATAGTTACTTTGCTTTGCAGATTAGCTGAATGGTGCTAATCCATGCGTCATGTTCGTGAACGGGCGCCGTCAGTTGAGACTGGTCATCTCTTAGCTGCCAGGGCTTATTTTTAATTTATTTTAATTTTTTAATTGTTCTTTTTTATCTTTTTATTACGGACGCTTCTCACGTGCACGTCTTTCTACATTTTTCTCACATGTATAATTTCAACATGAATGATGTAACCAATGTTTTGTAACAATTTTTTATTTAAAAGAGTGTTCGTGGAGTTTCTTGCCCGTTCTTCTCCATAGGTACCTACTATGCTTTGAATGAGCAACTAGCTTCATACCTACGAGTATTTCTGACTGACCGATTCCTTGACAATTCAAAAGTGCCTGTAAATGGTTTAATTGAAATAAATGCTTTGAGTTTGAGTTTAATGGATTTCTTTTAATTATAAAATCTGTAAAATAAGTATCAAGTCTGAATTACAATACTTAAAAATAACCATATTATTTTACAAAGTGAAAGTACTAGCACTTGTCAGTTTACTCCAATGAATTAATAATTCGTCGTTTCGACATTGGCAGAGTTAACGATACCGGCATTGCTTGGCCACAAGTTTCTTGCCCATTCTTCTTCATACGAAAACTACCTTTTGGAAGGGGCAACTAGAATCATTTACTTTTAAAGTATTTTATTATTTTAATTATTGTGAATGTGAAGACTCTGTGGGTCATTCCTTTTTGTTTTGTTTTTAATTTTTTCTCAGTAAGTTCTAATCATGGTCTGACAGTATGAGTAATTTAAGTGGCCTACCCAAATGCCCTTTTTTTGGTATTGTTCGTCGAATCGTTGAGCTCCTTAAATTCTGAGTTGAGCTGCACGATAACTGACAAATGCGTGCACTGACTGGACAGGCCCTCTCAATCTGTGTGGTGCTTTCCTCAAAAGACCACTTCAGACACCAATCCACATGGCCTTCACATGATCTGACCAAGATTATGTCTGGACTTTAAAAGAGCCTAAGACCTCTGAGTTTGTTTCGGCCTTTCTTCTCAAAGTAGTCAGGTAGGAAACGCCGACCTCATCTAGTTTTAAAATATGATTGACGTGTAAAAGTGTTTGTACAAACCTACTTACAGAAATAAAATTATTTATCAATCAATTCTATTTTTTGTAAATTTTGGCGTTCAAAAGTGGCTTTTTGTGCCTAATTGAATATGAGTACCTAATAGAGCTTTTAATTCGCTGTAAAACTAATCAATCACAAAGGTGCCTACAGATAATTTTTTTCTGAATCTAAATCCGAGCAGACTCATACTGTGATTCAAAGTAAACATAATTGCTTCCGTCGTTTCCAGCCACGTAAATTATATTGTTCCTTTTGTCTGGCATCGATGCAGAAGACAAGGGAAGGATTTGTGGCGTTCGAAGCTATGCCACAGTGCTCTGTAACTCGCAAATAGTTGCTGTAACGATCCTCTATGACGCTTTGTGTTCCTGGTACCTGATGCTGTGGGAATTTATGTAACAGATCCGGTAGGCGAAACATAGTATGGATTTGTTGTTGCTTATTGTGAAGGAAATTAGATAAACGTTGTCTTATTTGTTTTACTAGCTTGAAGAGTCGAAGCAAAGCAGCAGTAATAAATAGGTCAATGTGATTTTTCTTGGAGTTATAATAAAATGTGGTTTGAAAACTTAACTAAATATGCCTATACATACTTTTCTTTCTATCTTTATCTGCACATAAAATTATACTACCAAAAACCTACTTTCCTTAAAATATTACCACCTAAAGCCGGTAGTCGTTCCGCCTAAAACTGAAAATTATGAAGACTTCTCTCCAGAAATTAAAGTGCAAATTCGTTCATACATCCATCTTCATTCTTCCTAGTTTAGCTAACTGGGGCCCTTCACAATCAGCTAATGGATGATAATAGAAGAAAACGTTAAAGGAATTACAAATCAGATATATCTTAACTCCCTTACTGGTCTAGTTTTAGCAAGCTGTGCTATCTAGATAAGATGCTTAGCTTGATTTCCGGGTCTGCAAAACTTTGATTGAGTTTTAAGAAATCTTTCAGTAGCAACCTAAAGTTTGGAGTTGTGCCCAGTGAATAGCATAATTGGTTTGTTTCATGGGATAGGACTGAATACCGTCGCCAGCTAATCCTACTTTTCCTACTATAATACAATGATAATTTATTTATATTTATAATTTCATATTAATATATTATTAATTAATTAATTAATGACTAATACATTCTCTATTCATTAATTAATTGAATATTAATTAATTATTAATATTAAAATATTAATTAATGATTAATATTAAAATATTAATTAATGATTAATATTAAAATATTAATTCATTAATCACACTAATATTATAAAGGCGAAAGTTTGTGAGTGTGTGTGTGTGTATGTTTGTCTCTTCTTCACGCAAAAACTATTGAACGGATTTGGATGAAATTTGGCACACATATAGTTTATAACCTGGATTAACACATAGAATACTTTTCATCCCGATATTCCTACGGGATCGAGACTTATGTGGGTGAAACCGCGGAACGCTGCTAGTAATCTATGAATCTAACCTACTAAGGTATACCTTATTACCTAGGTACTAAGGGGGTTATTTTTGGAGAGTGCCTAGATTTTAGGAATTTTAAAGACATTAGTACAGGTAAGCAAAGTGTTCCTTGTATCATCCTAATAGGTTTATTAACTGGCTATTGGTTTTACCACCACATGAGTTCGTCATGTATACGTATATCTCTTGACCAGAAACATATATTTTTTTGCAAAAAAATTAAAAACAACCGACTTTTTATCAACTTTATAGTGTTCTTTTTGGAAGTTGGTTGTTTTATTTTTGTAAAAAGTTTTTTGTTGTTCCCTTTTTAGTTATGGTACCTACTCCACACCAATTCATATACCACTACTTGCTATGTAAACAACAGTGACAGGAAGTATTACAACATCATCAAGATACACAAAGTGGATTAAATATGTTATTATCGAAGGTAACTTAAAAACCACCCAAGCAAAATTAATAAAATTTATACTCCCGTGTAAATTCGTTCGTTCGTTTCGTTCGTTCGTTCGTTCGTTCGTTCGTTTTCGTTCGTTCGTTCGTTCGTTTCGTTTTTGGTTTTTTTTTTTTTTTTCTTCGTCTGACGAAGGAAAAAAATCTAAATCGGTCCACAATTTAAGACAATAACGATGAACATACATAAAAACAAACATATATTTGTGATGTCCTGTGCGAGTCTCAATAAATACTTTTTCTTTCTTTCTTTCTTTTTCTTTAAAAAAAAAAGAAACCAAAAAAAAAAACAGACTAACATAATAATTTTAACATAATACATTTTCGAAGTTGGTTAAAAAGATAAAATACATTATGTGTATAAATCGTCTTATAATACAGCTCTAAATGGTCTGCAGTGTTAGTGTAAGCATAACATCCGAGACTGGAACGTAGGATTTCCGATATGTAAGATGAATGAGTCTATTTACTTTCCTTTGATAATAAATTATTTCCTTGATGCTATTCTGTGAAGGTCAAGAATAAAATGGTATGTTTATCCGACATGTTTTATGATACTGTTACTCATAAAAGGGTTACTAAGAATATCAAGTTTTTCGTCTGTTTAAATACGTAAACAATCCTATTAATGTTGATAGTACCTGGGTCGAGCTCTGCTCTGGTGAAAATAGAGAATGCTCATTTAATAGTATAGGATAGTACCTACTAATTCCATACTGCCATGATAGTAGGTACTTACTAATTCCATGCTGCCATGATCATTATTATGTCAATAATGTCATATCATTATTAATTATCTTGTTCTAAATTCGGGCCACCGAGCTCTGCTCGGGTGAAAATACGGAGAAAACGAATTCTCCCAGATATGAGACCTAGCTAGATCGATTTTTCGCCCCCGTAAATCCCTATATTGTAACTTTCATCGAAATCGTTAGAGCCAATTTCGAGAACGTGAGTAGGTACAAATATATATAGAAACAAATATATATACATACAAATATTGCTCGTTTAATAGTATAGGATTATTCCGTGGTGTCAGGCACTAGGTCTTGAATAACGTTGTTACTTGCTGTTAATGCAAACTATCTGTATTCTGCATTTGGCAGATGAAATTAGTAGTCAGAATATATACGGCATGATTATAATATTGTACACTATGCATAACTGACTCAACTTACCACAGTCAGAGAATTTAATTGTTGTAAACAAATTGTAACCCTACGTCAATTTGCCGTGTTACAGTCATCTCCTACAACTGTCAAATAATGACAGTTGTGATTTTAATATACTTTAGTGGTAGTAATTTTAATCAAATTAGATTTGTTACAGCTGTAGAGGCAATCATATCATTTGGTTTAAAGGTTCTTATTTTTTATTATTTTGTTTATCTTTTATATAGATTCTTTTCTTTTAGATTTTGTGAATGTGAGAACGTTGTAGGTTGTAAACTTATGTACCATTTTTTATTTTACTAAGTACCTGGTTCTTGTTAATAGGCCTACACTGTCCTTCCATACCTATTAACATTGTAATTTGAAAACATTGTAGAAACAGTTTATTTTGAAAAGAGTAACCGTGGAGTTTCTTGCAGGCTCTTCTCCATAGGAATCGACCAATTGGAACCGTGCACCTAGCTTCTGACGTTTCATAAGTGCCCTTGTAGGTATATGTGAAATAAAATATTTTGATTTTGATGATTTTGATTTTGAGTCAACAATTGGTACTTAACAATTATTTGTCCTGACTGTATATTTCATACTCCTCTTTATTTTTATTTTACTAGCTGCACCCCGCGGTTTCACCAAGTCTCAATCCCGTAGGAATATCGAGATAAAACGTACCTATGTCCTTTTCCAGGTCAAGGTCTACCCATGTGCCAAATTTTATCCAAATCCGTTCAGCCGTTTTAGCGTGAAAGCGTAACAAACAAACTTCATTTATAATTAATTTATCTGTCGTTGCTTCATTTTATTTAAATTATTTTTATCTATTGTGGTATAGTAATTTTATTCTGGGTGCGTCGTTTTCACATATAAGCCGCGCAGATAAAGAAACGATTTGTAAATGGCGGCCCCTCTCATGCTATCTCGCTCACACGCTCGCTCCGTCTATACTAACCGCCGCCATTTATAAATCGTTTCTTTATCTGCGCGGCTTAAATTATTTAAATAATGTACCTATACAAAATATTGTAAAACATTTTAAAAGAGTAACGGTCGAGTTTCTTGCCCATTCTTCTTCATACGAAAATTACCTTTTGGAAGGGGCGACTAGAATCAATTATAAATTTTGACGTTCAAAAGTATCTTTTAAGGGCGTACGTACCTATTTGAAATAAATACTTTGACTTTTATTAAATAACTAGGTTTTTGAGCACGGGAACATACAACCGGGATAAAACTATCCTTTGTCTTAAATCCAGGTTATAAACTATCTGTGTGTCAAATTTCATCCAAATCAATTTTTTATTAGTAGGATATTATTAATTATTGAAATACTATCGTGTATTCATGCAAGGCTAGTACTTTTTGTTAGGTTACTGCTCAGAAATTGTGCACAATGTGTCACCGTCTTGTATGATAAAAAATTGTGTCCTGTGTGTTATTTTCATTTAGGTTATAAACTATCTTTTTGCGTGATTGAGTAACACACTAACGAATTAACAAACAAACTCACTTTCGCATTCATAATTAATAAAAGTTACAGTTCAATAATATCTCTGAAATTTGCTGAACTTTACTGACTCGGTGCTTCTCTTGGTAGTCACCGCTGTGAATTTTGGTTTACAGGAGTTGCATTGGTTAGAAACAGTACGCCAGGCTGCTTGCTAATTGAACTGATGGAATCCCTTTTGCCATACGACCCAAAATGTTGACCTATATGGCAAAAGTCGGGGAAATTCTTAATGAAGAGATACGCGAAAATTTCGAAACTATCCGATTTTTCGACGACCAAAGAAGCGGATTTTATCTGTTAGTTGAAAATAATCTTAGTTTCTACATTGAATAACCCGTGTAAAAAAAGTGGTGGCACTCCGGGAGTGCCGACAGAAGTGAAAACTTGAACAAGATCGCCTTGGTGGAAGAACAATACTTGTACAGAACATAGGTCCGTAACCTTATCTAAATAAAGAACACAATCGCGTTTACAAAAAATAATACTTCCGAAACCTTTAAAGTAAAAATACTTGCATAGAACATTGATCCGTAACGTAATATAAATAAAGAGCACAATCGAGTTTACAAAACCTTTAAAGTAAAAATACTTGCATAGAACATTGATCCGTTACTTAATATAAATAAAGAGCACAATCGTGGTTACAAAAATGAGGTGTCGTAATGGTGTCGCGAAATCAATGGTTTAGTCCCATCTCAAAAATGCCCAACGCGCCTAAAGAAGTTTCACTTCAAAAATCTTGGCACTCCCAACATGTTTAATGGCTTTTCACAGATTTAATCGTCTCTCATAGGGTGTTCCTAGTACATAATATCAGGCGATGTATTAGTGCACTGGGACTGTAGTGCTCCAGGCGTAGACGCGATTTATTAGCTTGCTAGAGATTAATAGTGCGTGCCAGGTAACAGATTGCATCCTGATCGCGTACGAACACCGCAGATCGTTTCTAACGATACGCTCTTTTACCACAAAACTAAACTAAGAATGTAAAGAAATAGATGAAAGGTTATTTATTAGATTAGATCTCAATGCTTCTCGAAGTTTTTTTGCTTCGACATACGAGTGTATTTAGATAAAGGTTGGGCAGAAGTATACTTATAGTAGGTATACCCATATTTTGCCAGTTATGTTTAAGTCTCATGTAATAGGAGTGAGCCTATTGCCATCAACCGGGCACAAATCCAGACTCCGGGTTCCTATTGAGAAATTTCAGATGGAAAAACCCAATAACATTTTGCCTGACCCGAGAAACGAACCCAGGACCTCATGCTCAGCAGTAGCGCTTGCGACCACTTGACCAACGAGGCAATCGAGGCCTGGGTGTAGATACACCTCTGCCCAACCCTTCGAGGAAACAAGGCGAAATGTTATGTTATGTTTGTTAAAGGTGTTGTTATTAAAATAAGTGATTCTGATGAGTTATCATCATCTGCCTCGCCTTTTCCCAACTATGTTGGGGTCAGCTTCTAGTCTAACCAGATGCAGCTGAATACCAGTATTTTACATGGAGCGACTGCCTATCTGACCTCCACAACCTAGTTACTAGGTAACACGATATCCCTTGGTAAGACTGGTTGTCAGACTTTTGGGCTTCTAACTACCCGTAACGACTGTCAAAAATCTACAAATGATAGCCGGGACCAATGGCTTACAGGGTTTCCGAGGCATTCTGATGAGTGAAGAATGATTTTTACCAACAACATTACGAATTGGCGCAGAAACAGTCTTAAGGAAAAAACATAGTGTGATTCCCGAATAAATAGCCGTTTTCTTCAAATCAAATCAAATCATTTATTTCTTTGCAAAAAATGAGTGTAGTACAATAGGTGTTTTTATAATAAAGTTCTCCATATTTTACCGTCACGTGGACATGCAAAGGTTTACAAATCCAAATAAAAAATTTTGAAATATTCAGATCATTGGAATTACAAAAAATTAAATAAAAATGTCAGTGTGGTCACAGCAATAAAAAATACAAAATAAGACTAAGTCAGCGAACCAGGTTCTTTTATTCAAAAAAATACCTAAAAACTAACGTGGTCCCCTGCCTGAAATCAGCCTTAGGCCATTTGTCCACCTCACCGTGAACAGGACGTCAACGAGAACGAGATGACGACGCTGAAGTAGCGACAGTACAGTTACTATGGCCGCGTCACACTATGGATCGAAAAAAGGTTCTCGAAGACATAGGAGGTTAAATTTTAAAATGTCGATTTTTTGCTTGAAATGGCTTCTAATACCCAGTATCATGTTTATGAATGTCATAGGACACAATCTGGTAGGCAAATTGGTAACTTATATTTTTTTGCAAAACAATTGTTTGGAGCTGGATGCCGAAAGCACAGAATCGGTCGAAGTGGCAGTGCTTGGGGGAGGCCTATGTCCAGCAGTGGACGTCTTTCGGCTGAAATGATGATGAAATGTACGGAACTAATGCTTATATCTCCGGAACGGAGAGAATAACCATAATATCCTTGCACACGGTGATGTAACTATTTATTTATGATTTTTTGACATACATTTTTTTTGCAAAAAAAAAAAATAAGTTGCCAATTTGGCTACCAGATTGTGTCCTATGATATAATTATTTATACATGATATTGGCTATTAAAAGTCATTTTAAGCAAAAAATCGACACTTTAAAATTTAAGTTCCTATTTCTTCGAGAGCCTTTTTTTGATCCACTATACGTCATCTCGTTTCTTGTTGACGTTCTGTACACGGTGCGGTGGACAAACAGTGTTATGATCCTTTGACCTGTGTTCTCTGAATGTTGCAATTAAATTTTCTGTCCTGAAGTTCTTCGAACACACACCCTCTGTTTAGTTAATTATCTGTCCAAATTCGACAAAGTGTTAACCGATTGGAAATTAATCGAATTCATTGTATAACCTCATTAGTCGCTGTCATGATTTTCGATTATTGTGCTTTAGTTGTCGAATTTATTAGTGAGTTCGGCTTATATTATTTAGTTTCCCAATAATGAGCAACAAACAGTTATTAAATGTGAAAATAATACAAATAAATTGGCAAGTTAAGCTTTAAGCTCACACAGGGATTACCTACCGTTCCCCCCAGGGGATATAAACGTAAGCCAACCAATATCCCGACTATACGAATAGTAGCTACTTTAATATTTATTTGTGGTTTATGTAAAAAATGTGTACTCTAGATTTTACCCTTCTGGTTTTAACCCTCTGTCGCTCTGAGCTCGAGGGTTTGAAAAACTCAATTAAGATTTAAGCTTGCTTTAGTACATGCCATTTAAAAATAAAACTGATAAGATATAATTTATTTAAGAACATAATGAACTTTCTAAAACGATTATGTTAGAAATCATTAACCAAAAAGTGAATATTACGTGTACTAAGGACAATGTATAAGAAGTGAGACATCTACGAATAAAACAGAAAGAAAAAAGCAAGGCCTACTATTACTTTTCTGAGTGTGGGGTTTATTTCTGTAATAATTTAAAATGATTAAATGTTATAGATAATACAAGTAACAACTTATAACTAATTAATTGATAAAAATAACAAAATTATAAACCAAGGTATTGTTTAATTATGTTTAATAAAAAATATATTACATCTTTAAAAAAAAAAATTAAGAACATTAAAGAATAAGGAAAGATTTGGCGAAATATAGGTGTACTATTAAATACATCTCTGCTTTACCCTTCGGGTATTACTGGTGTGAAATTATGTTATGTGAAATAACATAGCTACTAAATAACACTAGTTTGTAAGCTCGCAATTGTAATAACAAATATGGATGTAATCTTAAGATGAATCTGAAATTAATGATTATTTATTATAGCTGTACTCGCGACCGTCACAACACTTATAAGAAACCTATTAGAACTCTTCGTATAAAAAAAAAAAACCGACTTACAAAAAGAAACAGTACAAATGATAAAAATAACTTTAATTGCGGAAGTCGGTGGCAAAAAACGAAAATACAAAATTGGAAAACCAAAGACACTTCCGAAATTAAAGTAATTATTCACTTTGTAGTGTTTTTTTTTGTTGGAAATACGTTTTTTATTTTTCACTTTTTGTTTGTGGTACCTTCCCCACGCAAATTCGAATACCACTAAGTATAGTCCGTGCAATCCACGACGACGCGCCCCACTCCGCGATTACTGTACTGTAAGCTGAACTCTAGTACGGCGCGGAGCGGAGTGGGGCGCGTCTTCGTGGATTGCGCGGACTATACCTGCTATGTAAATATCAGTGACAGGAACTTATTATAACATCATCCACATAGAAGTCCTAGAAGTCGGTTAAATAGGGGGCTGAGATTGCTGAGAAATTGCATTTCAGAATTATAATTCTGAAATGCAATTTCCCAGTAATCTCAGCAAAGACCTTGAGACTAAGAGACACACAAATATCTTTAAGTTTCTATAGGTACTTCGAAATAGATCTGATGCTTAATCAAACTTTTGGTTGGTCTAAGTACTAAGTGGCCATCCAAAACTTTAAGTAAACTTTGAAGTACTTGTAGAACTAATAACAATTTCTGCTCTTTGATTGAGAAACTCAATTTGTTCTTCTACTAATTAAGGTACCGTATACACTTGTCAACTTATCATAACGCTATAAAATAGACATCATTCTTCCGTACAAAATAAACTCAATATTTTACCAAAGCAATGATATTTTATTGTTATCAAAAAGTTCACCAAGAGGTGCTGTACGTACATTTATACGAGTAAGTACAACACAAAGCTTCTTTCACCCAAACATACGTTTAAAACGGAAACTTTCACGATGTTCACGTGAAAGATAAGGGGGTTATGCCGTCACAACTCAATCAATCACGAACTCGAATGTGACTTTCATTCGAGTGACGTCACCGTAAAGGCACGACATATTGACGGCGCAGATGTGAAATTACTTACAGGCGTGCATTTGTCGGTGTACACACGGCTAAACATTAAGCTATACATTTCCAGTTTATGCTGATCTTGCATTGTAATGGATTTCCGTACAATGCGATGTCAGCTTATACTGGGAATGTACAGCTTGATGTGTAGCCGTGTGTACCTATTCGTGTTTTCATGATAGCATGTGTACCTAAGCTGCCAATAGCAGGAATATCTAGCAGAATACTATATATAGTATCGTTACCATTAGATATATTTTATGTAGTGTCATAGTGTGTAGCCCTCTGATTTGTGAAAAATGGTCATTGTCCTTTTGTATCAGAATTGTAATGCGAATGCGTAAATTCGTTCATAATTATACAAAGCAACATGAAATGGAAACTATACTTCGTTGGTTTAGGTAGTAAAATTAAAAAAAACAAGTGACGGTAGAGCTGTCAAGTAACCGACTAAACGTAATACCTGTCACTTCAGTTGTCATGCTACGTCACAATAGGCATGATGCCTGGGTCAAAAAAAAAGAAATTCTATTTAGTCCGTCAGTCAGATAACAAAAAAATATTAGACACGTGTTTTTTGCTTTATCATATTAATAAAAAATGACTTAGATAAAACGCCTTAAAGTTGGAGAGTGAGGGTCGCTACGTCACAAGTAAGTATAAAATCTACATACAAGTGACGTCACGGCACATTTTAACTCAATGTATCGCCGTAATCTTTTGACAACGTAAAAAAAGAAAAAATATGTGTCCAATATTTTTTAATAATCTACAAGACGGACAAAAATATATTTTTTTTGTCATCATCCCTATTGTACTCTCCAATTTAGCAACATTATGATTCGTTGACGTTTAGAGAACTTGTCTTTTTGGGCTGTTTACAATGGACAGATTACAACATATTATATTTATTATAATAAAATAAAAAATTGTGCTAAGAGTAGTTTAAGAATAAATGATAAAGTTTAACATACATTAATAAAAGAAGAAACTATCGTAAAAATCGGAAATACATTTAATTTGGTTATAATGTATTTTTAAACAAGAGAGCGTAATTTTTATAAACACTTTTACAATTTGCTTACCTAAATCAATGGAGTATAATGCGAATTTATTTCAACGTGCGTTACATTCCATATTACGTATCATACGTACTTAATTAATTTAATTGTCATTGCTTCATTTATAATTCTTTTTACCTATTGTGGTATAGTAATCTTATTCCAGGTGCATCGTCTTCATATATAATTATAAATATACTGTTTATAAAATATTGTGAAACTTTTAAAAGAGTAACGGTGGAGTTTCTTCCCATTCTTCTCCATACGAAAACTACCTTTTTGAAGTGGCGACTAGAATCAATTCAATTTTTTTGTAAATTTTGACGTTCAAAAGTGTCTTTTAAGGGCGTACCTATTTGAAATAAATACTTTGACTTTGATTAAATAACTGGGTTTTTTATGTGTTTAATTGAAATAAATTATTTGACTTTGACTTTGACGTGTCACAAATCTGTACCCGGAATTACAGCATCATGCGAGCGTAATTAAACAAGTACCTATTAGCATCACCTTGACTGGAAAAGTGTTTAGGTAATGCTGGCCTTCTTTTGTTGCAAAATATCCAAAATATCATAACGTTCTAAAATGGGTCCCGATTTCCAATCATTTTGTCGTTCACTTCGAAGGTTTTAAACGGAGTATTTTGTCTTTCCCATGGGTGTCGTAAAATAAGCAATTAGGATTATACTGCGAGATTGTTTACCGCAGTTACGAGCGTGAAGTTTTAAGTCTGACTTCAAGGTTGCACATTTTTAGGCCAGACTTTACTTAAGGCCTGTAAAGAATATTAATGACGTGCGTACGTAGGTATTAATAAATTTTTTGAAAGTGACGAATTACAAGTGTATAGGTACTTTAACTTAATCTCACTTGTGTAAAGAATGTTTACACATCCATGAACTGACAGTGCAGTATAGTGTATCTTAGTCATGCGGATTTATCAATCCATGCAGAGCCCCTCAAAATCAATCAATTTACCTGCATGAGCCCCTCAAAATCAATCAATCTACCTACCCCATTGATATATAAAAAATAGCCTTTTCCCAATTGTACAACATAGCTCAGGAGTCAGGGCTTCAAATTAAAATGTAACAACACCTTTTTAATGTAAACAAAATATTAGAATAATAATTTATAAAAATATTTAAAACATATAAAACTTATTATCAATTATGTTGGGGTCGACTTTCAGTCCAATCGGATGCAGCTGAATACCAGTATTTTTATTAACTCAGTTACTGGGTACACGATACTCCTTGGTAAGATTGGTTGTCAGACTTTTGGACTTCTGAATATCTGTAACGACCGGAAACAACTGCTTAAGGCGCAACTAGCCGATACTTTTTCCATACAAATTTCGGGGGGGTTTTACTCCACTGTTACACATTGTACATCCAAAGTAAAACATGAAATCGTTTGTCTTATTATTAATTTTGTCTGTACAGAAGCAGAATAGTAAAAAAAAAAACAATTAAAAAGTTGTGAGCCAACAAAGATTCGTTTTCCCTGTTAATTTTAACGCAAGTTTGGGAGTAAATAAGTAATAAAAGAAGTATAAAATCTCCAAAACAAAGCTCGTTCTGACAAAGCTCAATTGTCGAAGATTATAATAAATTTTATTCGTAATTGATTTATGCAGTAGTTTTTTCATAAAACTCCACCTTCTAAAGGACTTTTCGTAATTTTTAACGCGCTCGTTTTACTAAAATCGTTCTGAACGGTGTTTGTGTTCGTGCGAACTAGAGTTTGTGCATGTAGACCAGCGTCTAACTGCTCATCACTGATACTATCTCTGTCGGACACGATGCCAGGTGAGATAGCGTGCTTTTTGACCAAGCCCACCAATGAGTTCGAGCCCGCGACTAGTTCAACCTTAACGTGCTTTCCGAAGCACGGATGTGTCTCAATATGTAATGGATGGTCACCCATCTATGAACTGACTGCAGCAAGCGTAGCTTAACCTTCGATCAACCAGTGAAGCCGTTATCATTTAGCTATGAGTTCCACAAAAGAAAATGCAAAATTAAAAAAAAACAGTGGCACTCAGGAAGTGCCGACAGAAGTGAAAATTAGAACAAGATCGCCCTGGTGAAAGAAAAATACTTGTATAGAACATTGGTCCTTAACGTAATATAAATAAAGAGAAGAATCGCGTTTACATAAATGAGGTGTCGGTAACAGTGTTGCGAGTAAAATTGTTTTTTCCCATCTCAAAAATGCCCAACGTGCCTAAAGAAGTTTTCACTGTAAAAACAGAATTAACGAACGAAAATAAATTTAATGGCATAAACTTTTTTACATCCTAAAATCTTAGTTATATGTCTACTTTGATACTTTAACTTGTAGTTATTTATTTATCTACGTAAATAATACATCCTACCTTCTAACAATCTACAGACAATTTAATCTTGTACAGCTTCTGTACTTTATATCTATCTTGGGAAACTTTATCGATTCCCCGTAACTTTCTAGTGGTAATTAAGTCAACTTTGGTCTCCGGAGCGATTAATTCATGTCCATTATTTATGCTTTTAAAAGTTGCTGAAGTAAAGAAGTTTCAACAAAGGTAAATAGACGGGACAGTTTTTATGAGATGCTTTAAAAGAATACCTGTGTGTTTACGGAAGTTTCTGGAGAGTTTTTGAACTAAGCAGTGCTTTGATAAATTTTCTAGTTTGACCCCTTTTGTGGTTTTTGTAAATCAAGATGTCAACGAAAGAACGAAACGGAATAAAAAGAGAGAGGGAGATAGTGATAGTGAGTGAGAGGTGATGTAAATTAATTAATTTTAATGTTTATATTAAGTACCTTTCACCTATAAGATAACTTGGGTGTTATAATGTTGGATCCCCCCTCAAACAAGTAGAAAAGTGATTGGGGAAGTGGAAAGTAATTTTTCACTTTCTAGAAGTTGGAAAATAAAGTAATGAATTATTTGATCGATTGGCAACAGAATCTGTAAAATACTGTCAAGGTAATGCAGTTTTACATACATAATTAAAAAGTATATGAAATCTAGTCGGAAAAATCCGAAAAAATACGTACCTAAACCAAAACATGAAAATATCTCACGAAAGTTACACCTAATGTAAAAATCACCTCAACCCTGCCATAGTATCGGGTTGGACATTCAACACAGCCAGATGTAGCCCAATGTTTTGCGCATAACCTGCCATTTTGATCTCTATTGCCCAATTATAATGGCACGTATACTCTAGAGGTTAATTTGGTCAGTCTACGTGTACAAGGAAACCACTAATCTAATGGTCCAAACAAGGTTCATGGTTGTTTAATGCAAAGTAAACTGATATTTCGACAACCGGTGAGAGCTGAACGTTACTAAAGCAAACATGAAATCTAATAGCATGTCAGCTCTTTAGTCAATGTCCTTTTGAAGGGAAAATTAATCTTCTGGAACAGAGAAGGTATTTTGTTATAGTAGAGTGTACAAGTGCTCGTTGCATTGTATCTATTTCAGACTATTAGGCTTCTTTTTCAGGCTTTGTAAGTGTTTTATTCAAGGTAAGTCAGTCAAGTGGTGTTCTTGGAATATAAAAAAAAGTGCATATTTTGTTTTAGTGTCCAGTCTTACCAAAGGGTATCGTGTTACCTAGTAACTAGGTTGTGGAGGTCAGATAGGCAGTCGCTTCATGTAAAATACTGGTAGGTATTCAAAAAAAAAAAAAAAAAAGGTATTCAACTGCATCCGGTTAGACTGGAAGCCGACCCCAACATAGTTGGGAAAAGGCTAGGTAGATGATGATGACTTTGTTTTAGTGAATCAAATTTTCCCTAATTATCAAATTGGGTACAAATCACTAATTTCAAAGAATCATTTGAATATGCGGGCAGTTTAACTTCTTAGTCAGCATTTTAAATAATGTACTTCCTAGGTACAACTTACAACTTGACATTCAAGAAACATGTCCAAAGACCGTCGGAACCACCGCGCCATGCAAGCGAATATGAATGAAGATAAATGAATGGAGGAAAGAGCACGTATCTTCGTGTCACGTGCACCTGCAGGCGGCGCATCCTTCGACTGCACTACGAAGCTCTAATGATCGACGGGTGGCGGGATAACACCTATGCAATGCTCGGTAAAGTGCCACTGTTACGAAAGTAATGGCAAAAGAAGCTATAAGGTATCCTTTTTAGGGTTCCGTACCTGAAGTCTCTGTCGAACTCCACTGTCCATCCATCCGCCCGTCTGTCTGACGGCGGGCTATATCTCATCCTATACTATTAAACGAGCAATATTTGTATACATATTTGTTTGTATATACTCACGTTCTCGAAATCGGCTCTAACGATTTCGATGAAAGTTGCAATATTGGGGTTTACGGGGGCGAAAAATCGATCTAGCTAGGTCTCATATCTGGAAAAATTAGTTTTCTCCGTATTTTCCGAGTAGAGCTCGGTCGCCCAAAGTTTAGAACAAGATAATGAAATGACAATAATGATCATGGCAGCATGGAATTAGTAAGTACCTACTATCATGGCAGCATGGAATAAGTAGGTACTATACATGGATTAGTATACTGTTAAATGAGCATTCTCTATTTTCACTAGAGCAGAGCTCGATCGCCCAGGTAGGTACTGGACTGTAATAGGTAGACAATTGAAATTTTCACAGATTGTGTGTTTCTATTGCACAATAAATAATAAAAATGAAATAGAGTTAAAAATAAAAGGGGGTCATGAAGAAACGTGTTTTTTTTACTAAAGTAAAAAACGTAGTGTTAAAATATTGTACGGTGGTACGGAACCCTTCGTGTGTAAGTTCGACACGTACTTCACCAGTTTTTTGTCTGACGTTCAAATGACACGGTTCCTTAAACCGTTCAATTTAGATGAAGCAATAAAATAAACATGCTGATAGCAGCTGGATGAGAGTAGCAGAGGATCGAGTTGAATGACTTGTGATTGGAGAGGTTTATATCCAGCATTGGCATGCTGTGCTAAATGTGATTCTTACAATGTAATTTTTATTTATTTATTGAAACTTTATGCACAAGTAAAAATACCGTACAACGGCGGATTTAATACCTGTGGCATTTTTTACCAGTCAACCTTAGGGGGACGCAGAGACAAAACATGACAGGTGCAACATAAGGGATTGTTAACACGAAAATAACTATAAAATACCAGAATAAGTACACAGATACATACATACATATAATTAGAATAAACTTTGTCAAAGAAATAACGATCAGCAGAGGAGAAAACGAATCCAGAAAATCAGCGCTGTGATGTCATTTTCAAATAAATTGAACCATGTCACATTGCCATAAGGATTACTAAGACTTACTATAGCAGCTTGAATTTACCATAACTGGTCGGTCCCTTTTGATCAATGTGGTTACTTCGGGCATTCTCTCTGTAGAGATGAATAATTGAATATTGATACTATTGAGACAATGAACATAATCAGTGTAAGACTAATGACTCTCTGACCGCAATTACAGTTCTATAATTAAGATACTGACTGTTGCATTATATCCGTACAGTACGACACAACTTAGATGTAGCATCGGCAAAATTCGTAAAACCGCTCACAATCCGAACTTAGTGCGCCTTCAAAATTACCAATCTTTATTACTGCTTTAGGTGAAAATTAACGCAATAACTTGTAAAGTCATATAACCAAATACATTCGTAAAATTGAAATGAATAAAATATGCAAATTTTCAAATTAACGCGATATCTAAGTTGTGTTGTGTACCTATATTTCCCAATTTGATGGATAGAGGTAGATATACCTCTGTTTACCCCTTTTGGGGAATACAAGTGTGTTGTCATACTTATACACACACACTCGCACATCACACATATTCATCAAGTGTTCGTCTCCCTTAAGTACCATTTATAAGTGGTACCTACGTAAGGGAGAGCGGAAGTTTTATGTGTATTATATTATACATTAATATTAAACTAACATATACCTACTAAAGAAATCCCGATGTTTTGATGATATGATATAAACCATTAGGTTAACATATTAAGGACCATCGAACTACATTAGTACAGTACAACTATGTTTTTAATGTCCCTCGGCAAACCTCGTGTTTCGTCAGTCGTCGGATTTCTATCAGTTGCCCTTTGCACTTGGTGCAAACCGGACGCTCTCAATCAACTTGGAAGTATATTATAGAGTTGTTAATACTCTTTTAATTTAATGTAATTTATTTTAAAATTGGGAGGAAAGCTGCTGAAGTCACAGGCACGACAGATAGGAAAATAGTTTTACAGCTCTATATAGTACACACGGAAATCAAAACAAAACAACAATAAAGTACTTAGTTCTGAATTCAAATTATTATACAAGATAAATCTAATAGTTGATGGACATGGAAATTAGCATTCGTCTGTATTTGGAAATGCGACGATTTCCGAGGGACATTAAGAAAATATAAATATTGTAGTTCTTTAGTCAAGGTTGATGATTTAGGCAACTGGGGGTTTTAGAAATTAATACAAACCTAATGGTTTTTACCATACCATACAAATGGTTTAGACCCGCCCCTGCTTCTCACGGTTTTTACGACATGACAAAACATCGGGATTTCTTTAGTATATGTTACTTTAATATTAATATATTGTTGTAGAAAACCGCATCATAATCCGTTACGTAGTTTAGAAGAACAACGCGGTCACAGAGACAGACACGAAAAGGACTTTATTTTAGGACTAGCTTCTACGAGTAGGTACTTGCGACTTTGTCCGCGAGCCTATAACCTTCCTCGAGAATTGGGCTATCCAATACAAAAAAAAAACAGTGGTACTCCGGGAGTGCCGACAGAAGTGAAAACTTGAACAATTTTATTGTGCAGAAAATACTTTTCTTTTTTTAAGTCGTTAAAAAAAGGGAAATATCAATCATGTCGTTGTCATGTCTCAATGTTTGGAATGTCATTAATCCCAAAGAAAATGTTTCGCGCGTTGATGTCTTTTAAATGGTCAAAAGCTGGTGTCGGTAACAGTGTCGCGAGTTCAATTGTTTTTCCCATCTCAAAAATGCCCAACGCGCCTAAAGAAGTTTTCACTTCAAAATAAATTCAAATCCGACTTGTAGTTCCAGAAATGCTCCCTACATACAAACTTACAAACAAATTTTATCTCTTTATGTATTTAAATATGTATAGACGTACTCGTCATTTAATCAAAATTGACAATACACAACAAAAAGCTAACCATAAAGATCCCCGACACACAAGTTACATTATAATCGAGCTAAATATACCCTGCATTAGTGCAATGTAGTGATAAGTAGTCAGCTCAACAATTACGAGGACCATTAAGCAATGTGTTTCAGTAAGCTGAACCTTAGGATGACTTTCCACCGCCGATGAGGAAGCGACTAGGCGACTAGCTATCAAAGTTTTCCTCGCTCAAGAAACGTACAAAAGATTATAGGTCCCGTGTGAGTAAAAGAGATACATATGACGGCGAGGGTAGGTGTCTCTTTCGTAATTACGAGTATCAGCCATATTTTAACTACTGTGGGCGTACTGTGGGTAGTGTTGGTTATTGCGCTATAGAAAAAACCGTTTACAGTTCAGATCAAATTATAATTTACTATCAAATTAATCCTACTAGAAATTCACACACTGTATGTTCACAATACAACTATTCGGAATGCGCAACAGTTTCTGAACGTGTTCACTGCTTGACCGCCACCGATGAACTCTGTTTAACTCCGGTTCCGGCCGGTCCGAGCGTTATGTTCAGACTCTGTCAAACGCCGCTAGGCGACGCTGGCGTCCCGATTAGTCAACTCAGTAACGTATTTCCTATACATATATTAATAGTTGATCGCTGACTGTTCACACCGCCGGCGAGTACTCGTTTGTCGCAGCGACAAGAGCTATCAAAGAGAGCACTTGCTCGCTTGGCGGTCATAACACTCGCTGACTAACAAGCACACGCACCCGCGCGCACGCTTCGTACATACGCATACCAGATAATAATTGCTTGTCGCTCGCTTACTTGTTTTTAGTTGCTAGCTCTCTTGCTTCTCGCTAATGACCGGCGGTGGGGCAGGTGCCTTAGGGTGGCTTCCTACGAGTTACTCAGGCATGTTGCTGTGGGGAAGTTGTGCGAAGTAAATCAGGTAATGGCGGAACTACATTTTGTGGTAAATTGAACTGGACAGTCTCCAAAAAATATGGATTTGATGTTGAAGTAAAAAATCATAAATATTTTATTGTTTCAGTTACAGTTATTAAATTAACACGCAGACCTAAGAAAAAAAAGATGATGAGTTCAACGCCCAAAGACGCCTTACCCTTTGCCTACATCAGCAAAAGTCCTGAAAGAGTGGAAAAAAATGGAAGAATGTTGAATGAAACGTTAAAAAAAAACTACCTACTTTACAATATGCTACATCCAAAATAATGCAACAAAATGAACAAAAAAGTCAACTATTTCATAATATTCTGCACTCTATCGATAACATTCCAGAGTCGAAACCAAAAAAATAACCGCACCTGTATGCAGCCGTAAGTATCGAGAACAGGGCAGTATCGGCAATCGATAAATTGATACATACCTAAATATTCAACTTTGACAAATCTGCTTAGTACAAAAGACTTTTCCGAGCTAGACCACCGTCGGAAAACTGAGAGGAATGCAGTCAACAAAACAAAAAAAAAACAAATTTAGTGTCGTAACAGTGTCGCAAAATCAATGGTTTAGTCCCTTCTCAAAAATGCCCACTGCGCTTAAAGAAGGTTTCACTTAAAAAAAAATTATTAATGTGCTACATCCAAAACATTGCACAAAATTAACAAAAATGTCAACTATTTCATAACATTCTGCACTCTATCGATAACATTCCAGAGTCGAAACCAGTCAACGCTGAAAAAATAACCGCACCTATATGCAGTCGTAAGTATCGAGAACAGGGCAGTATCGGTAATCGATAAATCGATACATAAATACTAGACTGACAAATCCGCTTTGTACAAAAGACTTTTCCAAACTAGACCACCATCGGAAAACTGAGAGGGATGCAGTCAACAAAACAAAAAAATCTAATTTAAAAAAAAAAAAAACAGTGGCACTCCGGGAGCGCCAACAGAAGTGAAAACTTGAAAAAAAATCGGCACTGCGGTAATCAACGCGTTGATGTCTTTTTAATGGTCAAAAGCTGGTGTCGTAACAGTGTCGCGAAATCAATGGTTTAGTCCCATCTCAAAAATGCGCAACGCGGCTAAAGAAGTTTTCACTTCAAAGATCTTTGACATCATTCGTTGCCTACGTAGCGCAAAAATAATTATTTACTTCTTAGCTGGTTACTTCTGTAGTTGACATGTACCACCTAAAATTCAGCCTACCCCCTATGACCTTTATATCCATTCCCATCTCATCCATTTGACAATTCCCAGTTTATCACACATACATGACGTCACAAACGACAACCTAACAGTATATGCATGTTATGCAAAAGTATACATTTTAGATGAACAGAGTTGCTTCCCGCGCCTGGTAATTACGGCGTCATGAAAATCGCCGAGTATTTGAAATAATAATAACCCTACGTAAGCCTTTGATGTCATAGCGTCATTTAATGCCTTTGGAGTAGTATTTTGATGAGTAATTATCTTTTCATTAGTTCCTAACGTTTGTAAAGGGCCTATATCGTTGAGAAGGTAATTTTGCGCTCAAGGGTTGAATTTTGATTGAAGAAAATGTTTGTCCCTTTTTTGTTAAAAGGAAAGGAGGCACTTGTTCCAATCGAGTTGTAAATGTCAAAGTGTTAAGTACCTTTCAATATCTTTTCGTGCGTTTAAATTATATCATTTCTTATTTATTGCTTTACGCTAACTACACGACTTTTTAAATATTATTTTTGTATTTGCCAGGATTGCACGTTTCAAAGGCCCGATAAATTATTTGAGATAAGACTAAGTCGCATTGATGCCACTAGAGCTGCTTATTCCCTAAGGAGATAACACGTTAGCACTCTCGTACTCTCTGCAATATTCAACATTTTCCAGTAAGCCGTTGCAAAGAAGAATAAAAGTATAAGCGACATCGTATTGAACCTTTCCGCTGAAAATAAGAAAATACGGTCTTTTGAGAAAAAAATAAACTGCAACCTGCAACGTACATTTTCTGATAGAAATATTGTCACGGACGGAGGAATAATGTATTCAATTTGCCATGCGGATTTTTTGGCAAAGATTTTTATCGTACTTTTTTACCAATACGAACGTCTTCACGCGATACTAAAACTTGTAGTATAAAACAAACTCGAGGGCTTAGTAGTTAAATCTTGAGTTAAGTACGAGATTCAAGGTTTAGATCTCGTACGATGTGCGTAAATAAATAATGTACACTTCTGAGACCTAAGTGTAAAACGCCTTATCATTTATTATTCATGCATTGACACGATTTATGGTACTTTTGTAACGTAAATCCCGTCGATACGCCTTTACGAGTTCGCGAAGATTGTTCAAAAGTTAATTGGGGTACTTACCAATGAATCTACTCGCACTCTTCGCTATAGTTTCATTAATCTGACAGCAGAAGGATATAGAAGCGAAGCTTAAAAACACGCCTTGATAACTTTTCTTGATCATTGCTCCTCACTTTTGGCGCTTGGAAACTAATTTGTAAACTCTTGCATTTTTGTTTTGAAAAATATTTTTTTTGTAAAACTTCACTTTTCACATTATATTTTTTCTTTCGCGGTGTTTTGTTTTTGTTTTTGAATAATGCGCTTAAAAAGGCGCTTTAAGATTCGTGTCGATTGGTTGCTCGGTAAAGGTCGAGAGCTCTCGACACGTGAGCGCCGACTGAGCAAGGTTCCCCTAACTGGAACGGGAGAAATGGACCACTGCGCAGTACACTGGCTTAGCTCTCTGCTGTGTATTTTTTATTTCAAACAAGGTTGGTGCAGGAATTTCGTTAGATTCACACGGCTTTTCATATGCATAAAATGCTTTGAGTGGTTTGAAATTAAAAAGTTTTCAAACTCAATATTTACAATTTGTCGAGTCACTCTCGTTGCGTGTTTTTCATGTATGTTTCATGAAATGTTGAATTCTTTATATTTTGTTGGGCAGGTGTTCCATAAGTTCAATTTATTTTTGTATTTTGTATGGTAGTAACTTAAGGCACTTTGAATTGATGCATCAAGTTTAACTTCGAAGGCAGTTCTACGTATAAGATCGTATAAATTGATAACGTTACTTCGCTTCAGAGCGGATGGATTCAGGCGTATCTTATGTATACTCTAGGCCGATTGGGTCGTGTGCAGTTACGTTTGATACGCTTAGAATATTCTCTTAGAAGTTAGAAGCTATAAATGTTTGCATTGAATTGATTTGAATGCAGTCGTCTATTCATTTATTTGTTTGAGAAATAAGGACATTATTCACAAACTTTCAACGAGGCAATAAATCAGATAGGGAAGGGATTGTAATATTGACTTGCTAATTGTTTTAAACTTTCCATTTTCTAAATTGTTTCAGAACAATCATTAAATTAAATGCAATAAAATCAATATTCAAGGCAGATACCGTAACAAAACAGAAAATTGCAAACCAATGAATTTCAGAAACTTTGTGAAATATTATAAGGCTTTGTTATTTCTTCCAGAACTTTATTATTAACGTTCAATTCGGTTTTCTGTAACAGTACAATGTTCATGAAGAATCGAATCGTACAATCGATTGGTTCAACAATTGTTGATGTATCGAGTCTTTTAGATTAAGCACTCGCTATCCGATTTATTTTACAGTGTGTGAACAAAAATAATGGAGTGTAGGATCTATAAAATTGTCATCGGATTTTTTTGTGTTACCTACCTAAGCTTTTAAGGCCCGGTGGAATTATTGGGCTATGCCATTTTTTTGAGCCGATATTGTAAAACGATAAATTGTGAATATTTAAAATTTAAATTAATTTTGGACTACATAATAGTGTGTATCACTGCATACTGATTAAAACTCAATTCTAAAGCATAAGAAAAAAAAATAGGCTGTCATGGGGACTGCGAAATAAATATAAACTTAAAACGATGAAAATAACAGTAGTAACAAAATTTACAACTATGATAATTACCTGTGTACAACATGTAAAAAAAACCCTGTCCGATCCGTGAGAGTGTTGTTAGGTATCATACTGAGAGCCTATTTATGTGGTAATTATCAGGAAATCAAAAAAAAGAAAATCGTCTCATTTTTTTTCAATAGGGAATTTTACCGGGTTATTTACATGGGGCGCGGGCGGTCGTCGTTTAGCGGGTGTCTACAAGTCATAACTTATGACCCCTGTTGAAAATTTTTAATGAATTCGGGATAATTTTGGAACTAAAAATGTGATTTTTAAATAGCAAGATTTTTTTTATTTTCAATAATAATTAGATTTTTTATTACTTTTAGGTAATGTTATTGATGTACCTATGTGCCCTTTTCAGATCGGAAAGGGTTTTTGTACATATTGTATAGCTACAGAATTACAGATATACTGTTATATTATTTGATATAACATTAGCATGTCGGTGACACGAACTCATAAGATTTTCCCTCTATCTAAATCTAAATAAAAATATCTAAATAAATTTAAAAACTTATTGAGGTCAATAAGTTTTTACTTCAACAAAATGGTATTTCGAAATTAATTCAGCTATTCTCTTGAAATTTCTCTCCCGAGATGATTGACAGCAACAAGGTTCCCTCTATTGAAAATTTGAAATGCACCGTCTAGCCTCTCTTTGACACCCTATTCTTAGTTTTCATGCATATTGAGGTTAACTAAAGTTTAAATTTAGGAACTGGAGTGATTTTTACATAATTATGTGGTTTTAGCAAGTGGCAAAATATTTATTACCCAGTATTTTCGTATAACTTGGAAGTTTTATACCTGTTAATACTTTGCACAATATTTGAATAACTACTAATACTTTTATGATGCATGTGATAACGAAATTTGTTTTTTATAAATCGGATTAAAAACAAAGAAAAAATCTAGTTTTTCGCGAAAATTAAAATCACTGTTTCGAATTACAAAAAATATGTTTGGATAGCTTCGAAGTTGCGAAATTAAATTTAATACTTTGATATTCGCCGGAACATAGGGGCTCGTGGCTAAGAAATAACAACCGCACGGGTTGGTCGATCAGGTTAAGCTACGCTTGCCGCGGTAAGTCCGTGGATGGGTGACCATCTCAACATACCGAGACCCCTCCGTGCCTTGGCAAGCACGTTAAGCCGTTGGTCTCGGCTGTCATTCTTGGATCTTTGACAGTCGTTACGGGTCGTCAGAAGCCCGAAAGTCTGACAACCAGTCTTACCAAGGAGTATGGTGTTACCCAGTAAATGGGATGTGGAGGTCAGATAGGCAGTCGCTCTATGTAAAATACTGGTATTCAGCTGTATCCGGTTAGACTGAGAGCGGACTCCAACATAGTTTGGAACAGGCTAGGCTGACTGATTGATATTCGCTGGAATATTGCAGGAATAAGTAAAACAATGCACTTACATTTTAGCGACTTAATATGAATGTTTTAAATTAAATCATTTAAATTGCGTTAAACTGTCAACTGACACTACAGTCGTCACGCGAATCAACAAGCTGCAACAAAACAAATTGAAACAGAATAATCCTTCATTGAAAAGAATATTCATGTAAAATATTAACAGGCTGTTAATTATTTAAAACACTGCACTATGGTTGTGTACTGTTAAGAGATACTGAACACTGAAACATACCGCAGCCAAAAATCATTTGAGTAAAATTTTTAAGCTGTTGCATAGCTTTTATCGCGGGCTTTGAGCGCGGCGACCGAATCAAGAAATTCCGTAACGTAACGAAAATAAAACCTAACACCCCCACTCCGCCTACCATGTAATAACGGTTCCCATGACAACGTGATGTTGTCATGTGTTGTCATGGGAACGTAATTTTAGTTTTATGTCATAACGTCATCATCCCAAGTGTAGCGTTGACAAATAGGAAGTATGGAGGTTACAAATGCTATGCAATAGCTTTACCGCGGCAGTCCCCGAGTGCCACACGTTTTTTTTTTGTTTGATCGTGTTTGTGTGTGAGAGCAATGTTCGCTCAAAGTTCTTTTATTGGATGAATAAAATCTTTATTGTTTGTTTTTTGGACTTTTGTGTGGTGTCGCGGTGGACCGGAGATTATAGAATTACTTTGAAATATTATGTGAATTAAAAACTTGATATAACCCGATTTTCATAACTGTGCGCCTGTCAACGTCAAAATTTTACAGTGTATGTGGTGTAAATAATAACACTAACAACTTAACAAATAATATGACGGAACTGTGGAGACGACAAGAGTTGTGTAGACCGTATTAAGAGGCGTCGCGTCTGGGCACTGAGGAGATAGCCGTGCGGGTGAATTCAATACTAACAACATTTTTTTTTGGGTGGTAATCTATCAAATAACTTCTCCCGCTCTGGGCGGAGCGCGTGTCAGACTCTTACTGACTAAAACCCATCCGTGTTCCTTCAGTTGCCTGTATGTTGCCAGGGGCCACGGTAACCCTTTCCGACAAACCCGCAACCCCGACAGGCAATACTAACAACCTACGATTTTGCCAACTCGAAGCGCACAGTTATAAGAAATCAGTTATATTAAAGTCATCACGTACTTATGGTTGAAAGTTAAACATAAGGTGGTTCTTTTCTCAAAAGACCATCTCAGACATTAACCTGCATGGTCCTTATAAAGCCTGACCAAGATTATGTCTGGACTTTAAAAGAAACAGCGACCTCCGAGTTCATTTTAGTCTTTCTTCTCAGAGTAGTCAGAAAGAAAATACCGAATTAATCTAGTTTTAAAACGTAAGTTATTTTTGACGTGTAAAATGTTTTTCTTAAGGCGAAAGCGTCAGGGTAGCCCGCGAAATTCAAATTTTCTTACGTTTTTTGCAATTTGCAGGTCACTTATCAGGTTGAATGTTGATCTAAATATGATTTAAATTCAATTAAAATTCATTTATTTCGGACAACAGTGATCCATATTGTGTTAGTATTACAAAACAACTTATAATTTAGTGTTAGAAGTATTGATTTAAAATATTTGAAATAATAAACATTCAATGCAGAGGACGACCAGACAAGAAAACATGTTTCCGGTTGCGGCCGTATCAAATATATATTAATAGAATTATAATCATAAAAATCATCATTACAACTTTCTAAGTTCATATAATCCTATTGAATGACTATTTCATGAAATCATGACATTTTAGGATCATTCTTACTTGTGAAGTTCTGTTGCTGATTCTAATTATTGTAATTCTGTGAAGCCATATTTGTTACGGTCGCGAATCATATTTTAATCAAGATACAACCTAACACTGACCTGCAAATTGCAAGCTACCCTAGCGCATCCCCCTTAATCAATTGACAGAAATAAATATAATTTATCATAAATTCGGTCGTCAATAACAGTACAAATGCTTGTTTTCCAAATTATTAGCGGTGGGACAGTTACAGGCATTTATAGTTAGCACGTTAGTTGCCCTTGAAGAAATTGCAGAAACCATAAACAGTGTGACTATGAATTTTCGCCCCATATTTTTAAAGTAAAAGTGAACAGTATCTTCAATCTACATACTAGCATACTTGTCTTATAAAACCATTCTATGTGAGCATGGCCTTGGCTGTTCTTTAGAAATATGACAATGTGTTTTTGACAAAGAAAACATTTTGTTAATGAGCGCAAGACCTAATAGGGCAAAAGGAATGTCGCTAGCTGAGACTGGGATGTATTATTTTGCTACTATCTCGAATATTGCGATAGATTTCATTGTGAATAATACTAATTGATAGTAGAACAAAAAAAAACAACCGACTTCCAAAAAAAAAAAACACTACAAAGTGAAAAATAACTTTAATTTCGGAAGTCGGTGTCTTGGGTTTTGTGTTTTGCCACCGACTTCCGAAATTAAAGTTATTTTTCACTTTGTAGTGTTTTTTTTTGGAAGTCGGTTGTTTTTTTTTTGTAAAAAGTTTTTATTTTTCACTTTTTAGTTGTGGTACCTACCCCACACACATTCAAATACCACTACCTGCTACCAGTGACAGGAACTTATCATATCATCTACATACTAAGTAGGAAAAAAATACGTATTTTGTAGCTAACTCAAAAACTACCCAAGCAAAGTTAATAAAATTTATATGGGACCAATTTGGGAGCATACCCTTTCAAACAAAAAAAGAATTTTCAAAATCTGTCCACAAATGACGGAGAAATCGGTGGACATACATAAAAAAAAAAAAAAAAACATACGCGTCGAACATATAACCGCCTCCTTTTTGGAAGTCGGTTAAAAAAACCGGCCAAGTGCGTATTGGACCACGCATAATGAAGGGTTTCGTAGTTGGGATGAATTTATCTCAAAAACAAACTTAACTTTGTAGTACAAAAACATGTTCTCGTATGAATGGAATAATAAGGAATGTATGGGAAAACATGTTTTTGCAACTGTAAATGTAAGTTGGTCGATTATGACGCGTTAGCTTGTAGAGCTTACATAGCTGTGCGGGAGGGGGGGGCACTTGACTCTAACAAAAATTTGCAATTTAATGCTTAACATTTCGCAAACGGATCCCTGAATTCAGAAGTGGTTTTCACATACTCAGAATGTTTTTGAAGGACCTTTCCAATACATCACACCAAGGGATAGAAAAAAAAAACATCACCACTTTACGTGTAGGGGACGTACCCTAAAAAAATGTTTTTCATAATTTTGTTTTACCACTTTGTCGACGTAATTAATATGTATACCCATGCCAAATTACAGCTTTCTAGTACTAAGAGTCTCGGAGCTAGACCGCGGACAGACAGACAGACAGACAGACGGACATGACGAACCTATAAGGATTCCTTGTTTACTCCGGAACCCTAAAAAGGAAGGATAGTCATTCAAGATTACTTGACTCGAATGTTAGTCAATTTAAGGTTAACTAGCTTAACTTAACTCACGGTGTTATTGAATTTTCTATAAAACCTAAATGTACTCAAAGTCCAGTGTATTGTGTGTTAGTAGTAGTGAGATCAAGATATAACAATTGCTGACAATTGGAGTCATTACTAGTACCTAAAATCAGTGTTATTGTGGGAACAAAATAACTATGTTTACATTGGCTGCAAACATTGCATTGGTGTTCAAGTGTCAAAATCAGTGAGAGAGGACTGTGCCAGCACGATCTGCGATATATATCTTTGACTTTGCGATGTTTTTTTCGGTTACAGTGACCTTATTATTGATTTTCGTGTCTACGGTTTGATTTCAAATTTTGCCTTATCATTCTATACGCAGTAAAGTTTGAATCAACGCCATCTATGTAGCGGCTTGGGACTCAGTTACCTGGCATCTGTGTTACTTTCACTCTTGACTGACTGATTGATCGATTGATCTTCATTGTACTCCATCGCCATATGATAGGTGGCGCTACGTATATCTTGTTGCATCCAGGCTGTACCGTGAATCGAGCAAGCGATCGAATAATAAGTTTTGTGGTTGTCGCGTTAGGTGGCGCCACTTTTACCTTCGTTGACTAATAACATTTTGCTCAACCATTCGAATACTCAAGATGAGCTGCAACGGATGCAACAATGTGCTGGCATCTGATGCTGGTTTCCTGATGTGTAATTTGTGCGAAGGTAGATATCATTATCAGTGCCTAAACTTTTCTTTGCATCAATTTATGGCACTAACGCATGAATTCAAGACTGGCTGGAAATGTCCCTCGTGCTGTAATATTACGCGTCGCACCCGTCCTAATTTGGACACACCTGTTCGTTCTAGCACGCAGATTCCAGCATATGAGGACAATAGCATGAATATGTCGTGCGATAACATGGAACGACGACCACCCTCGCCTGGCACTCCGAACTGTATGTACACGTCACTTCCTACAAGAGTTGATAATAACTCTACATCATCGCTGCTTGTAGACAACCAAATCCAGTCTTTTACCTTAGAATTGAACAAAACATTGCAGGGATGGCGATCTGACATCGATCGTACTATGGCAATATTTAAGGAAGATATTAAAAATACTTTGAAGGATTGGCGAAATGAGATGGATGCTAGCATGCACAGTTATCACGAAAGTGTTAAAAATAGTTTGGCCGACATGAAGCAGGAGTTGGGCTCTGTTTGCGCTGCCCAAGCTGACCTCAAAAGGGACGTGAAGGAAATGAACAACGATATGTCTAGTCTCAAACATTCGCTCCAGTTTCAGGCAAGCGATCAGATTGATCTTAAAAGACGAATTGAAGATATCGCTCGTCTGCAGGCAGAACAATCAGCCACTTCCAATACCTATTTGGAATCTAAAATTGAAGCGCTTGAACAGCAAGCGAGGCAATGCAATCTGGAAATCTGCAACGTACCTGACAAGCGTGGTGAAAACCTTTTGCAGATGTTGGAGGCGATTGGAGATGTCATTGGCTTTCCCATACCTCAAAAGGATATAATATCCATCCACAGAGTACCACATGCCCACCAACAAACTAACAGGCCAAAGAACATTATTGTAAAATTCTCCACGCGCATATTGCGCGATAATGTTCATAGCGCATTCCGGCAGACTAAGTCACTGAAAACGGATCAAGTAGGCATAACGGGGTCTTCAACAAATATTTACATTAACGAACATTTAACTTTAAAAAATAAAATATTATTTCGTAAATGTAAGGAAGCGGCAAAACTTCACCAGTTTAATTATGTTTAGATTAAAAATTGTACTATTCTTGTTCGTAAGAAAGATGGCGAAGCTGCTTTTGCCATTAGATCTGAAGCAGATATCGCTAAAATCAATAGTGATTGTAAAAGTGATCCTCTTATTGTCGTTAATGAGTAATCGTTGCACTTGTATTTGTTTATTCGATAATTGCAATTACTATTTAATGTTGACTGTTCTTAGTCTGCAATTCAAATTATTATCTGTACTGTGCATGTTTTATTATTATTTTTTTTTTTGTGTTCGTAAATTTTGCATCGTTTTCTATTGTGTTATAAATTATAAATCAACTCAGATCTCATACCTATTAAATTCAACCTATTTGCTTATCACATTAAAAATTAATAGCACTATTGCTAAGAAATATGTTGTTGTCGTCTTTATAAAGTGTTGCGATCTTTACTGCCACCTGCTTTGGCCAATGTTATTTCCCATTACTTTAATTTATGATATTTTGTTCTTGGAATTGTATACATACTTTCTGCTTGGACACGCTCTTTTCATGAATACACACAAATATTTTAATATTAACAATGTCGCATAAAAATATCACCATTTACTACCAAAATTGTAGGGGTATTCGCACAAAACTGCAACAGTTACTCACGAACATCCTTATGAATACATACGATATCATTATCTTAACTGAAACCTGGCTAACACCTGAAATTTATGACAGTGAGTTCATAGACCAGCGTTATAGTGTGTACCGTTGTGATCGTGATCGGACTGCTACTAATAAACGGGATGGCGGAGGTGTACTGGTTGCTATCTTACGCACTTTAAAACCTTCTGAATCAAGTCTCTCATTAACACAGTATAGTGATCTCTCAAACACTCATATTGAACATATTATGGTTGAGTTGCCCAGCACTGTAAACAACAAAAGACACATTGTGAGTGCTGTCTACATACCACCTAAGACTTCTACTTTAATCTATGACAAGCACTTTGAATTGCTACAAGAAGTGTTAGGCCATCCTAGTGTTGAAAGTTTCTTTGTTGTAGGAGACTATAATCTGCCTGAAGCCAATTGGCAAGTATCATCTGCAACAGATATCTCAAATATTGCTTCATCATATACTGGAGGAGCTTCAGCCTGCCCAAATTTAAATATATTAATCTCACTTTTGGGTGCTTCTCAATATAATAACATTGTGAACGGTAAAGGTAAAATTCTTGATCTGGTCATTTCTAACAACCCCTGCAATATTTCTCATATTATCACAACTGCTTTACTACCAATTGACACCTACCATCCAGTCCTGACGTGTGAGACCTGTTTAAACGTCAAAATCACCCCTATGACTAAAACTCCTCTTCACAAATATTGTTTTCATAAGGCCAACTTTGACAATATTAATTGTAACATACAACAACTCAACTGGTCTGAACTGCTATGCCCTATGAATTCTGAAGAGGCTCTGGATAAATTCTACACCGAAATGGATAATATCATTAAACAAGACACCCCACTAGCCCGACCTAGATCAGTTGGCTATCCCATATGGTTCTCTCGCACTCTTATAACTATTTCTAAAAAGAAACAAAGGGCTTGGATTAAGTGGAAGAAATATAATAACATTTCTGATTATGAATCATTTTCAAACCATAGAAAAAAGTTTAACCAAACATGTCATAAGTGTTTCAGTTCGTACATCAGTTCTGTAGAGGACAATCTAAGTAGAAATGTGAAACACTTCTGGACCTATGTTTCTAATCGTAAAGATAAACCTGGAATCCCATCTAAGCTTGAATACAAAAATACTGAAACAAATAGTCCAGATTTGGTTTGTAATATGTTTTCTGACTTTTTTTACTCGGTATATGAACCGCCTTCTCCATCGTTGTCTCAATGGAAGCCTCCGCAGGACAACAATGAACTACACGATGTTTCTATTTGCAACCTTTCTTTTAGTGAGGATAATATATTGAAGGAGCTTAAATCCATAGATCCTGTGAAAGGCCCCGGACCCGACGGACTTTCGCCTTACTTCCTTAGAAATACTGCGACTACCATCTGCAAGCCCCTTTTTATAATTTATAATAAATGTATTTCTGAGGGAGTTGTTCCGAAACTGTGGAAACATGCGTATATCGTGCCCGTTCACAAAAGTGGATCTAAGCGCAGCGTAGAACATTATCGTCCCATTTCCATCCTGTCTGCCTTGTCGAAACTCTTTGAAAGATTAGTCCATAATAAAATCTATCCTGTACTCCACAACATCATTATTCAACAACAGCATGGTTTCGTCAAACGGCGGTCAACAACTACAAATTTATTATTATTTTCTAGCTTCTTGTTTGATTGTGTTGATAGCCGTGTACAAGTAGATGCAGTGTACACAGACTTCTGTAAGGCCTTCGACAAGGTAGACCATGAAATACTATTAAATAAAATAGCGTTCAATGGAATCCGTGGAAATCTTCTGCGATGGTTTACTTCTTATATAACCAATCGCAGTCAGAGGGTTGTAATCAATGGTCACCAATCTAACATCGCACAGGTGACCTCTGGCGTGCCTCAAGGCTCTATACTTGGTCCCCTTTTGTTTATTTTATACATAAATGACATCAGTCAATGCTTTCACAATACCAAGTTTCTGCTATATGCCGACGACCTCAAGGTATACAGAGCCATACGACAAACAAATGATTGCCTTCTGCTGCAACAAGATTTGGACCGACTATCCTGTTATTGCCAGAAAAATAAGTTGCAACTAAGTTTACCCAAATGTAACTATTTAAATTTTACTAAAAATAAAAATAAATTAAACTACGCATACACGTTGTGCAATGCCCCCCTACTTAAAGTGGACTTCATTCGTGATCTCGGTGTTATCCTTGATTCTAAGCTTTGCTTGGACCTTCATATAGAAAAGATAGTTAATAAAGCGTATCAACTATATGGATTTGTAATGCGATCAACTGTCGATTTTAAAAAGCCTTCTTCCTATATTTGCTTGTATAAGTCTTTAGTACGTTCTCAACTGGAATATGCCGTGTCCGTCTGGAGTCCATACTACAAAAAGTACGTTGAAATGATTGAGCGTGTTCAATACAAATTCCTGCGTACCATGCATTATAGATGCTATGGATATTATTTGCCATACCAAGATTTGCTTGCAAAGTATAAGCTCGCAGCACTTGATAACAGACGTAAGTTCTTAGAAGCCATGAATCTATATAATATTGTAAGAAATATATTTGACTGCATTGAATTGTCCAACATGGTATGCTATGCGGTTCCTAGGACAGTCCACAAGCGAAAAGTGCGCGCTGGCAGATTATTCTCAGTGGGTACTTGCAAGTCCAACTCTGGCCTGCGTTCGCCTGTTCGCAGAATGGTCGATTCCTACAATGGGAATTTTGAACACATAGACATTTTTGTTTGTGCTCCCTATACGTTCAGATCTCTTATACTCAAGGAGCTTTCTTGAACACATTTTCTTCTATTTTTGTGTACCATTTCTTAAAATTTATATGGTTATACTATAAATACGTTAGTTAAGAAAAAAATGTATATGTAACCCTAGCGATTATTTTCACTGTCACTGTCCTGTTGTTAATCCGTGAACAGCGTTGTGGGCTGCAATATTGTCTATATTGTTTTATGTATTTCTTGTTCCTATGTTTTATATTGTAGCTGTTTGTTGTTCCTATTGAATAAAAATAAAAAAAAAATAAAATAAAAATTTTTATTACATGCAACTCTGAAAATATTGACCCTAAATCAGAATGGTTTATTCTCAACCGAACCATCGGCGTCGCGACAAAACTAAACGCAGTCAGAAATCTGCATTCTAAGTTCAAACTTCCTAACCCCCTGTTTGCCGCATACCTATTTCCAAGCCAAAGAAAGCCTAAAGCTAGTAAATTCTAAAACGGTGCAGGGTTACGTAAAGGTCGCTCTTGCAGCCTAGTGTTATGTCACACGCGGATTTGGAACAAATAAAAGTTTCCAAAATTAAGTCTCGCTTAACTCATACATTTTAATTTTCTCGACTATCATTGGCTGGCAGGTTCGTTGGCAAGTTCTTTTTTAACACGATTTTATTAGCTGAGCTTTTAATGAGCTTATTTGCATAGTGTGAACAGGGAAGTTTAGCCTATTTTGTTCATAGAAGTAATAAAAATAAGTAATATTATAAAGAGGTACAATTTGTTTGTTTGTATGTATGTAGGGGGTAATCTCCGGAACTACCAGTTGGATTTGAAAAATTCTTTTTGCATTGAATAGCCCAATTATTGAGGAAGGTTATTGGCGGACGAAGGTGCTGACAGAAGCTAGTTGTTCATAACTTGTTGGTCATATTTTAAACTGTTTATTTTATTTGCATAGCTGGCGAAACTTGTGTGTACTGTAGCTACACCTCTGCCCAAACCTTCAGGGAATACAGTCGTGACGTTATTGTGTGTGTTATTTTGTTAGCAATTTGATGAAAACTAAAAAAGTTATCAAAACAGTTACTCAATAAAAATACGCAATAGGAACGTCTTATAGGAGTCGCATATGATGCTTAACATCTGACATCTTGGCTGACAGTACCAATCATCATCATCATAATCGTCATCGTCATCATCATCCTGTTTACAACCTCTTGGAAAATGGTTTCATACCATCTGACGGCCAACTCTAGGACCGCGCGCGCTCATTGGTCAAATCAAATATATCCGTCCCTTTTCACGAAATTACTCTCACAGATTGCAGGAAAGCGAGAGGAAAAATATTACACAGCAAAAAGTGGCTGTGTGCTTATGACCACACGATAGAAGTAAAAACTTACGATGAAGCCGAGTATATGCGAATCAGCACCGAGTATACGCGAGTATTCAGCGTCACCGACCGACTGGAGCCGAGTATACGCGATTCAGCACCGAGTATACGCGAGTATTCAGCGTCACCGATCGACTGGAGCCGAGTATACCAGATTCAGCGTCATTGACACGAGTATGACGGTTCAGTTTCATTCACTGATCACAAAAAGCGAAGTGCTTAAGAAGTTTTCTCTTCAAACACCGTAACGTAGGTTGTCAAAAAATATAAAAAATTGCAATTAAATTAACTATTTAAAAATAAAAAATAAAATTTCACTCTTTAAAGTCAAGTTATAACAATGTTGGTTTGCCGTAAGCCATGTATAATTTATTTTACTAGCACAGAAACCTGTTATTATTTTAGTTTTCAACATTTCACGTCACTCACGAGGCTCATTTGTTATAATATAAAACGGCCTGTAATCATACACTGTATTAATTTTAGAGTTTAACTAAAAAGTTTGGGATATTAAGGTGTTATGACTTAAATACAAATAGCTGTCTGCGGGATAGTTTGCCTTTTGGACTGATAAATGTCGGATCCGGTCATTAGTACGGACACGAAACGAATCGCAAGCGCGCCGCTGGCGACAGAACGTGACCTACCCACACCTAAAGCGCGCGCTACTACAGAGTCGTGATGTTTTAAGACCACGGCGAGGAGGGATTCAGCCTCTGATCGCATTGAAGTTAAGACGTCGAGGAACTGTTCTCGATTCGTGGTGCTCAGTTATTGTGTTAGTTGTAATTTGTGATCATTGTGTTAATTGGTGATTTTAATAAACACCGTCGCACCCTGTGTGTGTATAATTTAGCTATTGTGATTAATTTGATAGTAAATTATAATGTGATCTGAACTGCAAACTGTTTTTCTATTGCGCATTAACCAACACTACCCACACTACGCCCACAGTAGTTAAAATATACCTGAAAATAACGAGAGTCACAACCCGTCTCCGACGTATATATTATATATAATAGATTAAAACGTTAATTTTATTTTATTAAATATAATATAATATATCACCACTAGCTGCTGCTCGCGGCTTCGTGTGCGTGGACCCTGATTCTTTTTCTAAAACAAAAGTAGCTTTAAGTTACCTACTCCTTATAACATCAGCTATCTGCTAGTGAAAGTCCCGTCAAGATCGGTCTAGCCGTGTCGGAGATTAGCCGAAACAAACAGACACAAAAATTTAAAAAAAAAACAGTGGCACTCCGGGAGTGCCGACAGAAGTGAAAATTTAAAAAAAAATCGGCACCGTGGTAATCAACGCGTCGATGTCTTTTACTCCATGCACCGTGGTAATCAACGCATTGATGTCTTTTACTCCAGGGTGTCGGCAAATTGCGTTACAGTGTTGCGAAATCAATGGTTTAGTCCCATCTCAAAAATGCCTAACGCGCCTAAAGAAGTCTTGACTTAAAAAAAAAAATGTTAGAAGTACCATATATAGGTACTTTCATATGCATTTAGTAAAAAGCACACATTACAAACAGCCATTTCGACTAAATTTATGTATATGTCACGGCTAAAACCCGAAGTGTGGCTACACCTAGTTTTAGCCGGTTAGAACTTGGTGCGGTTAGCAGTTGGTTAAAGTTAGTTGTAGCAAATGAAAATGGCTGAAAGGTAGGTTAGGTTAGGTTAGAACTGTGACTACATAACACACCGCACGAGCCGAGCGAGCGAAGCGAGCGGTGCCGCGGCAGCGGCCGGCGAGTGCCAGGATCCATTTAGGCAAGTTTAACCAACTGCTACCGGCCGCACCTAGTTCTAGCCGGCTAAAACTAGGTGTAGCCGCACTTCGGGTTTTAGCCGTAACATATATATAGATTATGTTTCACGGCTGTGCTTGATTAGACTAAGAGAAAAATTCATAGATCCTACATTGACTTTACTTTGCTAAGTAATCTTAATATTTCATACTAATAAAAACTTTATTCTTAGGACCAATAATGTTGATATTTGTATGAAACGCCTAATTTACTTAGCAAAGTCAAAGAGTCAGTGAATTTTATCCAAGGTTAAAAAGATACCTAGGTATTTTCTTGCCAGAAGTTTTGTTTGAATTATTGTCAGAATTATGGTTGTCAGTTAATTTTAAATTGAACTATTCTGAAATTGTTAAGCGCGTTTATTCTGAAAATGGGCAACGTCGCAAATAGATGTCAAATATTTCGCTGTTTTGGTTAATTTGGCAATATGACTATATGGAAGGACTATAAGGAATGTAGCTAACTAGGGAACTAAATTATTGATTATGAAATGCAATTATAACCGTTTTAGGTGTAAAAAAGGCATTTGGAAAGTTTCCAAATACTTTTTTACATCTAAAACTAAATATCCGGTGTTACGATATTAATTATTGCATTTCATAATCAATATTTTAGTGCCCTAGTTAGCCACATTTCTTAATTCCATACAGTAATATTGCCAAATTAATCAAAATAGGTAAATATTTGACAGCTATTTACGACGTTGCCAACTTTTAGGATATACCCTCTTAAAACATTCTAAGCACTTTTCAAATCTAAAAAATTACTACCCACCTCTACTAAGTTGAATATTTAATCAATAAGTTAGCCCAGTTTAATTAAATCCGACGAAAATAGTTGGACCAGACTGTCTATGTACTTTTTGTAGCCGTTTGATTTCGCCCCGGTCTCTTGAAGCCAACTCCCTTGAAGTTAGTAGACTAGAGAGAGTACCTAGAACTAAACTTCATTCCATATTTGATATGACTAAGGACTTTAGTTCTTGGTACATAAAGCACTAAATTAGTTTCCTGAACTTTCGTAGGCAGCTTCTCAAATTTACATAATGCAGTGTATGTTTTAATGCATGGTCAATGGGACTTACTGAACTGTGTATAATGTGCTGTGAATTTATATTCTACAGCTGCGTAACGTTGAATATGTACACCATGTACTAAACCTCACAAAATATGAACTTTTTAATAGGTACCTACACGAGTTTTATACAAAAAAAAACTTTTTAATAGGTACCTACACGAGTTTTATACAAAAAAAAACTTTTTACAAAAAAAAAAAAACAACCGACTTCAAAAAAAAAACACTACAAAGTGAAAAATAACTTTAATTTCGGAAGTCGGTGTCTTGGTTTTGAATTTTCGTTCTTTGTCACCGACTTCCGAAATTAAAGTTATTTTTCACTTTGTAGTGTTTTTTTTTTGAAGTCGGTTTTTTTTTTTTTTTGTAAAATGTATTTATTTTTCACTTTTTAGTGTTGTGGTACCTACCCCAAACAAATTCGAATACCACTACCTGCTATGTAAATAACAGTGACAGGAAGTTATCATATCATCCACATACTAAGTGGGAAAAAATACGTATTATTGAAGCTAACTCAAAAACTACCCAAGCAAAGTTAATAAAATTTATATGGGACCACCTCTGAAGTATGATCTACCAAACAAAAACAGAATCATCAAAATCAATTCATAATTGGCGGAGTAATCGCGTAACAAACATACAAAAAAAAAAAAAAAACAACATACAGATGAATTGAGAACCTCCTCCTTTTGGAAGTCGGTTAAAAATGTGCATCGACGGGTGTTTCTTGCAAAATAGTGCCTTGAAAGATATGGCTATGGACGAATAAGTCATACTGCACATGTGACTAAGACAGCGTGATGTTCAGCGATGTTTCAGACCTGCCTGCGGCTGGTAATGTGGTGGTAAGACTTTAACCACCGTGTGACGCAAGCCGCGGTACACGGTACCGAATAAATTCGATGTTCAATTTTTTTTTTAAATTAGCTTGAGGCTTCGCCAAATAGAACGCGTACTTAGCGCGCGTTGGAACGCTAACCTGACGCCGCGCTATAGCGCCGAATTGTGTTGTACTATGACGTACGTTTACTGTCAAACAGAACGCCAGCGCTTAAACTTAGGCTGCAAGAGCAAGCGAAGCGAGCTCGGGACTTGGGGCACCTCGACTCGGCTAGGTCTTTTTGTTCCGGTAGTACGTTTCTGTGGGATAATCTACGTCCGCGCGTTTTACGTTAGCTTGGCGTCAGGCTACTGCTCTAACGCGCGCTAAGTACGCGTTCTATTTGGCGACGCCTTAAAAGTTTGTATTTATGTTCGACCTACATCCTACAGTGTCTGCCCATCTCAATTTGAGAACAGCGCAAGGTTAGATATTTTTTCTTGCATTTGTTTCCTCTTGGTTCGTAACACGTATCGCTGTGTAATTTCTGTCTGTCCCCTCGGGAACCTTCCGCGATAATATTAATGTTTAATCTCTATTACTTGGGAAAAAGTTGGGCTATAATCCTAGATTGTTTATAGATAAATTGCTAGGAACTTCTTAATATTTAGGTGCGATCGATTTAGTATTTCGGTTTACGCGTTGCTTTTGGGTGGGCCCGTGGGCTATTATGTTTAATTTAAAGTACCATAAAGCCTGCTGCACACCTTCCATTGTGTATTCATAGATGCCATTTGCCACTCAAACTACATTCCATAGACTAAGGGCACCTTCATCGATGAAACTGAACCCGATTAGCACATCTAAAACGCGTTCACAGCTGTCAGTATGTCAATATTCCACAGCAATGTTGGCACTGATAGCTCTGGAACACCATTTAGATGTGCTGATCGTGTTTAATTTTTTGTTAAATTCGCCATAAAGCTACAGAACAGCAGCAATTTTGCTAGGGGAAATTTAAGAGGGTTTATCCTAAAAGTTGGCAACGTCGTATATAGCTGTCAAATATTTACCTGTTTTGATTAATTTGGCAATATTACAGTATGTAATTAAGAAATGTGGCTAACTAGGAAACTAAAATATTGATTATGAAATGGAATAATTAATATCGTAACATCGAATTTTTAGTTTTAGATGTAAAAAAAGTATTTGGAGACTTTCCAAATGCCTTTTTACACTTAAAACGGTTACAACATCATATTCATTGTTACTATTGCAATTCATTATTAATATTCTAGTTCGCTAGTTAGCCAAATTTTTTATTTCCATACAGTAACATTGCCAATTTAATCAAAACAGCGAAATATTTGACATCTATTTGCGACGTTGCCCACTTTCAGAATAAACGCACTTAAAACTTTAAAAAAGACAGACACACAGGAATTGACCATGTTTCTTCAAACCTGTTATTTATCCCCTAATTCAAATTGAGAATCTCATCTGAAAGCTGCCAGTATCAAAAACGGTTACAAGTTAAATCTCATATCTGAGAAAGTTAAAACGTCAATAATTCAATCTGTAAATCTATCGTGATAACAACTTAGAATTCTGTTCAGTTGGCAATACGGACATCGAGACGAATGCTACAATCAATCGATTCCTTATGAATATTAAACGCACCAACCATCAAGATATCAATGGGATGAGAGAATACCATCAATCTACATGCATAATTACTTTGTATTATCTGTTATCTATGAGGAGATACTACTGAGCTATGAATGCTTTAAGGGGACGGTGCTAAATATCCGTCTTTCACATCTTAATATTTACTGAACTGTATCATAAATGTCAGTCAGAAAATAAGAAAGACTTTCATAGCAGGAGAACAATTTTTGGTGAAATTACACTTATGCTTATCTTTTCACTGGTTTTCAATAAGCGACATCTAAATGAAAAGCCAAATAAAAGCGCACTGCTGAATTTTCAACGCTGGGCTCGGCATTTTTCTATTTATCTCTTTCTGTCACTTAGAGGCGTCATTCGCTAGAGAGAGAAGTTCATCTGCACGAAATCGCGCTTTCAATGCTAAAGATTACGGATGGATGCTTGCGAACGGACTCCATCAGAACAGTCATTCAAATGCCAAAAACAAATGACGATCATAGACGGCTTGCATCGTAATATGAGAGGATCCAATTCGGTTGCCTAGCGTGAAGTGAGCGGAAACCATTTTCTTTTTTCGACCAATTCATGGCGATCATTGAACAAAAGGTTTCATGAATAAATCAATTGTCTCGTCACAGAAATTCCAATTATTACTTTGTTCACTATCCGTCAGTCCATCGCAAATGCGTATTTAATTTGACAAAGAGAATTCGAAATACGAAAAATGCAAAACCTTCAGTGAAAAACTCACTGTACAGTTTTTTTGCCCGAAGTTCAGCACCGTCGTCCAACAGGTTTGAATTTACTGCAGAAAATATAAGAGCTCTTATGTTCCGGGGAACGCAGAGCGGGGTCGGCATGCCAAGTTACCGTTATTTATTCGTTTATCTAGGTACCTGCAAATGTGGTTGAGGTTACATTTAAGGTACGTAGCTGCAAGACTATACCTTGCTGAGACAGTTATAGGTTTCAATATGTCCCATAACAATCATAAATTGTACAGTAGGGGGCGTTAATTTGGCACATAGGACTGAGATTGACTCTCTCTTGTTATTTTTAATGCACGCACGGTGATGCCTGCGGATAATTTTCTATGTTATTTAATCATATTTATTCATATAATTGGTTGTAAAGTAGCATTATATTCTAAATACATTATTTTATTTTATTTTGTTATCTATTTATATTTAATTCATTAAACCTAACTTGGTTTCCGTACGTCTTTTTCGAGTGACTACTGAAAATTAGCGCTGTGCTGTGGGTCCCCATAGCACAGCATCATGCTGAGTAGAAGCCTTCTTGTCACAGTCATGACGTGCCAGCAGCTGCCGCATATTTCTGTTTTGTGCTCGTGATTATATTTAAATCTATTGTTTTATTTTATTGTTCTCTTCTTTTATGCATGTGTTTTTGTGACAAATAAACTTATTTTTCTTACGTCGCTTATGTAGCCCCCCCCTGCCAGCTAAATGGTTAGTTTTGGATACGTGAAAAAGATCACAGCAATAGTTTATATAACGAAATTAAAAGGAAAACTATCACAGCTAAGTAGGCTCTACAAGTTAACGAGTAATAATCGACCAACTTATATTTGCAGTTGCAAAAACATATTTTCCTATAGGTACATTCTGTATCGGAGAACATATTTTTCAACTACAAAGTTAAGTTTGTATTTGGGATAAATTCATCCCAACTACGGAACCCTTCATTGTGCGTGGTCCGACACGCACTTGGCTGGTTTTTTTGCTTACATAGCTAATTTCATACACAATCATATTTTTAATATATTTTAATTTGTAAGTTTTTATGTTAAGTTAGGTTATTAGGTATATTTTAATAATAATTTAATAATTTACTATTGTATCTGTTAATAACTATCTTTAATCTTATCTATAATAAAATTATAGGCTCGAAAAAGATTATTATTATTATTTTTCTAATACTCGGCCGCGTGCTTGCTCTTTTTCCAGTATCGCTTTTAAATCATGTCAAGGCCCCACTATCCGGCGCCCTTGATAATATTGCTGTCATCTCATCGCTCTCAGGGTCACAATGTGTGAAAATTGTGCAGCGAGCTATGCATGATCCTGACAAGATTTTGTTATTATTTCGTTTGTCGTCATTTTGTGTTTGACATAGGTAAATAATTAGGTAAAAAAAACATTTTGGTATTATTTGTTTATCATCAGTGGCAGTTCTTTTAAATGGTGGTCGTAATTTTGGTCATGTATTGCAAAAGACTAATAAATAATATTTGGTTTTTATCCTACAATGAATTTCAGTACTGTAGGATCCCACCTTTACATTAATTAACCTACCCACATAAATTTTACAAACCACTAATTAATTTTAATGGTAATAAATATTCGACTATCTATAAAAAATGCAGGCCACAGCATAAAACACCAGCCTATATCAATATCCGGCCAAAGTGATTTCAATTATTTAACTTGTCGGCGGCAGATTGACCTAGATAGTTTGACTGTTCCATATCAAAAGCAAAACCCAGTAAGAGACAAAAAAAACCTTAGGCAGCCATGTGGACAGAAGTGAAAACTTAAAGCAATGAAATAACAGTGTTTTTTTTTATTTACTAAATTAATTGCGGAATAAAAATAAAAATGTAATAATTTGTGAATTAAAATTATTAACTGCTAGCCAAGCGCAACACGTAATATTCATAGCTACAGAAACATACAGTAAACATAACCAAACGCGAACCATAAGATTTTCAATTTATCGTCTACCAAAAATGGCAAAACACGACTAATGAAGTTTTTACTTCAAAATATAGTTATTCATAATCTTTATATAAACATAACATTACGCCTGTATTCTCTGAAGGATTAAGCAGATACGTACCTATTATATAGTACATACATTTCGCCAGTTATGTTTAAGTCCCATGTAATAATAATGGGCGAGCCTTTTGCCAACAACCGGGCTCAAATCCAGACTCTGGGCAGCTACTGAGAAAGTCCAGATGAAAACCCAACAACACTTTAATCTTTACTTTCATAGTAATTCTCATCAAATTGTAAAAAACACCTGCTTTAACACTTTGCAATAACGGAGATTTTAATACCGCTAAAACTTACTAAATGTACTATATGGGTACCTACCCCTATTTCCTTGACCATTTCAAAATCTAGAGAGTATTTGGAACTTACTACATTTTTTAATAGTTAATTGCGTTACATTAACAGAAAATTAACCATAAAAAAATAGTAGGCTGTTTTTGCGCTCTTCTGGAAAATTTTGTTTGGAGCACTTACTGGGTTTTGTTATGGAGCAGCCGAGTTGATTCGCTGACAGATCGGTACTAGGTAAACCTGTGAGTGGTGGTAGGGTTAAATCAATTTCTCCTGCTGACGATTTTATCCAGAGATGTACGATTAAATATCGGAATAATTGGGATGTTTCTGAATCAATTTGTTGCAAGTCGGGATTAGAGATAATTTAAGGTCAAAGTCAAATCATTTATTTCAAGTAAGCCCATAAAAGACATTTTTGAACTTCAAACTTTACAAAAAAATAGCATTGATTCTAGTCGCCCGTACCAGAAGGTAGTTTTTGTATGGAGAAGAATGGGCAAGAAACTCCACCGTTACTCTTTAAAATGTTTTACAACATTTTGTATAAGTTTATTAGTTACATAATTATATGTGAAGACGATGCACCTAGAATAAAATTACTATACTACAATAGGTAAAAATAATTTAAAAAACTTTTTACAAAAAAAAAACAACCGTTTTCCAAAAACACTACAAAGTGAAAAAAAACTTTAATTTCGGAAGTCGGTGTCTTTGGTTATGAATTTTCATTTTTTGTCAGGGACCGGACAACCCCGCTTAAGAGTTAAGCCTTTTGACAGGGTAACCCGTACATGGGGTAACTCGTATCGCTGTGTTACCTTTTGTTCGAGTTACATCCTCGAAACCCAGCGAAATGGTTAACCCTTTTATAATGGTAACCACGTGAAGGGGTTAACCCCTTCAATAACTTAAGCCTTTGAAGGGGTTACCTTCACGAAAGGGTTTTATTCGTGTTACCCTGAATTACCTAATAAACTTGAGCTGCATGTAGGTAGGGAGGGATACATGCACCCGAGCGGCGCCTCATTGCGTTACTATTTTTATTTAGTTATTACGAATTTGACAACAAGTGACGGATGACAGATAAGCGGGCTAATAAATTAGGATGAGTAAAATAGGTAAGTGATTATTATTTAAAGTACTGAGTTACCTCAGTGTTAATATGGTGACATGTAGTTATATTTTACAAATGAATACTTACAAACCATTAAAGTAAAAATACTTGCAAAGGTACGAAATTGTTCCGTAGACTCTTACTAATAAGAGGCATGATCGCAGCGAAAACTAACGCAGTTGAGTACCTACGTAATCGAGCGAGTAGCCGTATAAAATACCTTGAAGTCTTGCAAGTTTTTCGGGTCGGTACCTGGTGTGTGTACTTGGAAGCAAATATCTGGTGAAAAAACCTGGTCGCGTAAATACGTACCTTCCCTAGGTAAAGCTATAAAATATACTAAGACTACATAGGCTGATTTTCTTGACACGCCGATGGTTGGCGTGGTCAATATGTATTTTGAAGCATTTTTTACTAACTCGCACAGCGCCGCGACCGCGGTCGAGCGCTGAGCGACGCCAGTGAGCGGTTTCGAATCACGCTAACCAATCGGCGCCGACGAAATACGCGCGGAACGTCGCGTCAACGTGAGAAGAAAACCAGCTATTTATGTAGTGTAGGTACCTACACTGCACTATAACAGTTTCGATGGTTTTGGTTCGAGTTGACAAGTAGATAGGTAGTATTAGTATCTACGATAATTACTAACACCAAGGTAATGCTATCTTATATTATAAGATCAGGCAAACAACAAGTATAAAACCTTAGGTACGTTTATGGCTTGAATGTCCTCCGGCCGACGCCGAATGACAAGTAGCCGGGGAGAAGAGGGTGGTAAGGCGGCAAGTGCAGCCAAAAGGAAGGCGAGGCGGCAGCGGCGCAAGGAGCGAAGCGTCGCGGCTAGGCTCCGCGCCCCGAAGTCCGCAGCTGTAGTGATCAGCCGGAAGCGGAGAAGAAGGGCGTGTCCTACCAGCACGTGTTCGCTAAGGTAGAGGCGGCGGTGGATCTCAAGGAGACCGCCAATTGCGTCCGGCTGAAAGTCACTGCTAATGGGGCCCGGATGCTGGAGATCCCCGGTGCGGACAGTGGCCCGGCAGCGGACGCTCTGACCTAAGCTTAGGGCTACCCTAAATGCGGACGAGGGCCGAAGGCTTCTGGTGGGTTGGGTCTCCGCGCAGGTCAAACTGCTGAAGCCCAGACCTCTGAGGTGCTTCCGCTGCCGGGTAGGCGACCACGTGGGAGTGAAGTGCACCTTGGAGGTAGACTGCAGTGACCACTGCTTCCGTTGTGGTCAGCCCGGTCATAAGGCCGGCTCGTGCAACGCCACGCCGCACTGCGTCGTATGTGCGGCGGCTGGCAAGCCGGCCGATCACTAGGTTGGGAGCAAGGCCTGCGCCCCACCCGCCACAACCAGAGGCAGAGGCAAGCCTTCTGCCACCGCCGTCACCGCCGCAGCCGCCGCCACTACTGCCGCCACCGCTGCCGCCTCCACCGTCGTCGTCGCCGCCGTTGCCGCCACGGCAGTGCCCTCACAGGGCACAGGGGGCTAGAAATGGAGTGTCAATAACGGCCCCATTATGCCTCCTCTAGGCGAGCATCAAACACTGCGCCGCCGCTCAGGATCTGTAGGTCCAGAGCATGGCGCAGTGGTCGATTAACATCACCGTGGTCGCTGAGCCGTACTTTGTCCCACCCAGGGATGACTGGGTGGAGGACCAGAGCGGCTCAGTGACCCTCATTTCGTAGGCCGCCGCCGGTACTTCATCCCTCAAATCTGTCAAGAGAGGACGGGGTTGCGTGGCAGCACGGTTCGGTGAGATTGTTGTGGTAGGGGTGTACTTCTCCCCGAACCGAACTCTTGCCGAGTTCCACAACTTCCTTGCGGAGTTAAGAGTCGTCGTCGTCGGGTTCGGTTCCCTCCCCGGGTTCGTCCTTGGGGACTTCAATGCCAAGAATTTGGCTTGGGGTTCCCGGTATACGGACACACGGGGCGAGATGGTGGAGGACTGGGCTCTGGAGATAGGCCTGGTCGTCCTATACCGGGGTTCTGGCCCCACGTGTGTGCGGATGCGGGGTGAATCAGTGGTTGACATTTCGTTCGCCAGCCCCACTCTGTCGCCACGTGTCATAGACTGGCGCGTCATGGAGGGGGTGGAGACCTATTCCGATCACCAGTACATCCGGTTTGACGTCTACGTCCAGACCTCGAGCGCGCCGGTCTGACAGGCCCTGAGTGGTCCGCGGTGGGCGCTGAAGCAGCTGGACCGGGAGCTCCTCCTGGAAGCCTTGATCGTGCAGGCCTGGGTGTCATCACCGGACAGGCCTGCTGACATCAACGACGAGGCGGAGTGGTTCCGGGAGGCCATGTCCAACATCTGTGACGTGCCAATGCCCCGTGTCCAGCCAGGACGTGCTTCGCGCTAGGTGTATTGGTGGTCTCAAGAGCTAGATGCTCTGCGCATGACGTGCGTTGGTCCGCGACGCCCCGGTACGCTAGGCACCGCAAGTTCCGTATCCACCCTCCCGATAAGGAAGACATTCAGGTGGAGAAGTATGAGGGAAATGGAGCGGCGAAGACCGCCCTCAAGGTGGAGATCCTGCGGGCCAGGGCACTGGCCCGCGAGGAGTCGCTGGAGACTCTGAATAGGGACCCGTGGGGACGCTCATATAATTTGGTGCGGGAGAAACTCCGCCCATGGGCTCCCCCGCTGACGCAGAGTCTCTGGCCCCAGCTTGTGGGGGACGTGGTGAGCGCTCTGTTCCCTTCAAGAGGGGAACATACTCCCCCGCCCATGGCTCCGCCTATTGCGGTGCCCGATGCGGACCACACCGTCGGCGACGACGACGATGCTCCGGAGGTGACCGAGGTAGAAATGAGAGTGGCGGTATGCAGGCTGAATGCCAAAAATACCACCCCAGGACCCGACGGCTTACCTGGAAAAGCCTGGGTCTTAACCTTAGAGGCTCTCAGGCCTCGACTAAGGGGGCTTCTAAGCGCATGCTTGGAGAAGGGCCAGTTCCCACTTCGTTAGCAGACGGGGAAGTTGGTCTTCATCAGGAAGCCGGGGCGCCCTGCGGACTCCCCGTCCGCTTATCGGCCCATCGTGCTGCTCAACGAGGTGGGCAAGACCGGATTTGGCGGAGAGCCAATTTGGTTTCCGCAGGGGGCGCTCTACGGTAGACGCCATCATGCGCGTGCGGGCCCTCATCCACAGCGGGAAGCTGTGGCCCGGGGTGGAGTCGTTTTGGCGGTGTCTCTAGACATCGCCAATGCCTTCAACACCCTGCCCTGGAGTTGCATTAGGGAGGCACTCCGGTATCACCGGATGCCGACCTATACCTGTCGTGTGGTTGAGGTCTATTTGACGGACAGGGCCGTCATCTACCCAGGTCACCAAGGAGAGTGGAACCGGCGAGAAATGTCGTGCGGTGTCCCATAGGGATCGGTCCCGGGGCCGCTTCTGTGGGACATCGGATACGACTGGGTGCTGCGCGCCGACCTCCCTAGTGGCGTCAGCGTCGTTTGCTACGCTGACGACACGTTGGTCCTGGCGCAGGGGAGGTAGTACCAGGCGGCGGCCGACTTAGCGACACGCGGGGTTGCAACAATCGTCGACAGGATCCGGCAGTTGGGACTCGAAGTGGCCCTGCACAAGTCCGAGCTATCCATGATTTTTCATGGCACGTTCATGATTTTTCATGGTCCTCGGAATGCGCCACTGTCGGGTTCCCAGGTAATGGTGGGAGGGGTTCACATCGGCGTCGAGTCGACGATGAAGTATCTGGGACTCGTCCTCGACAGCCGGTGGAACTTCGTGGAGCATTTCCGTCGTTTGGCTCCCAGACTGGAGCGGGCCGGAGCTACCTTGAAGCGGCTCCTGCCCAATCTGGGGGGCCCAAACGACTCCTGCCGGAGGTTCTACGCGGGGGTCATGCGGTCCATGGCCTTTTACGGGGCACCGGTGTGGCCGCGTTCATTGAGGCTGCGGCCAGCCCACCGGTTGAATGCGTCCCAGAGGGTCATGGCCATCTGGCTGGCCCGAGGATACCGCACGGTCACCTGCGAGGCGGCGAGCCTCCTTGCCAAATAACCGCCATGGGATCTGGAGGCAAAAGGTCCTCGTCCACATCTGGGAGTGGCACGAGGAGGCGAAACGCCGGGGCTTAACTCCGCTGCCGCGAGAAATCGCGACACAGCGGACAGAGCTCCGGCGGGATCTCATGGCGTCATGGAGAGTTCGATTGTCGCAACCCGGCGCTGGGCACGCCACAATTGCAGCGATAAGTCCCTCTTTGAGGAGTGGCTAGAGAGGCGCCACGGCGTCCTCACCTTCCGCTTGACGCAGGTCCTCACCGACACGGCTGTTTCGTGAGGTTCCTGTTCAGGATAAAGCAGGAGGAAACGCCCGGGTGTCACCATTGTGTGGATCGCCCGGAAGACACGGTGGAACATACGGTGGAGGTCTACCCGGCTTGGGCGGAGCATCGCAGTGTCCTCGTCGAGGCGATCGGCGGCGGTGATCTCTCGCGTCCGGCCCTGGTTTAGGCCATGGTACGGAGCGAGAGGAAATGGGAGGCCGTCATCTCCTTCTGCGAAGCAGTAATGCTCGCAAAGGAGGAGGCGGAATGCGTGAGGGAGAGGCAAATTTCGCGCCCTCACGACCCTAACCGCCGCAGGAGGAGACGCCCTGGGCGCAGGCCGAGTTCCAGTCACCGTAGGCGCGGGCTTACGAGATAAGGTCCAGGCCCGGGTCGATGGCAAGTTGTGTTCCACGCGCGCCTCAAAGAGATGTCAGCAGAATTGACGGGGTCCACTAGGGCCAATGCCTGCCGGGGTTGCGAAGAAGTCCGAAACCCGATCGTGGCCCCCGGCAACATGGCAACCGAAGGAACACGGGTTGGTTTTAGTCAGTAAGAGTCTAACACGCCTTCCCTCTCCGCCCAGAGCGGGAGAAAGTTATTTGATAATTTCCCACCCAAAAAAAAAGGTACCTTTAATGGCATTACCACATAAATTACATTTGCTTGTGTTATTTGATACATCATCATAATACCGGTGTACAGCATCTCGTCTCGGCTGTGGTATTTTTACAGAAAAAATAACTAAATACCTATATTAAGAAATGTATTAGGGAGTAGGTACTACAACACACACTTAAACAAAAACACTGTTAAAATGTTTTAAATTACTTCTGTAGTTCCGTCCGTGTTTCGAATTAAATGACAAATGATGAGAATATACACAAGTTTAAACACGAAAAAAGAAATATTACAATGTTTCGAATGTGCGACAAGCGAAATTGAACTGTAAAACCATACTTGCAATAATTACTATTCCATGTTTACAAGTCGCTTAGTACATGCAACAATGTCGGCGCCGGGCAGAAGGATGCCACGTGCGGTCGTGGTTATGCAATTTTCAAACTAATCTCGATATCAAAGAGTGCATGTTACAATGTGTTGGGTTGGAATAGCTTACCCTGTTACAGTGTTACAGGGTATTGAAAGGGTTAACTTGTTCGGAAGGGGTTACATGGCACCCATTCGAGAGTGTAACACGTATCATAGGGTTTCTTTTTTAAGCGCTTAAAAAAACCCCTTCAAAAACCCTTTCAACGAGTATCCGGCCGGTCCCTGTTTTTTGTCACCGACTTCCGAAATTAAAGTTATTTTTCACTTTGTAGTGTTTTTGGAAGTCGGTTGTTTTTTTTTTTGTAAAAAGTTTTTATTTTTCACTTTTTAGTTGTGGCACATAAATTCGAAAATCACTACCTGCTATGTAAATAACAGTGACAGGAACTTATCATATCGCACCCCTAGATGAAGACTCCGGTAACTCAAAAAACCTCATTTTTCAGAAATGACGAAAAACTGTTTTTAGTATTTTTGATATCTTTCCTAAAAAAGATATCAAAAATCTATTGAGACATTCATAGAGGTAACGTTGAATTAGCTTGTTTGTATTTTGTCTGTTAAAACCCTGTAAAATATCGAGATTTTTTAGTTACTCTAGTTTTGCAGCTGTACTCAAATTAAGTAAAGCTGCGTTTTATTAATTAAGTAAAGCTATCTTTTAACAGCAGTTGAAGGTATTGTCACGCGAGTTATATCTATGTGTAGGTATTCGAGTCAGGAATTCGAAACCGCCACTTACTTGAAATGCGTACTTTTTGAGTTACCGGAGTCTTCATCTAGGGGTGCGATATATCATCCACATACTAAGTGGGAATACTACGTATTGTTGAAGCTAGCTCAAAAACTATTGAATTTAATAAAATTTATATGGGACCACCTCGAGAGCATACCCTTTCAAACAAAAAAAGAATTATCAAAATCGATCCTGAATTGACGGAGAAATCGGTGGACATACAAAAAAAAAACATATAACCTCCTCCTTTTTGGAAGTCGGTTAAAAATTAAGCAACGACAGCTAGATTAATTAATACATAATTAATTCATCTGTCGTTAGAAAAAATTATTATGTGATAGACACATGATTCTCACATATTTACAAACATTGTAAAAGTAGACGATTTTCTAAAAAAAATACAATTAATAAGTCGGTGTGAGTCAGTGTGTGAGGAAGTAATCACAGAATGTAAAATGAATGTCATATAATAAAAAATAAAAAATCATAAAATTAAATTAGCAACCAGTTTGATTTTGTCTAGTCTAAGGGAGTTTACCGGTAATGCTCGCGAAGGAGGAGGCGGAACGCGTGAGGGAGAGGCAAATTTCGCGCCCTCACGCCCCTAACCGCCGCAGGAGGAGACGCCCGGGGCGGGAATCGCGAGCCGATTTCCGGCCACCGTAGGCGCGGGCTTGCGGACGGTGAGCAATGGGTAGCTCGCCGTCCGATAAGGACCAAGCCCGGGTCGACGGCGCGTTGTGTTCCACGCGCGCCTCAAAGAGATGTCAGCAGAATTGACGGGGTCCGTTAGGGCCAATGCCTGCCGGGGGTTCGAAGAAAACCGATAGGGAAATCGTGGCCCCCGGCAACAGGGCAACCGAAGGAACACGGGTGGGTTTTAGTCAGTAAGAGTCTGACACGCCCTCCCGCTCCACCCAGAGCGGGAGAAGTTATTTGAAAATTTCCAACCAAAAAAAAAAAAAGGGAGTTTTTATTAAACTAAGGATTCGTTTCAATTGTTGCACTGATTTTGATACAGTCTGTTTCCATACAAACAACGTTGAATGTTTGAACCAAATTTAGCTTTAGTTAATTAGGCGTTGTCTAGTATGACATTAGTGCTTATTATGTAGGTACTTATGATTTCCACTTGTAGTGCTTTATACTTTTATGACATTGTTAATTTGTCGATAGATTTTGAATCACATTCTCCGTATCGCTCTCATCTTGGTTTATAGTGATTTCCAAACTAATTTAGCTTTTGACTTCATCTACATACACACTAAATTAGTATCTCTTCTCTAGTTTGTAAAAGAGTAATTAATACAGACTAGTTTTCAAAGAATTCGTTTATTCCGGGTGGCAGGGATATCGACGCTAAAACTGTTACCATGGATTCAGTACATGATTCTGAACCCCCCTGCGTTGAAATTTTCCGTCGGTTATTTGAAAAAAAAACCACCTGTTTCATAAAAAGTGCAATACCTACGCGATCAAAATGTATGGAACAGCTGAATTAAAAACCGGCCAAGTGCGTGTCAGACTACACACAATGAAGGGTTCCGTAGTTAGGATGAATTTATCCCAAATACAAACTTAACATTGTAGTTGAAATACATGCTCTCCCATACATTCCAACTGCAAATGTAAGTTAGTACGCACTATTTTGAGAGATTTACCATGTTATTTTAAGACCATAGACTTCTTAGAGGTTTTCCTATAATCTATGAGTAAAGAGCCATACTATGTAGTTTTTTCAAAATGTTAGGTCCAGTAGTTTCGGAGATAAGAGTCAATTTTCAACGAATTTCTTAAATATCTTTAAAAGCATTTATTTTAAAATTATATAAAACATATGTTTAAGATCCTCGCAACAAGCATTTTCATTTGATATGTCACACGGTACTGTTAGCCAAACTTTTTTTTTAAATTTTCTTGTTTGCCCCCCAAAAGTGACCCCTATATTCAAAATGAATTAATTTACGTTACACATTCGTGTTTGGGTCATAGAAATACATATGTGTACCAAATTTTAACTTAATCGGTCCATTAGATTCGGAGCAAATTGGCTGTGACAGACGGACAGACAGACACACACGAGTGATCCTAGGGTTCCGTTTTTTTCCTTTTGAGGTACGGAACCCTAATAACTGACGAAAAATTTCAACGCCGGGCGGTTTAGAATCATGTCCTGAATCCATGGTAACAGTTTTCGTGTCGATGTCCCTGCCACCCTGTATGAACTGCGGTACCAACTCTGTTGATTGATAATTAGTAGGAACTTTTTCAAAGATATTTAGACATGCTATGATTAAGTCCAAGTAGAGATAGCAATTTTAATTAATGAAGTTCCTTTGGTTAGAAAACTTTTTTGTATTCACTGGTTCCGTAATGTCTAGAACTAACCCTCTTTGCATAATCACAGCCGCATAAGCTACGCTATTGTCACTTCTTGCCATCAACGAAAATACAAAACATTTTCCCACTTCCCCAGAAAATAAATATCCCCTATATATTTCCGGCAGCGACCTTCAAGCTTGACTACAACACTGTCACTTATGGCCCATACTTTACTATGATTTGCTGTCCCTTTCAATGCCAGCCCTAGCTCACACGAACCAAGCATTATTCATATTAACCATTTATATTCATTGGCTGTAAATAAACTGTTCAAACATGTTCGTACTTTAACTTCAAAGTTATATACTTTTAAACAAACTAGGCATGTGCTCATAAACAACTAGGCATGAACAGAGAAGTTCGCAACGATTCCTCGTGTTTGTACTGCTAGGGTTGGCACAGATTTGCGCTTATTTAATAAAACCGGTCGGTTTTAATTTTAAAGTTTGCGGTTTCGGCTGTTGTTTGCAGGTTCGAGGTTTGCCAACTATTGCTCACTCTGCTGAAACATGGAGTTACATATGTCTACATAGTTTTACATCCAATGTTTTACTTCGTATATTTTCATTAATTTCTGTTTCGCTGTAAAATTTATTGATCTCATAGGAGTACATTAATACATTCATAAATGAAGGGAATTCGTCCTAAATCATTATCAGATGAAAAACAGCTTTATAGGTTTATTGCAAATTGATACAAGCAAAACTAAAAGATGGAAACCGTTCATTGATCAAAAGACAAAGAAACAGTTGAACACCGTTCTTTCATCAAAAGTACTTTCCCATAATCAATAGATACAGTAACTCTGTACAATGTTTACAAGAAGCTCAGTTATTACTTTTTCAATATCCTGCTGTATATTGCATACGAGTGCAAGAAACAAGAATGCTCCAACATTACTGGCATCGTTGTAAAATCCATTACAGCGTATTCCACTTAATTACTTTCATACTTTATGATAAAGAATAAGAACTGTAGTTATCATAGCGTAAGTAGTTTGTTAGGTTCTAAGAGAAAATACTGTGGTTCGTAGGTTTTAAATTTTGCAGATGAACTAAAAAGCAGGCATCTATGGATTGCGTCATGTAGCAAGGATGTTCCCACTTCAGGGCAAATTATATATATATGGGCACGCCACAATTGCGGCGATAAGTCCCCTCTTTGAGGAGAGGCTAGAGAGGCGCCACGGCGTCCTTACCTTCGCCTGACGCAGGTCCTCACCGGACACGGTTGCTTCAGGAGATTCCTGTTCCAGATAAGGCGGGAGGAAACGCCCGGGTCTCACCATTGTATGGATCGCCCGAAGGACACGATGGAGCATACGGTGGAGGTCTGCCCGGCTTGGGCGTAGCATCGCCGTGTCCGCGTGTGGGCGATCAGTGGCGGTGATCTTTCGCGTCCGGCTCTGGTTTAGGCCATGGTATGGAGTGAGAGGCCATGGGAGGCCGTCACCTCCTGCTGCGAAGCAGTAATGCTCGCGAAGGAGGAGGCGGAACGGGAGAGTCTAATTTCACGCCCTCACGTCCCTAACCGCCGCAGGAGACGCCCTGGGCGTCGGGAGTCGCAGGCCGATTCCCGGCCACCGTAGGCGCGCGCTTGCGGACGGTAAGCAATGGGTAGCTCACCGTCCGATAAGGACCAGGCCCGGGTCAACGGCGCGTTATGTTCCACGCGCGCCTCAAAGAGATGTCAGCAGAATTGACAGGGTCCGCTAGGGCCGATGCCTGCCGGGGTTGCGAATAAAACTGAAAGGGAAATCGTGGCCCCCGGCAACATGGCAATCGAAGGAACACGGGTGGGTTTTAGTCAGTAAGAGTCTGACACACCCTCCCGCTCCGCCCAGAGCGTGAGAACTTATTTGATAGTATCCCACCCAAAAAAAGGGCAAATTATTTATCGAGGATCGCAGCATGTCATTACATTGCTTACTGTGTGTTGGCAAACTAAGTATTCTCATGATGTTATTCAGTGGACAACGTATGAACGCACCAATGAAAATATTGGTAATGTTGGAATGTTTAGAACGGCAAATTTTGCCAATCTAAATATTGCAACCACGAAGCTTTTGGAGATTTGTGACTCTGTAAAGCTTCGTGGTTCACTTCTTTATAATAATGTTAAAAAATAAATTCGAACAATAAAATAATATGTCGTAGGATGACTTAATAATTCGAATTTTCGCAAAACCCTAGGGATATTGCGAAAAAACGGATAATTAGACAATGGTGAAAACATTTCTAGCAACTTGGAAGTAGCCCTCGCCGGCCGCTGCCGCGGCACCGATCGCTTCGCTCGCTAGGCTCGCGCGCGGTTGATCAAAATTCTGATCTAACCTAACCTTTTTCACCCAGTGCAATATGACAAATCATACAATCTGCCTGCGACTAGATACTTAGACAGTGGTGAAAACATTTCTGCGGCAGATTGTATGATTCGTCTTTTTGAAATGGGTGAAACAGGTAGAAGAGTGACCAACCGCGCGCGAGCAGAGCTAGCGAAGCGAGCGGTACCGTGGGAGGTTTTCCCCATTGTCTAAGTATCCGTGTTTTCGCAATATCCCTAGGGTTTTCGCGAAAATTCGAATTATCAAATCATCCTGCGACATACAACTTACCCTGTGCATATCATAATTAATACCAATGTATAAACCTTTTGAACTGCCACAGTCAAAACATGGCAGACAGCGGCTTTAATCGTAATTCCTTACTACTTTGCTGTCTTGTGCATCCACTACCACAGTTAGTTTAAATCCTATATGTTCTCTAACCTAATTGCCTTCAAGCGATACCCATATGTTTCTGTCAGAATCACTTCAGGTTCTATTTACTTCGTTAACGAAATGGATGTACGCAATAATAGAACTTACACCGTCTACTTAGAGCTGAGTAATCAGTGGCCTTAGTAAGGTATTTGTGCTAAAGTATATCTGCAAAGGAACACCTGTATCGGTATGAAGGAATTTGTAGGAGCGTGTGAATTCCTGCACGGAACAAGTAACATGGTGTATAATGAATTAAGGAAGGCGTGTAAGGCGTTAGACTAGATTTTTTCACGCACAGGCCAGACTTGATCAAATAAGACATTATTGCTTTTATAGAATGGAAAGATTTATCAGCAATGGATTTGGGTAATTAATGTGAAATTTATCGGTAATTTCTAAAGTTAAAGCTGTCTGTCCACTTCACCGTACCATAGCAAGACCGTGCTATGAACGTATCTGGCACGGAAAGAAACATGATACGGACTACTATGCCCACTAGAAAGTATCAATAGCGTATCATACCCGTGCATAACGGTTTTAATGACCGTAGCATCCGCGTATCATCCACGTGTCATATTTATGTAATTTTTCCTTTATAATGTTTCACAATTGTGATACTTTATTCACATTACAATCTAGCCTATTAGCTAATAAGTAATTTAAATATAACTTAAATTTCTAAGTAACTATAAAATTAAGAAGTCGTCCAATTGTGTTTTTCTTATAAGTTAAGGGGAAGACACTTTATTCACGTGTTCTTTGTAAAAGTCAGCACTTGCACTACAGTTTAAGTTCACTTACTCTGCACTAAACTAACTCAAAACTCTTTTTAGTCTTCGCAATAATTCAGTGTTGTCAAGGAGTAGGATCGCCTCAACATTCACGTGATGATGCAGTTTGTGTTCATGAGCTTCTGCATATTTTTGTATAACTATGTTTACGACATCCATCTTGAGGTCCCGGTGGAGGTCACTATTTCTAATGTACCAGGGCGCGTTGACTATATCCCTTAGTACTTTGTTTTGAAAACGTTGTATGATTTGACGATTGCTTTGGCTGGTGCAGCTGAATACCGTAGGTCCATACAGGGTTTAAAACTTGTTTATATAACAACAATTTGTTAGGTATTGACAATGGCGACTGTCTGCGTGTCATATGACACGGTTCCCGTTCTCTCGGTTGTAGACTGTTCACATGTGTTTTCGCGTGAGCCACACGCGTCAGGAAGAGCGAGTGAATATTTTTGTTGAGGTAATTATTTACTATAGGTACACAATACGATTGCTATTAGAAAATTTTCCATTTGTAACCCGTTTAGAGCGGATTTAAAATGGTCATCATACGCGCGCGCGCGCACCGTTTTTTCAGCGTTGCATGCACGGAGCGTATTAGCACCGGCAAAATATCCTCGCTGACAATCGTTGAAATTGCGTGTATGACACGCGACGGTGTTGGTTGGCGACCGAACGGTCTAGTGGGCATAGTGTCATACTTTTCAAGACAAAGTATTTTTTTTTTTCCTGACACGTTCCTAGCACGGTCTTGATATGATACGGTGTAGTGGGGAGACTCCTTTACTTTATCGTTTGAGCATCAAATTGCCTTATGTGTTATAAATAGCTACAATTTGACGATTCCAAATGCCTATAAGGAGTGGATATATCACTTAAGAACCGGAGTAAGTATCTATTTAGCTTAATTCCTAGAATAAAAAAATCACAACCAGTTCTATTCAGATTTTTTTTGGAAAACACACAAAATTAGCTGTAAGTGAGCGTGTCCAATTAAAATTGTACGGTGAAATAAATGTTCCTTGTAAAAATATTACGAAGAATTGGAAAGGTACCTACTACTTGAGGAATTTTAGTTCTTTCCCCGACAATAGTGGATTCTTTTTAGTTTGTTCGACGTGTACTAGTTGCACTCAAAGTGTACTAATATTCTGGATGTACTGTTAGTGAATTATGTTTGGTTCGTACATCTTCGTCTTAGCGAGTTTCTGTCTTCTATTTTCAAGGATTTTCTTTTCTTTGAAGTGAAGAGGTGAGTGATTCTTTCTTGAATGTTTTTTTGTGTTGTAGTTTCGATGTTGTTTTTTGTTATATTTCAGATGTTTTTCTGTAAATAACAAATACTAATAGCTGAATATTTGAGCAGTGGTGGCCCAGTGGTAACGGCCGCGACTTACGAGTTGTAGGTCGTAGGTTCGAACCCAGGCAGGCGTTTTACTTTGTATAAATTATTTCATCACTACTGCTCTCAAAACGGTAAAGGAAAACATCGTGAGGAAACCGGCATGTCCTAGAACCGAAAATTCGAAGACATGTGACATCTACCAACCCGCATTGGGCCCGCGTGGTAGATTACGGCCCACTCCCTCTCACAGAGAGGAGGCCTGTGTCCCAGCAGTGGGAATATTATAGAATGATGATGATGATGAATATTTTGTGACTTGAACAAATAAATTATTATACGGCGTTTTTTTTGCCTTTTCTTTTCAAAAGAAAAAGGTCTAAATCAAGCGTAAAACATGATGTAGGTAAGATTTTTACTTCTATGCATTTCACTCTTAATATAAACAGCAAAACCTACACAATTACATTATTACTTGTAAGTATGTCTTTCTTTTTCTTAGACGAATAAATAAAAGATTATGCACCATCATACGATACTGCACTAATGAACATGAGCAAATACCTCTTTACAGAAGCTGCAAATGCAACAAAAGCAACCAATGATATTGGCAGACATGTTAGCGTTATTCCTGATTGAAAAATACTATCTATTTGTTATGCGGTAATCGAATCTGTATCGAAGCATAAAGTTGAGTACACATAAACGATATACCAACAGAAAAACAACATAATTTTTATAAGAGTCAGATAAAGCATGGTATTTATTGAAACGGTGTTTTTACACATGCCTGGTTTCTGTTTATTACGTTAGTATTTAAGTATTAGATTTAATGAAGCAAAACAACGAATTATTTGCCTATGACAAAGTTAAACACACCAGTTTTGATAAAAAAAATTTAGCTTCTGCACGTTAAAGACGAAACTGATAGAGTTAAGTCATGAGAAGTCTCGGACAGAACCTTGAATACCTAACTACATAGAAAATAATAAGCATTCTGTGACGGAAAAATCCGATATTTACTTGACTTTAGGCCTTCCTTATTCAACTTTCAGCTGCAGTGCCATCGACCCGAGTCTAGACCAATTACACGGAAAAATACTGTAGTACAGAAAATATTCTCGTGCGTCCGCGACGATTTATGTAACCACATTCTACAAAAATAGGCGAGAAATGTGTGGGGTTACCAGCCTGGCTGTAGGCAATTTTGGCAACCGAAGCACTGCAAACAAAAACTTTATGATTAAGAGTAAAAGTTGTTTTTATCTAACGCCAACTTATCGACTGATGACTAAAATTGCCAAAGTTCACATCTTTTAGTTTATCCCCGTTTAGAAAGTAATTCCAATCTATTTGGAGACTTTAAATGTGAGAAAACATTTCTTAGAATTCAATTTGAGTCTGGCACATCTAATTGATATGGAATTTAGAGATGTCGTCGCTCAAACGTAATGCGAATTTATTACACGAAGGTTGAGTAATAATTCAAGTTAAGACGAGGAATCAAGAAATAAATTACAAGAATATTAGCAAAATAATTACTAAAGCTATAAGTGCCAATTCCGCTTGTCTCTTGAAATACATTGTGAATAAGAAATTCATAACGGAAGATTCTACAGCGAGAAAGACAAAGCGACATTTACAACTTTCTCATAAACTTGAAGTCACAAAAGCTGCATGAAAAATTACAGACAACTGAAAACGCTTTTTATAGTATGCAGCTTAACCTATGTAGGGTGACCGATAATTAAATACGTGACTTTACTCATCATTATGAACAACTTTTACTATGGGACCAAACCTGAAACCGCGACAAAAAAATTAGCTGTTCCCTACATTTTCGTGAGTTATGCGAACATAAATGTCAGCTGATTTTTTTGTTTAAGTATCGGTCACTAATTACCAGTCACCCTATTTATACGCAATCTTCAAGACAACAAAGACAACACACGACAAGATATCTCCTACACGACTGTTTCTAAGTTAAACAGTCCTAATTAAATCAAAGTCGTGTAATTAGCAAACAGAAAGAAAAGTAAACCATCGTTTTTAAAATAAGACAAAAATAAATGAAAAAAATAACAAATGAGTCACAGGACAATGCTGCTGATCGTACCTAAATATGGCACATATTATAACCCGATTTTTATAATTCTGCGACTGTCAACGCCAAAATATTACAGTGTATGTGGTTTAAATAATAACAATAACAACTTAACGAATAATATGACGGAACTGTGGAGACAACACGAGTTGTGTAGACCGTATTAAGAGGCGTCGGGGCACTGAGGAGGTAACCGTGCGGGTGAATTCAATACTAACAACTTACGACTTTGACAGCTCCAAGCGCACAGCTATAAAAATCTAGTTATACATAGTTTAGCCACCAACGTATACACAAAGGGGTTGTCCAATTTTCTGCAAGTAACCACACACTACATAATTGGTATATTCCCAATCACGCCATGTTTACACTGTCAGACAATTCAACCAAATTCAATAGACAGTCCGCAGTCTAACAATGAGTTGTGCACGTGCCTTTACATAGCTCCAGCACAACTTTCGTCCACATCGGGGCTACATGATTGCTCTGCGGTTAGTTTTTGCTAGTTAATAACACAAACGTAAGCCCACACGGTGTTATGATTGTTGTTAACTGTGGAAACTGGCCGGTTATAATTATAGAGTTTTAAAAAGTTGTTGCATGTGGGGCAATAAGTGTGCGTTTGTTTTTATGTAACTACAGTGTACGTAAAGGGAATCATGTACCCGATTGTATAGGGTAATACCAGGTAGTTTTTAATGCCTATCCAATTTAATGTTTTAGTAGATAAATATGACAATAATGTGAAAATTCATCGAAGAATTTTACGTAGAAACAAATTTTGGTCTTTATTCGCTACTTAAGGTTACGCTTTCCGGTCATTCTTCCATACAAACGTAGTTTGGTGATTACTCGTCTGTTTGACGGTGTTCTTTAAAATTTAAAATTATATCAATTTTTCTCAACATTATCTAGGCCTGTATGAAAGAAAAATTAAAAAAAGATATGATAAGTTATGAGCATCGAAACTTCCATATTTCAACCCAAGTTTTAACTCATTTTTGGGCGTAAATAAATAATAAATGGAGAATTAAAATAGTAAAATGAAAACCGTACAGGCATAGATGAATTTATTCAAAAGTCAAATCATTTTATTTTGAGTAGATACATTTAGTAGTTTTTTCATAATATCTAAATGCCCAAAGGTCTATTCATGAAATTTTACGCGCTCGTTTTTGTTATAAATCATCGTGCATTTCACTAAATAAGTAAATAAATAAATAAAAACTAGATAAATAAATACTAAATAAATAAAACTAAATAAAAAAGTGGCACTCCGGGAGTGCCGACAGAAGTGAAAACTTGAAAAAAAAATCGACATCGTGGCAATCAAGGCGTTGGTGTCTTTAACTCCACGCACCGCGGTAATCAACGCGTCGATGTCTTTATAATGGTCAAAAGATGGTGTCTTAACAGTGTCGCGAAATCAATGGTTTAGTCCCATCTCAAAATGTCCAACGCGCCTAAAGAAGTTTTCACTTCAATAAATAACTTTACTAAATAGCATGCATATTAGCCACGCCACCAACGAGTTCCGCCCGGCGGCCAGCCGGTTCTTAATAAACTGAAATATAGCTACCTATATTTTGTATAGAGCAAAACAGGGTTGTTTTTAATGTCTATACAGTGTTATGTTTGATTAGATATCTAATAAAATGGGGTTTTTGGTCTCAATTCGACTCTGAACATACCTACAATATTGCAACCAATATTTTATTTTCAGTGAAGCAAGAACACAACAGGAGAAAATAAAAACCTTAAACCGAGTTTTCATCATAATTTTTCCAAACTTTTCTTTACTTCTTTTATAGATACCGGTGGCGGGACGTGACGAAATTGGATTTTTTCTAACCCGTCACCTGCACATATTTGAGCACATTTGTATGTCCTAAATAAACAAAATTTGTTTCGTGTCTTTCCATGTGATTTATGTACATCATGGCTGCCATAACACAGGTAGATTGTATATCTTTTTTTTTTTTTGGGTGGGAAATTATCAAATAATTTCTCCCGCTCTGGGTGGAGCGGGAGGGCGTGTCAGACTCTTACTGACTAAAACCCACCCGTGTTCCTTCGGTTGCCCTGTTGCCGGGGGCCACGATTTCCCTTTCGGCCCATATTCGCAGCCCTGGCAGGCATTGGCCCTAGCGAACCCCGTCAGTTCTGCTGACATTTCTTTGAGGCGCGCGTGGAACACAACGCGCCGTCGACCCGGGCTTGGTCCTTATCGCACGGCGAGCGACCCATTGCTCACAGAAGGCGTTAAATTCAAAATGGCTAAGGTTCTAATCTAGATTGTATATCTGTATACCTATAAGTTAGAAGTATTCGCTTATCTAACATTTCCAGTCTTGAAACGAAGTAACTTCCTTTCAAAGACGAACTAAGAAATACTTGTTTACACTCAGTAAATAACTTAATTTACAGTCGTTGGAGTTAAGAGCAGTTTCACACTTTCTGAGTAAGATGTTTTTCTCTCGAATGACAAGGTTTTTAAAATTAAGAGCAAAGAAATGTAAGGATTTGAGTGTGAAAAAAAAACTGAGAATATGTAAAAAAATTTAGTTCTGTAAAAGGTTCCGAATAAAATTGAGGTCCGTAAGTCGTAAACGGACGGACAGTCAGATGTTTTGTTTTATGTACGAAATGGTAAATAGAACAAAAATAAAGTGTTGGAGCGAGAGCTGTAGTTGTGGGTAGTAGAGTAGTGATGTGGTGTTTGTAAAAGTCGTATAATAAAAAATATTGGGAAATAAATAAAACGTAAATTAAAGTAAAAGTAAATCTCCATTCAATTAAAATATTTCGTTTAAACATTTCATCATAATCCGTTAATAATGATCCCACTGCTGGGAAACATGCCTCCTCTCGGTGAGAGGGAGTGGACTGTAATCTATAGATATTGGTAGATGTCACATTTTTCGAATTTTTTGGTTCTAGGACATGCCGGTTTCCTCATGATGTTTTCCTTCACCGTTTTGATTTTAAACATTTATTTTACTTTAATTAAGGTATGACTTCAATGACCCAACTAACATAATTGTGTTAACTAGGATCATAATTATTATGTTTACCTTTAGAATATCCCCATTAAATTTTCTGCTGTTACTGAAAATCTACATATGAAAATTCCAATTTCAACTGAAAAGCGATAACAATGTGCTACCGTGTTACTAAATTACATAATATAGTGGAAATACCTGAAAATTACGAGTACATTTTTTTATTTGGAAAAAAAATACAATAGACGTGGATATATTTAGTAAACAGTACCCTAATTGCGTAATACAACACAACCACAATCTGTTTCGATTTGAAACAGATTGTGGATCCATTGCTTTATAAGTTGGAAAAAAGTCTGCTCAACAACGTAAATAACGCAATGAATGTTGTTGAACTGTCAATATGATACAAATTAGGCAAAATTGTTTACGAAAATAAGTTACGCAATTAGGGTACTGTTCCGCTTAGCTATAACAGCAGCGTTTATAGCTAAGCGGAACAAGTTACTAAATATATCCACGTCTATTGTATTTTATAATGGATTTCCGCAAGGTCACGCCTGAATCACTTAACTTTATTATTTGGATATTATACAATCTTCTTACGGGGCACATCACTAATAGGGCACAAGAAACATATTAATCGGGCGGATAACGCAAATGAAGATGAATAACTATTTTCTTCCGCGTTCGTTCTTATTACTTAGTTAGGTACTTATTTATTTACCTATATCTGTATTATTATGCACGTCTAATGATGGGTCGTAATGATGGAAGATCCCCATTTAATTTTCTTAATTTACACAATTATTTTAGTATTTACATATTATGTACGCTAACAGACTTAAAATGATAAATGTACCTGTTTATAATAAAAAACCGGCCAAGTGCGTGTCGGACCACGCACAATGAAGGGTTCCGTAGTTGGGATGAATTTATCCCAAAAACAAACTTAACTTTGTAGTTGAAAAATATGTTCTCCCATACGGAATGTATGGGAAAACATGTTTTTACAACTGTAAAGTTAAGTTGGTCGATTATAACTCGTTAACTTGTAGAGCCTACTTAACTGTGATAGTTTTACTTTTAATTTCGTTATATAAACTACTGTTCTGATTTTTTTCACATATCCAAAACCAACCATTTAGCTGGCAGGGGGGGGGGGACACTTGACTCTAACAAAAATTAGCACTTTAAAGCTTAATATTTCGCAAACGCGGGATGCGTTTGAATGCAAAAATGCCTTTCACAAACTCACAATGTTTTTGAAGGATCTTTCCAATGATACCCCACACTATGGGTTAAAAAAAAAACATCTCCACTTTACGTGTAGGAGACCTACCCTAGGTACCCTAAAAATACATAATTTTATTTTACCACTTTGTCGGCGTAATTAATATGTATACCTATGCCAAATTATAGCTTTCTAGTACTAAGGGTCTCGGAGCTAGACTGCGGACAGATAGACAGACGGACATGACGAAACTATAAGGGTTCCCTGTTTACTACGGAACCCTAAAAAGAGGGGAAAAAACATTGGGCATAAAAAAAATCGTCCGCATAGCTGTCAACAGGAAAAGTGCCCAAAAGGCTGGCAGCATTGCCATATTGTATGGCGATGCTGCCAGCCGAAGATATTTTTTTTTTGTTGGTTAATTTAAATATTAGATACCTGAAACTAAAGAAATAAATACTCTATTTGAATATAGATTTTCCGAAAAATTTCTTTAAAACAAAATCTGGATCATAAATTAGAATAATTATTTGCATTCCTGTCATTAATTATCATTATTGTGTTTTTTTAACCCTAACATTTTTGAAGGTTACTTAAAAACACAATAAATTGATATAGAAAATCAGAAATCATTACCCCGGATACCATCGAATACGGACAGAAAGCACATTGCATATGATCGTTTACAACCAGACACTACCTACGTAATTAAATCGTATTTTTTAGATTCTCCCAGTGAGGTACTACCACAGATTAACAGATCGTTCACTCCTCAAAATCATTTAAATAAAAAGCGACTCTTGCTACGACTCAATAAAGTGCAATTCAGATAGCACAGCGCTAATTACCTACAGTTATATTCATCTAGAAGTTGCCTTTCTTTCTATCATTATAACTCTTATATCTTCTGACTACGTTACGCTCACTGAATTGGTTCGACAAGACGAGCCCGCCGCGTACTTGTGGCTTCATACCTAAAATGCGAAGAACGCCTTCTGTACTATTCTGTGGTACTACATATTATAGCAATGGGCTATAACATGTAGCCCCTGGCTCTTACTTCTAGTTGCCTACATTGTTGATTACTCTCAACAAAGAAAATTATACGAACACAATACTATGGCTGTACCAATGTATATTTTATCTACACTTTCGCCCGAGGACACGCTGTCGCGACATCTTAATTTAATTATGACAACACTCATTTAAATGCTGAGACGGGTAGGATTATTTTTCTACTTAAAAGTGCTTTCTCCTTTAGTTATAAATGAGCATAGAATAGTTATGTATGACACACAAGAAAAAATGGACTTTCTCACGAACTTTAATTGGTTGAAATCACACGTTGTCGATTCGGATACAAGAGAAAAACAAGCTTTAAATCTATAACATTTTGGTATTGCAGGCGGGGACAAACCGGGGCTGCGGGTTTGTCCGAAAGGGTTACCGTGGCCCCTGGCAATATGGCAACTGAAGGAACGACACACGGGTGAGTTTTAGTCAGTAAGAGTCTGATACGCCCTCCCGCTCCGCCCAGAGCGGGAGAAATTATTTGATAATTTCCCACACAAAAAAAAAGGGTAGGAGACTAGCTCAGCGTTTTATAATCAGTTTTTTGCCAAACGCACGGCCGATGTTCCTGACAGACAAACCAATTACCTGATATACAGGGTGTAAGGGACATCGACGCGAAAACTCTTACCACGGATTGATTCAGTACATGATTCTGAAACCCCCAACGTTGAAATTTTTCGCCGATTATTTAAAGAAAAAATCTGCTGTTTCATAGAAAAGTGCAATACCTACGCGGTCAAAATGTATGGAACATTAACTTTTTTTTAAAATAACCATCAAAAAATTTAAACGAAGGGGGTTTCAGAATCATGTACTGAATCCATGGTGACAGTATTCGCGTCGATGTCCCTGCCACCCTATATGGTGTAACTTTTGTTTGTCCCCCTGCCTTCAATACCAAAATTCAATAAATTATAATGCTTGTTTTTCTTTTTTCATTCATTTATGTTTTTGCAGTCGGGTTTGTTTTTCGTTTTTAATCGACTTCAAAAAAAAAAACTACCGACTTCCAAAAAAAACACTACAAAGTGAAAAATAACTTTAATTTCGGAAGTCGGTGTCTTGGGTTTTGTGTTTTCGTTTTTTGCCACCGACTTCCGAAATTAAAGTTATTTTTCACTTTGTAGTGTTTTTTTTGGAAGTCGGTAGTTTTTTTTTTGTAAAAAGTTTTTATTTTTCACTTTTTAGTTGTGGTACCTACCCCACACACATTCGAATACCACTACCTACTACCAGTGTCAGGAACTTATCATATCATCTACACACTAAGTGGGAAAAATAATACGTATTTTGTAGCTAATTTAAAAACTACCCAAGCAAAGATAATAAAATTTATATGGGACCAATTTGGGAGCATACCCTTTCAAACAAAAAAAATAATTTTCAAAATCGGTCCACAAATGACGGAGAAATCGGTGGACATATATAAAAAAAAAAAAAACATACGCGTCGAACATATAACCTCCTCCTTTTTGGAAGTCGGTTAAAAAAGGAGGAGGTCCTCAGTTCGTCGGGATATTAATTTTTTTTTAATTTTTTTTATGTATGTTCCCCGATTACTCGAAGACGGCTGGACCGATTTTTTTTTTTTTTTTTATTGAATTTCGGAAGTCGGTGTCTTTATTAGATCAGTATCGAAAAAAGTTATTTTAAAGTTATTTTTCACTTTGTAGTTTGGAAGTCGGTTGTATTTTTTGTTAAAAAGATTTTTTGAATTTCAATTTTACCGCACTGAACACCACCTCCACTCTCTATTTTGTTTAATTTAGGAACAAATGAGTTACCTATCAGCTACAGACACATAAGGTAAAAGTTGGTAGAATTTTCTGGACGAACGACCTAACGAATAAGCTTTTCCAAAACTGGCAAGACGTAACAACGTCGCAACAATACAGTTCTTTCGAATTCAGACGCTAAATCTAAAATTCATAACGCGAAGCGAATTAACAAAAACTATATCGTCTGTGTAGCTCCAGTTTTAGCGGTGCGAGGCGTTGGCATTTCCACTTCACCTGTCTACTGTTCCACAGCTCATTGTAATATTTAAAACCACTTGCAGATTAAAGTTCTCAACCCCCAAAAGAGAACGGCTTGTGCTGTTTTCGTTTATTAAAGGCAAATGCTATATCCGAAATAAAAGCTTTAGATGGAAGAAGTTTCTTGAACTATGACAGGTTATTAAAACAACAAAGAGAAGTAGAGAGTTCAGTTGCTTATCATTTAGTCTGTCCCGGTTTTTGAAAACCTATTGAACTTAATCTGTCGGCATGAGTTGGTTGTTTGTGTATTTTGATAAAAAAATTGAACAAAAAACAGTGGCACTCCGGGAGTGCCGACACAAGTGAAAACTTGAAAAAAATCGGCACCGCGGTAATCAACGCGTTGATGTCTTTTACTCCACGGTGTCGGTAACAGAAAGCAAAATCAACGGTTTAGTCCCATCTCAAAAATGCCCAACGCGCCTAAAGAAGTTTTCACTTAAAAAAAAACATGGGATTTTAGAACATATTTCCTGATCGGAAACTTGGACAGGCTTCAAAAAACGGAGGATAGACTTAGGATGCCACAAATAGCACTCCTTTTTGCGACGCGGAATAAAATTGAGACTTTCTGTGTGGTATGAATTTAATTTAAAATCGAATTTACCGATATAGGTAGCTCAGAACTGAACGAATTGCAACAGCAGATCACAAATATTACAAAGAGTACAAGGATCAAGAATTACATTGACAGAGGGGGGGCGTTGATTGTAGTGTCAAAACATGTAGGTACAGAACAAGATGGCGGCGTTATTAGTTCCAATTTTTTCCGAGCCTTGTAGCGTTGTACATTTTACATTAGAAGCATCATTCACCATTCAGTCAATCACCGAACAACATCACACAGCGAAACTCTTTTAAAAAACCTAAAAGAACTCTCATAAAAAATTCAAACCGTTGTTGTGCCACAAATCCTTGGCCCCCATTCTGGGTGTGAGTAACGCTGGCCACTGCAGCTCGTTTGATTATTTATTTAAGCCTTCCTTGTATACTTTATGCGCCACAGTTACTTGCACAGGGATGCATTCGTAAAGTGTGTTGTGACGTCATAGTACAGTTGAATGTTTATTTGCGAAGGCTTTGGGATTGTTGTTCGCTGATTCTGGAAGGAATGTAAAAGAAATCAGGAATTTGTAACTTTTACATGTCCGATGAAGTTCAAATTCTTCAAAGAAAATTTCTTCTAACTTTTCATACATAGTATAATTGGCCAAAACATACGATGTGAAAAAGAATCATGGTAAAATGATTAAATTTGATGTATTTTCTTTACATAAACATTTATTTCCTTTTGCTGCACAAAAAGATGAATTTTATGCTATTAATAACGTTATTAAGTTTTACAAATACATCTTAGGGAGTGGAGGAGAATAAAGAACCTATTTCTATTTCGTAACGTAGGTACCTATGTCATACCTAATTACAGTGTTAGTACGGGAGTTCCAACTTCATAGTCTGTTCCAAATGAATGCATTAGTGACTAGTTCCAAGTCTTTTGTCAAAGGGATGCAACTATCGATTCTCTTAATGAGGAGCAAGACTTCTCCTGCGCTGTGTACTTACTTGTAACTAAATACTGTAGTTAGTAGACGTGTACCTATGTGATAATAAGTGTTATAATAACGTAATATAACAAGAGATGAAAATTATAATTTTCTGTAAGAAGTTTGGTGTATTTTACGCATCGGAAGAAATTGGTATGGTTTCTTTCTAATTACCTATAAAGAAGCCAATAACTTATTTCGGGAAACGATATCTTTTTCATGTTTTGGAATAATTGATTATTTACAATTCCGTGAATTGAAATTCCAGGGAAAATGATAACTTAATAGTGATATAGCATCAAGAAGAGCGTAAACGTCTTTTACTGATGAATTTAAATGAGTCTATTTTTGTCAACGGACGGTTACAATAAAACCAACTTTTTACAAAAAAAAAATCGGAAGTCGGTGTCTTTTTGGTTTTGAATTTTCGTTTTTTGCCACCGACTTCGAAGTCGGTTGTTTTTTTTTTTGTAAAAAGTATTTATTTTTCACTTTTTAGTTGTGGTACCTACCCCACACAAATTCGAATACCTGCTATGTAAATAACAGTGACAGGAACTTATAATATCATCCACATATTATGTGGGAAAAAATACGTATAATTGAAGCTAACTCAAAAACTACCCAAGCAAAGTTAATAAAATTTATATGGGACCACCTCTGAAGTATGACCTACCAAACAAAAAAGAATCATCAAAATCAATTCATAATTGGCGGAGTAATCGCGTAACAAACAGATAAAAAAAGAACATACCTACAGTCGAATTGAGAACCACCTCCTCTTGGAATTCGGTTAATGAATAGGTAATTAAAATTAATGTTATAATTTAAATTTTTGCTTTTGACATAACTTCGCTTATTTCATTCATTGTTCTATTTAATTTTATTTTTATTTTTCTGAATGCTCTTTGACATTCATTGATCTGTGACTCAAATAGTGACATTTATTTTATAAAATTGACAAATCGCACCCCTAGATGAAGACTCCGGTAACTCAAAAAGTACGCATTTCAAGTTAGTGGCGGTTTCGAATTCCTGACTCGAATACCTAAACTCGCGTTCCAATACCTTCAACTGCTGTGTTAAAGATAGCTTTACTTAATTAATAAAACGCAGCTTTACTTAATTTGCTTACAGCTGCAAAACTAGAGTAACTAAAAAATCTCGATATTTTCCAGGGTTTTAACAGACAAAATACAAACAAGCTAATTCAACGTTACCTCTATGAATGTCTCAATAGATTTTTGATATCTTTCCTAAATATACAAAAAACAGTTTTTCGTCATTTCTGAAAAATGAGGTTTTTTGAGTTACCGGAGTCTTCATCTAGGGGTGCGAAATATGTGTATTGTTTTTAATATGGGTCTTGGACCTGAAATAAATGAATTTTGTTTATTTTTATTAAAAAAAATATAATTGTGATGAAAGTTTACTTGGATACAAGCCATTTGCCTATATCGCCGTGGGATTTCTCATTTGTAAAAATTATGAAATTCCATACAAACTTTCGTTCCCTATTTCCCCTTTTAGGGGTGATGTTATGATAATTACCTATGTGTTCTATTCCTTTTTGAGGCTGTCTGTGGCTACATTAATTAGCCCATCTGTAAGATAAGGTTAAAAGGATCTAAGGGTTTATTGTATTATGAATATTATAATAAGGAAGTCCGTAACACGATTGCTTATCCGCATGATTAGCTTTCTGATTACAAAGGAAAGCAAATTCATGTAAACGTCTTAGTCTTGTTATGTAGGTATAAAGATCTATATACTTATACATGATACATTTATAGGGTGACCCAAATAGTGACGTCATGAAAAAGATAGATTCCTCATGCCCAGAGTTATCCGAAAATTTTATCCGATTCTTGATAGTTTTAGAGTTAGGTATAATTATTTCTGTTTCTAAAAATTTCTTGTATATACTATGGGAACCGCTTTAAAAAAAAAAACTATTTTTATATTTACATGGCTTTTTGACATGCTTTTTTTGAAATTTTATTGTTATGAAATATTCTTACAGAGATAAAATAATATCTTCTGAAAATAATCTTCCTGTCATTAATTCAAGACAAACATTTTGATCGAAAAGGAGGAATTTATGTTCGAGTTCGAAGCAAGGTTCCGTACTAAAATGGTAAAAAGGAACCCTTATGGTACGACTCAGTCTGTCTGTCCATCTGTCTGTCATAGCTGGATATCTCAAGAACCACTAATGCTATTAACTTGAAATTTGGAACAGTTTTAGATGACGTTTGCCCAACTATTTTGCAAATAAGAAAAAAAAATGTATGTTACATTTTTTGCGACAGGGACTGAACGGGGTCTTAAAAATTCGAAGTGGGGCTACAAGGGCATGTGGGGTTTCATATGAAAGAGCGCTATTTGCACATTCTTAAACATTTTTCCTTTTTTTTAGGCCGCATAGTTTTCGAATTTTGACGAAAAATTTTAAAAAAATACCCTCCCGCTTTTCTCCGATGTTTGCACAGAGAAAAATCTGAAATTATTCTATGTGATAGAATGTATGTAAAGATTACAGGAAAAATAAAACGATATCTCTAAATAGCACACTTATTCAGAAATCATCAACAAAAATTACATTAGTTCCACTATCAGTCAAGAGATGGCACTGACCTAAAGCTGCAATATTTTACACCGCAGTGTGCAGTGTTAAAATTCTCTGACGAATATATGTAGGCCCCGCCGATGAAAATTTAAAATGATACGGAACTCTCGGTGCGCGAGTCCAACTCATTCTTGACCGGTTTTTTAAATAATTTTGGAACCAGGTAGCAATTTTTTGATTTTTTTTATTTGAAGTGGAAATTTTGGCGGGTATTTTTGGATTTCAATTGCTTTTTTATCACGTCTCTATTTGGACTATCCTGTATAAACATCTTTAAAATATATAAATGACGGCACGGCAAATAGCGCCGCCTCGTTTTGTTACGAAAAAGGTCGGATAAGAGTGACACTGGCTGATGACAGTTACTCTAGCAGTATAATTCCACAGCATCCACAGTATAATAAAATTGTACACCACATTGTACATTACAAATAGAAAAAGTTACAAAATATACAATGGGCGGCCTTATCGCTTACTGCGATCTCTTCCAAGCAACCTTGGAATGGACAGTGATACTTTCTTCCTATAATAAGTAAATAATGAAAAATAAAGCTTATTCTCTGGGCCCAAGCAACTATGTAAGTTAGGTGTAAGTATTTTTTATACAAAAAGAAATAGTGTTCTAAGTAGGTAAAGTGGTGTTCAAAGCTAAGTTAAATTATACTGTGATAGCGTATTAAAATAGCAGACGCTCCTGCAGCTCAAGTTCAAATTAAATTCAGTCAAGCTTCTAGTTTTCAAAGTTTTGTAACTCTGCACTTCGCTGTTGCATCAAGATTATGACAGAACTCAATTAATTCATTAGGAAGTACTTGTTTATTTATAATTAATTTTACACTTCTCGGTCATTCTTTCATGTAAACGTAGTTTGTTGATTACTCGTCTGTTTGACGGTGTACCTACGTTCAAAATTTAAAATTTTATCAATTTGTCTCGACATTATCTAGGCCTGTACAGTAAGCGCTCAAAAGTGCATGAGCACGCTAAGAGTCGTATTGCTGTGAACACGCGGTATAGCTCGTACATTTGTATGTGTAAGCAACACGATACACACACCACAGATAACGCAGTTTTGCACTACACGAAACAACAATATATTTCCGTCGCTTTAAACATGCTAGCACACACGCACTATGCGCGTGAACTTGACCAGTTAATGGCATTGCTAAAATTCGATAGTAACTTAACAAGTGCAGATAGCAGAAAGCGTTAAGCGTTGGTATGGAATTCAAACTGCCTCAGGTTCTAATCTCGTAAAACACAGTGCGGTTTTTTGCAAATATTATTATTTTTGTTTTCGATAATAATATTTTTTAAATTTTGCTGCTTTTTTATGTTGTTATTGCAATAAAGGTTTTAGAATAAAAAATGCGTGATATATGATAACAAAATTAAAAAAAATATGTTTATTCGTTATATTTATTTTACATAAGTTAAAAAACTGCTACAATTATTTATCATTACTTCAGCTGCATAAGATTTGAAATAGATGTCAAGAAACTTACAAGCAGTTTGTATTATTTTGACATATTTAAATTATGAAATATTTTAAATTTTTAATGGATTTTTTCACCATAAATATTAAGCTTTGATCATGGTCGAAGTAATTAAGTAATAAATAAGAATATTAGACTACTTAAAATGTAAAAAACTACTTACAGAATAGGTAATTTTAAGGTTAAATATGGGCAGTTTGTTTATATTTTATTTGTATTAATTATTTTACATTTTACATTTTATTTGACTTTAGTAAATATTGGTTGTTATTGAGGTTAAAGCTTAAGTATTCATTTTCTTTACGAAAAGAAGATTGAAACTAAACCTCAAATTTTAATCCTAAAATAATACTATTACTAAAATAATATTAAACAATTTCGGTATATCTGCAAGAAATACGACAAACACCCTATTGAAACGTGCTTAAAAAATTCGTTACCATAAATTCATGCAATAACGAATCTGTTGTTTATTAAGTTGGTACGGTCAATATTTTAAGGTCAAAAACGGTTTTCTAGCTGGTCTTCAGTGATGCAAGCCTTCAGAGTGCACGGCGAACGGTTCATAATGACGTGTTTTTAATAATTCAGCAAAATATCTCATTGGTATGAAACCATTTGTTTCATTCACCATTTGACGTCGCTGCTACTCGATAATAAGCCCCTTCCTCATATCTCTTAACCCTCACAGTATTTCTCTAGAACAAAGAAAAACATTTTTTTTATTACACATAATACCTTATTATTTATTATTCACTAATCGAATTAAACCTCACAATGAATTTAAAACTTTAAAGGCATCTTCTGTCTCAACAATACCTCTGTTCTATCAACAATACCCTTTAAGATTTATGTTTACTAAAATATGAAATATATAAATGATAACACTCACACTTAGTCCGGTTTCATTAGATAATGGTGCCAATTCTCTTGTACACCGAACTAAACTAACTAAACTATCACTAAAATTTTGACTATAAGAATCTCAAAGCTATTCTGCAAAATAAATTCTCTAAATTTAAAAATAATTTTGACACATCTAAATCGAATTTGACAATCGCGACTCCACACGTGATACCTAACCACGTGATCTTTTTAGAGCCGGAGGCGCGCAAGGGGGGCAGCCTCGTCGTGCTTTGTATGGAATTTTTCACTTTTTGTATGGAAAATAAGAAAAATTATTACCTACATGTAGAGTGTTAGGGGTTTAAGAGTTTTATAAAGGGGGTCGAAATTTTCATTATTTTTACGATTGGACACACCGTTTTCGAGATATAAGCAAAAGAAAAAAAAATGATTCAGTACCGTTTTTGCATTTGAAGTCGAGGTGTTGGTGTGAATTTATAGTTCATGACAACCAATTTTATTCCACACGTTTTTAGTCGCGATTAAAAATAGTCAGATTTAGTTAAAAAATCTAAATTTTAGGTGAAAAACGTCAAATTCAGAATAGCAAAAATGTTATTTTCACTAAACTAATATCTCGTTGCCATCTTAGTGCTGTTAAACTAAAATATAGTTAAGTTGTGTCACTTTAGTCTATTTCAGAATGGGAAATCGTCGTTTGACAGGAATAAACTAAATTTTGGTGATTTTTAGTTTAGTTTAGAGGCATTTGTGACAAGAGAATCGGCACCATTCACTTCACTTTTACGCAGCGCAATAATATTCTCTGATCTGATCTGATCTCTTCAATATATTTTATGCCTGCTTTTTGATAATAATAACCACAACACTGCGCTAAATACTCGTCACCAATATTATCCACGAACCAACAAAGTTCTATAATTAAATACTCGTAACAAACTGCATCTACCCCACAGAAATCGAAATAATTTACTTAGTTTTTTGTGGTCTACCTGCTAAACTTTAATATTTATGTGAACAAGACGAATGAAACTAAAAACGAATGATGATTAATGAACTAGTCATTGGTTGCAGACAAAGTGAGTGTGTGTGTGTAATGTGCGTGTCTACAGTATTGTAACAACTTATAGAAGAAGGTCGTAAGTCAAACCGAAGCGTCAGTCTATTGCTTTGTGAGATTGCTCATGGACTTTTGGTCGGTACTGTACCTATGGAAGCAAAATCGAAAAAAAAATCGGTTTGGAAGTTATGAGCATCGAAACTTCCATATTTCAACACAAATTTTAGCTCATCTTTGGGCGTAAATAAATAACTTATGGAGAATGAAAATGAAAAATAAAAACCGTACAGGCATAGATAATTTATTAAAAAATTCAAATAGTTTTATTTTTAGTAGAGACATCCAGTAGTTTTTCCATAATATCTAAACGCCCAAAGGTTTGTTCATGAAATTTTACGCTCGTTTTCGTTATAAATCATCGTACATTTCACTAAATAAATATGTAAATAAAAAAACCAGATAAATAAATACTAAATAAATCAATAACTTTACTAAATAGCATGCATATTAGCCACGCCACCAGTTCAGCCCGGTGGAGGGCGCGGCGGCGCGCGGCGCCGGGCGGCCAGCCGATTCTTAATAAACTGAAATATTGCTGCAGCCAGTTCTTAAGTGCAGTATCTAGGTGGATTCGTCATTGTGAAATTAAAAATTATAAAAAGTCATGTTAAAAGGTTTGTTACGTGCCAAATTGGTGTTATAAGCCTTTGTAAAAGTCGTTTAACATTCACCATTGCTTTGTATAGCGTCTTAGAGGTCTTAGAAACTTATTTGTATTGTTAGAAGAATTACATAAAGATAGTTATATATTTTTATAACTTCCTAGAGCTCTTACATATTTTTTTCGTATTCAAGTAGAAGTACTTATTACCTAATTATAGTGTCTTGCCTTGAAGAAGCTGCATGATTTGTTAAATATTTTGAAGACGAGAAAAATTGTTTCGGCTAAAAATCGTAACGATATGAAAACATGCCAGATCCTTGATGCTGTGTTATAACATCAATAGTGTTGGGACAAACCATAGCTGCCGGAAAATATTTGCTGACTGCAATTAAATCGATTATTTATGATTTGTTCGATTATTTATTTATTTAGTCGAAAATTTATTAAACTTTTCACCAAAGCGAAAGAAGAATTCATTTGTACCGAGAGAACGCTGTTTAAAATCAATCATAGATTCATCAAATATGGATTAAATAGCAATAACCGTTCAATAAGATGTAAAATTCTTGTTCATGTAAGTATTTTAGCTTACCTGTTTAATTAAATACAACAATGTATTCTTTTAATCCCGTTTAATCGTGATCCAATTAATAAAACCCACATAAAAATTGTAGCGCCTGTTAAACATAAAATTCCCGAAGGTACGGATTAGACGGCCTATTTTACGGAGATACCTGCTGTTTGCACGCACTTACCTATGTAATATTGAACAGCACTGAATAAATGATAACGAAAGAAGGTTGTACTTACTTGTGGCGCTTACTTCTGGCCCCAGAGACTCGAAAGCTTTGCCAAAACTCAGTTTTAGTAGTCGATCTGAATCTGAAACAAATAGTTTGGATTAAAACTTATTTTTGAGAACAGCGCCATCTATGTTACAGGCAAAGTATATCGAAAACAAGATTGGGTTCAACCGATCGGTCGGGAGTGAAATTCATCCGTTAGTAAGTTTGCAGGCTAAAAAGTGTAAACAGTTTTCGCTAGATGGCGCTGGCAAACATTTTGTAAAGCTGCACATTGGGGCGAGTTTTTTGTTCGTGGAATTATAATTTCTTCTAATAACTGTAGCGTTTTGAAATCAATTAAAGATACGCTTCATTTTCAGTATTCCCGATTCAGCATACAGTGTACCTACCTTTAGGTACCAGTGTAACTATATTGTGATCTAGGAGAAAGAAAGAACAGAAATAATTTGTCAGACAAAACTATAACTAGAAGTCACAATGTTTATGGGGATCTATCGCATATAATCCTGATCTATGGAATTTTCTGTAGGTTGGTAGGTATTCAAAATTTACCAGTAGCAGTAGCTACCTACTACATTTATTTATTTCCACTTCACCGAGGAATTCTCTAGCAGGCAGTTTTATGGGACATTTGCATCTTATGCAACAGTACGAGTATCAGGTGAGACTTGCGATTGCAATCTAAATAAGCGGTACCAAGAGGTCGGCTGGACAACCGCCAAAATTCCTATTCATAGTACTCAGCCTAGGTACCTGTGTTGGCACTCGGAAATTTAACTGGAGTCGACGCATTTACGAGTTACTCGTTACGAATTCACTCCAATTTATATTGAATAAGTGGCTACCAAAAAGTAAATGCTAGTTACAAAATATGTTTTTCGTAGGTAAAACTAAAACAGGGATATACAGGGTGGCGATTTAGTCACCTGCATCCGTCAAGGGGGTGATTTTACTTGTCATACTGAAGAACTTTCGATATGAAACAGAAATCCGACAAGTAAACAAAAAACAGTGGCATACATACATAAACTTACGCTTTCTTCCCATAGGCAGAAACTACAGAACGCCACCTGCTACGATCTGAACCATCCTGAACTAAACAAAGAGCATAATTGCGTTTACAAAAAAAAAATACGTCCAAAACCAAACTAAAAATACTTGCATAGAACATTGACCCGTAACGTAATATATAAATACAAAGCATAATCGCGTTTGCAAAAATGAGGTGTCGATAACGGAGTTGCTCAAAAATTTCCAACGCGCCTAAAGAAGTTTTCACTTCAAAAAACCTAGTTGCATCGAAATAGTCTGTCTACTGTTGTATAGGAATTTGTTAGTTTTCCTTGAGTCGGTTATGAGTTTCATAGCGAAAGTTGTTTAGTATGACGGGTAAAATCACCCCCTTGACGGATGCAGTGTTGACTAAATTGCCACCCTACTGTGTAGGTCGTTTTGCCTGTAAATTAAATAGGTAAATGGAAAACATGATCAAGGGTGAATTCTACAACATTAACACTATCTAATCTGTATAGCCCACAGTTCATCTAAACGAGGTTGTTAGAAATAAATAAACATATGCACTCAGACCAAATAAAAAACCAAGACATAGCGCTGTCAACAGTGACGTGAAGCCAGTTTCGTAAACATGTGTGCACTTAGTGAGGTGTAGTTTCATTGTAAATGTATGCGTACGAGCGTCTATGCACAGAGCAGAGGTGTAGTTTTGGCATGCTTCGCTGTATTGTTCGCAGCACTGTCTTAGTTTTTATTTGGTCTGAGCCTATGCAAAAGAAAGACCCTACTTCAAATGCACTGTGTTGTACCTAAGTAGATAGGTACAAACAATGACTACATTTAAAACTTTGAAAGTATTTTTTTATAGTTTGACCAATATCTCTGTACCGCGCCTTAGGAAGGCGCGCGGCGAGACGGGGGAGCAGTGCAGGCCGCTAATTCGTCAAAGCTCTCGGCACACGGCAGCGGCGTCCCAGCCCGCCGCTCATTGGTCAACACTGCCCCCCGCCACGCCGCGTATTCCTAAGGCGCGGTACAGTGGTATTATAATAAGAACCTTGCTTGCATGACTAGCTAACTGATTAAGAATGGATCAAAGCAAAATCATACAAAATTCTTCAAACATTAGCATCTATTTAATACTGAATAGAGATCAATATTAATTGGGCAAATTGCGGTTCTAAGTTCGCATTGAGTTGAGAGTAACTTGAGGTTGTAACTAACCAATATAGTTTGAACTGTTCAGTTTGAACCGTTCCCGTTCATTAGTGGGACAATGACGGTTCAGAATTGTACTACAACATTGACAATGTCCATATCTCAAATTGATGAGTCTTAGACTTGATATAACTAATTATAGAGATATGAGAGAATTGATTTGAGTTTCATGATGTATGAATGCGCTTAGCTTTAATATCGTTTTGAAGTGTTTTTGGCTTGTCTGAGAAAGGATTTTTGTTTGGCCACACATGTAGGTATTTAAGAAATAACTGCTTGCAAAATCTTTGCCCATATTAGTTCATATTATTATATCCAACTTCATAATGAACGTATCACAATAATAGTACATTACTGCCGCGGTCTATAATGACTTCTTTGCTGGTCGCGCTGATGATGGCCGACAGCGCAGCGTAGCGCAGCTCCAGGCCGATACAGCGCGGTCAGCGTGCAGCACTTGATGGACGAGCTGAGATAAAGGCCGAGGCCGTAGGTCGATTGCCTTTACAGCGAGGACAGCAAGGGCTGCAATGATGACCAAGCTGGAAGGCCTAGAGCGTAGCTAGGCTAGCTCGAGGCAATCATAGCGTGACCAGCGAAGCAGTCATAGTGGGCTAAGGCATGTATAGTGCTTTACTCAAAAATGCAAGTACCTTCATTTTGTTGGAAAGATCATTGAAATACGCAAGAAAAACATTTTCGGATAAAGATTTAGATTTCCTACTGATTTTCCACTGCACAAATTTTTCATATTATTATGCAAGCTTATATTTTTCCTTTGAGTTTCGCGGTATTAAATTTTCAACCACTAATTTAGCTTCATCTTTAATGTCTGGCGGTGTTAAACACATTGAATCGGAAGAATTTTTGCTTTGAGAGCTCATTTTTAGCAAAAAAGTCACTAAATAAAAATAAAATTTTCACTGAACCGCGCTTTTGTTACTTCTATGTTTTTTTTTTTTTAACAATGGTAGTTGGAACTATACAGCCAAATATGGAATAAAATCTTTTTGTACCTATCTCTATAAATACAAACAGCTGTGTTTTAAATAAAACCTTTTTGCATTTGATTTTTTAAAACGTTGAAACGTCAAAATAGCGGCCGGCAATGTTTTGCCGGCCTGTTAGAGCGACCAGCAAAACTTTGCCGGCCGCTCCTTGAAACAGAACGGCAAGGTCGACTTTGCTCAAACAAGGTTGTCAAAATAATGACCACATTACATGCATTTTTGAGTAAAATTATATTTGTGATGCATTTGAATTAATTATTGTACCTAAGTACTGATTATTGCCCGTGTCAACGCCCTCGTGAAAATATCATAAAAAGACGACATCGCTCAAGCCTCTGTATATAACCAACTAATAGTTTACCTATGAACTTTTATGAATCTTTATGAATATAGAAATATTTTGATCTCAGTTCACAGAGTAACAAAATGGAACAGAGACAAAGTTTCATACAATCGTTTCGGTTCAACACAATGTATTTACTATTGATTTATGACTTTGCTCAAACATATTTAGATGTAAAACATGCCTTCGTTTATAAAACAGACAGAAGTGATAACCCCATGCCATAATTTGTAACCTGTCCGGCTTTAAAATGACAGCAGTGATAACCTCATACCATAATTTGTAACCTGTCCGGAGATCGTAATACAAACCAGCAGCCGTTGAATCCGGGGGTGGTTGAAACAGGAATGTGGCCGCGAATCCCTGGCCAGGCGTGGCCGAGTTGGCGGTGAACTGGATAACCAGTGCCGGACCCGTTGACAGCACCTCGTAGCCTGAAAGATGTCAGGGTTACATTAGTTCTAGACATACTTAAACAATCAATTGATACATAGTATATACTAAGATGACATTTGGAAGCCTTAAAACTCTTCATCTCATCAGTAGTTATTGTATCGTCTGTAATAAAACAATTTGAATTTGAATTTTGAATACAGTTATATTTCTAAGAACTAGGGTACAAAGAATGGTTGCATATTAGAAAAAAGAATGTAAGTGAGTAGACGGCCAAAACTATATGAACTCTGAATTCCTAACTAGGTAAAACCTGTATCTTGGAAATCAGTGCTCTTCCGTGCTAAATTAGGTGTAAAAACTTACAAATCACATACATGAAAATTCTAAAATTAAATGCCTTAGACTATGAAAGAAGCTACTTAAGTCTTAAAACTTGACGGATGAGTGATGTAAGTGAGTGTGTGTGGTGGGTGAAGTGTGGATATAGGGTGTGAATTTGTATGATGTATGTAGTGTAGGTATAGGGTGTGAATATGTGCGGTGTGTGTAGTATGTAGGTATAGGGTGTAAGTGTGTACGCGAACGTGTAGGTGTGCTTTCAGTATGTTAATTCTATTTTAAAATATCCAGTTTTTGTGTGTTAGTTATCAGTAGTTTACAAATCAATATAATCGATGGATTACTAAACTAATCAACTACTGTAAGTACCACCTAACCGCAACCATTATGAAAAGACAAATTCGAAATAGAAGCTCACTAAAGCCAAAAGCTTCGAAACCGAAACAGAAGATTAAGGAAGGGATAGTCCCTTTAATCCATTTCCCAAGTTATAGACCCCAATTTTCATTCAAATTTGGAGACCAAATAGCTGTGACCGACTTCCAACGTAAACTTTAACGAATCTCCGATAGTGCACTCTAATATGTATTAACGGTTTACAGTCCCGAGCCATGAAAAGTTAAACTGAAAATCTATCACCCGGAAAATCCCCAATACCGTTCGTTGGGATTCAACACAACTCTTTGGCGTTGAGCTAAAATAAAATTTCCATTCCAGTAAGATTCCGTTTGAAATTCAACAAAAGAATGGCATTACTGATTTTCGAAACGTCACGAAATTTCGGATTTGGCATCAAATGAACTCCCAGGCATAGAGAGACGAAATTCTCTTACGACACGTCACTTCCGTGTTATACACGTCATATATTTGTTATGTTATATAACACGGAAACAGATGTAACATGTACTGAATAACATCTCGGATCCTCCATTGTTACAGAGGGTTTTTGAAGAGGGTTTGTGTTGAAAAGATGAGCGCACTAAGGATTGAATGATCTTCATTGTTGCTGACTTTTGGGTTCAGTACCTACCTAAATCCTGGGTATAAAAGCTTAATGAAAAGGAATAAAATGATCGGATTAGTATCTATAGAACTAAGTAAGTAGATAAGAACTTTATTACTTGTTCGCTGGACTATATCTAATGTTTGGGTCAAGGGTTCTTATAAGTATTGCAAAATTTTTGCGAAAAAGACGACGAAGGTATTCCCTTGTAGTATTTGATCCTTAACAGCAATAGTATCTATCGCACGTTATAAAAACATTAAAAAAAAAAAAAACAACCGACTTCCAAAAAAACACTACAAGTAAAAAATAACTTTAATTTCGGAAGTCGGTGTCTTGGGTTTTGTATTTTCGTTTTTTGCCACCGACTTCCGAAATTAAAGTTATTTTTCACTTTGTAGTGTTTTTTTTGGAAAAAGTTTTTATTTTTCACTTTTCAGTTGTGGTACCTACCCACACACATTCGAATACCACTACCTGCTACCAGTGACAGGAACTTATCATATCATCTACATACTAAGTGGGAAAAAATACGTATTTTGTAGCTTACTCAAAAACTACCCAAGAAAAGTTAATAAAATTTATGTGGGACCAATTTGAGAGCATACCCTTACGTCATAATAATTTTCAAAATCGGTCCACAAATGACGGAGAAATCGGTGGACATACATAAAAAAAAACAAACATAGGTACGCGACGAACATATAACCTCCTCCTTTTTGGAAGTCGGTTAAAAATATAGGTATTTTTTTAAGGGTTCTGGTCCGATTCCAGTTTTATGCAGAAGCTTGTTCAAAAAACAAAAAAATACCGTTATATTTTTTTCAAAGTGGTTATGGTTTCTTTGACTACTTTGTCTCACTACCCATAGTTTCGAATTTACCCCTGTTACCCTATCTCAACAATCATGTTCATTTACGCGACTGACATTATATTACCCCTACTTCCATGCTGTCTATTTTTGTGGGTTGAAGATGATCCCAAAAACCGTCCCTTTTAAGGTTTCGGCGCGGTATGGTATTACTTTTTTATACGTTTTTTTTACAACTATGGCATGCTGTAACTTTGGAATCCCCCACTAGTGAAGCAGCTGATGCTCATATTTACCAAGAAAAAACTATTTTTGTTATGATTTCAACCGGTATAAAATAACTTGCTGTAACTAACGTCACCCACCGTACTATTAAGATAGAACCAGCGAGCTCAGAAAGGTCAATGTAGCGGTAAGTTAGTTTTATTATGCTTGGAATATCAGGGTAAATTTGGTGAAACAAGTTACCTCTAATAATGTACTCCTTGTAATTTTTATCAGCAACTCCATTACAATCATGTTACTCAAACCATGTTATAGAAATTAATTTTTATTTTAGGTAATTCACTGTCACTTACTGAACCATTATGATCTTAATGGTGGTACAAATATTTTTTCTTTGTAACTTCTATAGACAGCAATTCTGTTGCTGCTCCTGCGTTAAAATTCTTTATCAATAATAATCTATGTTTGAATGAATAGTTTAAAACAAAGTCGCTCTCAGCTGTGTGACCGTGTTGTCCTTCTAAACAGATTTAGATGCTATTTCCACCTTTATTTAGAGAATTTATTCCAGAAGGTTTTAGGTAACAATGAAAAAAAAATCATCATCATCTTGATATTTAATCAAGTCGTAGAAACCGCGCGAAGCAGGGTTGGGTTACTAGTCATTAATAATACTAACGAAAACGAACTGACTCACTTTGCTTGTTGTAAAACCAAAAAAAAAAGTAGCACTCCGGGAGTGCCGACAGAAGTGAAAACTTGAACAAGATTGCCTTGGTGGAAGAAAAATACTTGTATAGAACATTGGTCCGTAACCTTATCTAAATAAATAGCACAATCGCGTTTACAAAACCTTTCAAGTAAAAATACTTGCATAGAACATTGATCCGTAACGTAATATAAATAAAGAGCACAATCGCGTTTACAAAACCTTTAAAGTCAAAATACTTGCATACAACATTGATCCGTAACGTAATATAAATAAAGACTGCAATCGCGTTTACAAAAATGAGGTGTCGTTACAGTGTCGCGAAATCAATGGGTTAGTCCCATCCCAAAAATGCCCAACGCGCCTAAAGGAGTTTTACCACGCCACTTCAAAAGTACGATGAACATCACGCCATATTTCTTCATTACGAGTAATTGCGACATCAGATAAACAGTGAAGATTCTGCATGACTAACACGTACAGATAAGGGTTCAAGGTTTAAGTCCAGTTTACATTCCGCTAATGTCAAGAGTAAATATTGTTGATAGCTAGTCGCCACTTTATGATAGTAAACAAATAATTGTGTAGGCACGTTACTTTGAGGTCGAATGGGTGATAAATCCTTTTAGATGCAAACAGTTACTTGTGTGATATTGATTTTCTAATTGCTAAATCGGTAACTAATTTGGCAAATAAATATTTGTAAAGTGTTTACCTATAATCGATGTCTATTGAGTGCAGAAGTAGGTATAGGTACATTAAACAAAAATACCTATACAGGGTGGCAGGAACATCGACGCGAAAACTGTTACCATGGATTCAGTACATGATTCTGAAACCCTCTGCGTTGAAGTTTTTCGTCGATCGTTTCAGGGATCCTTTACGGAGATAACATTTTCTGTCGTGCCTATATCGACAGAAAATGGCAAGAAAATCACTTTAGTCCTTCTATAGCTAAAATTAATATTTTCATTGCCAACAAACTTATATTGTTTCAAAAACTGCTGAATATTGTCGACTACAATTTCATATTGAATCCTTTGAATAGAGGTCTGGCAAGATTAATTAATTATATTTGGTAATTTTAATGAAAAGGCTGGCATTATTTCAACGTGGTCGTCTTGAATATAGTCTGGAGAAACAGGGGCCATTGTTTGAATACGTAAAACCTGGAAATTAGGTATAGAGTGCCGCCTGCAATCACAGCGCTGCGGAACTGGAGCGAGTGGGTTCCTTTAGGGGTGGCAGAGTCTCCAAGGAAATGAAGAAATAATCTCAAAATGGATTGGTTGAGGGAAGTAATGATACCGGTCCTCAGACTAAATAAAAAATCAAGACATAGCGCTGCGAACAATACAGTGAAGTATTCAAAAACTACACCTCGCTCTGTGCTTACACGCTCACACGCACGCATTTACAACTAATTAACAACCAAACTACACCACACCGCACAGTAAAGTAAGTGCACACATGTTTACGAAACCGGCCTCACGTCACTGTTGACAGCGCTGTCTTGGTTTTTTATTTGGTCTGAGTACCTACCGGTCATATAATGCTACTTAATTTATTCCTTTTGGTAGGCATGGATAGATGGGTAGCTCGTCGTTCGATAAAGACCAGGCCCGGGGCGGGAATTGCGAGCCAATTTCCGGCCACCGTAGGCGCGGACTTGCGGACGGTGAGAAATGGGTAGCTCGCCGTCCGATAAGGACCAAGCCCGGGTCGACGGCGCGTTGTGTTCCACGCACGCCTCAAAGAGATGTCAGCAGAGCTGACGGGGTCCGCTAGGGCCGATGCCTGCCGGGAAAGTCCGAAAGGGATACCGTGGCCCCTGGCAACATACAGGCAACTGAAGGAATACGGGTGGGTTTTAGTCAGTAAGAGTCTGACACGCCCTCCCGCTCCGCCCAGAGCGGGAGAAGTTATTTGATAATGTCCCACCCAAAAAAAAAAGGCATCGATAAATGAAAACATCCTGGTCACACAAATGTAATTTTTATTCATAGGCAAAGACTGAACAGAATTTTTAAGTAAACATACTCTAATTAATTACTTATCTTTAAAAAAATTGCCACTGATTATGCTGATTTTATGATAACTGGATAAAACTTTACCATATCATGGCAACTTTATTCAAAAGTGACTGGAAAATGGTCTAGTGAAATTAGCGCTTCGAGTTGAATATATGGCTCTGACTTTTGAACTATGGAATCATAATATATGTATACCAAAACATGTGGCTTAAAACTTAAGAAAAGCAAATAACCCCGTGCCAGCCCTGTCCCCGAAAGTCAGTGCTGCTTTGACGCAGCATTATTCATTCAAAAAGGGAGGTGGTGGACGTCGCAAGAGGTAGGTGACAGCCGATACGAATGTGGGTAGAATACATACTAAACTAGGTACGGTCGTGGCAGGATGTGTATCACAAGGAAGTATTTTCAAGTAAAAAAATATGGCTCATATTTTTTAGCAGAAAAAAACAAAAATATACTCTGTTTCAAAACAATTTGATGAAATGAAAATGTACCTGTAGATGGCAAAACTTTCATCAAAATATTCTAGAACAGGTTAGTTCCTAGAAATGAGAAAAGTATAAGAACATCACCTCACTTTTCATTTGCATACGACAACAGACGTGTGTTTCGTTTTTCACGAGCATTTTTTGGGTGATTCCGACTAGTTTTGTACTAGAACGGAGCTCATATTTGAAAATGTATAGCATAAAGGTCTCATGAACAAAGTTTTTGGATGCTGTGAAACAATTCAGGATAAACCAACATTTATGCACGAGATATAAATGTGTAATTACTTATTGATATTTGAATAGAAACTTTTGCTTGTCAGTGTTAATACCTAAAAAAGTCTACCAAAACACAATTTGTTCCAGACACGAGTAGGAATCCTTGAAGGGAATAAAGTCCCAAATGTTTTCCAGGGAAAACGTAATGTGTATTACACATACATACATAAACTCACGCCTTCTTCCCATGGGGGCAGGCAGAAACTACAGAACGCCACCTGCTACGATCTTTACATACTTACCTTTTGCCTCGTCTACGTTCATAAATCTAGTCATACACGCACGCCGGTTGCGAGTACTACGCACCTGGCCTTTCTGAAGAACATCACCAATAAGGTCAGTATATGTCCTCCTAGGGCGTCCTCGACCGGCCTTTCCCTTCACATCAGCCTTGTAAATACATTATTATTACTTCTATCATAATTATTTTTCTTATGGAATCAATTTAAACTTAAGGTCAATATTATTCGAGAAGACATTTTAGGAATTGTGTGAGTGATTGTGAAAATTATACGCTACTTGACTTTACTAGATAAGTAGGTACTTTTTAACCGACTTCCAAAAAGGAGGAGGTTATATGTTCGTTTTTTATTTTTATATTTTTTTTCCACCGATTTCTCCGTCAATTGTGGACCGATTTTGATTTGAAATTTCTTTTTTGTTTGAAAGGGTATGCTCTTGAGGTGGTCCCATATAAATTTTATTAAATTTGCTTCGAAGGTTTTTGAGTTAGCTTCAATAATACGTACTTTTTCCCACTTAGTATGTGGATGATATGAAAAGTTCCTGTCACTGTTATTTACATAGCAGGTAGTGGTTTTCGAATTTGTGTGGGGTAGGTACCACAACTAAAAAGTGAAAAATAAAAACTTTTTACAAAAAAAAAAAAACAACCGACTTCCAAAAAACACTACAAAGTAAAAAATTACTTTAATTTCGGAAGTCGGTGACAAAAAACGAAAATTCAAAACCAAAGAAAGACACCGACTTTCGAAATTAAAGTTATTTTTGTGTTTTTTGGAAGTCGGTTGTTTATTTTTTGTAAAAAGTTTTTCCTAAATTTCGAGCTGTGTGCTTCGATCTGTGTGAAAACCTTATGTTATCACAAATTGTAGCGGCTCAATATGATCACTCATCTGTATTTTCTGTTCATACTCTTGTGTATCAGCTGAAGCTGTATCATAATATCCAAGACTTTAATCACTTAATCACTGTTATCTTTGTCTGTGGTCCTTTATAGTCCTTTATGGTTATTGTTTATTTAATTTTTTTTTTTTATGTTTTTAATGTTAATTTGTTTTGTATTTAATTTTGTTTCCTTTTATGATTATTTTCGTGTTTTATGTTTTGATTTATTTTATCATTATTATTATTTCACTTTGTCAAGCTTTAATGTTTTTACCTAGATTATAAGAGAATGATGTGGTCTCCCATAATTGAAAGCGCACACTAGTATTTGTCTTCGTATTTGTAATCTTGCATGTAATTGTGTAGCCTCTGTTGGAGATCCAATAAATAAAATAAATAAGCTAGATATTGTACAATTATTTCCGTTGTAGTAGACGATTACTTATCGTGCTGTAGCTGTAAGCCGACGTTCACACGGACGTAATAAAATCGCGGCGGGATTTTATCGCACACTAGATTTTCAACTCGCGTTGAGAATCCAACATGCTGGGACGCACTCTCGTCCCAGCATTTAAAAAAAACTGGTTGTAGTTGGATTTTCAACTCTCGGCGCTGAGCAGAGCGTAGAAAATCAAGTGCACGAAAAAATATCGCCGCGATTTTATTACGTCCTATCAGACACCTGCCTATTTCAGAAAGGGTAGCTTAAGGGTAGGAGACTAGCTCAGCGTTTTATAATCAGTTTTCTGCCAAATGCACGGCCGATGTTCCTGACGGGCAGTTACTAAAGGATTAATTAAATGCGCCATCTTGACCCGGATGCAATTCAAGATGAAAATGATTGAAACATTATTTACTGACCTAATCGATAATAATGTTTGAGTGCTTTTTTTTTTTTTTGGGTAGAAGTTATTTGATAATTTCAATTATCAAATAACTTGTCCCGTGTCTGACTCTTACTGACTAAAACCCACCCGTGTTCCTTCGGTTGCCATGTTGCCGGGGGCCACGATTTCCCTTTCAGCCCATATTCGCAGCCCCGGCAGGTATTGGCCCTAACGGACCCCGTCAATTCTGCTGACATCTCTTTGAGGCGCGCGTGGAACACAACGCGCCGTCGACCCGGGCATGGTCCTTATCGGACGGCAAGCTACCCATTGCTCACCGTCCGCAAGTCCGCGCCTACGGTGGCCGGAAATCGGTTCGCAATTCCCGCCCCGGGCGTTTCCTCCTGCGGTGGTTAGGGGCGTGAGGGCGCGAAATTTGCCTCTCCCTCACGCGTTCCGCCTCCTCCTTCGCGAGTATTACCGCTTCGCAGAAGGAGGTGACGGCCTGCCATTTCCTCTCGCTCCGTACCATGGCCTGAACCAGGGCCGGACGCAAGAGTTCGGAAGCAGTTCGGAATTCAGGACATGTATCTGTTTCTCTCAAAATAATTTGAATCGATCGATATGTATTACCAAATTCTTTGTTTTAAATTTATGTTTAATAAAATGTGTACCTTCTTATTTTTTGGTGCAGATAAAATAACAATTTATGTTCCAGATCTGTGTCGGAGAACTCTGTTAGTGTTCCATAAGAGCAGAGGAGTGTAAAGCGACAAAGAATCCCGTGTTGCCGGGACTGCCGGGCAGAGCAATGCTATGTCCCGCATCGTCGCATCCCGTGAAATTAGATCTCCAAACCGATTTCTCAACGTCACTTATATTAGTATTGTGTGTCGGGAAGTCAAGAAATAAAATCTTGTTATGATATTTGTGGAAATGTGCGGGAATAAATGTTGAGAGTTGCTGTGGAGTGGGTTAGTTGAATAATATGGTCCTTGGTGTAGAGAGAAGACTTTAACTTAAGATAAGACTATTAATATTTACATTTCAGAAAAAAATTGATTAATAACGGTTTCTCAACAATATAAGAGGTTAGAAAAATGGATAATTTGTATTCTTATATTAATAAATAACCATCGGGCAAAATAAAACTGCTTCGGGACCATTTTCTGTAAATTTTCCAGCTAGTTTGCATGGTTTCTACTCAAATTTGCACGTCTAGTTAAGGCTCTTTCAAACAGGCGCGACACGCGACGCGACACAAAGGCACCGCTCGTCGCGCGACGAGCGGTGTCTTTGTGTCGCGTCGCGTGTCGCGCTGGTCTGCACAAGCCTTTATGCTTTGCCATTGTCACATCTCAGGCCCTTTCCATTAGCAATAATAAATGCATAGTAAGTACCTGTAAGCTCGTTACACAGCATGGCAATAGCTGGCGAGTTGGTGTCTCTGCCATCAAAGACTTTGATGATGTCCGCGCGGCGCAGGCAGCTGAAATGGGAGAACATACTGTATTAATTATGAGACAGATGAAACAGAACTCGCTGTAGAATGCAGAGTGTTGTGTATAGTTTGTAGCACTGAAATATGATATAGGAGATTTTTTATTTATTTATTATTTATTAATAGGTTAGGTTAGCCTACAATTGTTTACACATTTCATGTCTATTAAAAGTCCACAATATACATTTATAAGTGCAACAATTACTTAAAGGCTAACACCACATGTACTATATATTTGGACATCATATTTTTTGATTATATTACTGCAATTAATTAATAATATTGGTTCATGGAGATGAAATTAGGGATGTTTTTTTTTTTGGGTGGGTGATATCAAATAACTTCTCCCGCTCTGGGCGGAGCTCAGGGCGTGTCAGACTCTTACTGACTAAAACCCACCCATGTTCCTTCAGTTGCCTGTATGTTGCCAGGGGCCAGGGTATCCATTCCGGACTTTCCCGCGACCCCGGCAGGCATCAGCCCTAGTGGACCCCGTCAGTTCTACTGACATAAGTAGTATTGTATCTTGTGGGTATCTTCTGTGTGTGTAGATTATACCCGTAAACATGGTGGCGATTTTTTACAGATAACTGCCCTTGCTTGAACTATCTTGACATTTTAATTTTTATCGTGTAGTCTGCACAATGATAGGTTCTGACTTCTGTGGAGTTAAAAAGATTTGCCAGTCAGCAGGTTGGTGGCCTGACTGACAGCCCAGTGCTAAATCAAGTTGCTGCATTGATTTTGTTTACGGAAAATTATCGTCAGGCTTTATTATGATCGACTTTTTCACATCTAACATAGAAATACGCATAGGAATCGAGATTTAATACCGCGACTCCACCGCAACAAAGGGTTTTAATATACATAGGTCAGTAATATTGGCAGTTTAATTTCATATAACGTACCTCCGGTGTATTTGTGACCAATATTGTGACCACAAATTGTTTATAGGGTTGCGGTCACCGTAGTGGACCCGTGGTTAAGTGGTTACGCGGTTAGGTATATACCTCAGAAACGAGATAATTAACACGACATTTATGGTTTATGCGGGATGTGTGCGTCTGTGTGATGGCAAGACCACAGTTTTCAAGTACCCTAGATATCGTACAAAATATTTACAAATTATTGGATTGATTTCCACTTTGTTTTCGTGATTTACAACGCTGCGCTGTAAAATTATTCTCCTACCATTCTGAATGCTATTGATTTCTTTAGCAATTTTATTTGGTTTCTACTTCTTCTTTTCGTGTCGTCAGTGACTAATCTGGTGTCAGAGTTTTAAAGCCGCCCATGGGCCTCTGACTTGGCTTCACATGCCATCAAGAAATATCTCTCAAGCAAGCGGTTTCCTCACGATGTTTTCCTTCACCGTTTCTGAAAGTGATAATTATACAATACGCACATGAATCCGAAAAGTCAGAGGTGCGTGCTTTGGGTTCGAACTCGAGACCTATGACTTAGCAGTCTGACGGTCACACCACTAGGCTATCACTGCTGTACTAGGTTTCTACTAGGTCAGTTTTATGGTTTTGAACTTTCTAAAGAACGATTAGTGACGTCATATATTTTCTTAAGAGGTAGGTATCAAAACAGGTTGAGGTTGCAATGGATTTCGAAAGTTTTAATTCGTGACGAACTGAAATTAATAAAAAAAATGGCATGGTAACTAGTGTCTGACCACGCTAAGCCTGCATAAGTAAAAAAACCGGCCAAGTGCGTGTCGGACTACGCACAATGAAGGGTTCCGTAGTTGAGATGAATTTATTTATCCCAAGAACAAACTTAACATTGTAGTTGAAAAACATGTTCTCCCATACATTCCAACTGCAAATCATCGCTCGGCATCCAATACCGCGACTGTGACATTTTTTTTTAAATTGCAGGGTCACTTATTTGAACGTGTAGAATGAAATAAAACAAAAATCAGATTTTAATAATAATACCTTTAAACGAGCAATTCTTGTATATACATACCTATGTATATAATCTCGGAAACGGCTCCAAGAATTTTTATTAAATTTAGTATGCAGGGGGTTTCAGGAGCGATAAATCGATCTAGCTAGGTTTCATTTTTAGAAAACGTCGTTCAAAAATAATTATAATCCAGATATTTTTCTTTATTCAAGTAACAAGGACTCATTACGTTAGTAAACTTATGAACTATATTAACTTATTTTACGAGGTCACTTAGAAAGTTTTGCGACTAACAGTTTTTGTCTATAGAATACTGGCTGGTTTTGTGGTTTTTGTGGTTTTGCGCCGATGTGGCAGCACTGGATGCGACTACACACTGTGGGTGGACGCGTCCAGGGCTTGGTATAAACTGGCACTCATGTGCGGTGTCACTTTGTGGTTTTAATTTTAATTTTTAAATTTTTATTTCTTCATGTGGCTTTCTTTGTTTTTGTCTATACTAACAATGGCTTTATAAGGTTTTTTTTTTTTTGTATTACTAACAGTATATGGACTACGTGTGAAATAAATGTTTTTTTAATTGAATTGATGTCAATTAAAACGATGACTATTTATTACAAAAAAACATAACATTCCAAATTCGAAATTCCCTCCACATTTTTTTACGAGCAAAATCAAAATACTCTGTCTTACTGAAAACTGGATTTATAACGAGAACATTTTCGCGCGATGATTTTGTACGATTTCAAATGTCGACTAAAACCAGAAGAATCGTTTGAAAGACTTCGAATGGTGTTCATAGAAAAAAGCCCTTCTAAAGAGACTGTTTTTCGCTAGTTCAACGAATTTATGGGTGGTCTAGTAATTTTGGCAGACAAAGAAAGAAGTGGCCGCCCTATGACGGTTGTTGAAAAAGTGCTGGCTGTGAAAAATTTAATTCAAGAGAATAGGCGAATTACATATGAAGAGGTTCAGCATACACCGTGAAATTTGAATCACAGTTTTGCTAGAACAAACGTTGTTCAGACCATGGTCTACTACCATTCTACAGCATCCAATAAAAAAAAACATAATTGGTTTTTGAAATAACACAAAAAAAGCAAAGTTTAAAATGTCAAGATTATCGTTACTCCCTACAACTCAGACACCACGTATACGTTTTTTCAAAAACCAATTTATGTTATTTTTTTATTGGATTCTGTAGAATGGTAGTAGACCATGGTCTGAATAAAGTTTGTTCTAGTAAAACTGTGATTCAAATTTCACGGTGTATACTGCCGATTGGATCGGGAAGTGTGCATGAAATTCTACACAGGCATCTTCGGTTATGGAAGATAGTTTCATGCTGGTACCGTAAAATCTAACGCAGGGTCAGAAGGAGGTTCGGGTAGAATGGTGCCGAGACATGATAGCAAAATTGGTAGCAGGCTCGTCTCGGCGCGTTTAAGATATCATTACGGGTCTGATCTTGGATTTATCAATATGATCCAGAAATGAAGCATCAGTCGACCGTGTGGCTGTTTCAAAATGAACCAACGCCTACCAAAGTGAAGCGAGCCAGAAGTGCAGGCAAAATGTTGATCGCAAGTTTTTTTTTTTTCTACCAGGTTATCTGGTGTCAATACCCTGACGAGATCAAAGAAGCATCAATGCTGAATGGTATGTTACCAAATGTTTGCCAGAAGTTTTTACTACTGCAAGCAGCAAGCGACCGAACACTGGCCTCCATGGGCTACTGCTTCACCACGACAACGCGCTGGCTCACTCGGCGCTCAAAACAAGGGACTTTCTGGACAGCACACCGGTCAAATTTATAGGTCATCCTCCTTACAGTCCCGATTTGGCTCCGTGCGACTTTTTTTTGTTCCCCAAAATAAAAAATCAACTCAAAGGAAAACAGTTTTCATCACCTGAAGATGCACTGGGTGCATTTGAGAAGGAGATTGGAGAGGTGTCTGATGCGGACTGGAAAATATGTTATGAAAATTTGTTTAGACGTATAAAACTGTGTATGCCAATGGAGAGTTCTTTCAAAAGATATAATAAAAAAAATTATAACCTGTAGTATATTTTTTCTAGTATCACAAAACTTTCTGAGTGCCCCACGTAATCTAGTTTAAATTTATTTCACCCCATGGGAGACGGCACTGCAGTGATTGATGTACATGCAATCCAGACTGCTAACGATATTGTTGGAGCTGGCCCGTACTCTGCGTACCAGGGATGCACACCTCATTCGCATCGTTGCGTAAAAGCAATTAATATGTGCGTCCGCGAATATTCCCGATGCGCTACAAAAACGGGGCAGCACCGACCTATTGGAGTTATACATCAAACCATGTGTTTTGGCATACTGCTCACATTTGGCGACCAATTACTTTCTGAGACCACAGATTGACGCGCTCAGAAGCATCATATCATCTGCATAGCTAATATTATTTACACAAATACCATCTATATAGCAACCCACTCTGGTGCTGCTGAGCTCGCCAATCCTGCCTCACCCCGCATTCCAACCTGTATGGCTTGGAAAAAGTTCCAGCCCATCGTACACTATTGATCTGGTTACCATACCACTATTTAAAGATGTTTATAAGCTCCGTTGGCAACCTATTCTTCTCCATCTTTCTCCACAATACGTCATAAGCAACCTGATCAGAAACCTTGAATAAATCGATGAACCTAGCATAAATCGGCGTCCCACGCTGTGTATAGTAAGTATGTGATAGTATGCTTAAGGCACAACACTGCACTTTCTGTTGACAAACCACGCCGAAACCCGAATTGGTTGTCATGAACATTTACAGTTTTATTTTTTTGTGTATTAAGCAGACGGTCAAACACTTTTGATATTTGGTATTATAGTAGCTAGAGAGATGGGCCTATTGGATGCCGAGCGAAGAAATGTAAGTGTTTACGCACAATATTGAGAGATTTACCATGTTATTTTAAGACCATAGACTTCTTATAGGTTTTCCTGTAATCTATGAGTAAAGAGCCATACTATGTATTTTTTTCAAAATTTTTGGTCCAGTAGTTTCGGAGATAAGGGGGGGGGAATGGTCAATTTTCATTGAATTTATCAAATATCTTTAAAAGTATTTATTTTAAAATTATATAAAAAATATATTTAAGATCCTCGCAACAAGCCCTTTCATTTGATATATCACACGGTACTGTTAGCAAAACTTTTTTTTTTAATTTTCTTGTTTGCGCCCCAAAAGTGACACCTATATTCAAAATTAAATTATTTACGTTACACATTCGTGTTTGGGTCACAGAAATACACATGTGTACCAAATTTCAACTTAATCGGTCCATTAGATTCGGAGTAAATTGGCTGTGACAGACGGACAGACAGACAGACAGACAGACACACGAGTGATCCTATAAGGGTTCCGTTTTTTCCTTTTGAGGTACGGAACCCTAAAAACGGTGGAATTTGAAAATCTATAGACGGCAGCACCATCTTTTTTTTTTTTTTTCTTAGCCATTACTGTCCCGCTGCTGGGTAAAGGCCTCCCTACCCTCTTTCCACCTCTCTCTGTCCAGAGCTTCCAAGGACCAATCTTTCTTAAAGGAGTCCAGTTCATCCCGCCATCTCCGTCTGGGCCTGCCGCGATGTCGTTTGCCATTAAACGGGACCCACTGGGTCGTAAGTTTGGCCTATTGATCGTTTGACATACGGCAGATGTGTCCAGCCCAATTCCATCAGCACCATCTGTCCTATGAAAAAAGAATTTGGTGCTTTGTCTTTTTGTTTTTGATAGGTTATTTTGTTTATAATCTAATTTATTAGTAATGTAAAGAATAGTCACTTTAGCACGATGCAATGTGGATTTGATACAGTTTTGTCATCGTATGGAGGTAGAGCATAGGTACCTACGACATAGTCTATTACACATTATCTATTATGCAAAAATCAAAAGGCAAAATATCAAAATCATTAGATCTACTTACGACCCGGAAACTGATATAACTGACTGATGTTTTTACATCAGGCAGTTATGTCAGTTTCGGGGTCAAAAAGTTTTATGTATGGTTTATCTTTGTATACCATAATTATATAAAACTTTTTGGGGTTACCCATTTATTCCATTGTAGACTTAGCGTGACCAGACTCTACGAGTACCTTCTTTCTAATATTTAACGCACGTGTTCCTTATCAAAATCTATCCATCCTGTTTTCTTCGTCTATTTTAAACACAATCCCCATTTTTTCCGTGGGCAACTTGCCGTATAAAATCGAAAGCCTCCTGCAATATATCCCCGGCTTCTGCTTTTGACATACATGACGTCGTAGCTTTATACATTTTATGGCATCACTCTCGTTACGGCAAATTGTCGTGTTTGCTTTATTAGGCGAGCTGTGATGTTAGAAGAGTTATGGATTTTTTATGTTGGTGTGACAAAATAATCGAGAAATTATTTAGTGGAATTTGCTGCAAAATGACAAAGTAGGTAGGTACTGAAAGTCTCAGCACAGCTTAGAAAAGGTTATGTCAATGCTGATGATGTTGGCAAATGATAAGTGGACACACTTTTTAATTTTAAAATCTTAAACTGATTGCTGCTCCCCTCTTCGGCAAACGGTTTGACTGTGTTTTCAAAACCGAAGGCGTTGCTATTCTGAATTTGACGTTTTTCACCTAATATTTTGATTTTCTAACAAAATCTGACTATTTCTAATCGCGATTTAAAAAATGTGGAATAAAATTGGTTATTATGAACTTTAAAATTCACATCAACACCTCGACTTCAGGTGAAAAACAGTACTGAATCTTTATTTTTCTTTTGCTTATATCTCGAAAATGGTGTGTCCTATCGTAAAAATAATGAAAATTTCGACCCCCTTTATAAGACCCATAAACCCCTAAAACTCAATATGTAGGTAATAATTTTTAAAAGTGAAATATTCAAAATTAAAAAACACGTCGAGCAAGCATGTGTGGAGCCACGATTGTCAAATTCGATTTAGTTGTGCCAATTAAAAAAAAAAAAATTGGCACAACTAAATCGAATTTGACAATCGCGGCTAGAAATGTATAATATTTTTTTTATTTGAAGATTCTCATAGCCAAAAGTAAGGAATTTAAGTGATAGTTTAGTTCGGTGTAAAAGAGAATCTGCACCATTATAGCGCGAACTTTAGTCAACAGATTAGCAATCTTTTACTTAGAAGTAAACCAGTTTTGAATAATAGTGTTAGTAAATTTTGTTACAGCTTTAACACTATCAACGTTACTATCGCCACAAAACCGTTTCTATTTTGGTAAACTAAACATTTGAGCTAAATGCAAAACCGTTTTATTTACTCTATACAGTATTTCAAGCCCAAACTTGGACAGCGTTCAAAATTCTCTCAATCCATTAAACAAGAAAGAGTATAAAGATAAACAAGTAATTGAATTGCTTTAAGAGTAATTCAGGATTTATATTATAAGCAGTATGTATTGGAGCTCCGTCATTATGGTAATGTAATGTTGACAGACCGGGAAACTGCGACGTAATTATATGTTTATTGCACTTTACCCGTTACAAGTACTTGTTACTCACTTGTACTCAAAGCCACTAAAGTGCGTACGCACTTAAGTAGCTTTGAGTAAATAAGGGTAAGTTATACACCGATAGAAGTGTTTTGTTTTAGTTTATTATAAGGTTTCCATCTCAGTTATTGGTTTGACTTTTAGGAAATGTGGCCAAATATCAATTTAAATATTATATGGCAAGTATTTCCTTGCTTCACTTATAAGCAGCTTGTGCAAAATCACCACATGATCTGACCAAGTTCATGTCTGGACTTTAAAACTGTGACCTCTGAGTTTGTTTCGGCCTTTCTTCTCAGAGTACTAAGTTGGATAAGAAACGATGACCTCGTCTAGTTTTTAGAATATGATTGACGTAGAAAATGTTTGTACAAACCTACGTATTTACAGAAAAATAATAATTTATCATTTATCACTTTTTAAGCAAATTAAAAAAAATCCACTCTATCTGAAACTCTGCATAAGGTGGAAATATTTGTAAAGATTTTGAGAGCTCGAAAAGTAAAAAGTTTTCTTCATTCTTAATATAGCAAGTTCCTGGTTCCTTACAGCTAGCTACCACTTATTCTCTGCAATAATTTACACCGACCACAGAGCGGTGTGGCTGGAAACCGTCATCAATACGACCGATAAAATCCTTTAGTAGCCTTTCTACTCCACTTATAAAAATATTATAGTTAGTTTCGTTTTCTGCTCTTATGTGCATGGCAATTTAATACCTATTTCAACTGTAGCTTATTAAGAAGGTAAGTAGAGATACTTACACGCGGTAAGTTGCCTTCCGTGTCCTATCGCTTCAAAACCAATTCATTTCAATAACGCATCAAAATTAATAAAAAAACAATATATTGGTAAAACTAAAGCAATTTACTTAAAACCTCTCTGTGCAATAGTAAGTGAATTGTACATGGGGCACTCAGAAAGTTTTGCGATACTAAAAAAAAATATACTACAGGTTATAATTTTTTTTATTATGTCTTTCAAAGAACTCTCCATTGGCGTCTATACACAGTTTCATACGTCTAAACCAATTTTCATAACACATTTTCCAGGTCGCATCAGACCCCTTTTTAATCCCCTTCTCAAATGCAACCAGTGCATCATCCGGTAATGGAAACTGTTTTCCCTTGAGTAGATTTTTTATTTTGGTGAACAATATTGATAAAGCTATCCGTAATGATATCTTAAATGGGCCGAGACGAGCCTGCTTCAAATTTTGTTATCATGTCTCGGCACCATTTTACCCGGACCTCCTTTTGATTTTGCGGTACCAGCGTGAAACTATCTTTCTAACCCGAAGATGCCCGTGTAGAATTTCATGCTCGCTTCCCGATCCAATCTATCGAGAAAACCTCTTCATATGTAATTCGTCTATTCTCTTAAATGAAATTTTTCAGCCAGCACGTTTTGTTATGTAACAGCCGCCATAGGGCTTTAGGGAAAACGTCGCTTTAGAAGGGCTTTTTTCTATGAACACCATTCGAAGTCTTTCAAACAATTCTTCTGGTTTTAGTCGACATCTGGTTTTAGTTGAAATCGTGTAAAATCATCGCGCGAAAATGTTCTCGTTGTAAATCCACTTTTCAGTAAGACAGAGTATTTTGATTTTGCTCGTAAAAAAATGTGGAGGGAATTTGTAATGTTATGTTTTTGTAATAAATAGTCATTGTTTTAATTGACATCAAAACCAGTCAGTGTCTTGTAGACAAAAACTGTAAACTTTCTGAGTAATCTGTGTACCTATGTTTACAGTCATGAATCAATCTTTCAAAAGTAATATATTTTAAGACATACTTCTACATAATCACAGCAAAGATTACACAGTTAATTAATAACACAGCCCACGTAATATTACTGCACGAATAACTCAGTTGGGTTAATTTAGTTAGTCAAGTTCCACTGGCCGGACTTACGGAATTCCTTTACAGGAATGTCCCGAGTTTAGTCAAGTTATGTTAAGGACGGCTGTTGCATATTATACACTCGGAATTGTAGAACGGTTTGCACTGTTTCGAGACATACGAAATTAGGTCGGAGCTAATTTGTGAACAGAAAAATATAAGGATAGACCTGGGGCATCCTTAAATAATGCGCCAGCATAGCTATGCTGCCAGATCAAACAGTGAAAAACTTTTCTTGAATTTTCTTCAAAAACTGGATTTTACGCATTTTCTTTGGATGCTACAAAGCTATACGACAGTAATTACGTTATTTCTGACCTTGTCAGTCTGTCAAGACCCTTATTGTCAGGAACGCGTGGAGATATCGAGTTGAAATTAATATCAAATACCTTGGAGCTCTAAAAATCGAGCTTCTAAGTCAACGCAATAAAAAATACGGTCATTTTAGCGACATATTTTGATACTCGCAAATAAATAGAAACTTATACAGGGTACTTCCCGTTGACCTAGAATCATGAAATTTGACAGGAAGCAAGGTCGCACAGCACAAGTACAGGAAAAACTCCGAAAATTGTTAATTTCTAGTTTTATCACTTAAAAAAAACTTGCGATTACAAACTTACATTTGCAGTTGGAGAATTGACCGTGACTTATATCGATGTATGGGAGAACATGTTTTTCAACTTTAAAGTTAAGTTTGTTTTTGGCATGAATTCATCCTAACTACGGAACTCTTCATTGTGCGTGGTCCGATACGCATTTGGCCGGTTTTATTATGAGCCAATTACTACTGCTAAGCATGACCTTTCCAAATCTGCCACGTTGAGTGACCACCTGGGATATAACGACTGTTGAGAGTGTGTTGTTATAAGAACACAAAATAACGTTGACTGCGTTTTGCTCGTGAACGGGTGCTGCTTGTGGTGACTGGTCGTCTTGCTGACTATGGTTTTGTTATTGTTATTTTACTAACTGTTTATTTATTTTTTTACTTCGATGGTCCTAGTTTATCATTGGTGACTTCGAGTTACAGGTTTAATAGCTAATATCTGGATGACCAAGCTTTGATCGGTTTTTTTTTTAACGACGTTTTCTAAAACTGAAACCTAGCTAGATCGATTTATCGCCCCGAAACCCCCTGCATACAAAATTTCATGAAAATCGTTGGAGCCGTTTCCGAGATTCAGATTATATATATATATTTTTTTAGGTAAGTTTAAGTGTTTTAACATTATATGTTTAATATAAAGTAGCGACGCCGGGACCTATGCCAGTCAACCTGCCACATCGCTTGATGTCCAGCTGGTAAGATGTCCACATTGCTCACAGGCACGTTTCTTTAAAGGCGAACGGGGGCTGAGGATACACTATGGCAAGATTCACAAATCACATAGTGTACCATTGTGCCCCCCAGCCACATCCCCAACATCAACACCTTTAGAGAAAACCTTGTGGAAAACGCTTTCAAAATTAAAAAATTCTATCCCAGTGTTAAAGAGAGTTCCCCGGGGCGCGAGATGGTCTGTCGCACTGAATCTGGCGCAATGTCTCCGTCTTGCGACCCAGGAGAACTCACAAAGTGCCTGGGAGCAATTACTTACCTTCCCTTATAGGATTCTGCATGTGCAAAAAAATTTGGCAACTAAAAAAACCTTAACAAACCAAATTAAAGAAAATTGTAACAATTCGACCTTAATTTTAGATCCAAAATTACCTGCATTCAATAATCAACCACAGAAAGGCTTATGTGCACATGTGGAATCCAAATTAAGTGAAGGTGACATCAGGGGAGCGGCCAGGATACTGTTCAGCAGCGATGTGGTGGCGCCTTACTCTCCAGAAACGCTAACAGCCCTAGAGAGTAAACACCCAGCGCCTGCGGATAGTCTCACGTTTCCCGATCCCCCAGACCCTCCTGTCTTAAATTCAACCGTCCTAAACGTTTCGGCGCCCCAGCTTATTGCAGCCGCGAGCTCCTTCCGGAGTGGTTCCGCCGGCGGCCTCGACGGCCTGACTCCACAACACCTAAAGGACCTATTGAGTTCAGGCGCCGGGGACGCTGGTGAGTCGCTTCTGAAGAAGCTTGCGAACTTGATTAACCTCATGCTCACCGGCGGTGTGAATGAAGCCGTCGTCGATGTCTTATACGGGGCAAACTTATGTGCCCTGCGCAAGAAGGACGGCGGCATTCGTCCCATCGCCGTTGGGTGCACCTACAGGCGTATGGCAGCCAAAATATGCTGTAAGCTATACAGCGAATCCCTTACAGCTAAGTTTCAGCCCCTGCAGCTTGGTTTCGGCTCAAGAGGGGGCTGTGAGGCTGCCGTGCATGCCCTTTCCACCTTTTTGAACTCCAACAAATGTGAGGTTATCCTCAAGGTTGATGTTAAGAATGCCTTTAACTCTGTTAACAGGGACACTTTGTTGGCTGAAGTCAAAAAGGAATTACCCGAAATTTATGGTTTTATGTGGCAGTGTTACAGGTACCCCTCTAAATTACTATACAAGGACAATGTTTTGGAATCTGCAGTAGGATGCCAACAAGGTGACCCTCTCGGGCCAGTCATTTTCAGCTTGGCTATCCATCCAATTATCCAGAAACTAAATTCAAAATTTAACGTGTGGTATTTAGATGATGGAACGCTAGGAGGTGATGTAGACACCGTTTTGAAAGACCTACAACTCCTCAAACAACAATTTAAATCCATTGGCTTGGACCTTAACCCATCAAAATGCGAAATTTTCCTTTCTGACATAACTGACAGACAATTGACCCTTGATAAATTGAATGCAATAGCCCCACAAATCAAAATTTTGGAAAAAAGTTCACTTCAGCTCCTAGGTTCCCCAATTTTAGAAGACAGTTTTTCTCCTTTCATCGACGAAAAAATCAAAAACTTTAACGACGTCTCGGACAGACTCTCCAAAATTAATTTACATTCGGCATTCACCCTGATTAGATACTGTTGTTTTGGTCCAAATTTTATATATTGTCTACGCTCTTCCCCCTTATGGAAGCAGTCACACCTCTTGGACAAAATTGACCAAATTATTCGCAGCACATTAACATCCATTTTAAATGTGGCCCTGGACGACCGAGCGTGGCTGCAAGCTACACTACCCATCCGTTTTGGTGGCCTCGGCGTCCGCAAAATTACCAGTATTAGCTTACCCGCGTTCCTGTCCTCTGTCCACAGCACTGAAAAGTTGACCGGGAAAATTTTAGCCCCCTGCCTGGTTAACTCTGAAGTGTCGTGCTTGACCGTTGCGGAGAACGCCTGGAAAGCGACTTGCCCGAATACAGATCGGCCCGTGAACCCATCTTCCCAGAGGATGAGCCGCTCTGCAGGTTGGTACGGAACAATCTTATTAATACGTCCACCAATACTGCTGAGCGTGCCCGCCTGCTGGCTGTAGGTGAGTGGGAGTCGGGCCTCTGGCTTCAGGCGCTACCGTCACCCAACATAGGCACTATGCTGGGTGATACCACCTTCCGGCTCGCTACCTGTCTGCGTCTGGGTGCTCCTTGTGTGGCTCCACATCGCTGCCAATGCGGTGAAGGTGTCGACTCTCTCGGACACCATGGCCTATCCTGCAGTACGAGCGCAGGCCGGATAGCACGGCACGCCAGCATCAATGACATCATCCGTCGTGCTCTTGTCACCGCCGGAGTGCCAGCTGTTTTAGAACCCAATGGCTTGGCACGCGACGATGGGAAGAGACCAGACGGAATGACCATAATGCCTTGGAAGGTAGGTAGGCCTTTGGTGTGGGATGCAACGTGTGTCGACACCCTTGCGCCATCCCATCTTCCTAGCACGGCGAGCTGTGCTGGGGCTGCTGCTGCATGTGCGGAAAACCTCAAACGGCGCAAATACTCCAATCTTATTGGGACTTATATGTTTGAGCCGTTTGGGGTTGAAACACTAGGGCCATGGGGTCCGAGTGCCCACCTTGTTTTTCAAGACATCGCCAAGCGGCTGGTCGACTCTTCACGTGACCAGAGGGCTGCCCTATTCTTTGGTCAAAGAATCAGCATTGCCATACAACGTGGCAATGCTGCCAGCCTTTTGGGCACTTTTCCTATTGACAGCGATATGGACGAGTTTTTTGATGCCCTATGATCATTTCCCCGCCCTTTTTATATGCTTGTACATATTATTATTTTAAGTCTGATCGTTTTTAAATAATGTAAATACTTAGATATAATAAGAATTATAGATTAGATATATACATATATACAAGAATTGCTCGATTAAAGATATTAGATATGTAAACGAGCATGCCTTCTATGCCTGGAGGCTTTCATTCGGGTATTAAGTTCTGTTTACTTTTTAATTTAGCTAGAGTATAGATTTAGATGTTTTTTGTGGGTATATTGGCGTGTGCTAGCAAATAATTTTATTTAATGTTTTATGTTGCGTCATGTAAATTATTTATTTATACTATTGTATAGAATCACGTTTTTCTAACTGAACAGACAGCTGTGCTGTTGGGGAGTTTGTTGCGCCACTTCTTCCCAGCTAAAGCACTAGAAAGTGGTGAAGGATGGGCGTTTTGGGGGACTGTCTTAAGTAATTTTGACGTTTGAAAAGTGCTGATTCTCAGCCTAGTTTGAATAAATGACTTGTGAATTTTGATTTTTTTAAAATTTTGACGCTGTTATTTCGTGCACTTAATGATCCTGATAGGTTAACGGTAAACATGATTGTTTGGCGTTGGGTTGAAATTTTCTTTGCAGGAAACCCCACCACTATCAACACCACTATATTAAGTTAAATCTACAATGGTGCCGATTCTCATGTTCACAAACTAAACTAAATTTAAGTTCAGTGCATCTTTTTCTTTCTATTTCATTAAGAAAAGGACAGAAGATAAATTTTAGTTTAGTCCTGTCAAATTAATCAGCGCTTGACGTAAATTGACGTAATTTTAGTTGGCAAGTTTTTAATCACGTCTAAACTTGTATGGAGTATGACAGGCGCTGATTAATTTGACAGGACCAAACTAAAATTTATCTTCTGTCCTTTTCTTAATGAAATAGAAAGAAAAAGATGCACTGAACTTAAATTTAGTTTAATTTGTGAACAAGGGAATCGGCACCATTACCTCGTTGCGTGTTTATGAGCCGCTAAAATTTTCCTCTAACCCGGCGTGTCAGTAAATTTAGTTACGGTACCACCCTTAAACGGATTAGTTGGAGCAAATACCTTTACAAGGTGTTCCGGCTTGCCGATGTCAACGCCTGAGGCATACACGGTGGTAAAATATTCAGTCTTGTTTCATTTATTTATAGCTTCACTGGTAACACTGTATTGATTAGTTGAAAAGCGAACCTGTGAAATGTGTGCTACGCGATTTGAGGACCTTTGTCAATGTAAGATATTTATTTCGGAGAGAATTTAGATTTTTGGGTAGATAAATACCAATTTCGAATCAGCATGATTGGGTACTTTTTGAGTTAACTTCAACAATATGTATTTTTTCCACTTAGTGTATATAGATGCTGTTCTTCCTGTCACTGTTACATAGCACACACATAAGAATTTGAATGGGGTAAGAACCACCACTAAAAAGAAAAATTAAAAACGTTTTTACAAAAAATTACTTTATTTTGGGAGTCGGTGTCTTTGTTTTGAATTTTTGTTTTTGCTACCGACTTCCAAAATAAATTTATTTTTCACTTTGTAGTGTTTTTTTTTGGAAGTCGGTTGTTCTTTTTTCCTTCAATGGTTGTTGTTATAAATCTCATGAGCCTTCACAAGTTACCTGACGTTCCCAGTACCAACTTTCAGATCTTTTTGTTCAACTATGTATTTTTGCTAGACGACTCATCATAACGCAAACAACTTAAATACAATAACAAAAGTTTTATCTCTTTCTATTAAAATAATATTTTACACTATTTTTCGTTATATTTTAGACAGCGATATATTGTGTTGAAAAACAAACTGTCTACAGGTTGTTGTTATTATAGCAAAGGTAAATGAAATGGAAGTTATTTGGGTTGACCCAGTTGTAAAGTCGAGTGGGTGAAGTGGGTTGCGTTATGTTCATGCGAGGAGATGGCGGTCAGGTAGATTGTGTGGTCCTGTCCGTTATCTAGGTACAATAATTAGTACAGGGACATATTATGTTTGTGACTGATGTAGCAAAACATAATTCAGTTTTAGTATGTCCAGATTACGCAGGCGTTTTACGAGCGAATTCCCAGTGGATTTAGTCGACTGAAAACGTTTTTATTTTTAGAAAAGGGCATTCTATATTCACTGCTAACCATGGGTAGGCAACCATGTTCAATAGGTCTCGCAAAGACACCTAAATGACTGGTCAAAGAAGATATTATTACAATCACAGCGCTTTTTGTTGTGCTTTGTGCCTTTTAGTCTGTGCCAAATAATAGTAGATTGGATACGAGGGGCTAAAATAACCTATTATATCAAGGTAGTTTTAGTAAATAGAAACCGAGTTAGAATGGGTTTTTGCGCCGTGTGTTACACTCTACTTTTCACTACGATTGCGAGAAAATTAAATAATCTAATACAATATTAAACAGTTTATTTTATAATAAAAAAAATAATACAATTTGTTCAATCTGAATTTTTAAGGAAACTTTTATCCCGGTATGTGGTAGTAAAAAGCTAGTTTTACATAAGAATAAAGACTTTTTCGTTTTTGTAGGCTCGTTGGTTACAGACAAAAATTACTTTTCCCTTAGAGCAAGATATGCAATTTTTTCCCCGCTCTGGTACGCTACAATGATGAACTTTTTGAGCAAGAGGAGTGAAAATACATATTCTTTATGTCACTTGAAAATAAAATCGCTATTGCTCGTAACATTACAGAAACAAAATTAACTACGATTGTAGTTAATTAAGTGGTATCCATGGGTGGTTGTTAGATTTAACAACCACCCATGGATACCAGTTAATTTCTCCGCACCACTTGACCGAAACTATTATGCAAAAGACCTCCAAGCTGCATTATGACGTAGCGACCTAAAGCGACCCATTCATGCATTTTCCGCTTAATTAAACAAGTACGTATAGTTTATGAGCGCGGCTCATTTACGTGAGCACTAGTCGACCGTTAAAACCATAATTTAATTATGCCAACTCTACTACACGCTTTAGGGATTGGTTACGGTTGGGCTATTTCGGTTAACCAGTTTTGAGCAAAAACCGAAATCATGCGTGTACGATGTATTCTCGAGGGGTGAATATTGTTTGTCATGGAGATGTTGTTAGGCGTTACGGTAAACGGCTTACAACATTTTCGTGTCATATATGAAAAAAGGAGAAAAACATTTACTATTCGGAAGTTTTGACTCTTGATCTGATGCTCTGAAGAAAAGTTGTGTGCGGTCCGCTCGATTTTTTTTTGTTTGTTAAAACTACAAATTAACAATTTTCGGACATTTTACTTTACTTGTGCTGAGAAGCTTGATTTTTTAGAGCTTCCAGGAACCGTAGATCTACGTATTTGATGATGTTGTTACGCGTTACGGTAAACGGTTTACAATATTTTCGTGTCTTATATGAAAAAAGGAGAAAAACATTTATTATTCGGAAGTTTTGACTCTTGATCTGATGCTCTGAAGAAAAGTTGTGTGCGGTCCGCTCGGTTTAGGAATTGGATTTTAAAATCACTACGAGCTTCTATAAGAAGCTCTAGTGATTTTAAAATTCAATAACATTTTGTGATGATATTGGCATTTATTATTCTTATAAAACTCATACGCTTTCATTTAAATTTCCGGATTTTTTGTTAAAATAAAGCAGAGAGGAACGTAACGAAGCAAGCCAGCAACCGAAACCCGAAATCGCTTGGCGGTCAGCATTGCATAATTTACTCTTTTGTGAATTAACGCAATTTTGTACGTAAATTCGGTTTTATTTACATTGCAACCGATGTTATGCTAAGTAATTTTTTAATAACAAACAAAATGTAGGCATTATTTATCTTTGAAATATTTAATTATCTATCAGTGGGTATACAGGGTGGTAGGGCTATCGACGTATAACCTGCTACCATGGGTTCAGTACATGATACTGGACCCACCTGCGTTGAAATTTTTCGTCGGTTATTAAAACAAAAAAAAATGTTGTTCTATACATTTTGACCACGTAAATATTGCACTTTTGTAGGAAAAAACTGATTAAAAAATTTTTTGTTTGTAAACGTATTTTTTTTTGGATAAAACTACAAATGAACGATTTTCGGACTTTTTACTTTACTTGTGCTGTGAGACCTGCTTCTTGCAAAATTTCATGATTACTACTAGGTCAACAGGTTTCGATTTATTTGCTAGTATCAAAATATTAATTGCTGTATATTTTTAATGCATTAACTTAATAGCTGTAAGCAACCAAGCTTCTAAGTTTATTTTGATTTTATTGTGTTTGCACAATAAAATTAAAATAAACTTAGAAGCTTGACTTTAGAGCTCTCAGGAACCGTAGACCTACGTATTTGATATTAATTTCAACATCAAGTTGAAATTAATATCAAATACGTACCTTCATACGTTCCCGAGAAAAAGGGTCTTGATAGACAGACAGACGTACTGACGGACGAACAACGAAGTCATCCTGTAAGGAATCCGTTTTACCTTTTTGAGGTACGGAACCCTTAAAAGGATCGTTATTACAAAGTAGGACTAAAGTAGGTTCGTGGCCTAGAACGTGGTAGCAGCATTTGTATAATGATCACGCTTTCTTTAGACACACCATCTGATCGAAGAACTTCGTTGTGCTGCTCTAGATGATGGTAAGTTCCAAAGCATTATAATACAAAAATTTGTAAAATCATTTCAGTGTGGAAATTTTTATTTTAATTTTAGTATTGATATTAATTTTATGTGATTTTAATTATGATTTTAATTTTAAATTCGATTTTAGATTTTAAATTGGAATTTTGTTGAAAACATAATTATGTTCGGTGAGTATAAGAACTCATCTAATTTTAAATAGGCACTAGACATCAAATAAGTAACGCATGATGTGCTTACCTACCTGTAAGAAATTGGTACTTACACTAGTCTATAAGTTTACTGGATGTATCTTATATCTTTGTATCGGTGTATTCAATTGTTGGTGAGCCAAATAACAAAAACTAAAAATAGATCTCTTCATTGTTCAGGGTTCTAATATCCCCACGATGATAATGGTCTAAGCATATCCCACGTCCCAAAACTAAGGTGCCATCTGGCGTCACTACTCCCGCGTTTGACGTTGCACGCCCGTCATCACATTCAATATTTTCGATCAGAAATTCGATTATCACGCGTACCTTCCCAGTTTTATCATCCAGTCTTCGTATGACGGCGACTTTATGGAATAACTTAACGTGCAATTTTATTTTATTAGATTTTTAGCTTGAGAATTATGGCTGCCGAAGTGTTTTATGATTGTGTTGTCAGTGTTTTTATTTGAGTTTAATTTCGTTAAGTGCGTTTGGTTTTTCTGGAATATTTTTGTTGGTTGCGGATAACTTTTATTGGTGTAATAATCTGTATTTTTAATACTGCGTCATATTTTTTATTAACACAATTCGTATACGCATTGAAAATAACGCCAAGAAACTGTAATTTTTATGTTTGTTCAGAGGCAGAGAGTTCAAAAATAAAAAGTAGTGTTTACAAAACTGGATGTCTGGCTCGCTATAATAATAGCAATTTATGACAAGGAAGGGAAACCCACGTTCAACCATTGGCCGTTTTCCGGCTGATACACTGATGATGATGACGTCATAATATTGTACATTATATTGTGGAGGAGGTTCCCGAGTTCTTCTCTTTAGAGACCTGAAGGTCTGTTTGTAATGCCAGTGGACTGCAATCTTTGAAATTTTAATGTTTTTGGAACGAAGTTCCATAGAGCACATTATATCTACTCTGCTAAATTGGCCAACGAAAGTTATACTGAAAAACCTGTTACATTTTAACCGTCACGACGCTTTTGTCATGTAAAGTGTCGTGTGCAGAAGCGAAAGGAACTTCGTTCCAACCGCGTGTTCCGCGACACCTCTCGTTTTTTTGTAAACAAATGTAAATATTAGAAAAGTACAATGTTATACACACCTTATGTCACCTTTTTGGAGGGCAACTTCTTCAAATACAATTTTCACGCGTTCCTTTGGTCTGGAAAAAGAAAATATTTCTTTTTTAAATACATTTTGTGGATCTTGAATAGCTCTCATTTTATGCACGTAAATACAGTATTAAGTTCTTGAAACTATCTTAGTGCCCTAACAAGAATGCAAATACGTTTTGGACATCTGAATCGGAACCCGGATTTCTGAGAAAATCAAATTAAAGTGTCATAACGAAATGTCAAATATTTTCGCAATTTCGTTTATTTGTGGTCACCTGCCCTGATCCACATAAATTGTGGTACTTTCACCAAAAACCTATCCCGAGATGGAGACTCCGAGTTTAAGAATGCTAATCTTTTTTTTAAACTCCAAATCATTATTTTTATGACTAATGGCTGATACGATCTAGAAGTCTCGAGTTTGACTTATTGTGCGTTCATTATATCTTGTCTCGTGGCGCGACTGATAGCACTGTTCCGTTAGTCGCCATTTTGAACTCTATTGGCATTGAAACTAAGCTTGCTACTTACCAAAAATAGTATTATTTATGTTATTGATTTTTATGCGAATGTGACAATAATTCAGTTTTTATGTGTTAACTACACATAAAAACTGAATTATTATGTTTTAATTTTTAGTTTTTTGCGACTTGCATTTTTAACTTTAAGTAATAGCTATGTATCCAAATTTAGTAATAATTTTTGCTGTGCCCTGACAGGGTCTACAACGGCTCTTAGCTTTAAGCCTTTTGTTAACATCTTGTTTTTACCTTGTGGAATGCAAATAAATAAATATTAATATGAATAGGTTGTTAATTTTGAACAGACTAATGTTTTTTCACTTTCCCATCCAAATCTTACCTCGCATGAAAATGGTAGGAACATCGCACATTGTTGGGGTAGATGGACGGGTACCGGGGACTGTACAACCGGCCGTGGGTCGGTCGGCTGCCGGACCGGCTGAACTGGAAGTCGCATTCCGTGCCGGGAACGTGGACGCCGTCCGTGTCAAATATACCTGCAGACAAACAAACAAAACGGAATAAGAACTTTGTTTGTGAGTGAAATTCTGATTTGAATCGCGCTCAAGGAACAATTCGGTATTAAGTGTTGACCAAACTTTATTTAAAAGTTTCTATGATATTTTTATATTACTTATTTAGTGATTTTTTTGTATTTCTTAAGCGCACAGCAAAATAGACATAGGTTCTTCAAGGTAGGTAACAAGTCAGGCCCTTTCCTCATTGGTCGGTAAGAAGCAGTGCGATATAGTATGCTCTATAAACCGAAACGATACCGCTTTCATTTACGGACCTCACGTTATGTATGTTTTCGGCATAATTCGTGCAGTACCACTTATAACGCACGACCACTTCTGCATCATTGTGCGTTTACCTCCGAACAATACTCTCTCAGAATCGGAAAAAAAATCTGTATGACATACCGATGCCTCTCAAAATAAGTACAATGTTTGATAATAGCTTGAAAGTGTGTGCGAAATTCTCCAAAAAAAAAAAAAAAATTTAGTCCAAAATTCTCGTCGCAAGGGGGGCCTTGCGACGAGAATTTTGGACTAAATTAGACGCAAAACCTCATTCATCAACATACAAATAGATTCGCGAAGGATTTCTATAGCTTATTCAATTTAACCGGTTGTCAACCGCTTGACAAGAGATTTGACTGGCTGATGTATGTCAAAGATTCGATAGCAGATTTCACTGAACAGTGACTTTCATAAACCTCGTTGTATTCATCTCTGAGACAGACATAGATAAATAATAAAAACCGGCCAAGTGCATGTCGGACCACGCACAATGTAGGGTTCCGTAGTTGGGATGAATTTATCCCAAGAACAAACTTAACTTTGTAGTTGAAAAAAAAAATCTTTCATACGGAATGTATGTGAGAACATGTTTTTACAACCGCAAATCTAAGTTGGTCGATTATTACTCGTTAACTTGTAAAGCCTACCCAACTGTGATAGTTTTTCTTTTAAATTCGTTATATAAGCTACTGTCGTGAATTTTTTCACATACCTAAAACCAACCATTTAGCTGGCAGGGGGGGGGGGGGAGACACTTGACTCTAACAAAAATTTGCAATTTAAAGCTTAATATTTCGCAAACGGATCTTTGAATTCAAAAATGGTTTTAACACATTCACAATGTTTTTGAAAGACCTTTCCAACGATACCCCACAAAAAGCGATAAGAAAAAAAAACATCCCCACTTTACGTGTAGGGGAGGTACCCTAAAAAATATATTTTTCATAATTTTGTTTTACCACTTTGTCGGTGTAATTAATATGTATACCTATACCAAATTACAACTTTCTAGTACTAACAGTCTTGGAGCTAGACCGCGGACAGACAGACAGACAGACGGACATGACGAAACTATAAGGGTTCCTTGTTTACTACGGAACCCTAAAAACAGGATATGAAAACTGACTACAAATAAGACTAGTTACTAATGCAACAATGTTTGTTTCCCATCCACGTTCATAACTTCTGTGATCTTTATTCATTTCATTGTAACATTTTACCGTCCCTCCCCGCTATAAAAACTCCTTTAGTAATATTAAATTAAGGCCATCTAGTAGAGTCCGACCGAAAACGGGTCATTGTTTTCGGCCGAAAACGAAAATGAAGTTCGGCCTGATTTGCATTATACGGCCGAAAACTGGAAACGAAAACAATGTTTTTTTGTTTGTCGACAGGTTTTTCTTCAGTAAAAGAGTAAAAAATAAAGTGATTAAATATGATGTTTACATACATTTAATTTATTCGTATTCAATTAAATAAATCTATTTATAGAAGTAAAAAAAAGTACATTACCTATATATAATCGTTTAAACTTAAATCACGCGAAACTTTATTCTTTTCTTAAAGACATAATCAAACAATCTGATTCGAGAAAAAACAAATTTCACAGTTATTGTGCTTTTAGTTGTTGTATCTATGGATTTTCTTTGAATAAATTAATTGAAATTGATCGGTACTTAATTTTCTTCGGCTTAAAACGAATATTGCTGAAATAGGTATTTCATCCGAAAATGGCCGCAAACCGAAAACGAGAACGAAATTCGGTCGGACTCCACCATGCAGCCGTTTCCTCCGTTAATATCCTCGGAGGCACGTCTAACTGCTAACATAACACTTGGCTTGAGCTCTAATAATCGTATACGTACGTAAATGTGAGAAAAAAAAATGTCATGGGAGCCTACTTAAGTCTTAAATGATGATACGGAGGAATCTCCAGGATTGTGACTTGGATATTTGATAGCCTAAGTTAAATTAAAGTAATATGGTGGATCTGTAAGAAAATGTAAAATTACTGCTTATAACCTATTCCACAAACTCGTGGTAATGTTTCAGTAAAAAACTGTTACAAGAGACTGGCATCTTAACGCAGAGTAGGTACAGCAAGGATCGTAAAAAACTGATATCAAAATGGCGCTTAGAAGCAAAGCTCCAAGAGTAGATGTCAAAATAGGAACCTCTCTTGAGACATCCCGGAATTTTATGTTTTTTCAATAGAAACCCAGGCTGAGGAAGCTTCTAAAAGAAAGTACATTGTTAAAACAGTTACTTATGCAACTGTTGTATAATACCTAATTATCCTGATATAAATCCTTATAAAAGGTTTCGAAACTACTGGGTGTTTGTAATTCAAGATCAAAAATTTAAAAAATCCCACGAAATTCAGTACACGTGCACGTATGAGCGTCGTCTGCACCAGCACACCACCGCACATGCGTGCAGCGGGTGCTGCTGTCCCCCGCTTAAACGTTGAAACGAGTTGCGTAATGAAATTTAGTACAACATTATGGTTGCAATGACACTGGCTGTTGCTAACTGTTTCAGAAACTTTTATAGAGGATTTATAGCATGGGTGTAGATAAATATATTAAGGGCCTATACTACCTGAAATGGCTTTGCATGATCCTCCGTTATATCGAAAATAATGCAGCATTAATTTTGAAATAAATATATGTTAAAGTTAAGGATTAATGTTATGTTAGACGAAAACACGATTCCATAAAGTTTTCTCGATAGAAAAAAATTCCAAAGTCACCTCCAAACCAAACAATAGACCGCTGCACACAGGCGAAATATCACTAAAAGTTGGCAAAAACTAAAATTTACAAATAGCACGCTAACTGGTTTTTATTGTTTAAACAACATTCTCAATAAAACGGGTTAGCTACCTGCGTAAGCGCCCTGCGCCCCCTTAATCCCCGTGTACGTAGTATCTTAGTCCAAAGTTTAACTTGTTAAGCAGCGGATGTGTTTTGTTTCATTTATTCTTAAAATTCAACGGTAAATTTTATTATGTTGTTCGGTGGATTTAAGTATTTTAATGATGGATTCTATTCCTGGAGGTAAGGAACTATTATTATATCTGTTAAAGAATTATATTTTAGTTGTATTTCTATGGTTTTTCGTATTTCTTGTAAAAGAGGTCGCAATTTTAAGTGTGATCAAACTTCTCTTAAAATAAAAGTACCATATCCAATGGAGTCAAGCCCTCAAATGTGCTTTAAAATGAGCATTACACATTCTTCTTTTATAAACACTTACAATTAGATGCGCGTTTTTGCGCACCTTGAACAAACTTTATAAATTTTAGTGCTAAGGTAGAATTTTAATAATTAAACATTTATTTTCTATTTTACCAGGATCAAACTCTGAAGAGATTTATATTAGTAGACGTACTCTTATTTAGTATTATAGAGAAAGGACTCTGAAAAATGCAGTTTCTTTATATAAAAAGTGGAAAATGCTCTAAAACAGACTCAAATTTCAAGTGATGCTAAAAGTTTGCTGCAAAAACTAATACATCAATATAAATCAAAACTTGAGAAATATCAAAGACATTTTGAAAGATGTGTTAATGCGCATAAAGATTGGTTTGACCAATATGTTTCTTTTAACGTCTCGCAATCTCAGAAAAGAAAAGTATCGGTTGGTCGACCCTCTAAGGATTTAGAAGAATTAAGTGCACGAGCTAAACGGCACAGAACTGAAAATTTACGACAGCAAGTGACACCCGCAAAACTGGCGTAAGCCACGCAAATGAAATATAGAGAGTGTGGAGAGACAGAAAAATCTAAATTTATAAAAGATGTTTCTCAAGACTTTGTTCCAAGAATGGATAAAAACCATGCCACTCGTTGTCCTGATAAAGCCTTATCTATTGTTATTGAAGGGCAGCTCATGAAGCACCAATATAACATATAAAGAAAAAGTGCAACGGAAGTGAATTGTAATTTATATCCAAATTACGAAGCAATATGTTTAATCCATGATAATTAAATGAATAAATGTTTTTTTTTGCATTTCATTTACAATCCTGTGTAGTTAATAACCATGATAGAAGTATTTTTTTAATGTATCGATAACATTAATTAATAATTATTGTAAAACTCGTCCAAAAAACTGCAATTTGGATTTTTGCCAACTTTTTGTGATATTTCGCCTCTGTGCGCTGGTATTAAAAAAATACTTCAAATTAGATCATGAAACTTTGTATAATAACTGAACTAACTATAAAGCTGCGTCTATGTTTTTTATTTTTTTGAAATTACCATTATTTTCGCCGTAAAAAGCAATTACCTAAATTATTGGCGCCTCGGAGCCGCTAGCACCCCACTCCGTCTCGCTCTCACTCAGTCCACGTACAGTATGGTGAGAGCGAGATAAAAAGTGAATTTGCGCTGAGGTAGTATAGGCTCTTAAAGACTTATACCACGGTTTTTTTTCAACTGTGATCAAAGTATCGTAAGACGCTTTTCACTTCAAGTCAAACAAAAAATTCAGTAAATTTTTCAATCGACATTTTTAAACTTTTCCTGAAAGCTAATACTGAAAAAATCCATTCTAAACCCAACAAGCTTTTTTCTAAATTGGTACATTTAACAAAATACTTTTTACTTGAAAGTTCTTTTCAATATAGGGTGTGTGCATACACGCGCGGATTAGGCTAGTCACGCAGTAGCTTATTCACTCAGCAACCACGCCTTATCGAATATTGAGTTCGGTTGTGTAAACTTATCTTATTTATTACGTCTCTGAACAAAGAACTGAATTACAATTTACGATCGCGGTAACGTGGAACAATTTACGTGTTTTTTTTAATGATACTTTATGGCGACATTTGGGCTATAAATGCCACGTCATTGATCAAGTACAGTATTTCTATTTTCTTAATGTCCCTTGGAAATCATCGCATTTCCGAATACAAACGAATGCTAATTTCCATGTCCATCAATTATTGGATTTATCGTGTATAATAATTTGAATTCAGAACTAAGTATTTTATTGTTGTTTTGTTTTGATTTCCATGTGAACTATATAGAGCTGTAAAACTATTTTCCTATCTGTGACTTTAGCAGCTTTCCTCCCATTTTTAAAATATATTACATAAGTTAAAAGAGTATTAACAACTCTATATTATTATACTTCCAAGTCGATTGAGAGCGTCCGGTCCTCACCAAGTGCAAAGGGCAACTGATAGAAATCCGACGACTGATGAAACACGAAGTTTGCCGAGGGACATTAAGAAAATAGAAATACTGTAATCATTATAAGACATCTGTTTTTCTTTATCTTACATCAACAATGATCATGATCAAACCTTGTGGGTTCTTCATGCAAAGACTAAAATAAGCAGAAGGTGCAATTTTATTACTGTTGTATCTAAATATTTATCAAATACTGATAATAGCATAAGCAAATCCAACCCACGCTTTTCGCTATCTACTCGTCCCAAACAATATTCACACCGTTTCACATGAGTAAAATAAATGTCCAAAATTAATCAAATTCCATAAACACGAAACTGTAACCCAACAAAACTTTACCTTCGCTGCAGCGTTCCCAAAACGGCATTATTTGTCACAGTCTGAGCGAAATTCATGAAAATTTTAATAACAACTGGCAGTAGCCCTATACCTACTAGGTTTACGTCACTGTGTTTGTATATGACACTCTCTTGGGGTTAATGCCTCGTCTGTTTATGTTCGCCCCGAAGGAGCCATTGATATGTCAACATGCACGACTGTTTTAATCGAAAGTGAAGAATTGAAAGACTTTGTGTAAGGTCCTTGGTAAATATATTCGTGAACATCTGTGTTATTAAAGTCATTGCGGTTTTGGAACTTACCCTTGTTTTTTTTAAATGAAAATATACACACATCTGACATCTTGGATGACAGTACCAACCTCTCGGAAAATAGGTTGATACCATCTGACGGCCAACTCTAGCACCGCGCGCGCTCATTGGTCAAATCAAATAGCGCGCACTTCCCCGGCTTTCTGTTACACACTTCCGTCCCTTTTCACGAAATCACTCCCACAGATTGCAGGAAAGCGAGAGGATAGATGTTACACATCAAAAATAAAAATTATCTTTCTTTTAAATGGCTCACATAGTAGTTGAGAGAGACACAGGGCTCTGTAGATAGATCTACAAGTTTCTATTTTGCGTTAAAAGTAGGTGCAAACTCAAACTCAAACTCAAAGCATTTATTTCAATTAAACCATTTACAGGCACTTTTGAATTGTCAAGGAATCGGTCAGTCAGAAATAGGTATGAAGCTAGTTGCCCATTCCAAAGCGTAGTAGGTACCTATGGAGTATATGTAATCTGTGCTATGGAGAAGAACGGGCAAGAAACACCACGGACACTCTTTTAAATGAAAAAAATGTTACAAAATATTGGTTACATCATTCATGTTGAAATTATACATGTGAGAACAATGTAGAAAGACGTGCACGTTAGAAGCGTCCGTAATAAAAAGATAAAACAAAGAACAATTAAAAAAAATTAAAAATAAGCCCTGGCAGCTAAGAGATGACCAGTCCCAACTGACGGCGCCCGTTCACGAACATGACGCATGGATTGATAACACATTTTATTTAACAACATTCCTTACTTAACTCATCAAATGGAATCTTTTCAAGTACTTATTGTTTGATAGTAACAGTATTGACAGTTTAATATAATTCAAAGTAGCTGCCAGAATACATTAAGTGTATCTTCATCACACTAGAACCAATATATTAAAAAGGTGGTGGATAGGTGTATCTTTAGATACTGATAAAATCAATTTTATTAAATCTTTTCAAATCGCATTGTAGTTTATTATAGGTACAATACACCTTTTAAAAATTTATGAATTCAGTGGTTAGATTAGAAAAGAGATGACTGTACGGTAATGAATTTTGATCTCAGTGACAAGACAATGATTTTACACATTGATCGATTGAATTCTGGAGCCTAACGGATGGCGTGTGGGGTGAGTTGTACTTTATTTTGTTTTCATTCTATAATGTCCCTCAGTAAATCAATCTGCCTAGCCTTTTTCCAACTATGTTGGGGTCGGCTTCCAGTCTAACCGGATGCAGCTGAATACCAGTATTTTACATGGAGCGACTGCCTATCTGACCTCCACAACCCAGTAACTGAGTAATAGGATACCCCTTGGTAAGAATGGTTGTCAAACTTTCGGGCTTCTGACGACCCGTAACGACTGTCAAAGATCCACGAATGAAAGTCGGGACCAACGGCTTAACGTGCTTCCCTCAGTAAACATACTTGGTACCTAAAACAATATTATTAAGGTTTATATCGTGTGAACATAAAAAAGAATAAGGCATAAACTCATAATCCGCAGTTTTCCAAATAGTATAGAGAAGGATATAGAACAATCAATTCATTAAGGATCAGTAGACTCCAGCAAAAAAACAAAAAGAGAAAAGAAATAAAAATCAAACATTTCCACATAAAACATTATCGTCGGCCCAAACGAACCCCATCAGCCCTATGTCTAGATATCGCCGGATTTGTAACTCTAGGCGCGAAATAACTCACTTTGACAAATGACTGATGTAGACGAATTGAGTTTTGGTTGCCAGCCGAAAAAAATATTCACGCGTTCGTCTTTGGAAATAATTTCAAGTTAGGGTTTTGCGGTACTATTTACTGGAAAGAATTAAGTAGGTAGTAATTTATTTCTTTTTCGAAAATGTGGGTTCATTTGGGGTTTTTTTAATGTTACACTCGGTGTCTGAAAGGCTGATTAACAGTCTGACAAACCAAAGTCAACTGTTGTGATTGGCTGACCGAATTGAACAACAGGTAATGAAATCAATAAAACCCTGCAATTGCCAGATCCCATTATAAACATGCACTATAAATATATACATACACAGGGTGGCAGGGACATCGACGGAAAAACGGATACCATGGATTTAGTACATGATTCTGAGCCCCCTGCGTCGAAATTTTTCGTCGGTTATTTAAAAAAAATCAGCTGTGCCATACATTTTGACCGCGTAGGTATTGCATTTTACTATGAAACAACAGATTTTTTTTAAAATAACCGACGAAAAATTTCAACACAGGGGGTTCAGGATCATGTACTGAATCCATGGTATCAATTTTCGCGTCGATGTCCCTGCCACCCTGTATACCGTGATATACATTCACAAGTACGCTCATACATCCTCAGACCCACCCCCACACACCCCCACATTCACACTCGATCACACACACGCACATGGATACACACCCACCCCTCACACATCCGCCTCCAGCAGGTAGGTATTGTATAAATTAAAATTGTTTAAATCTTATTGCATAATATCTGTGTAAAACTACTGGGAGAAGACACTGATTCCTGTAACACAGGTTACAACCTAGCGCAGGAGTCAGGGTTTCCATATAAATGTAACATACTTTTATGTCAATAAAAAATATTTAAATCAATCAACATGAGGTTTGACATATTTTCAGTGACTTTCAGGAACCGGTAGTTATGTTACGGTTTCCCAGAAGAGAGGTTCTGTTATATTATGACGGCCGTCGTGAAAATCTGTCATTTTCACCAGTATTTGACATTAAGGTGTCAAAAACACTGTGTATTTTGATAGCCGTTATTATGAGACCGTATCTTAGGATACCAAATCTTTAGTGACACATACAATGCCGCCCATGAGTATGTGACCGCGCGTATTATTCTGAATATTTATGAAAAATTATCGAAAATTAACTTTAAAGCGGGGGGGGCCTATATATAAAAACAAAATATTTTATGGACTTACACTTGTGTTTTTTAAATGTATTCAGATTTTTTTTTATTTTTTCACCTCTGTTTTTTTTTTCAAAGTCGACAAATTTGAATAAAAAATGTTAGTGTGTGTGTGTTAGTGTTGTTGTTGTTTATGTTAATGTTGTTATGTTATTAATCCGATAAAATAACTCAAAAGCTTTTATAAATAATAAACAGAATCCAAATCGAGCCAATAACATCGGAGATATGGCAAACGCTACTCAAAAATAAAAAATTGAATAACATGAAAAATATTAAAGATAGACCCCCCTTTAAAAGTTAATTTTTGATATTTTTTCATGAATATTCTGAAAAATATGGGTGGTCACATGCTCACGGGTGACATTGTATATTCTTATTTATTTTAATCCTAAAGATAAAGGTAAGAACAGTAAAGTAATATTAAAATAAATTCCATAACCAATACAGTTGACTCGCATACAATTTATGTACGTAACAACCGCTTTACAAATACCCCAAAATCTTCCACCAATGCACTCTAAACCTCAATAGTTAAAAGTATTTTACGTCACTTCCTGTGTGTAGAATCAAGAGATCGTGCGCCCTCTATCGGAAGAGGCTCACAACTCACAAGTGCACTTGGTGCATCGCTTTGTGAGATTTCTACGAAAAGAACAAATAAAACCTTTGATGCATCGACTCGGTACATAGTTGGAGCATTGTGATTTGTTGAAGACGTGTAAAATAAGTATCTGTCAAGAATATGTGAACAAAGAGGACAAGCGTGCAATAATAATACTTTTGACTCCTTTAAAATAAATCTTTAACTCGTATTACTAAATGGGCGAGTTACAAACATGTTTCTCGCAAATCAGGCTTCGCAAAACTCGATACTGTACCGTACTTACAAAACATTTTCAAATGGTTTGTGCTACCAATACCTTTAGTATAATAAATTTACCTGGATTTTCTGGCTAAGAAAACTTTCTTAGTGGTTTAGTTACAAATAAGATTGCATAACGCTGTTGCATTTTCAATGAAAAATTCCTCAATGATTAAAAAGAAGAAAATAAAGAATATAAATTTAATTGACCCAGCAATATTCACACAAAACAAAGAACAGAAAAAATACACACACACACACACTGCACACACCCACATACCACACTACACACACACACTACACACTATTACACTGCTTTGGTAGATATTCAGATATTCGTGCTTTGTATAGGTACCGTTCTACCTTTCACAGGTATAATAATTTTCACATGTCTAATGTCGTTCAAAGCGGCTGAAGGATTTAGTGAGGGGTGTAGCAATACGGGAACCCCAAATACGTATACAAGCTTCTTAGTGCTACACCAACCTTTTCATGCGGTGATTACTTCGTCACAGAAAACATTCCCCTTCCACAGTCATTAACGAGACACAATAGAATTTTAATTGTTATCCGCCTTTATAAGGCATCTTAACAGATGATGAGTTAAAGGACATTTACAGGTTAGAATTGCAATATGTTTTTTTGAATGGTTAAATTCATCTACGAAATAACCGCTTCAAAGTATTTCGGTAACTAAAGGAGATTTAAACTACGTAACATTTAGAAAATGTCTCTAGTTGAAAATGTTTTGAATTTATTAGGTAGAATTCGACGTTTCGATTACTGCAACACAGCAACCTTTAACAGCTTTCAACATTTCAATTAAATGCATCATGTGCTACGATTGGAAAGTTATAATTGAAATGTTATTTTTAGGGTTCCGTACCTCAAAAGTACAAAACGGAACCCTTATAGGATCACTGTGTGTCTGTCTGTCCGTCTGTCACAGCCAATTTGCTCCAAATTTACTGGACCAATTTAGTTGAAATTTGGTACATATCTGAATTTCTGTGACCCAAACACGGAAGTTTAACGAAAATAAATGCATTTTGAATATGAGGGTCACTTTTTGGGGGCAAATTGAAAAATTAAAAAAAATAGTTTTGCACACCGCACCGTGTGATATATCATATAAAAGAACTCGTTGTGAGGATCTCAAATATTCTTTTTTTAATACTTTTAAAGATATTTAAGAAAATAGATGAAAATTTACCAAATTTACCCCTCCTTATATCCGAAACTACAGAGACTAAAATTACAAAAAAATACAGAGAGTGGTTCTTTACTCATAGATTACAGGAACACTTAAGTCTATGGTCTTAAAATAACATGTTAAATCTCTCAATATTGAGCGTACAAAGTTACCTTTGCAATTGGAATGTATGAATGGAGAACATGTTTTTCAAATGTTAAGTTTATTTTTGGGATAAATTTATCCCAACTACGGAACACTTCATTGTGCGTAGTCCAACACGCACTTGGTCGGTTTTTATTTACTACAAAATTAATAATGTAATAATAACAAAATATGTAAATTGTGGGTGCACGTCTGCCAATGGGAAGAACGGCCGAAAGGGACATCGTGGCCCCAACAGGGCAACCGAAGGAACACGGGTGGGTTTTAGTTAGTAAGAGTCTGACACGTCCTCCCGCTCCACCCAGAGCGGGAGAGTTATTTGATAATTTCCCACCAAAAAAAAAAAAGGCGTCATTTATTTAAACTTTCATATTCAAAAAGGTACAAAGGCGGACTTAATGCCTTAGGCATTGTCTACCAGCCAACCAAAGGTGTAATAATTTCCAATTTTGTATACCTACGAACTGTGTGAATAAACTGTACACCTTTTTATTCCGGATAAGATCAACAATATCACTTTTCAGTTTGTGACGAAACTTTATTAAATCACGACTTTTTCATAATTTCATCCCTATTGGTTTTCGCTAGCGACCGCTTTTATGATAAAATATTTATCGTAACAGTACAAAATCAGGACGCAAATAAACAGTTTTTGCTACCCAAGAGACATAGATAGTTTCTAGAAATTTCTCTCGCCTCAAATAAAAATAGTTTTTCAATAACGCCGCGAGTTTTGAGTTGAGTCGAGAGAGTTTTTCATTACTTTTTCAATATAGCAAGCAAAGCGTTGACAGCATCACTATCTGTGAACTAAACGAAAATACTGTGCAAAATTAAATTTTATGCCAAAGTTTGACAACCGCTGCAGCGAAATAATTTTGGGAGGTAACACCATTTGGAATGGTATTGGCAAATGATGTTCAAACTTTTCGAACTTAAGGCATTAGGCAGTTTGCTTCGTCATTTGCATGTTTGGACGAGTTTGTAATTGAGTTATCGATAAAGGCAGTGGAAAGGAGAGACTTATTAAATTAAGAATCACCAAAAAAACCGTAACGTGAACTAAAATTGGAGAAAATCAAGATATCAAGCCAAACAATATTCAAACTCAAACTCAAAGCATTAATTTCAAATAAACCAATTACAGGCACTTTTGAATTGTCGAAGTTTCAATTGTCGGTCAGTCAGAAAGATGAAGCTAGTTGCCCATTCCAAAGCGTGGCAGGAGAAGAACGGGCAAGAAACTCCACGGACACTCTTTTAAATCAAAATAATGGTTACATCATTCACGTGAGAACGATGTACATAGAAAGACGTGCACGTTCAAAGCGTCCGTAATAAAATTATAAAAACAAAAATCAATAAATTAAACTAAACCGTGGCGGTTAAGAGATGACCAGTCTTAACTGCCGGTGCCCGTTCACGAACATAACGTATGGATCAGCACCATTCAGCTCAACCATTTTGAAGGGAGCATCAGCGAGACATTTGAGTGAGCATGACATACTCTCAGCCACCAGGGCGCATTCAAGTCAATGAAAGACGCACCCAGTAAATGGTAGCTTTATAGTACGTACATATTGATCGCTGATCACACATGTGCACAGTTATAAAATAGTAAGAGATTGAATTTATACAATGCAAAGATAGTTTTTACAATCTTCAGCAGCTCCAACAATATTTTAGAATGCTAATTAGTTGTGCCCTTGTGGAGCAGAACCAGCAATGAGCCATGCAATTTTGTCAGCGTTGAGCTAAGCTATTTTCTCAGCGACGTAATCCCTCAACTTATAAAATAGGTAGTGTGCGTTTTATACAAGATTTAAATTTCGTTTAAGTCAATTGAAGTATGTGGGGAGGTATTTTATTGTAACAATTTAAACAGTGCCCCATATGTCACAATCACTACTTTTAACATTTGGTAAAGCAAATCTTATACATTTAGTTTTTTCCCATTTAATACTAAATTATTAACAGTGAAGTAATTTTGGACCTGTACTAGGGCGTTATTTACGTGGGCAATATTTGATGCACGTCTATTTTTTTTTTATTGAAGAAGTATCATCAGCAAATAACACCATTTGTGGTTGGTTTTTTTAATAAATGGGGTAGATCATTAATATTAAAAAGAGGAAAGGACCCAATATTGAGGCTTGGGGAACACCCATTTTTATTTTGAAACCGAGTGAGTTGACACCTTTTATTTAAAATTGCTGTTGTCTATTATTTAAATAGTATTTCATTTAACTGAGTGTAAGTTTACCTAGTCCATAATGCTCAAGTTTCTACAGTAAGATTTCGTAATTTACGCAGTCAAATGCCTTGGAGAGATCACAAAAGATTTATATGGCATCATCATCTCCTTACAATTTTATTTGCATCGTCCGTATTATGGCCCAGAACATTTAACTTAATATTTAGGGTATTACTATTGAAACTATTTCCCGAACATTCAGGGCTTCCTTTTGATCTCTCGATCGCTGAACTTCCCGCGGAACCGCGATGCTTTATGGAGCGAAGTACAGTAAGTCACGATCTAAACTTTCCTTGGATATCGCCCGATATTGGGGCAGGCTCACTGCGTTAATCTCCCGAGTATAGATGAAGATTCTGTTCGCTGGTTCATAAAACTTTAATTGTATAAATTCGGAATGGGAAGTCTGTGATGTTATTTAATTAAAATTACATGAGAGCAAATCGTATTAAGAGCTAATATGATGTTTAACCGCTTAACATCAAGCACTAATTATAATTGGCGTATCTAAATGTAAATCAACTTTGCCTCATAATAAAACAAAAACTTTCTAAAAATACAGAGAAAATGAACTCTGTGCTTACTTTTATAAATAGCGTAGAGGTCACAACTCATAAAAAAACATTGCTCTTTTCTGTTTATCTACACTAAAAACACTGCAAGTCACCAGTTTTACTATCGGGAACAAAATAAACATTAAACTCAACATTTGGCAGAGATAAAAAGCGATAGTTCTATCCTTTGATTATTTATATGTCTAGATAGTGTGGCGCTGCAAAAAGAACTCAAATAAACATGCCATCTTTGATATGCTGGTGTGCGTGACAGCTAAGTTTTACACATGCAGCACGTCATTGTGCTTTTCTAGTGTGCGTGCCTGCAGCTGGACGCAATTTTTTTCGACGAGTTTACAGATTTCACTGTCTATCTAGACAAAGACATATTAATATCTTTGGTTCTATCTTACAAAAACACATTAACTTGACTCTTACCCTCCTTATCTAATAATCTTTACGCGTGGTGAAATGGAACAGTTTCCATTAAATTCATTCCCCGGTGTCGTTTTGGACTGACAAGATGAAATATTTATTTCCCCTGTTTTTTATTATTCTCATTTGAGAAATGTGCGGGGAGGGTAGCGCAGGGTGAGACGGAGACTCTTGTTGAACCGAAGAGAAATGACGTGAAAGAACGGGGTCCTTTCAATTTTGAGTGCAAGTCTTCAAGCTTGTGATGATTAACCTTCGGTTTTGGTACGTTGGAGTGGACAGATTCAAAAGCTGACGTGGGGCGCGACAGGAACAATGAAGATTTAACAGAACCCAGCTGCCTTCCACGTCTCTTTCTCTCTCGGAAGATGGGTATCTTCCGACGGTCTTTCGGGAGATTCGGCAGCCCCAACGCATCCGTTCTTTGATGCCCCAGCAGTGAGATATTCATGCGGCGTTTGAAAGTAATTCATCATCATCATCAGCTTATAGTAGTCCACTACCTCTCCAATTGCACGCCATTCAGCTCGATTCTCGGCAACTCTCATCCAGCTGCTACCAGCCCCCCTGCGAAGACCGTCACTCCACCTAGCCTGAGGGCGTCCTACCTTACGTTTGCCAATTCGCGATCTCCACTCAAGAACACGTATACCCCAACGGTCATCGGTTCTACGGCTGATATGGCCGGCCCACTGCCACTTCAGCTTGCTAATTCTGTGAACGTAATTGCGTCCGACCAAATCCTGTATTATTTGTGTGATAGATACAGTGTAAATATTGATTTATTAAAACTATGCACAAGTAAAAAACCTTGAACAATGGCAGACTTAATGCCTGAGGCATTTTCTACCAGTCAACCTTTATCTTGCCGATTTGTTTTATTATACCTATCCAGTAATCTTGACAATTAATCAGGTACACAGTTGTTTTATTAATTTGTTATCCACATTAAAACATTTCATGGAACTGAAATACAAGTTACACATTTACAACATAACTTTATACAAACAGTTACAGAATTAAGCGACCTTTATTCAATACTATAGGTGAGCGGTTCAAAACTAAGTTATCACACTAATCTTCCCATACAACCACTTTGGGAATGGGATTACGCTGCCCCGAATCTCTATATTTTAGTTAGTTTCCAAACACAAATTCAGTTTGGAGAGAACTTCGTCGGGTTTATTATTAATCGCCTACACATACTGCTATATTAATCACTGAAACGACATTTGAAGAATGCGTGAGAACGAGATACAAGTAGCAGAAATTGGAGTTACTCAGTTGCGGCTTTGTTACTTGATGCAAGTTCCGCTGGGACATCTTCCATTATTGACTCAAATAAAGAAAAGTTTTGATAATAATTAAGGGTCTATACACGCACACTATAACAAGATTATCTAGCTCAATTCAGGACAGTTCGATGCAATGTTCAACTGATAAATCATTGTCATTACGTTGCTGAGATTTTAATTTTTGATGTGTGATATCTGTCTTCTCTCTTTCCTGCAATCTGTGGGAGTGATTTCGTGAAAGCGATGAAGTGTATTACTTGCACAATTTGATTTCAGCAATGAGTGCGCGTGGTGATAGAGTTGGTCGTCAGAAATGACCTTGACGAGGCCCCGCCCCTTTAATGTTGCTTATTACCAAGGTGAGATGTCAGATGTTACACATCATATGCGACTATTGTAAAGCTTGCTCATTTTTTTTTTTTAATCAAGATTAGAGTACCTCCACGCAGCATAGATTTACGGTTAAAACAACTGCCCACATTATGGTTCTCGTAATTAATTAGCATTAATTTGGTAATCCATTAACCAATGTTCAGAAAAAAAAAACAATGCCAAACTTTGTTTTTTCTAAAAACATTTCAATTTCTAAATAATTTGGAAGAAATACCTTGAATATTTCGATGAAATAGTTTTAAGGCATTTTGCTGATCTGTTTTTTGATAATTACGTATTTTAGAGCAATAAAATACCTTGTTGTATTGTCTGAGAGGATACGAAGGAATGTACCTTCATTCAGTTGTGAGTGACCAAACAAATAAACTTCTCGCTTCTTAGTTATTTACCAATTATCAATATTTACATAAGTAAATCTAAAAAAAGGGTAAACATTTAATGTAAAATTACAGTAGTTATTTAGGTCTTGAGAAATGCACAGGGGTCACCCAGATTAGAGCAGAAACTCTCGGGTCATTCAGAGCTTTCACTGATGTTCTGAACAGACCAGGAGTTTTAATTAACTTCTGGACGGATGTGGGCTGGTTGGGATAACCACCAAACGGTCGCAATGGCCCACACACAATGGTCCACCTGACGGATTTAGTGCGGAAACCAAACCCCGTAACATAGAATATGATATTATGTCTTGAGAATTTAGTTCCCTTTTTTTCTTTTATTTATTCAGAAAAACTTCAGGTCTCAGATGAGCCAAATTTAAATTTAACAAGTCACCCAAAAAAATATTTTAAGCAAAGTTTCCCAAAGAAAATTTATTTGATAATTAACTTAGACATACTTTTGTAAGCAAATATTGAGACACCGCTAATTTTTTTCAGTCTTGCCCTTGTTCTTTCACTTTGGCTATCACCCTTTTTTCTAACTAAATCTCGGTCTGCTACACTTTCTATCGTGGTCGAGATTACGCTTTCAAAACGTGTAATCTCTTAATCAATTAACTAACAGTCAATGGTTATAAACCACTGACGACATAAACAAAACATGCTTTGAAATAATTGTGTTCTAAGATTGTTTTTGAAGTGAAAACTTCTTTAGGCGCGTTGGGCATTCTAGAGATGGGAAAAAACAATTGAACTCGCGACACGGTTACCGACACCTCATTTTTATAAACGCGATTGTGCTCTTTATTTATATTATGTTACGGACCAATGTTCTATGTAAATATTTTTACTTCAAAGGTTATAAAAGTTTTTTTTTTTTGTAAACGCTATTGTGCTCTTTATTTAGATAAGATTACGGACCAATGTTCTATACAAGTATTTTTTTTCCACCAAGGTGATCTTGTTCAAGTTTTCACTTCTGTTGGCACTCCGGAAGTGCCACTGTTTTTAATTTTTTGGCCTGATTCTCTATTGAATATTAAAGAAATCGCAGGCAACAGCTTGTTATCGATAAGATTAAACTGCACTATAAAACCATTATGACTACTACCACAAGTACTGTGACGTAATATAACACAAACACCCGTGCGTCGAGACACTTCAACATGTTTGCATCGGTTCTCTTGGGGATCACGATGGCTTTCGATCCCAAGAGATTTGCCACGCAAAGTGCTGGGCGAATTACTTGAAAATGGTTGACATTTGGCATAGGGGTCATTAGGAGTAATTTGGTTGCAAATTACCTCTCCTACATCCTCTTAACGGATTGCCGACGTATAACTAACACCACCTGAGAGAATGCCACCTCCTACAATCCCTTACATAATCCTATTGTTTTGTTTACGTTCATACATCTTGTCATACACACACGCCGAATGCGAATACAACCTGACCTTTCTGAAGAATCCTAACTGCCTGACTAATATTATAAATGCGATGTTTCACGCTAAAACGACTGAACGGATTTAAATGAAATTTGGCACATGGGTCTACCCATGTGCCAAATTTCATTCAAATCCATGACTGGGTTTGGGCATAGGATAAGATTTTTATCCTGATATTCCGACGAGATCGAACTCGAAACGCGGGGCGCAGCTAGTATCACAATAATGTCACTATATTTATGATTTTCTAAGGCGTTCCTCCTTTCGTTTCCATAAGTAGTGCTGGAGATTCTTTTGATTTCAGAAACAAAATAAAAATCTCTTTTCTTCAATCCACCAAAGGATCACAGCGCGAGCAACACAGCGTTGACACAAGTAGTGACGTAATGGAACACAAACACACCTGTGACTGCGTCGAGTCTATCGTGAGAGTTCGAGACACTTCGACTTTGTTTGCGTCGATGCTCACCGGATTATGACGCGATGTCTCTTCCGTGACGAACTTAGGTGCGCTGAGATTTACGATATAATGTGGAGCACGTTTTTAATTTTAAAATTTGTTTTTTTTTTGTTGGAAAAGCTATGTAATAAAACGAATATAGGTAACTCCCAACTATAGTTACAAATTAATGGATGTCATGGAGGATATTACAAATATACTATGATTGCACGTTTCCATTAATTTATAATACAAGCAAAATACATAGTCACTTAATGAAGCCGCGGGCACATATTCTTTATAATATTATCTGTTTCAGAAATGCTTCTGAGATTTTCTTGATCCTAATAAAGTAGATCCTTATTTCATATTTTTTGTGCAGTGACCTAAATAGTCATGTTTTGCATCACAAGTGGACTAATTAATCTGAAGTTTCGTTACCAAAAATAAATCCCTCAAGCACGAACGACTTAAAACTACCCAATCAAAATGAACACAATCGATTTCGTAACACAATAATTTCCCAGCACAAAATGTAACTTCACTCGAAAATACAAAATTAAACTCAGTTTAAAAATCAAACACCTGTGTATGACTTGGAGTTAATTGAGCACCTTACGTACGGTATTGACAATTTGTTCAAGTAGAGCCACTTTCATATCGATGCAACACTAATTGCATTGGAAAAATTTTCAGCTGGTATGTATTGATTTTATGATTCATTTAACTCGGTAAAGGGTTACGCGGATTGCCACCTCCGTGATCTTTGTGCTGTTTTAACAGATGTTTAAAATATAGTTAAGTATCGTAAAATGTTATGCACACTGGAAAATGGCTTTTCTAATTAAACAGAGAAGATCGCTTTTAAAACTAAACCTATTAAAAATTTTCTTGGCTTATTTAAAGCTTCGGTCACTACAATATCATGAAATTAATGCTTTATTTTTACAAATTCCATGATGCTATGAACCTTTTATGAGTATAAAGTCTTTATTGGTTGTTGAAATTGAATACTTAGTAAAGTGTTTTATATGACATTCTCTTTAGTTTTGTGAAGTTGTGAAGTTACTATTTAACTTAGTTAATTCAATTTGCATTGTATCATTGTACGAGGTAGCAGTGATAGCCTAGTGGTGTGACCGTCGGACTGCCAAGTATAGGTCTCGAGTTCGAACCCAAGGCACGCACTTCTGACTTTTCGGATTCATGTACGTATTGTGTAATTATCACTTGCTTCAAAAACGGTGAAGGAAAACATCGTGAGGAAACTGGCATGCCTGAGAGAGATATTTCTCGACGATATTTCAAGTCAGAGGCCCGGCAGCTTTAAAACTCTAACACCAGGTTAGTAACTAACCACACGAAAAGAAGATTTTACGGGTAGGTAAGGTACATTTAAATGATAAACTGATTTGAGTTCAACTAGTGTATGGGATGTTAGAAAGAAAGCACATACACCCAAAAGTGATAAATGATCGACCCGCGGCGAATGCGTTCTTTTGCTTTTACCCAAACGATGCTTCGCGACTACTGATTGCTAATTCAATTAGGTATATTGTATCCATTCGCTGCGCGTCGATGTCAGCATAAAATTGATACATTTGGTATGTACGGGTTTGCTCGTATTACAGTTATTGTTGAAGTGAAAATTTATTTAGGCGCGTTGGGCATTTTTGAGAGGGGAAAAAACAATTGAACTCGCGACACCATTACCGACACCTCATTTTTGTAAACGCGATTGTGCTCTTTATTTATATTACGTTACGGCTCAATGTTCTATGCAAGTATTTTTACTTTAAAGGTTTTGGAATTATTTTTTTAAATTGTTCAAGTTTTCACTTCTGTCGGCAGTGTTCCCTGTTCCCGGAGTGCCACTGTTTTTTATTTTTATTCTGTCAAATGGTAAAACTTCAGCCATAACTGCTGGATCTTTACGTAGTTTTCTATTTTCTCTGTAAAAAGACACACAAAATAGAATTATTCTCAAAATCTTCGTGTACATTTCAAGTTCAGTCTTCTAGAGACCCTATTCAATTCGTTTCTATTAACATTTCACTGAGTTTTAAATTAAAATAGAACAGATTTAAACTCATTTGAAACTTTATCTTTTCGTGAGTATCTAAATTGCCAGTGATTTGTAAATAAATAATTAGGTACTGTTCTTAGAATTTTCAAAACAATTCTTATTAAGGTTGAACTTACCAGTCTTATCAATATTCTGGGCTTAAAACAGACGCCTAATAAATGTGCCGAGATATATTCAAAGCCTTATGAATGACTTAGTAGAGCTGAAAGTTTTAAATTTAAAACATTGAGCTACGGTTTAACGATTTAAAATGAGCGCCTGTATGAGGGATAGTTCTCATCTCCCGACATGAATATTCAATTTTCTTGAAAGAAAACTCTGTCGGAATTTTATGTTTCATACCGTCTGAACTGGTACTTTTACATAGTTTCTTTTAAAATTGTTTTGTTTCTTGAATGTTGTGTTGGGTTTTATGAGGATCAGGCACTTATGATCATGTGTAGCAGTATTTGTTTTGAAGTTTTTAATGCTTTGTTGCATTGATTGTAATGCTAAATACCTACTAGTAGGTGCAAAATTAGATTAGCACATATAGGGTCAGTTGCTCGAATGATAATTATCGCAAGATTAATGTGACAAATTGTGAATAGCGCGTTAACTGCTGCGGTTGGATTTTACGTGCGCTTGACAAATTTGTCACATTAATTTTGCGATAATTTTCTTTTGAGAAACTAGCCAACCTGGGGAAAAGATGACAATGCTGAATTATGCCTTGTGATCAATTACCACTTCAATGCAAGAACTGGACATTCAAAATGATCTCGTGATGGTCACAGTTTTTGGCAGCACAAGGATGCTTCTGGCCATGCTTTTGAGAACTTTACAATACACATCTCCTCGTGTTGTAAGGTACAATACGAAATTTAAAGGATTATTATTTACTCGTACGTCGTATTTCTTTTGTAAAATGCCATAAACATAATATTTCTTCATTTTAATGTTAGTAACATGTAGGTTTGTTTACTAGCAAGTCTCTAAAACCCTTGTCTAAAGAAACAGAGAACTGACGTAAGCTGCCCACCTTGATGTTTATACATGAGGCTAAGTAGAGATGACGGACAAGCCTTTGAAGTTTGCAACATCTTACGTAAATATGTTACAAGCTTTAATAAAGTAAGTCGTGATGCCTCAGAGGTTTATGAACATTAAACTCAAGCCTGTAGGTTCAAAGCCTGACATGATGTGCATCATAATGTTATTTTTATTAAATTTTCTGAGTTTATTTTATTGACTGGTAAAGAAAAGCGTAGGTAATCTGAACTTTATGGACTGAAATCTTGAAAGATTCATCATCATCATCATTTATTCATCATTCATTCAATAATTTTGTTCATTTTTGTCATTCGTGGATCTTTGACAGTCGTTACGGGTCGTCAGAAGCCCGAAAGTCTGACACCCTGTCTTATCAAGGGGTATCCTATTACTCAGTTACTGGTTTGTGGAGGTCAGATAGGCAGTCGCTCCATGTAAAATACTGGTATTCAGCTGCATCCAGTTAGACTGGAAGCCGACCCCAATATAGTTGGGAAAAGGCTAGGCAGATTAATTGGACTGAAATCTTGAAAGGTCTTTATTAATTTGTTGTCCGAGTTTGTTTCGATCTTTCTTAGAGTAGGTATTCAGAGAGGAAAAACCGAACACAACTAGTTTAAAAAAAAAACAGTGGCGCTCCGGGAGTGCTGACAGAAGTGTAAACTTGAACAAGATCGCCTAGGTGGAAGAAACATACGTGTATAGAACATTGGTCCGTAATCTTATCTAAATAAAGAGCACAATCGCGTTTACAAAAAAAAAAAAACTTCTAAAACCTTTAAATTAAAAATACTTGCATAGAACATTGATCCGTAACATAATGTAAATAAAGATCACAATCGCGTTTACAAAAATGAGGTGTCGGTAGCGGTGTCGCGAGTTCATTTCTTATTATATCCAAACGTGAACGCCACACTCAAACAACCCCACCCCCCACCAATTTACAGAAATAAATATCTTATAACATCATTTATAATTTATCATAAATGATCCACAATATTTAATAACTAACACGGCAAAAATTCCTTTTACTTCATTCCCTACAGTTTTATACTAATCTAGACGAGGTCCTTAGTTTAAAAAGCTTAATATTCATCGATAATATAATTGCCATCGTTCTTCCCGATATGATCGTAATAGTCACAATTTTCAGACTATCGCAAAAATCGGAAAATATAAAAATCTTTTTAAATATCCTCAACGACGAAGGTAAGTAACTACATAATTGAAAAAATGGTGGCCTTAACTGCTTAACCAATTAAGCTCCTCTGAAATGGAAATGAATTATAATTGCCAAAGGGTACTTCGTTTCGCTGTAAAATGGCCGCAGTTAACGAAGAAACTTGTAACATTTTATATTTTACATACATCAACATTGTGTTCGAGGCGAAATTGAAATAAATGAGGGTTTTCCTTCATAAATATGCATTGTTACCGTAATTTCTTATTTGGAGATAAATAGCGTTGTGAAAGTTTCTTTTACTGTTGAAGCATAAAAGCTTGTAGATTTTCTGGTAGGTACACCATGTAGGTTTATGGTTAAATGAGTAATTATAATAATTATACATAGAGAAAGAAATGTGGTGCATTGTTTATTGGACATTCGAACTTCCAAACTGATTTGGAAGTTTAATGAGAAGCTCTATATTATATTTTTATTAAGAACGCTTTTAACGTGCACGTCTTTCTACATTGTTGTCAACATGTATAATTTCAACATGAATGATGTAAACAATATTTTGATTTAAATTAAAAGAGCGTCCGTGGACTTTCTTGCCCGTTCTTCTCCATAGGAACATACTACGCTTTGGAATGGGCAACTAGCTTCATTTTTCTGACCGACAATCAGCCAGTCACTGACTGATTCAACAGTGCCTGTAATTGGTTTAACTGAAATAAATGCTTTGAGTTTGATAAACACAATACTGTATGATTTTAACGAGCATAGGTTTAACAGTATTAGGTTACAGCAAACATAGTAGTACAACAGTATTAGATTACAGGTTACACAACAGAATAATGACGATGAATGATGATATTGACATTTGAAAACATTGTAAAAGACATTTATTTTTGAAAGAGTAACCGAAGTGTTTCTTGCCATCTCTTCTCCATAGGAAACGAGCAATTGTAACTGTGCACTTAGCTTCTGATGTTTAGTAAGTACCATGTAGGTTTTAATGAAATAAAATATTTGGACAAAACATGCTCAACAATAACAAAAGACTATATTAATCTTAACATTGATGGTAGAAACAACAAGACATTGATGGTAACAGTAAGGTTAGATTGAAGATGATGAATAGAAGACAAGACAATACAAGACTACAAGACAAGGCAAGACAGGGCAAGACAAGGCAAGACCTCGATTTTTTCGTTAATTCATGATTTTAATTTAGTTTGAAATCTTTTATTTTTTCACTAAACAAACCACATAAAGTGTTTTCTTAAGGATACTATATTATTGCTGATGTGACGAGAAAGGCCGGTCGGGGACGCCCTAGGACGACTTATACTGACCTTATTGGTAATGTTCTTCAGAAAGGCCAGGTGCGTAGTACTCGCAACCGGCGTGCGTGTATGACCAGATGTATGAACATAGACGAGGCAAAAGGAGTATGTAAGGATCGTAGCAGGTGGTGTTCTGTAGTTTCTGCCTACCCCCATGGGAAGAAGGCGTGAGTTTATTTATGTGTACTATATTATTTATTTTCATATGTAAGTGATCTACCAACTCATTCACTTCCCTATTTCAATTACAACACTCTCTCACCATGCTAAACTATACCACACCACAATTCAAGTGTAGGCAACAACGTTTAATGTATTTCAGGGTTGGTGATGACAACTAATGAGCGTTTCATGATGCTGTGCCCGCCGCGCCCTCTATATTGAATACGTGGGTTGTTGCCTAACATCCACATTGTTTTCGATCGGGACAACCCAGGGATTTTGTAGGGATGTCGAGGTGAATTATGTGTGTTAGGAACGTTTTGTTAATAGATTTTGTTGCGAATTTCAGGATACAGGATTTCTTACGATGGAGGTAATAATCATTGAGTTCAAACACTAACGTACATACAGTGTACTCAAGAATAATAAGTATACCTACATTATGCAGAAAAAAAAACTACGGGAGTGCCAACACAAGTGAAAACTTGAACAATTTTACTGTGCAGGAAATAATGTATCGAGCGTTGATGTCTTTTTAATGGTCAAAAGCTGGTGTCGTAACAGTGTCGCGAAATCAATTGTTTATACACATCTCAAAAATGCCCAACGCGTCTCAAGAAATTTTACTTCAAAAATGTTTACTTCAAAAATAAAATATGTTTAAGGACGTTTTTATTATACTTTCCAGGCTTCTTCCTTAAAAGGCTCTGATACATTGACATCAAAGTGCAACAACCATTACTGATTTAAAAGAAGCTACGAAAAGGCTCACCTAGGAGACAACTTAGTATTTTTTCCACGGTACGCCAACATTAAAAATAGAAAATTCAAAACCTTGCCTAGAACAGGTAATAAATTAAAGCAAGTACCGGCACTAAATGAGCTGTTACCAGTCTGTACTCCTTTAATCAACACGGCCAGCAAAAAATCCATGTAACACGAGATTTTCTCGGGAAACTGCCCTCGGAAAGTGCTTTCATATAATCTCAGTCCCGCATTATATACTGAAAGATAAGAGCATAACTTGGCATCCTAAGTAAATAGAGACCCTGCTGAAATATTAAGAGGGTTTAATTTAATAAACGGTACGTGGGCTATCAGCGTTGACATAACAAGTAAATGTGAATCTATGTTGGGACCTATTTATTAACTATTTTCGGCTTTTGTCGGTTTTACTCTGCGGTTATAGAGTGTCAAATATCGTTTAGTTTGCGTGCTTATAGTTGGGCCTAGATGTAGTGAGGAAAGTAAGGCTATAAGAGTAGACAAAGACCAAAGAAACGGACTGTTTGAAAGATGATATAGTGGCATGAGGAACAGGATGAGTTCACTCATCCTCTATAGAAAAGAGAGAATCATCCGACCAGACGGGTGTCGTGTCTGGTGGGCAACTGCTCAACGATTGATGTCAGAGAAATTATATACAGGGTTATTGGTTATACGTCAGCAATCCGTTAAGGAGATGTAGGAGAGGTCATTTGCAACCAAATTACCCCTCATGACCCCTATGCCAATGTCAACCATTTTCGAGTAATTTGACATTTTATATTTTAAAATGTATGAAACTAAAACATAAAATGTCAAATTACGCGATTTTTTTTGACATTTGCATGGGAGTCGAACGGCGTCATTTGATTGTAAATGACGCCTCCTATTCTTCTTAATGTATTGCCGACGTATAACCATTAACCCTGTATATCAGGGTTATTGGGTACCTACATTCTATATTTTTACTCTAAATATTTAAAAAAAAGTCAAATTACTCGAAAATGGTTGACATTGGCATAGGGTTCATCTGGGGTAATTTGGTTGCAAATGACCTCTCCTACATCTCCTTAACGGAATGCCGACGTATAACCAATAAACCTGTATGCTGATCGCGCGGTAAACACTGTTTGCGCGATGCAGGATTTCGTGTGACGTCAGGTCTTTGATGTGTAGTTCGCATGTGGCGATGTAGATGCCGCCACAATGATTAGGCTAGAAAAGGGGTGACTACTGAAATGATGATTAATAGTGAAGTATAGAATGTAAAGACATGTTGCAGCGACACCAAATAAATATGGATAATGACAGTAGAATAATGATCATGAGTTGGGCCTAGAATGTTTTCTTGGAAAACATCGTTTTAATGTGGTTTTCTTGTGAGCTAATTCAGTTTAGCTGCGCAGGCGTTTTAGAAGTATGAGGAATAGGGTGTAAAGTTCACTCATACTCTAAAGAAAAGGGAGGATCCTCCGACCAGACGGGTGTTGTGTCTGGCGGGCAACTGCCCTGGTTGAAGTCGGATAGTCTTATATATATTGTTCGCGCGGTAAACTCTAATTAATTTCCAACCTAGATGACCCCATTACACTCCTCCAGGAGAAGAATAGGGCCACCAGTACAGTTTACAAAAACAGACGCCTGCCCTCATTCCAACCTCGCCGCCGAGGTCCTTTGCGATTGCGACCGCGCCCCCGAGTACATGATACTTGCTCGACCCTTGCTCGAAAACGCCAGCAGTTGTTGCAGCTGAGCACGTAGCGTTAAATACCCCGTATAATAATCAAGAAGTTTGATCCAGCCTGTCTCTTCTTGCTGTCCTCCCCCAGCGACGCCCTAAGCCGAGGTTCGTACCACACAGGGGGTGCCCTTAGCGAGCACTCGCCTAGTTTTAATTTAGGATAGTTTTTGCCCCTGGCTGGAGGCTTTGAGTGTAAAAGCTTAAGGCAGCCATAGGAAAGCCCGATTAAGCAGCCATGCCCTTAGTGTCAACTGCGAGACACCCTAGATAAAAAAATAAACTCTAATTGCGCGATGCAGGATTTATGTGACGTCATGTTTTTTTGGTGCGTAGTTCGTATGTGGCGGTGTAACCGCTACAGTGTGATTGTACTTGACAAATGTCTGCCTAGGTAAATGGCGGGTGTCTGGGACATAGATTGATGCTTCTAATACTTCAGGCATACGAGTGATAGTAGTCTTTGTTAGATCTTTCATTGTATTCATTTATGTAGATTCGTCTGGTTTGTCTTGCTCATTTTATACGTGAATCTTCTAATTTAGAAAATACAGAATTTCCGGTTATTGTATTAGATGGTCACAGTCAAAGTCAAATAATTTATTTCAATTAGGCACAAAAAGGCACTTTTTAAAGTCAAAATTTACAAAAAAATAGAATTGATTCTAGTCGCCCCTTCCAAACGGTAGTTTTCGTATGGAGAAGAATGGGCAAGAAACTCCACCGTTACTCTTTAATTATGGAGTTTATTTATGAACTATATTTTATTAGGATTATGTGTCTTTCAAATGGGGGCAAGACACCTGGCTAGACGAGGTGATGGCAGGAGGAGCAGAGCCCTAACGGAAAGTTTGCCGAGAAATTATAGAAGAAGCGTAGGCAGACCGGAATGACTTGGATGAGACTCGCAGACCACGGAAACATGGCACAAAAGACCTATACAGGGACATCGACGCGAAAACTGTTACCATGGATTCAGTACATGATTCTGAACCCCCCTGCGGTCATAGAAAAGTGCAATACCTACGCGGTCAAAGTGTATGGAACAGCAGATTTTTTTTTTAAGCCGACAAACATTTCAACGCAGGGGGTTCAGAATCATGTACTGGATCCATGGTAGGTAACAGTTTACACGTCGATGTCCCTGCCACCCTGTATACTCAGCAGTACGTGGAACAAGGCTAATGATGATGATAATGATAATGATGATGTATTTTTCAGTGTGTCTTTCTTTAGCGCTATGCACAATTTTGCCTCGGCCGTTTTCGCTAAACATTATGTTCAGCGATATTTTGCACTGAAATTAATTTCATACTTCTCAATGCTACAAAAAGTAACAACAAAACTCGTAGGTAAATAAAAAGGCTCATTTATTTTTATTTTCTCGTTGCGGTTTAAAGTCATTTCCAAAAAGGGCGAATAATTTTATGGCACTGGACAGTTTTTGGACGAATCCCATTCAGACTTAATTGTGTTTTTTTCTTTTATTTGTTTGTTTCAATTAACTTGGCAATTGTTTACGGTTAGGTTTTTAATCTGCAGTTTAATATTGGATCTTGTTGAAGATGTTTTTTCTTTATTGAATAAACAGCAACCCTACATAATTGAAGTGCTTTACAAACACGGGGGTAACTCGATTCTCTCAGGTTTTTCTTACTTATTAGAAAATAACTGATGATAAGTTAACATCACACCTTATTTCCCGAAGGTATGGGGAGATGTATACTGATGATAAATTTACTTTTATTCTCATCTGTTACTAAGGGAAACCAACGTGTACCTTATAGATAAAAATACACTGAAAAAGAATGATAAAACAATGCTTTTTAGGGTTCCGTACCCAAAGGGTGCCAAACGGAACCCTATTACTAAGCCTCCGCCGCCCGTCCGTCTATTTGTCAGCGAGCTGTATCTCATGAACCGTAATAGGTAGACACGGTAGACTATTGGCGTTATAATAACAAATAATATACTCTCCATACAATAAACTTTGGATTTTGAAAAAAAATCTAACCCTGGCCAATGTGGGGTATCATTGTTTAGAACTTATCGAGTAGAGAACAAATTTTATCTTCATAAATATAGAAATAGGGGGTCGTAAAAGTTGTCAGTTTTAGACCATTTTTGTACGAGCTCTATCTCAACAGCTAAACAAGTTAGGAATTTGAAACTTCTGTATCTACATTATGTACCATATAGTGTAGGTATATAAAAAAATACTAAAATAAAATATTATGTTATGAATCGTCATAACATAATATTTTATTTAAATATAGGGATTTTCTGCAACTGCAAAAAACGGCTTTGTAATTCATAGTATCATTACAAAATACTACTATGAAACAAAGTCGTTTTTTGCAGTTGCAGAAAATCCCTGTGAAATCTTTGTGATTTTTTATTAATTTTAGATCACAAATAATAACATTCTTTGTTTAGTATTTTCATTTATTTGCTAAATATTATACGATGGTACGAAACCCTTCTTGTGTGAGTCCGACTCGCACTTGGCCGGTTTTTTTGGTCTTTGAGGTAAAAAAGAAAAAATACCAATACCAATTTTTTTCCTCCTTATTAAACTTACTTACTCCAGTATTCAATATCTGGATGTCCGAGCTTTGAGTGGTTTTCTTTTTGAACGACGTTTTCTAAAAATGAAACCTAGCTAGATCGATATATTGCCCCCGAAACACCCTGCATACTAAATTTCATGAAAATCGTTGGAGCCGTTTCCGAGATTCAGATAATATACATATGTACATGTATACAAGAATTGCTCGTTTAAAGCTATTCGATATATAATGTTAAACAAAAGAATACACACAAAATAGCTGTAGGTACTCACAGCTGTTGAGATAAGTAAAGTAAGAACGAGTAATGAAGTGTTAATCTTAATCACGATTCACGTGTCCATATACCGTGGTCGTCACTTAGAAAATGTCACCGAGTCACGTTCCAAACACGGCGACGGTGAATGAAAAACTAACATTGTTGGAGAAAAACTAACTTATTCTAAAATGGTTTTGTAGCTCTTCTCTTGTAATGAATTGAGTCGTGTTTCAAAAGAAGTTTTGCGTTTTGTAACTTGGTCTTGCTACAATCAATCATCTCATTAGGTATTGAATTTAATTTTAAGAGCGTTTATTCTGAAAGTGGGCAACGTCGCAAATAGATGTCAAATATTTCGCTGTTTTGATTTTTTTTTCTTAGCCATTATTGTCCCACTGCTGGGCAAAGGCCTCTTTCCACCTCTCTCTGTCCAGAGCTTCCAAGGACCAATCTTTCTTAAAGGAGTCCAGTTCATCCTGCCATCTCCGTCTGGGCCTGCCGCGATGTCGTTTGCCATTAAGCGGGACCCACTGGGTCGTAAGTTTGGCCCATTGATCGTTTGACATGCGGCAGATGTGTCCAGCCCAATTCCATTTAAGCGTGGCAGCTTTTCGAGTGACATCAGTTATTTTAGTGATGGAACGGATTGCTGTATTCTTAACCCGGTCCACAAGTTTAATACCAAGAATACTCCGTTCCACAGCTCTCTGGCAAACCCCGAGCGTGGACCTCTGCTGAATTGTCAAAGACTATGTTTGAGAACCATACGTGAGGATGGGAAGAATACACAATGTTTTGATTAATTTGGCAATATTACTGTATGGAAATAAAAAATGTGGCTAACTAGCGAACTAGAATATTAATAATGAATTGCAATTATAACATATGATGTTGTAACCGTTTAAGGTATAAAAAAGGTATTTGGAAAGTTTCCAAATACTTTTTTTTACATCTAAAACTAAATATTCAGTGTTACGATATTAATTATTGCATTTTATAATCAATATTTTAGTTCCCTAGTAAGCCACATTTCTTGATTTCATACAGTAATATTGCCAAATTAATCAAAACAGGTACCTAAATATTTGACAGCTATTTACGACGTTGCTAACTATTATTTTTTATCCTAAAAAAATAATAACTACGAAAGCAATTTTCTAGTTATAAATACTAACCACTCGACTACCTCGTTGGTCTAGTGGTCGGGAGTAGGTACCACTGCTTATCATGATGTCCTGGGTTCGATTCCCGGGTCGGGCAATGTCTAATACTAACGAACACGACCAAAATAAGCTTTGTGCATCTTGTTAGTCATAATAACGCGTACATTGGTCGATTGAGTCGTAAGCCGTACTATGCGATTATCGCCATAAAAGGTGATCATGCGGAAGATAGCTTGATTGTACCTTATCATCATCATCAGCCTATAATGTTCCCACTGCTGGGACACAGGCCTTCTCTCTGTGAGAGGGAGTGAGCCGTAATCCACCACGCGGGCCCAGTGCGGGTTGATAGATGTCACATGTCTTCGAATTTTCGGTTCTAGGACATGACGATGACACGATGTTTTCCTTTACCGTTTTGAGAGCAGTGGTGTACCTATTAGATCTTTATCCAGTGTCAAGTGTCTTTGTCAAGTGATTAGTAGTATATTTATAACATAACATCACGCCTGTTCTCCTCGAAGGGTTAGGTAGAGGAGTACCTACCTATACAGGATCAGTTTTTATCCAGTGCGCAAACTTTTACACGTGACTTTACTTTTGATGAGTACATCATTATAAACAACTTTTACTATGGGGCCAAACCTGAAATCGCGAAAAAAATATCAGCTATTCCCTACATTTATGTTCGCATAGCTCGTCAAAATGTAGGGAACAACTGATATTTTTTTCGCGATTTCAGGTTTGGTCCCATAGTAAAAGTTGTTCATAATGATGAGTAAAGTCACGTGTTAAAGTTTGCGCACTGGATAAAAATTTACCCTGTAGTAGGTACACCCACATTTCGCCAGTTACGTTTAAGTCCCATGTAATGGGGGGCGAGCCTATTGCCATCAGCCGGGCACAAATCCAGACTCCGAGCTGCTACTGAGAAATTTCAGATAGAAAAACCCAGTAACACTTTGCCCGACCCGGGAATCGAACCCAGGACCTCATGCTCAGCAGTAGTGCTTGCGACTACTAGATCAACGAAGCAGTCGATTACCATTGTTATTTAGTGGGAATTTAGTCAAATCCGGTTAATCAATAGGACAGCTTAATAGAAGGGCCATAAAATACGTTCGCAAATTGTTTGTTACACACCCTGTACTCAAACTAATGCATATTGTCTCTAATTGGGCGAAACCAGGAAGGGGTGTGGCAGCTGCGCCGCCGCAGAAATATTTTTTTAACGGAGTATTTGTAAATTTTGCAGACTGTGAATGTCGACCTTAAAAGGGTAAAAGGTGACAAATTGCTAACTAGGACCGAGAGAAATATATCACGCAATCTTTGTGGTCTGAGAGACGACGTTGTGACAATAAGGGTCGAGAAAGGTAGTCTGGGCAATACGGTCAAGTAGAAAGTTTGATAGAAAGCCGATTAATTAAGAGGATTTATCACAATACATAACATCATGCCTTGTTTCCCCGAAGGGTTGGGTAGAGGTGTAACTAAAGTACACACACATTTCGCCAGCTATGTTTAAATCCCATATAATTTATCACAATGTGTTCTAGAGGAAAATGACGAGACAAACTATCCCAAAGATTTGGATATGAAACATTTTGGGGAATGAATAGTGTCATTATAAAAATATGCTTATGATGATAACATGCTTTAATGCCTTTGAAAGAAATGTTTTTTGCAAACACGCACACTTACACACACACCACTTAATAAGTACACCAAACCTGAAATCGCCTTTAGTACTAGTCTCCACTCTGGAAATTGTATTCCGAGCCCCAAGATACAAATTTAGCCCACGTTCACACGGACGTAATAAAATCGCGGCGATTTTTTTTTCGTGCACTTGATTTTCAACGCGAGGAGCTCGTGGCTAAGTAATAACAGCCGCACGAGTCGATCCAACAGGTTAAGCTACGCTTGCCGGGGTTGGTCTGTGGATGGGTGACCATCTTTACATACCGAGATTCCTCCGTGCCTCGAAAAGCACGTTAAGCCGTTGGTCCCGGCTGTCATTCGTGGATCTTTGACAGACGTAACGGGTCGTCAGAAGCTCGAAAGTCTGACAACCAGTCTTACCATGGGGTATCGTATTACCTAGTTACTGGGTTGTGGAGGTCAGATAGGCAGTCGCTCCGTGTAAAATACTGGTATTCAGCTGCATCCGGTTAGATTGGAAGCCGACCCCAACATAGTTGGGAAAAGCCTAGGCAGATTGACTTGACTTTCAACGCTTTGCTTAGCGCCGAGAATTGAAAATCCAGTGCGCGATAAAACTCCGCCGCGATTTTATTACGTTCGTGTGAACGTCAGCTGTCTAGTTTGGGGCTCACTGACAAATAATACTTTATAAACTAGCTGTAGATAGGTATTATTTTTAGCAAAACATTGTCTCATCCTGTCTTAAATTTACGTCTCTGATTACTGTATTACCTGGATAATAAATTATTTAAATTTTCTTATCTTTTATGAGTCGCAATGAAAATAGAATTGCGCCTGGTAGTGATGACGTGATGAGTCTTTGTATGTGTGAGGGTGAGGAGCGGTCTTGCTTGCATTATTATTAGGCTCCAAAGTCGATTCAAATGCAAAGCTGTCATTGCAACATAGCTTTTGTAAATGCTTGTAAATTGTTTACTACGTACTAGTAATAATAAAACGAAAAAAAAAATCATATACGCATCGTTCAGCTTAACTTTACATTCAAAACGTTGAGTTTCGCGTTTATTTTCTCACAGTGATGGACTCAAATGCCACCGTTTTGACAAATTCAAAACAACTTTCGTAATATGGAGTGTGACAAATATTTTTCCATCTGTGTTGTGAAACAATCTGTGTTTTGCATGATGAGTTATTGTTTTTGCTAACACTGAGCTCGCGGTATTTTTGTTACTTCATATTTTGAAAGGAAATATCAATGTTGGGGAGATACGAGTATATAGATAGGTATTGAATATTGGAACTCGTTCTAAGAGTGGTTTTTTGTGATCAAAGATTCGATAGTTCTTATTGCTAAAGTTGCATTTTACTATTTTAAAAACCCTGTTATTACTAAGAAGACAATCAAGCACTGAAGTTATCTTACTTGAGCCTCCATGTTCAAGAAACGGTTAACAGAAGTCATTATTCAAGGCCCTAATCCAAAATAGTATTAAACGAGTAATATTTGTACTTAAACATATTTTTGTAATCACGTTTTCGAAAACGGTTCTAAAGATTTCGATGAAAGTTGCAATATAGGGGTTTAAAATCGGGGGCGAAAAATCGATCTAGTTAGGTCTCATATCTGGGAAAATTCGTTTTCTCTGTTTTTCCACGCGAGCAGAGCTCGGTCGCCCAAAGTTTAGAACAAGATGGCTACCTTAGAATAATGACATGGCAGCATGGAATTAGTATGTACTATACATGGAATTAGTATGAACTATCCTGTACTAATGGGCATTCTCTATTTTCACCCGAGCAGAGCTCGGTCGACCAGTTACTGGGATTAAAGGCATATTCGTGCAGTCGCAGTGTCTCAAAAAATCAAAACAATGGCTCCTTATTTACCTATGGATTCTTACGTCAATAAATACAATTTTCTCAGCGTTCCCTGATAATATGTGCATCAGTTACCTCCAAACAATGGTTGACCATACTTCAGTGATTAACCTTATCTTTCAGACGTGACATTTTCTTATTCACTCAAAGGTAATAAAGGAACCGCTCTATTTATAAAAGGGTTACAAGGTTCTCCTTTGCATATTATTTTAGTCTTTGTTAGTCAAAGATGTCGTTCCTTTCAATATTGTTAGTTGCGTCCGCATTTTATTTTGTGAGTATTTTGGGTGTGGTATCGTATTCGGTTTTGATTTCGGATACGGTTGTTCCGTTTTCTTCGGTTCGGATAAATTGAACTTAAAATGGTGCTTTAATTTAGTCATCATTTTCAGTTTCTTAATTTAGTTGTAATTTTTAGCCTATTCTAAAACTCACTACGTGTAAAATAAATAGTAGGTATTTATGTATTTGTTTAATTGAATACATCCTAAATTTTAGGAATAGGCAGCATAGATTAATACAATGTTCCATTTATATGATAATCGCAGTCCATTAAATAGAATAACGGCATCCGTATGAATGTATAATTTGGCGTATTATTAGCATTATTGTTACAAAACAGTAGAACTTAGTAGATATAGGATTTATACCTGACATATCTAGCTACCTACTTCTTGGTAGCAAGAGGTACGTTCCTGAACATCGTTAAAGAGCAAGATTTTTGAAATGCTTGAGACAAATTGCTGTCTTTGTTTAAATTATCTAAAAAATAAGCACTATGTTAGCTTTAACTTTTAAGCGTAATTATTTATGAAAATTTATGTTTGCCACGAAATCTTGCTTAGCAGGTGTAAAGCCATTGTTTTAACGTGTTTTCTGTTAATACTTTCTTACAATTGTTATTGGTGCATTGGCTTATACAATGTCGCTCATCGGCCCGCCCGCATTTTTCTGAATGTTCATGAAAAATTATCGAAAAATAACTTTAAACTAGCTAACTTTACTTTTAAATTTGTCCATCTTGACTTTTTTTTTTTCACACTTACGCTTTTGTTTTTTTTTTAGAAAAATATTTTTTCGCCTCCCTTTTTTGCATAGTTGACAAATTTTAATAAAATGTTAGTTAATCCGATAAAATAACTTATAAGCTTTTAGAAATAATAAACAGAGTCCAAATCGAGCTAATAACATCGAAGATATGGCAAACGCTACTCAAAACATAAAAAAAATTAATAACATGAAAAATTTAACATAGAAAGTTTATTTTTTAAAGTTATTTTTCGATAAATTTTCATAAATATTCAGAAAAATTCGGGCGGTCACATGCCGATAAGCGACATTGTATATGCAACGTTAAAATCTAATAAAATTCCACAAGTAACACAAGTGTTTTCGTGTACAAGCGATCAAAAATCTTGCTCCAAATAACATCCTCCAACACCATTCAAATTTAATCACACTATCAACGTTTCCAGGCCCACGCAAGACCAGAATCACAGTCTTGGTCTGAAGCATATGGCGGTGTTCTAGCATCAGTACCAATCATCGATCTAAAAGACTATCAGCACCAACTGCACGGTTTCATGCAAGATGTGAGCAAAGCAGTAGATCAGCACATGACGCCCATGATGACAAATCTAGATGTGACAGAACAGGATGAACTGAAGAGTGTGGGTATGAACAGATTAGCAAGCTATGTTAATTATTTGGTAAGTGTGAGATAGATATTTTTGAATTTTAAGTGGTCTTTATTTGTTTATTTTGTTTTGCTATGGGACACAATACCGATTTAGAGTGAAAAATATTGCTATTAAAGTTGTGATTGATAAATGCTAAAACTCGGAATCGGGATATAATTCGTACAAATGCTTCTTTATCCCCCTGTGAATACGAGTGCTATCAAAGGTCTGATTTTTATTTGGAAAAACGAAATATTCAGGCTTTTCGAAAATAAGCCGTAAATCGATATCAGTCATATCAAGCAGCAGTCAGGGCGATCTGGGTACATTTGGTACCTATATTATATTATAGTAAGTACCTGGGCGACCGAGCTCTGCTTTGGTGAAAATAGAGAATGCTCATTTAATAGTAAGTATAGGATAGAACCTACTAATTCCGTACTGCCATGATAGTAGGTACTTACTAATTCCATGCTGTCATTATTCTAATGTCAATAATGTTAGGTCATAATTCATTATTTTGTTCTAAACATTGGGCGACCGAGCTCTACTCGGGTGAAAATACGGAGAAAACGAATTTTCTCAGATATGAGACCTAGTTAGATCGTATGTTTGCCCCCGTAAACTCCTATTTTGCAACTTTTATCGAAATCGTTACAGCCGATTTCGAGAACGTGAGTAGAAATTTTACAAATAAATAAATACACAAATATTTAATAGTATAGGATATCGCAGTACCTACCAATTGAGAGACGAGGTGGCGCAGTGGTAACGACCGCGACTTACGAACTGTAGGTCAAAGGTTCGAACCCTGACAGACGCTTCACTTTGTTCATATTATTTCATTACCTACCACTGCTCTCAAAACAGTGAAGAAAAACATTGTGAAGAAACCGGTATGTCCTAGAACCAAAAAATTTAAGACTTGTGACATCTACAAAAGAATTGCATACAGAAAAAGAGTAAAAAAAAAACTAAAGTTAACATTAAAACAAAATTGCAGAAATCAGAAATTACAATTTATTTACTTGACGTGTGTGTGTGTGTGTGTGTATAATGGTAATGGTGTGTGTTGTGTCGGTGCAGAATGTGTGATAAATTCTCGGTGGAAAGGTTTAGGTTAATGGAACTTTAATAGTTGTTACATTGACTCCCTAACACCTAAGTACCAACTAACTTCCTATACGTATAAAGTTTTAAGTAAACCCCACTATTCTAATGTAGACAATGCATAACGTAGCATAAACTTCTCTGTTTGATCAGTTACTTACCAACCGAAGGTCTGTTTGCTCTCCAAATGTACTCAAAGCGATTTATGTTTATCCTTTTAGAATTGTATTAGTGTTATGTATGATTGGTAGTTTTGTCTTTGTATTTGAATTGAAGTGTGAATTGAACTTCTGGTCAACAAGCGTAATTGACGGATTAAGTCTGATTATGATACCGATTACGTACGTAGCGTTGGAAGGTCTCCCACAAGGTGGACCTATGACGTTGTGAAGCTTAAGCAAGGTCCAGAACCCTCATTGTGCGACTTCGATTCGCATTTGGTCGGTTTTCGTATACAGCGTGCCGCTTGTGCCGTACGTGTCTCAAGACGAAAGTCTTTGATCAGTGCGTGTAGTCAGTGATGGCGTATGGCACGAAACGTGGTCGTTCATAATGGGCCTCATTAGAAGGCTAAAAGTCACCCAAAGGCCAATATATAGGGCTATGATTGGAGTTTCAAAAGATCCGTAAGAGAACCAATGTAACCGACATAGCCCGAAGAATTACCAAACTTAAGTGGCAATGGGCAGGGCACATTGCTCGCAAAACATAAGACCAATGGGGCCGAAAGGTTCTGGAGTGGCGACCGCGTACCGGGTGCACGAAACGTTGTAAAGCCACCCACAAGGTGAACCGATGACGTTGTGAGGGCCGTAGGAATTCACTGGATGCGGGAAGCACAGAACTGGCCGAAGTGGCAGTGGACGTCTTTCAGCTGAAATGATGATGATGATGATGATACCGATTATTTAGTGGCAACGTCTTTTTACCTTGGGGTATAAGAACGTACGAGTAGGAACTCAGGTATTATTTTCTGCTACGATGAAGTGAAAATATGTTCGGCGAAATTCCGCCGAGTTTTTCAGTTCACATTTGTCCCTAGCCTTTTGCTATTGCTAACTTGATTTAGTTGTAATCCTTTACAATACTTGATGTTATTAACGAGCAATAATTAAAAGGCTCTAAACGCAAGGTGCTTCTTCAAACTGTGGGAGGACATTTCAAACGGCACCATCATTCAAATTCGTTCTACGTACTGTGTTGTCAGTTTTTATTAACTCCCGAAGACTGTAACTACACAGCTACGTTTCGACTCAATTTATTCAGAATTAGAACATCCAAAAGCCTTGGCTTTAGTGCCGGCAGTAGACGAATAATTAAACACACGTTTGGTGACAAAGGCTTATAAATGTCAACTAGTAACTTAGTAATAAAGCGCCTGGAATTTACTACAGGTGCTAGGAATGTCTCCTATATTTTATAGGCTAGGTACCAGTTTCAACCTTGTATTGGCTTTCGTAGCTTCAAATGATTATTATTTATAGGCATACATTATTTTGATGAAATTTTAGAGGTATGAGGAACAGGGTGTAAAGTTCACTCATCCTCTCGGAAAAGGGAGGATTCTTCGACCAGACGGGTGTCGTGTTTAGCAGGCAACTGCCCAACGATTGATGTCGGGGAAGTTATATAAATGGTGTTCGCGCGGTAAACTCTAATTGCGATTTCTGTGACGTCAGGATTTTGTGTGACGTCAGGTCTTTGATGCGTAGTTCGCATGTGACGATGTAGATGCCGCCACAGAATAACTCCCATTTTTTATTTTTATTTTATTTTTATTCGATTGGAACAACAAACAGCTACATCATGCAGTATTACACACAGAAAAATATAAATAACTTAAGTAATAATGTAGCCCACAGCGCTGTTCACAGATTACCATTAATAAATAAACCTTAAAGTCACTAGGAGGTGAACTGTGCATGCATGTCAGTTACACCAATATTATAAAAACAGAAAAAAGAAGTACTATAAAACAACAACAAATAATTAGTCCGAGAGCTCAAGTGTCTCATACAAAAGGCTACGAAACCTTTTCAAAGAGCATGTAAATATGTCAATGTGTTCGAATGCTTCATTGTAGGTTGCTGCCATTCGCCGAACTGGTGAACGTAGACCAGTGTTAGATCGACAGGTACCTACTGCAAAGAGTTTGCCTGCACGCACCTGCCGTCTATGGACAGTTCTAGGAACTGCATAGCACAATACATTATTTAAATCTATACAGTCAAAATTACCATTAACAATGTTCTACAATGTTATACAATGCGCGCAATTTTGCGCTTCTTAAAATATAATTGAACACTCTAATATAATAATTACGCCTCTGTTTGTGAACCACAAATAATTCCTATTTATGGGTCTTAAAAATACGAAATCTCCAAATAACTGCGACCAACTTGGATGTAGCGCTCGCCCGCCGCGGCCACGACACCGCTCGCTTCGCTCGGTCGGCTCGCGCGTGTTTTGTTACAGTTCTAACCTAACCTATTTGATCGGGGTCCCACTAGCTTAGTTATTGCAACCAATTTAGCTCGCGCTTGGTTTGATCACAGTGCATCATTAGATGCGAAAAAGTTTTTAGAGATTCAATAATTTAAAAAAGTGTCAGTCATTAGAAGGTCAATTATGTTTTTAGAGGAACAGTTAAATACTTTTCTTATTTATATCATCACAGTTCTTGGTGTGGGCTTTGCACCTAGTTACCAATTGGAAAATATTTGCATGATTTGTCAAAAAAATATTTTTATAAGAACATGCAAACAAGTTTTAATAAGAGCTGATTAGAAGAATTGATAAAGTTAAATAACTTATTTAAGTTTATCAATTCTTTATTTATCTAACTTTCTACGAATTCGAAAATAAACAAGCTCTGTAGAAAGGTTTACTTACAATTTAAATGTTAGAATTGGGAGAAAAATCTTTTGAATTTCAACTCGGAATAACTTGAAAAAAGTAACAAATATTAACATCAGTTAAATATTTTGCCGATAAATAACTCAAAACTTTTGCAATAGGGAAATATTCCACTGAATTTTAACAAAGAGTAACGAAATAGTTGAATTAAATTTTTCAGTTCTTTTTACCACCATCCTTTCCATCTAGGTACCTACTGTATGATAGGTACCCAATGTTATCGAAATATAATTTTTTCAACTTTCTGATGCTATAAGTTCACGTCTTTCGTCGTTTACGTTTACCTAGTTATTTTTAAATCGACTCGGAATATGCTTCTTAAAGTACCTACAGTATAAACAGCCTATAATATTCCCACGGCTGGGATACAGATACAGCTCTGCTCTCCAAAAGTGGGAAAGAAAATACTTATTATATTAACACTAACCAAAACAAATAAAATTCCAGCTTCTTCAGCTCGTTCAAGAAACAGAAAACGAGAAAAACAAAAGTGATGACCAAACTCACGGATATGAATCATATTATTACCCCTTGGCGGATACTCAAGACAAGGAACAAACATATGCAGAATAAAATGAAAACTAAATGAAACCACTTGTGTAATAAAATAATATACGTAAATACCTATGTCATCATTATAATAAAAAGATTTATTTTATTTAACATGTTTTATTTTATTTCATGTTTTGTTTTTTTTGAGGAGCTCGTGGCTAAGTAATAACAGCCGCACGGGTCGATTCATCAGGTTAAGCTACGCTTGCCGGGGTTGGTCTGTGGATGGGTGACCATCTTTACATACTCCGTGCCTCGGAAAGCACGTTAAGCCGTTGGTCCCGGCTGTCATTCGTGGATCTTTGACAGTCGTTACGGATCGTCAGAAGCCCGAAAGTCTGACAACCAGTCTTATCGAGGGGTATCGTATTACCCAGTTACTGGGTTGTGGAGGTCAGATGCCTATCTGACCTCCATCCTCAGTCGCTCCATGTAAAATATGGGTATTCAGCTGCATCCGGTTAGACTGGAAGCCGACCCCAATATAGTTGGGAAAAGGCTAGGCAGATTGATTGTTTTATTTTATTCATAGTTTGGCGATAGATTAATTAAATATCCGGTTATTGATTATCCGGATATTTAAATGTGTGGTTATTGAATAACCGGATATTAAAGTGATGTATCGCTTAATACTTTTATTTTCCAATACGGACCTAAATCATTTAATGTTTAGTTATTGGGGTTCCTTTGGTTAAGAAATAATTAGATTCAAAAGTTGACACTACAAGATCTCGAAAATGAGGCTGATGATTCCTCTGGCCTCCATAATAATTATAAGAGAAAAGTTAGGTTTTTTTGTAAAGTTAGATTTTGAACCCCCTTAAAAGTATATAAAAACACGTAATAAGAAGGTGTATTTTGTTTCAGTTTGGCCGACAATAAGGGAAGAATCTAAAATAAAGGCTGACGTCAAATAAATTCACCATAGACATATTATTATTACAATATTATTATCTCCTTTGTTTCATTAAAATACTATAAAAATTAAAAAACAAATATATTAATAAATTACATTTTTAAATTTTAGAATATAAAAAATATAGAAACATTAATTATTCACCATGTTATTATTAAGATGTTAAACTAATGTGTACTATCTCATTGTTGTATTTATTTCATCGCTATCTTGAAAAAGTAATTATTTTCATCGAAAATTAACTCATTGTCATTCACTAGTAAATGCTTCAACATTTGTTAATCAGCTAGTTTAAATTAAGAATTACTAATAGTATTATCAGTTGTTAATGTAACAATGGAATAGTTTTACGTTAGAATAGATGATAACCTATTAAACTTTTATCTTGACCAGGCTTAGTCATTTCTTTACATTAGAAAAAAACCTACTCCGCGTTCGAGAAAAGTTTAGGTACTTGGTGCGTTGTCAAAAGTAAGTAACGTCTTATAAATTACTGCCTCGTTGGTCTAGTGGTCGCATGCGCTATTACTGAGTATGAGGTCCTGGGTTCGATTCCCGGGTCGGGCAAAGTGTTGTTGAGTTTTTCCATCTGGAATTTCTCAGTAGCAGCCCAGAGTCTGGATTTATGCCCGGTTGATGGCAATAGGCTCGCCTCATATTACATGGGACTTAAACATAACTGGCGAAATGTGGGTGTACTATTGGTACACCTCTGTCTAAACCTTCGGGGATTACAGGCGTGATGTTATGTCTTATAAATTAGGAAATACGAAAATGTTTTCTGCCTAGGTTATGCTAAGAAACAGTCTTTTAAGAATTTGATTTTACTGCGAACTAAAAATAAGTATGATAGTATAAAGAAAAACTTTCCTAGACGAGCCCTTTCCTTGAATACATGCTCATTTCAGTGATATTATAATTCCACTGGACTCACGCAGTGATATAGCAAGGCAGTAATATGTTGACAATTTCACTGTATGTGCAAGCCCGTTAAATTGCGAGACGGTCAATGATTGGTCCGTTTCCAATGTCATGCCTTACTTATGTCATAAAATGAATAAACTTCTATACGTTATTATGCAGATCTTAAAAGCGGATGAAGAAGAGTTGACCAATCATAACGCACGAAGACTCCACCACAAACTTGACTCATAATATACTTAGGGTTATTATAAAATCTCTACAACGTTCCCGTGAAATTACAATAACACTAAAAGTCCGTTATATTATGAGAAATGGAGGCGGTTGACAAAGTTTCGTGTAATTATAATTTCACTAGTGAAATTGACAATATCCCTGCGACACATACATAAACTCACTATTTTCCATGGACCTAGGCAGAAACTACAGAACGTCAATTGTGTCAATCTTTACGGCTTATTACGGCTTGCGCTTTCTCTAGTTCCTAAATCTAAAAATTTGGTACTACATATTTTACAACTTGATACTTTATTCAATCATCGACACAGTTTCTTAATCGACAGTACTTCACTAGAAGTCTATTATTGGATCCTATCCTAGGTATCATACCAACTCAACGTTTTGATCTCTTCAAACAATTAGGACAGAGCACTTTGACTATTAGCACAATTGGCGCGCACAGTAGGTAACATAATACGTATGTGAAGAAGTTGACCGATCTTCAGCAAACCGGTTCGTTTTTTGTTTACATAAAAGGTTTTTTTTTTCAAAATGATGGACGCATACAGAAGTATACTCCCGTGTACCCTCCATTCGCTAAAGCTACGGTTTCCTAGAAGAGCGATGAGCTGTGAAATGAGTGACGATGTTGGTTGTTAATTTTTTCGTCGTAAATTTATTTAAATAAAGTCGAATAAAAATAACTTTCACCATTTACTGACCGTTCACTATAACTTGTCCCTTGCCGTCATGTTGGCACCATTGCTTGTCAAGCTTAGTTTAAAAAAGAATAGAGTTCAAAATGGCGACTGGCAGACAGTACTACCAATCGTGTCACAGGTCAAGTTATAATGAACGCACTGTACCTATAAAATTGTGATAAGTGACATTTGTATACTTTATGGTTTCTACAAAACCCGCAGTTTTATTTTTATTTTATTTTATTTTTCCTTTATTGGCCAATCAACAATTGTTTACACTCATAACATTTACAGTAAGTACATAACATCTAAGGTTAGTGTAACAATTAATTACAGGTTAGCACCGCATGCCCCATAAACAAGTAAGATTTGCCACAAGCACTGAACTATAATTAAACATTAATATTTGAGTACTTAACTAAAATTAATGTTATATTTATTATTATATTTATTTATTTATTATTGTTTTATTTTATATACATAAATATTTTTTTGTCTCTGATTTATTCTTAATTTGTAAATAATATCTGAACACAATACGCAGCAGACCAGCTGATAACCTCTCTATTTTTGTGAATTCCCAGATGTTAATGAAAAACAAAATAGGTTAGCCAAAGTTACGATACGCAAATACGTCGAAATTGCTATCTGTCGTGTTCGGTTGAAACCTCAGGTCGAAACACTACAGATTTTGATAGTTATGGCCTTTTATGACGTCTGAGGTTAATATCTTATAGATAACAACAACAACAAAAAAATTGGGAAGTCCAGACATCAATGAAGTGGACTATTTTGTCCAAAGATGCTCCCAGCAAGAAATAGACCACTCTTATTATATTAATTATATCGCCACCCCGCAGAATAAGCGCGTAAGTGTAAAAGTTAATTTTACAGGAAAAATAAAAAACCAAAATTGATCCATAACTTTATGACTACACCGAATAGAAGTTTGTTTTTATGTCGTTTAAAAGTTTTTTTTTTGTATATTGTCTAATTAATGTTAAGTGTTAAACAGTTGCCGTTTATGAGTTATTGATAAAAATTATTATTAGTAGTATTGTTAATGTTACTTTGAGTTTCAAGTATTGTTTTTTTTTTGTTTTGCAATAATATAACTTGAATTTTCTTTGCGTTTTTCGCAGTACAGTGATACCGTTAATGGGCTATTACGCGCTTATTCTGGTGCAGTCGAAAAGTTTCTGATAATGTAATAGGTGATTATAATATCTCATCAAGGTCGGAATTATAACATTATGTTACGGTATATCGTGTGTGGAACTTTGTAAATACTTGATATAAAAATCTGGAAAAAAATTGAGGTGATGTGTTTTGACCATAACAAATATGGATTCAAACATCAAAACCGCCGCAACAGCACTTACGCGGTTTATTCTGTGGGGGCGGCGATATATAAGACTAGGTTTAAGTCAAGTGAATCGATCTCATGAAGTATCATTTGCTGTCTTTGTACCCTTTTGCCAAGTGCTGAATTTTTGCTTATTTCTCCTTGCCAATTTTCAAAAGTCGGTAGATAATTATTAGTTAATGACTGAAATCAGTTGTGTTAGATCACATAAAATAACATCACGCCTTGTTTCCCCGAAGGGTAAGGCAGAGGTGTACCTATAATACACCCACATTTCGCCAGATATGTTGAAGTCCCATGTAATAGGGGGCGAGCCTATTGCCATCAACCGGGCACAAATCCAAACTCCGGGTTGTTACAGAGAAATTTTTGATGGACAAACCCAGTAACGCTTTGTCTGACCTTTTTTTTTGGGTGGGAAATTATCAAATAACTTTTCCCGCTCTGGGTGGAGCGGGAAAAGTGCGAAGGAACACGGATGGGTTTTACTCAGTAAGAGTCTGCTCTTACTGAGTAAAACCCATCCGTGTTCCTTCAGTTGCCTGTATGTTGACAGGGGCCACTGTAACCCTTTCGGACAAACCCGCAACCCCGGCAGGCGGCCCTAGCGGAACTCTTCAGTTGTGCTGACATCTCTTTGAGGCGCGCATGGGACACAACGCGCCGTCGCTCGACCCGGGCCTGGTCCTTATCGGACGGCGAGCTACCCATTGCTCACCGTCCGCAAGCCCGCGCCTGCGGTGGCCGGGAATCGGCCTGCACTTTGCCCGAACTGGGAATCGAACAAAGTGCTCAGCAGTAGGTAGCGCTTATGACCACTAGACGCATAGCGAGGCAGTCCATTCAGCCAGGCAGTGCAGGCAATGAGGGGGACTTGTGGCAAAGAAACAGCCGCACGGGTGGATCGACTAGGTTAAGCTACGCTTGCCTTTGTTGGTCCATGGATGGGTGACCATCCTTATATACAAGGACCCTTCCGTGCCATGGAAAGCACATTCAGCCGTTGGTCCCGGCTGTCATTCGTGGATCTTTGACAGTCGTTACGGGTAGTCAGAAGCCAGCAAAGGGGTATCGTATTACACAATAACTGGGTTGTGGAGGTCAGATGGGCAGAATGGAAGCCGACCCCAATATCATTGGCTTAGTGGACTGTAGATCTGTTGACCATTTTCTATTTTGTTAAGTACCTACCTGGTACTTATTGAAAGACCTACACTGTCCTCCCATACCTAGTTACACTGTTATTTTAAAGTATTGTAAAAGCCAATTATTTTTAAAAGAGTAACCGTGGAGTTTCTTGCTGGCTCTTCTCCATAGGAAATGACCAATTGAAACCGTGCACCTAGCTTCTGACGTTTCATAAGTGCCCATGTATGTAGGTTTATGTGAAATAAAATATTTTGAATTGAATTGAACATAGTCGGGAAAAAGGCTAAGCAGATGATTATTAGTTTATTACCGAAACAATGATCTGTGCTAATTTTTAACCGACTTCCAAAAGGAGGAGGTTCTCAATTCGTCTGTAAGTTTTTTTTTACGCGATTACTTCGCTAATTATGAATAGATTTTGATGATTCTTTTTTTGTTTGATAGATCATACTTCAGAGGTGGTCCCATATAAATTTTATTAACTTTGCTTGGGTAGTTTTTGAGTTAGCTTCAATTATACGTATTTTTTCCCACTTAGTATGTAGATGATATGATAACTTCTTGTCACTGTTATTTACATAGCAGGTAGTGGTATTCGAATTTGTGTGGGGTAGGTACCACAACTAAAAAGTGAAAAATAAAAACTTTTTACAAAAAAAAACAGCCGACTTCAAAAAAAAACAGTACAAAGTGAAAAATAACTTTAATTTCGGAAGTCGGTGACAAAAAACGAAAATTCAAAACCAAAGACACCGACTTCCGAAATTAAAGTTATTTTTCACTTTGTACTGTTTTTTTTTGAAGTCGGTTGTTTTTTTTTTGTAAAAAGTTTTTATTTTTTGACCTTCTTTTTGGTAACAGCACCTGTAACTTTAGCATTTTCAAAAGCTTTAATATTTATGATGTTCCATCGATACATTAGCCGGATCTATGGGATATTTGTACTACTGTTTGCAGTGTATAAAAGTGGTACTGACACATCATTAACTAGTTTACCTGGGCAATATATGACTGTACCAATGTAAACAGCCGTTTACGTTTGTACTTATATTTAGAGTTTGCTAGTACTAAGGTCAGTAGTTTCCATCTTCACGTCCAAGTTGGTTTTTACGCAAAAATGTTTTTTAAATACGCCATTTTTATCTGTGTTTTCTTATTATTAGTGAATGTAAGTATTACTGGGAATTATTTAAAGTGGAGTGATAATTTAGATAACATGAAATCCTATTAAACGAGCAATATTTGTATGTATATCCCACGTTCTTGAAATCGGCTCGAACGATTTCGATGAAAGTTGCAATATAAGGGTTTACGGAGGCAAAAAATCGATCTAGCTAGGTCTCATATCTGGGAAAATATTCGTTTTCTCTATTGTCTTAGCCTCGGGAATGTGATACAATGTTGGTATACCTGGACGATATGTTTATTTATTTTTACCCGAGCAGAGCTCGGTCGACCAGGTACTGTTTTATTAAGTCGGAATTTTAATACAATTTGAAAAAAAAAAAAACATAATTTGCATTGTTAATTTATGAAAGTACTAACATAATTATGTAGTCAAAATATTCAGTTACGTTTACCTCAAATTTCTATTTGCCTTACCAAAGGTTATAACATAACCTTTTCTATCCAACAAAACAGATAGAATTTTATGTTGATTACACATATCTACAATAATCGCCACGAACGGTGTCATAACACTACCACCCTGTATAAGATAGCTATTTAGTAGATGGGATGAAGATATTAAGGAAGTACCTACCTTGGCTCGGGATGAAATTTACTAGAGACTCAGCAAAATGGAAATCGTTGGAGAACTTATTGGAAACTGTTTCATGGACCTTTATAATAGTTCCCCTGACTTAATTATCTGAGGTCTTTTTGCGGTCATTTTCAATGATAATAGTATAGGGCATCTAAGAGTCATATGACTAAGTGGTAATGCTGATTGAACTAGATATAACATAACATTAGTTGTTTGTAAAATGTACACCTAATGCAAATGGGCTTCGATGTCACATTTCACGTGGTGAAGCGCGACTAGTAAAGTCACATTGTTTAGTCAATGGAGGCTCCATAGACTACATAAGTAGATATCTTTGGATCAGTATTTTAGTTTTTTGACACTGACTTCCGAAATTAAAGTTATTTTTCACTTTGTAGTTTGGAAGTCGGTTGTATTTTTTGTAAAAAAGTTTTTTTTTTCACTTTTTCGTGATTTGGTTTGTAATTTATGTAAGTTACAATAGCCTTATGTCAACTGCTCATCAAAAATACCCAAATCGCTATAGATGTGCCTATAACATTTATTTATTTATTTATTTATTTATTTATTTAACATTTGAAGAGTTACCTCGATTTCTCCAAGATCCCATCATCAGATCGTAACCAAATAACAATGAGACCAACTTGAAACAATACCCTTTCAAACAAAAAAATAATTTTTCAAATCGGTCCAGCGGTCTTCGAGTAATCGGGGTAAAAAAATAAAAAAAATAAAATATCCCGACGAATTGAGAACCTCCTCCTTTTTTATGAAGTCGGTTAAAAATGGTACTAAATATGAATAATCATAACAAGCCATTGAAATAAAGATACATATTATAGGTACTTTTATTTTTTGGTACCAATTAGGATGTCACAGAAAATTATTCTTGTCGCATTATAGAATAGATAATACCTTGTTACACATCGTTAAAGTGTTATCAACACAATGTTCAGCTATTTACCTTCGCTCTGTATTCATCAAAATGTTGGTCATAGCTACACGCAAGGTTTCATCATTCTATGAGCACACAAAATGTTATTTTAGCACTTTGCATGCCGCGTGAAAACCGCCCACACAACCACTACAGTAATAAGTGAAGTTAACTGCGGTTTACCGTGGATAACCGCATTACTTTGTGGTAGAAATGTGAGGGTATACCGGGCTACTCAATGCCAATTTTTTGCCTTTCTTTGTTGTAGTTATTTCTTAATAATTTTTTTATTATACAAAACCTGCAAGCTAGCTTTATCTTCTTCTTCGTGTCGATGGCACGACAGTTTATTTTATTTTCTTGGCCCCAAACCTCGCCACTTTCACGGCATCGACGGGTGCAGTGTAGAGGTCACTTAGACTGCATTTTTTGGAGCACAGAAGGCAGGATAACATGTGGAACATACTTACAACACATTAGCGATACAACACAGTTGTTTTATAAAGGTGTAATTATTCAAAATAAAACTTGACATAAGCAGATAGTCAGAAGTATAGGTTGTTTTAATCGCGGTTGCGTTTCCAACTGGTTCGCAAAAGACTGCAATATTAATATCATAAAAAGTACAAAACAAGATCCTGAGGTCAATAGCAAATGTACCATGGTATGTCACCAATGTTGAACTGCACCAAAATCTGTCAGTCAATACAGTTAAGGAGGAAATACGTGGTGCCTCAGCAAAATACAAGAAACGGGTGATAAATCATCCTAATGAACTGGCACGCCAGTTGACCATCCAAGACTATGTCAACCGACTCAAACGACGTAATGTTTTAGAGTTGTAAAAATCGACACTAGCACCAGGCTACTAAATATGTGTAGTTTACCCTCGATGGAGAGTACACTCTGCATGCAAACAGCTGATACATCAAATCTGCTCATAGTCCCAGGACTGATCGCCAATATTAAAAGAACACAAAAAAAAAAACTGGTCCGAGATTCAATATAAAGAGCTATGAGTCCAAAAACATAGTTGATTTTACCCGAAATATGACGTGTACCAATCATATTTTTCATTCTAATGTTTCTGTTAACCTGAACTGAACTCAGGGGATTTATATTACTTGTTCACGTTGCCAGTTTACCGCCCATACGGGTCAGATACATTATATCTAAATGAACTTGAGGATCGTGCAACAAGAGATAATTAATTGTTTCTCGTTAGTGAACATTTGAGAAGTTAATTTCTATTGTCCTCTAAACTAATACTAATTAATACTTCCACAGAGTGAAGCCTTTGTCAAAAGAGATGTAAATGCAACTGCTATAGAAGCATTGAAGAAGAACATGGATGACTTCAAGAACTGTATCGACAAGAGCTTGGCGAATGTCGTGGGAGAAGTCAACGAGGACCATCTGAAACCCCTGTTCAGTCTCATTGGTGATCAGTTGAACAGGTTCTCCAGAGCAGTAAGTCTGTCTTACATATTATATTTCCTAAAGGGGCAGGCAGGTCTAAAGGGGTAGCACCACTTGGTGATGGGGCCCGCAAAGCATGGCGGGCTGATACTAGTCCGGGGTGAGCGCGAATGTACGAGTATCTCCCGGCTAGACTCATGGTAGTCGAAAGAGCCGTGGACTTTTAGTCGGAAGGACTCCGACATAACTCTACGTTCTCCCCAGACGGCGGGTATCCATGAAGATTTACCCACATAAAAAGAAATGTATCACCATGATCATCCACAGTCCAATTCATTCAATCCTGGACGCTTCATGCAGTTTGCCAAAGTCTTATTCAGGTTGGATTGAGGTTTATAGTGCATCCACATTTACCTGTTTACAGGGATATCTGTCTGATTTATTCGGATATCGCAAAGACAGCCGTGGCGTTCTTATTATGATTGAAAGAGCGATATGTGTTCTTGGTCTAGATAAAATGGATGTGGTTTTTGGGAGTGATTGGCAACCAACTCACACAAATATAAACTACTGCCAAGGCATGATCTTCTTCTTTTTATGTGGTTAGAGACTCACCAGGTGTCAGAGTTTTAAAACCGCCCATGGGCCTCCAACTTGATTTCACATGTCGTCGAGAAACATATCTCTCAGGCATGGTTTCCTCACGACGTTTTCCTTAGCCGTTTTTGAAGCAAGTGATAATTATATATACAATACGCACATGAATCCGATAAAACGGAGGTGCGTGCCTTGGGTTCGAACTCGAGACCTATGACTTGGCAGTCACAGTTAAGGCATGATAATCTACCTTCATTCTATATCTATTAATTTAAATTTCTACACTAACAATACAAGTGGAGAGTTTATTTCATATAAATGACGCGTATTTACAGTCTTAGTCACTAAACATTTTTTTTTTCCTTTTCAGTTTGATGAAATAACGAAACCGAAGCCTTCTCAGGACGATATTTAAATTACTGAAAATACTAATCAAATCGAGAAGATGATGAAGAAAATGCAATGTATGGATGAAGTTCATCTAGCTGAATAAATATTTATTAAAATGTTTAAATAAATTCATTGCCAACCTTAAGGTTCCACTAGTCGACGGCTTGAATTCGTTGGTGACGTGGCTAAAATACATGCTATTTAGTAAAGCTATATTTATTTATTTAGTATTTATTTATGTAGTTTTTATTTATTTAGTGAAATAGACGATGATTTATAACGAAAACGAGCGCGTAAAATTACATGAACAGTAGTTTTTCCATAATATCTATACGACCCCTTTGGTCGTATTATGGAAAAACTACTAAATGATACATTTAGTAGTTTACTCAAAATAAAATTATTTGAATTGATAAATAAATTATCTATCCATGTATAGTTTTTATTGTGCCATTTTCATACGACATATGTTATTTATTTACGCCCAACGATGAGTTAAAATTAGTGTTATGGAAGTTTCGACGCTGGAAACTTCCAAACCAATACTTTTTTCCCAATTCTGCTTCCGAACACGGCTAGATAATGACAAGGCAAATTGATTTTATTTTTAGTTTTGCACGTACACCGTCAAATAGACGAGTAATCACCATACTAAATTTGTATGCATGAATGACCGATTAGTGTACCCTTAAGGCGCTTTCTTTAGCAAGCGACCTTGAGCGTTCAGTCATTCTCTGTCCCGCTCCCTGCGCACGCCGAATCCAAACAATTTTTGGAATTATTTTAATAAAATAAATAAAACGTGAATTATATAGATTTATAAATTATCTATTAATTTTCAGTGTAATCCTCAAATTACTAGAACGTCACCTTTAGTAAAAGATGCACGCAAGCAATAATATTTGTAATTTTTTTACAAGGGGGTATCCCGGGTAGGGCAAAGTGGGTTATTGGGTTTTCCGTCTGAAATTTCTCAGTAGCAGCCAGGAATCTGGATTTATTCCCGGTTTAGCATTAGGCTCGCCCCCTTATTACTTGGGACTTAAGCATTAGTGGCGAAATGGGGATGTACTATCCCTCTGCCTTATCCTTCAGGGAATGCAGGCGTGATGTTATGTTATAAACGGTAAATCAGTTAGCAACATTGGTAGGGCCCAGGGTGCGCTGGATGTGCTACAGGAAAGTCACTTTTATATGCATCCTACTGACATTAAATACCTACTATTTTATGTTTTTGTAATAAGGCTGGTTTCATAACTGTCCGGGAAACCCGCACGGGCCGCCCGCACACGGGAGACCCATATGGGTAGCGCCCGCAGTGCTCTGAAATGAGGGAGTTAGTCCAATATGGTTCTAGCATTGTACGGGCTCTATCCGGAGCGGGTCGCGTTCGAATCAATCCGCGTCGCTGTGAAACAATGGTCTAGCGCCTCACGTGTGTCTCCATTCCGGGAGCCCGTACGGGCGGCGCGCACGGGTCTCCCGGACAACTGTGAAACCAGCCTAAGTAGGTACTTTTATTTTAATGGGTTTATTATAACACATATTTTATTTTAATGGGTTTATTAAAAGAGCAGTGGTGGCCCAGTGGTAACGGCTGCGACTTACGAATTGTAGGTCGTAGGTTCGAACCCAGACAGGCGCTTTACTTTGTGTAAGTTATTTCATCACCACTGCTCTCAAAACGGTGAAGGAAAACATCGTGAGGAAACCGGCATGTCCTAGAACCGAAAATTTGAAGACATGTGACATCTACCAACCCGCACTGGGCCCGCGTGGTGGATTACGGCCCACTCCCTCTCACAGAAAGGAGGCCTGTGTCCCAGCAGTGGGAACATTTATAGGCCGATGATGATGATTATAACACGTGTTGAAAACTTTTTGGTATCTTTACAATATTGACAACATATCTTGTGACAGAAGATAAAAATAATGACGTCTTGAAAAGTAAAATTCTTGTGAAAATTGTCAAAAAATTTATTGAAATTATTAGTTTTGTAAAAAAATATTTAAACGTCTTCTTTTAGAACAAGTTTCTCTTTTAGCATTATTATACCGTTGCTTTAAGAAGTTGTACAAACAAACACTGTAAATATGAATAAGCTATTGATTCTCTTTCTGGCTGTGTCCGTTGTCAGCGTAAGTACTAGCCTATCAGTTTAAAATAAAACACCCTTCAAGAACGTTTCCTTCGCTTGATTGTTTGGTTGTGTTATAAGTTTGTCGAAGAAACTGTCATGTGCGCGTGAGCCTTAAGGTATTCGAACAGCTACAGGCTGATGTAATTGATAGATCGCCCGGAGTCCTGCCAGCAGGACTTTAAGTACTTCCGGAAGGACGCAACTTTTTTCGGTTACAGTACCGTAATGATATTCACCACAAATTTCAAATTTGAACTAAAATATAGAATATTTTTATCTCTCACATTGTACAAGAAACGGATTCTAAACACAACTGACCTTCGCGATGGCGCATGGGGACAGCGCGTTCGCGCTTGCGCGACTTATGGTCGACACCCGGGTACCGAAAACGCATGTAGTCGTCAACATTTTGTTATTCCAGCGTATTCAAGTTTTTTTACTTTTTTTTTGTACATCTTCACTTTTTTATAAATTGTTAACTATACAGGCATAATTTTTAAGTGCTTAATAAAACCAAAGTAATAGATTTATAGTTCCTTAAATAGGTTTTTTCCTATAAAAAATATTAGATAAATGCTCTCCAGTAATAATAATTGGTTATTTATCAAGTACGAATTCATTTATTGCTATAATTATAGAAAATATAAAAGTACTTAAACAAAAGTTTTATTTTAATAGGCTCTAGCCAAATGTCTAAAACTTCTGACGAGCGCAAGTTCAAAATCAAGGTTACCGTCCTGTTGAAAGGACCAGACAAATTTTCATACAAACTACGTACTGTTAGTAGGACTCACGGAAGTCTTCCAGCAGGACGCAAACCCATCCTTCCAGAAGAGCTTCCGTCTATCATAAATTTCTTCTCATTGATACAGGCTGCCGTGAAACGCGATGCTCCTTGGGGCTCACGGCTTCCTCCTTCGGTTGCGGCACGCCATGAATTGGAAAATTTGCAGAAGTCTCTTATAGGCTTAAACAACAGGGATTTTCGTCACGTGGCACGCACAATCATCCCTGAATTGAAATCCGAAAACGTTGTTTCCGATAGTATAAACAAAGCGATGGAGTTATGGTTATAGGCGGTGAGTTCAGTTTCTATTATAAATCTATGGTTTAATTAGAAAAAAATTGAGCACGGCTCATGTGATCGTGCTAAACACCCGGTAGACCGGGTGTTTATCTACACGTCCTTCGATATTGTCTACCTTTTTAGGGTTTTGTACCAAAATAGTAAAAAGGAACCCTTATGGTGCGATTCAGTCTGTCTGTCCGTCTGTCTGTCACAGCTGGATATCTCAAGAACTATCAACATGAAATTTAGAATAGTTTTAGATGACGTTTGCCCAACAATTTTGCAAATAAGAATTTTTTTTTTTTTTTTTTTTGCAACATTGACTGAACGGGAGTCTTAAACATTGGAAGTGAGTTTACTAGGGCATGTGGTGTGTATCATATGAAAGAGCGCTATTTGCACATTCTCAAATATTTTTCTTTTTTTTAGGCCGCATATTTTTAGACTTACGACGAAAAATGTGGTATCTAAAAAAATACCCTTATCTCCGAAGTTTGCACAGAGAAAAATCTGAAATCATTCTATGTGATAGAAGTATATGTAAAGATTACAGTAAAAATAAAACGATGTCTTTATATAACACACTTTTTTAAGAAATCATCAACAAAAATTACATTAGTTCCACTATTGGTCAAGAGATAGCGCTGACCTAAAATTGCAATATTCTACACCGCAGTGTTAAAACTCTCTGACGAATATAGGCCTAGACGATGAATATTTTATATGATGGTACGGAACCCTCGGTGCGCGAGTCCGAATCCTCTTGACCGGTTTTTTTTCTCGTGTTCCTCGTGAATGGTTGTCTTGTGGTGGGCTAACCACACGATGACATCAAGTACCCTGCAGCGTCCTGGCTAGAGGTAGTTGTTCTTCAAATACCTCTGGCCAGGGCATTGGAGTAAGTTCTTGCGCATACCTACTCGTAGAAAGTAATTAGCCCAACTCATTTAGACAAGCAAGTATTGGCTTGCCTAAACCGGGTAAGTATTTGCCTGGCAAAATTAAGTAAAATTTGATTGATGTTTTTCTACAGATGAACGTTATAAAATCCAAAACTGCTGCTGCGTAGTAAACAAGATTATTTTAACAAGATTAACAACAGTATTTTCGTATTGTCAAAAACATTATTGGTAAAGTAAAAATAAAAATAAAGTAAAATATTATGGAACCAAGTGAAGGTCCGAAACCTAAAAATGGTACCAGAACTTTTGTTTTTTTATTTTATTAAAACGTTTTTTTTTATTCTAATTGTTTTTATTCATACTGGCTTCGCAAGGATACGATTTAATAAATAATAAAAAATTCAATAATCTTTGTTTCGGATAAGGGAGTTCCATATAATATGGGTTAGTAAACAAAAAGATAACTTAAATCAATGTTAGTAAACTTATTATCTATTTCGAATCGATATGCATCTTCAAATAACATCACCTAACAAAAGAGAATCGTACTTCAACGCTATTATGGTCTTCAGGATGGAGTTAGAGCTTTCCCGCACTCTGCAGAGCAGACTGGCAGATTTCCGTCTGACGATGGCGTGGAAGCCATCGACGTGTGCTTGTGCGAACATACCTGATGCATTGCAGAAACGGGGCAGCCCCATCAACATCCTGAACCCGTTATTATATATACCCGAATTCATTATTTATTATTATTATATTTTTATATATATACTAGCTGCCCGCCCCGGTTTCACACGGGTAGCACTTAGTACTTTTCTTAACTACCTACCCTACCTACCCTACCTACCCTACCTACCCTACCTACCCTACCTACCCTACCTACCCTACCTACCCTACCTACCCTACCTACCCTACCTACCCTACCTACCCTACCTACCCTACCTACCCTACCTACCCTACCTACCCTACCTACCCTACCTACCCTACCTACCCTACCTACCCTACCTACCCTACCTACCCTACCTACCCTACCTACCCTACCTACCCTACCTACCCTACCTACCCTACCTACCCTACCTACCCTACCTACCCTACCTACCCTACCTACCCTACCTACCCTACCTACCCTACCTACCCTACCTACCCTACCTACCCTACCTACCCTACCTACCCTACCTACCCTACCTACCCTACCTACCCTACCTACCCTACCTACCCTACCTACCCTACCTACCCTACCTACCCTACCTACCCTACCTACCCTACCTACCCTACCTACCCTACCTACCCTACCTACCCTACCTACCCTACCTACCCTACCTACCCTACCTATCCTATCTTTCAAGTTGGATCGAACTGCACATGGTGTGCAAATTTTATTATAATCGGTTAAGTGGTTTAGGAGTCCATTGAGGACAAACATTGTGACACGAGATTTATATATATTAAGATATATCTCGGGACCTTAGGGTCCCGGTCTTTTGGAAGGTATACGAGGGGCCGAAGCCAACTCGCAGAGGCTTCTTAGACAATTTTATATGGAATGAAGCACCAACCGACGATTATCACAGTATGCACTATGCAAGTGCACCCAAGGACAACCCCCGGTTGGTGTAGAATTATTGCAGAATATGGCAATAAATCTATTGGTTTTGGGTGGCTTAAGTTGACTGGTGACCTGGAACTATGGAAGGACTATGGCCCCTGGCTAATCAATGTTTTATATGTACACGGATAAGATGGCAAGGGGTGACTTGCACACTCAATAATGGGCCCGCGAAAACGGTCGCCAGCACAAAGTGTCGTAGCGACAACGGGGCAACGTATCCTGAAGTGCTTATGAGGAGTGGAGAGGTATTCTACGGCTATCAGGATAATCCCGGGAGTACGGTCAAGATCCCTACCAGCATCTTAATGGAATACTTCCTTCCTCCGAGCACGTTTACTCTTGCAAATCTCCACTCAAGCCGGCCAATAAAGGCAAGAATGAGGTGGGAGCTCCGTTTCTCGTCAGTGTTCACTCCAGCCGGCCAATAAAGGCAGGCCAGAGGTGAGGAACAAGACTTCTCCCGGGACAAAGGGTTCGTGGGGTCGCTACTGCCCAACAGCTCGCCACATGCTGCCCTGCAAAGTAAACTCTACCAGCACAGACCTAAAGTTCGGAGCGCGCAAGCCCCACCACGACGCGATACGGCGGTGGGCTTATTATTATTATTTTCGTAATTATAAGGTTGCTGTTGTCAGAGGAAAAATAACTGTGAGAGGACTGTACCTACTCTCAATCTGGGTAGGGTTATAACGTGTGCTCGAGAGTCCTAAGTAAATACGGATATGCCCTTCACAGAAGAACGGAATGTTAATGAATATTCATTGGTTATGTTAAAAATATTTAATTATGAATAGATTTTAATATTATGAATATGTAACTATTTTACACCGATACGAGGATTAAAACTTAATGATTATCCATAATTACGGGTTCGTGCACGAAATTGACTGATCGTGATCAATTTTGTTCATTGGTTCATAAAGGGAAAAATAATGTAAACAAAACTATTTGTGATTTGAAAAGTCGAGTTCTTTGTTTTGCATGTGGCTGAAAGGGATTTTACAATTAAATTAAGTATTCATGGAAAATCACTAATATTCGCAACAAGTTTTCTGAAAAATTAGGCGAGACTGACGTTTGATCATTTTGTAACAAGAAACTATTTATAAAATAAAGAAGAAAAATAATGTTGAAAAAAACAATTTGTTTTTATCCTGTCAGTTATATATTTTTTCGTATTATTTAGCAAACCATATCAAGAAATTTAAAAATCACACATTAGTCTCCAGCTATCCTTGGGATCATTTTTAATTTTTATTTTATGATTATATAATATCTTCATTAAGTAAATCAAAGGCGAAATATATTATATTTTGAAGAGCACAAAAGTGATGCAATTATTAATAGGTGCCGTGACTGATACGAATTGTTAAGCACCACGAAAACTACTTTTATAGTCAAACAGACTCAATTTTTCAATTATTTCAAGCTTTCTCACAATTAGATAAGTAATTGACAACAAAGGGTTTTTCGTGCACGGAGCCTTAACCATGTAGTAATCCATTTTGTGTATAACTTTTTAAAGTAACGTTACTAGTATTGTATGAAGAATACCACTGATGCCGCAATCAACGTGGCCACCTACTGGGCTCATACATTATAAAATAATATCATTATAAAGAAGAGTACCATAAACATAACATCACGCCTTGTTTCCCCGAAGGGTTGGGCAGAGGTGTACCTGTAGTAGGTACACCCACATTTCGCCAGTTATGTTTAAGTCCCATGTAATAGGGGGCGAGCCTATTGCCATCAACCGGGCACAAATCCAGACTCCGGGCTGCTACTGAGAAATTCCAGATAGAAAAACCCAATAACACTTTGCCCGACCCGGGAATCGAACCCAGGACCTCATGCTCAGCAGTAGCGCTTGCGACCACTAGACCAACGAGGCAGTACCATCGATACGAAATGAAGAAGTAGAAGTATTGTGTGTAGCCGAGGTTACCGTTTCTTCTCTGTATAAGAAAAGACCGAAAGAGTCTGTTAATTTAATATTATTTGTAATCTAAAATTGTTTTGTATAGTTGACGTCGTATTTGCTTTACCGCCGTCTAAGCACCTGTCCCGCGATTAACGAGAAGCGAGTGTGCGATGGCGACGAGCGATTACTTGCTGGTATGCGTAGGTATGTACCAAGCGTGAGTCTCTCAGCGAGTGTTCTGCCCGCGAGCGAGCGTCGCTGAGCGAGTACTCTCTTTGATAATTCTTGTTGCTGCAACAAACGAGTAGTCGCTGGCGATTTGGACAGTCAGCGATCAACTATTAATATATGTATTTCTTTTACTTACACGGGCCTTACAATCTTTTGTACGTTTCTTGAGCGAGAAAATATTTGATGATGCCTTAGGGTGCGTTCCCACAACGCCGCGCCGTGACGATTAATTTATTGTTGGAAAAGTTAGTAAGTTAAGTTAATCGTGTCGTCCTTTATGTGAACACCTCCATTTAAATACAGAAGCCACGACGCTTTCAACGACACGATAATTTGTCGTCACGACATAGTGGGAACGCACCCTTAGGTTGAATGTCATTTGCACGGCATTAAACGACAAGGTCCTTCTGTCTTTGTGACAGAAAGTTTCAACCTTGCAATTTCAAGTAACTGGAAATTTTTGTCACAAGTGGTAAAGCATTTGCTAGGTCGATAAATCTAACTTCGTGAAATAATGTGTTATGAAGACAGAAATTAACACAACACATAAGTCTTCTTATCTATCATGATTACAAGGATGCATTTGTCATTTCCTTATCGCCATCTTGGTTTGTTAATGTTATTATTTTGTAGAAAACTTTGTTTACATTCTAATGACATATTGTGACCGCTGATAACATAATTATCTTGTAGGATGTAAATAACAATTAAATAGGATTCTAATTATGACTGTTATCATTGAAGTAATTTAAATGTTTTGTTAATAAGCGATGGAAGTTGCAAATACCTCTTGATTTATACATGAAGCTACTGCGTAGGTATGTTACTTCTTTAATTTCAACCCAGAAACTGGGTAACACGATACTTCTTGGTAAGCTTTCGGGGGTATAATATTGTGGTGTCTTACAACTTATAAAATTGGTACCTACACAAGTACAGTATTTCTATTTTCTTAATGTCCCTCGGGTATCATCGGATTTCCGAATACAAACGAATGCTAATTTCCATGTCCATAATTATTAGATATTTTATCGTGTTTAATAATTTGAATTCAGAACTAAGTACTTTATTGTTGTTTTGTTTTCCGTGTGAACTATATAGAGCTGTAAAACTGTTTTCCTATCTGTTGTGCTTGCGACTTTAGCGGCTTTCCTCCCATTTTTAAAAATAAATTACATTAAGGCATTAACAACTCTATATACTTCCAAGTCGATTGAGAGCGTCCGGTCTGCACCGAGTGCAAAAGGCAACTGATAGAAATCCGACGACTGACGAAACACGAAGTTTGTCGAGGGACATTATTAAGAAAATAAGAGTCATATAGAGTACATAAGGTTAAAATAATGTTCTTTCTAACCTCCTATCCTATCTGCGGTAATTATTTTCCGCTGTAGGTACGGAGATACAGATGGACTTCGAGTCTTTGATAAACAGCTGACGGATGTAGCACTATCTAGTGCACCTCGAACCTTAGACATTTATGATTAAATAGTGCGATACGCGTGGAGGAACAAAACAATAACACAAAACACCTACGAATTCGCTGATTCCCGATTTTGGTTTGGTTACCTTCTAATGATGTAAGCTTTTTTGAATAAAATGAGTCTCTTTTTAACTTTCTGGCCTTCTCAAAGTTGGTCGCAGTAACTAAGCTAGACCACCCCGACCAAATGGGTTAGGTTAGACTAAATCTGTGACCACTAAATCCAAGTTGGTCGCAGTTACTTTGCTATTTAGTATTTTTAGGACAACGACATGGTAGTAATTTTGAGACTCCCAAAAAGAGGCACATTTATTATATAAGTGTTCAATATAATATTTTTTGGAAATCAAAATGTGATATTATTTCAATTAAATACATGCCGTTGTCTTACCCTAAGTTCACCTGATTCATTGGTCTAATGGTTGCAAGCGCAAATGTTGAGTATAGATTCCGATCCCTGTGTCGAGTGACGTGTTATTGGATTCTCTATTAGGAATTTCTTTCTAGCAATAACCAGGATTTGGCAATCGGCTCTCCCGCTATTACACTTAATTAAATTTACACTTAATTAAATTGAAACTGGAGAGCAGTGGTGGACCATTGACAACCCAGAGGCGCTTTACTTTGTGTAAATAATTTTATCACTATTGCTCTCAAAACGGTGAAGGAAAACATCGCGAGGAAATCGGTGATATGTCCCAGAACCAAAAACTAGAAGACATGTGACATCTCTCAAACCGCACTTGGCCGGCGTGGTGGATTATAGTCCACTCCCTTTCGAAAAGAGGAGCCCTGTGTCCCAGCAGTGGGAAAATTATAGGCTGATTATGCTTATACATATTATAAACTGGCGAAATATGTGTATTGTTATATACCTACTGAAGTTTGGAGGTGTGCCTGGTTATATGTAGTAATATGCTCGCATTACCTTTATGGGACTTCAACATAATGTATATTACCCACATAGTATATTATGTACAGTTTAGCCACATTTTAACCGAGGTGTACATCTGTCTAACCTTTCGGAAAAAAGTGCTATGTTATTTTATGTTCCGGAAGTATTAATGGTTTTCAAATATACCGCCTCTGTGGTCTAATGGTAAGACCACTTGTATAAAACCCAGAGGTCCCGGGTTTAATATCCACAAAAGTTGCTCGACTTGGTTGGTGGTAGGGTTTGTTCCAAGTCGGACTGGCTAGCTATCACTAAGATATCTAAGTCAGTCGCCATAGCAACAATGTTAACAGCATCGTTGTGTTTCGGCAGTTAGAGGTAAGATAGCCAGTTCCTCTGTGGTTGAGGATTCCGGGTGAAGCTCGCTTCCACCTTCAGCCTGATCATCACTTACCATCAGGTGAGATGAAGGCCAAGAGTTTCATGTTGTGGATAAAAGAAATACAGGTCTTTATGCAAATACAGGGTGGTAGGGACATCGACGCGAGAACTGTAACCATAGATTCAGTACATGATTCTGAACCCCACTGTATTGCAATTTTTCGTCGGTTATTAAAAATAAAATCTTCTGTTTTATAGGAAAGTGCAATACCTACGTGGTCCAAAATGTATGGGACAGCAGATTTTTTTTTAATAAGCGACGAAAAATTCCAACGCAGGGCGGTTCAGAATCATGTACTGAATCCATGGTAACAGTTTTCACGTCGATGTCCCTGCCACCCTGTATAACAAGGCAGTTGACATGATTATTGCAGTTCAATTATCTCATTCGTCTGGTCCGGAACTGGGGCATTATAATGAGTCAAACGGGCCGGAGTCCGACTTAATGCAATATCCCGTTTGTGGTTATATTGTGATGCGACTTTGGTGTGCGGTTTGCAAAAAAATCGATCCTTAATCTGCTTGGATTTGTTCAACAAGTCATTACACATACATAACATCACGCCTTGTTTCCCCGAAGGGTTGGGCAGAGGTGTACCTGTAGTAGGTACTCCCACATTTCGCCAGTTATGTTTAAGTCCCATGTAATAGGGGGCGAGCCTATTGCCATCAACCGGGCACAAATCCAGACTCCGGGCTGCTACTGAGAAATTCCAGATAGAAAAACCCAATAACACTTTGCCCGACCCGGGACCTCATGCTCAGCAGTATTAGTCATTATTTATGTGAATAAAGATTTAGGTACTAGTTTCTATTGTTCGATAATTGGCATGTAAGGTCAAACGAATTGTCGGCTTGCCTACAATGTGTGACGGTGACATGCGATTGGTGACATATTCGACAAAAAAGACATTTTTTGGTTACCAAACGTGTAACGATCTGATGATGCAGGGTTTTGAAACATGTTTAAGTTCGTTTTGACATCTTGGTCAACATGTTGCATATTACTTCAAAACCTGAGAAGAACGAATGCAGTTTTATATTCCAGATTCTTGAAAAAACCTAAATTAGAATGTTTGGAATCTCTGATCCATTGTAAGAGAAGATCTGCATGTTTCATGCAGTGAAAAAATAACAGGCTGGTTTTCAAGTGTATTTATTTTGACAAATTATTTATTAAGCATTTAAAATATCATGCAAATAACACGATAGCCAGACGACTACATTCCAAATCCCAGGCTATAAGCTAATTAACTGATTAACTTGCAAGATCCAGATGACCTAGGGTCACTGGAATGATCTGACCATACATTTTGTCTCGCTCAGCATCAAGATATAGGAGATAGCTTCCGTGAAGATCGCAGTGTGCATTCTACTGTTGCATTGTGAAGTTCTATATACAAACTCTAAACATGAATAAGATGCTGATTGTTCTTTTGGCTGTGTGCCTTGTTAGCGTAAGTAACTATTTATTATATTCCAGTCTTGATCAATTTGTATTTTCACACGTTGTAGAAGCTTGAGAAAGTCTATTTGGAATGTTGACTTTGCCTTTAGTCTTTTGTTATGATAATCTTACAAGATTTTTCTGATTGTTTGTCTTAAAACAATAAAAAACAGCTTCCTTCGGCTTCGTAAGCAAATGTTTCTTTTTTAAATACTTCCATAGTGAGCAAGTTTGATTTTTTTTACGTTCTCTATGTACTTTTTTATGCAGTGAGACAACTACACGCTGATATACATATTTTCGTATTTTTACCAATTATACTCTCATTCACACAGACTCAAGCTTTCGTGAAACGCGACGCACCTGCGGCTGCCGACACCAACTACTTGGAGACCATTCAGAAGAACCTCCAAGACTTCTCTAAGGACTTCAACAGCCAGATGGCCAGCACATTCGACGCTGAAGCTATGAAGAAGAACTTGAATGCTATTGCCGAAAGCGTAAACAAAGCGGTTAGTTACATCAGATCATATTGTTCTATTCCTCTTTTTGTATAGGCACAATCTATATTGAATAGACGATAAAGATGATAAAGACAGCAGTGGTGGTCCAGTGGTAGCAGCCGCGACGATTCAAACCCAGAAAGGCGCTTTAATTTGTGTAAATTATTTCATCACTACTGCTCTCAAAACGGTGAAGGAAAACATCGTAAGGAAACGGCATGTCCTGGAACAAAAATTCGAAGACATGTGACATCTACCAACCCGCACTGGGCAAGAGTGGTAGATTACGACCCACTCCCTCTCATCGAGAAGAGGCCGGTGTCTGAGCAGTGGGAACATTGTCGGCTGATTATGCTTATGCTATGCCATGGTAAAAATATCATGGTCCAAGATTCTAGAGCCGCCAACCCTCAGTTATTTTTATGAGGCTGACATTTTGAAAATAGATAGAAAGAAATAAAAATGCATTTATTGGCATTACAGCAGAAAAATACATCTTATAACTATAAAAACAGAAAACAATGATTATAATGCCAAAAGGGCCTCAGCTCAGCATATTGTCAGATGACAACACAAAGTGTACCACCTGACGCTGATTTTCAGCTGCAACCCACGAGTGCCATATGCAGGAATAATAAACGGGGAAGTGTGTGTCTGTTTTAATAAATTAGGTATCAGAATAAATTAAAGGTAATGTATCTAATAAAAGATAGGACAACATAAAAAAGCTCACAAAATCAAATAAACTGTTGTAACATACATAAGTGTACGTGTTGTATTGTGAATAAATACCCAATAACTACTTATAATAATAAATCTATCATCTTTTTATAGAAAGAAAGTAGGTAAGTACACACGGCTATACATCAAGCTATACATTCCCAGTTTATGCTGATCTCGCATTGCATAGGATTTCCGTACAATGCGAGGTCCGCTTATACTGGAAATGTATAGCTTGATGTGTAGCCGTGTGTACCTTCAAGGCAAAGTCGTGTGATTGTGTTGTTCTTCTAAAACTACGAAACGGAACGGATTTTGATGCGGTTCTGATAATCGTATTTATAGTATATGACAATAATAATTGACTATTAAGAAATTAAGACAGATAAAATGAAAACATTGAAGAAATTTATAAAATTGACAAAATTTATAAAAAATAACAGCCGGCGTTGACGTTATGACGTCGACCGGTGCATTATACAATTTAATTTTATCTACACCCATGCTATTAAAGTTTAATATTTAATCCTCTATAAAAGTTTCTGAAACAGTTAGCTCATTGCCAACATTAAAACAACCAGTGTCATAGTAACCATAATATCATCCAAATGAGTGTTGTAATGTACTAAATTTCATTATGCCACTCGTTTCAACGTTTAAGCGGGGGACAGCAGCACCCGCTGCCCGCATATGCGGTGATGTGCTGGTGCAGGCGACATTCATACGTGCAGTTGTACTGAATTTCGTGGGATTTTTGATTTTTAAAAAATCTTGATCTTAAATTATAAACATCCAATGGTTTCGGAACCTTTAATAGAGGATTCATATCATGGGTGTAGAAAAAGTCATGTATGCATAACTAGGTATTATACAACAGTTGTATAAATAACTAGTAAATAACTATATAAAATACGATAATTAAAATGGCAACATTCCGCTCAGTCGGCATGGACTCGCGTGCCACCGGCTTATAGTATCATAGATAGCGCATGAGGGTAAGATAAGATAAGATAAGATAAGATAATTTTTTATTTGTCAAAAAATTTTTTTTTTTTTTTGTGTACTATAAGTACATCACCTCTGCCTTGCTCTTCTGGTAATGTAGGTACGATTTTATGTTATGTAGATAGCTCAATATATGTATCGTATACGGATAAATCTCAGCTTTGCTGAAATGACGTAGATCTGGGGGTTTAAAACGGCTGCTTTGGCAGAATCATAATATGATAATATTATGAATCACACGAACTGAAAATTCATAATATATTATTATCTGTGTTCAATACATACTAAGCAATTCATCTGTTTGACAGTTTTGTATTTTAATGAAATAACATTTAAACTGTAGAAATAAAATAAAAATAAAATCTCATTTGATTAATAAAAACTGTAAAAAAAATATTATCCGGTAAAATTACGGTGTTAATTTTTTTCATGCGGCAATATTTACACCTAATATGATTTTGATATGAATTGAATTGAATTTGATTCAGCTAAAATATGTGTCACCATAGAGGAATTGCTGGGAATTCAGAAAATGAATTGCTTTTAGAGGAATTGCTTAATGTGGCCGTTTTAGGCCCCCTGGCCGCTCTAGGAAAACACACAATAATTAGCCTTCAGAAAATGTTAGCGCTGCTGATTGCCTAGAGTACCTATCGCCATACATGGATACCAATTTATTGTTCGGTAGGATCGTGTTCGTGTATAGTTCGACATAATGATTTTGTGTTAATGATTTTTTCCGGATACAATCACGTGCAGTTGCGTGTTTCAGAAATGTCATGGGTGGTTAACTGACTGATATAGTCACGGAATTGTTTGACATAGCATAATTAGCCTAAAAGCAATGTTCTCACTCTGGAATAAAGGCCTCTTCTCCGTGAGAGGTCTCACGGACATGAGGCCTGTGTTCCATAGTTGGCCGTAATCCATCATGAGGGCCCAGTGGGTGTTTTCACATACATTCAGAAAAATAAAGCAGTCGATGGGAAAGCTACATCATTGCAACTTTTTTTTAGGTTGGGCATCTCGTAGTTGACCTCTGAGATCATGACTACTTTACCGGGCTTTCCTGTGGGTGCCTTAAGCTACTACACTTAAAACCTCCAGCCAGGGGTTATTCAACTATGCTAATTAAAACTAGGTGAACGCTCGCTAAGGGCACCCCCTGTGGGTACAAACCTCGGCTTAGGGCGTCAACCGGAGGGAGGACATCAAGGATGGTACGGGCTGGATCAAAGTTTTGATCATGATTATTAGTCGGGAAATTTAAAGCTACGTGCTCAGCTGCAACAACTGCTGGCATTTCGTTATCGAGGAAGGGTCGGGGGGGATCATTGCAACTGTTGTGATATCCATAGTACACTCTTTTTGATTGGAAAAGACGAAGTATTCCACTCAGAGCACTGAATTCAATAGCACTTGTCCGAACCGCACCTGAGCACTTCCACTAACCGCACTGAAACAAAATTTTGTTAAGGTCGGTTCGGTGGAACAGTTTATTAATCAAGTGATTTTTTTCTTCGTTGGTCTAGTGGTCGCAAGCGCTACTGCTGAGCATGAGGTCCTGGGTTCGATTCCCGGGTCGGGCAAAGTGTTATTGGGTTTTTCTAACTGAAATTGCTCAGTAACAGCTCGGAGTCTGGATTTTAAGCCCGGTTGATGGCAATAGGCTCGCCCCCTATTACATGGGACTTAAACTACAGGGACACCTCTGCCTAACCCTTCGGGGAAACAAGGCGTGATGTTATATTATGTGTGATATTTTTTCAAATATCGAACGGTGTAAAGTCTGTACCAAAAGTGTCTGAGAAATGTGTAAACAAACCCTGTTCAGGTTAAAATCTTACACAATCAATCACTAAAGGGAATTCGTAACACATTCATCTGTATTTAGAAGGTCTTAACTTTATATCTCACTTCTTTTTTCAACAATTATTATTGTTTGAATAACATTATCAATTCTAATCGAAAAATCATCGCAGAAAATTTAGGTTATAAAATTAACTTCAATTGTAAAATGTAAAACAACTTTAAAGTGATTTAAAATTACAATTTCGGTTATAAGTAATCAAATAATCAAATCAAAGCACTCAATTTGGAAGTGTTTTCTGAGTCTGTTCCAAAATTAATTTAATTAATTAAATTTAAAAAATTTAAAAAAAAAAAAAAAAATATTTAATTAATTAATTAAATAATTTTGGAACAGACTAATGTTTTTCGAGGTTTTTAAACGATTTAAAAAAGGAAGAGGATCTTAATTCGACTTCTTTTTTGTATGCATGTTCATGATACTTTTGGTTTGAAAGAGGTGAACTCTTTTTAATTTGATGAAGATCTGATGAAGATTTTCGGAGATAGACAATTTTATTAATATTGATGTTTCTTTTTACAGATGAGCGATATGAAAGCAAAAAAACCAGAAGCTGCGTAGAAAACAAGACATTCGTGTTTCCTTAAATCCTAATACGGAACGGTGTAAGGGCCTTGAGCCTAAAAATGAAATACTAGATTTACTTAATTTAGTATGAAATAAAAAATTCTTAAACATAAAATATCTTTTATTTATAATTATTTACACTGTCATGATTGATGACATAAGTTTCTGCAGCGAGTTTTAGTAAAGGGATATAGATTACCTTCAGCTGTAACGCGGCAATAGCTTCTGACGTTTCATAAGTGCCCTTGTAGGTTTATGTGAAATAAAATATTTTGATTTGATTTGATTTGACTTCTTTTATCATTTGTCATGATGATAGAAGTCATAGTAACACACAAACTCTGTCGGTATTATTTTTCTTTTGTCGTGGTTTTAACCATCGAGCCTGTTTTTGTTTTATGAACTTTACTTTGATTGAAATACAGTTCTTTATACAAAACCGACTACTTAGGGCCAATTTTTCCAATGCTAGATATTTTTTTCGAGGAGATATTTTTTTCCATCCAAAAACTGTCAGATGTCAATTTTATTCCACGGATAAAAGATATCTGACGTAAGAAAAATCAACCCTTAGTCTGGTACTAAGTCGACAGTTTTGTATTAAGAACATAGTCGAAATAAAGTTCGAAATAAAAAAATGAATAGTTCAAACCTGGTTCTGAAGATAAACCTTGATTTGTAATAAGACGGTGTATGTTTACTACTATCTACAGAAAGATACAGTAAGGCTGCCTGTCCACTGGAGTGGAGCGGAGAAATGTGCCAATATTAACTAATAGGAGCGGGGCTCTGAAGAGGAGTTTAAATTCTATTGATTAATATTGGCACATTTCTCCGCTCCGCTGCCTCGCTCCGCTCCAGTTGATAGGCAGCCATTTTTTTTTGTTTGGGATATTATGTTCTATGTTATAGGGTTTGGTTTCCGCACTTAGTCCGTAAGGTGGACCATTGTGCGTGGGCCATGGCGGCCGTTTGGTGGTTATTCCAACCAGCCCACCTCCCTCCAGAAGCTAATTAAATCTCCTGGTCTATTCAGAACATTGTGTAGGATCTGGGTGACCCGAGGGTTTCTGTTCTAATCTGGGTGTCGCCTGTGCATTCAAAGAACACGTGCGCTACTGTTTCTTCAGCCTCCATGCACGCCCTGCACAGAGGACTGTCCGTTATGCCTATTGTGTGGAAGTGTTTGTTTAGCGAGCAGTGCCCCGTGATGGTCCCCGTCACCATGCGCAGGCCGTTCCTGTCCAGGCGCAATAAACGCCTGGTTAGCCAGCTATCCAAGGATGGCATAGCTTCCTTGGACTGCCTGCAACCCGGTGTCGAGGTCCACCAGTTCTCTGCTTGTGTGTGGGTGAACTCCTGTAGCCACCTGCGTATTTGGTTGAAGGGGATTGGTACGATAGGCTCGAGACCACAGACTGCCGTGCTAGATCCTCTTCTAGCAAGTTCGTCAGCTGCATCGTTACCTAGCGATCCGCTGTGTCCTTGTTTGGGATATTATCAAATTACTTCTCCTGCTCTGGGCGGAGCGGGAAGGCGTGTCAGACTCTTACTGACTAAAATCCACCCGTGTTCCTTAGTTGCCTGTATGTTTGTTGCCAGGGCTGCTTTTGGGCTGCAGCTGACAGGCAGCTTAAAAGCGGTTTGGTAATATGATCTCATTGGCACCCCTTGGGTACGGAATCTTAAAAAGTTAGATATTAAAATAGTAGCAGCACAATTAAGCGAGCAGTAGAATGATACTTACTACAAAAGCTGAATTAATGAATTTGAATTTTAAGCTTTAGCCAGCGGCTTCCTCCGCGTGATATCTTTATAAATTATAGCCTATGTTACTCAGTGATAATATAGCATTCCACTGGTGAAAGAATTTTTAAATCGGTCCAGTAATTTTTACTAGCTTCCTCAAAAATTGGGCTATCCAATGCAAAAAGAATTTTTCAAATCCGACTGGTAGTTTCGGAGATTAATTCCCCTTATATGCAAACTTACAAACATACAAATAACCACACAAACAAACAAATTGTACGTCTTTATAATATTATAATTAGTATAGATAGATATAGACAAACAAAAATACAAATCCTTTCTCTTTATAATATTAGTGTAGATAACATAACAACATCTGTGTTTCCCGAAGGGTCAGGCAGAGGTGCACTTGTAGTACAGCGCTGCCTCACGCCGCCGGCTCGCGATGTCTCGCGTCGGCGTCGGCTCGCGATGTCTTGCGCCGGCTCGTGCTATCACGCGCCGCCGGGCCAGCCGTGTCTGGCGCACCGGCCAGCCGAGAATATAGTATGCAGAGATGTCTCGCGATGGTCGGAGCGAGCCAGCGCGTGCCAGCGCATACCAACGCGAGACATCGCGAGTCAGCGCTTGACGAAGAGAGACCGTGCGGATCCTCGATAGCCGGTGCGAGATTTGTAGTTTCGTTTTACAAAGTAAATAAATACACTATTCAGACAGCAATAAAGTTCAATATTGTACTAATAAATATTTCAATTCTCGCCTCGCACATCCTCGCGTATACTTTACTTATAGACCTTTTACACCAAAGATGGGCAGGGCGTGGATAGAAATTTTGCCATACAAAATTCAATTCTTGCCCATCCCATCTACGCCTCACCTCGCCGGTGTAAAACCATTTTAAGTCCCACATAATAGAGGGCGAGCCTATTGCCATCAACCGGGCACAAAATTCAGACTCCGTGCTGTTACTGAGAAATTACAATAATTTTTCATCATTTCCATGGTTCGATTTCGTGGTACCGGAACGTTAACGGCGCAGGAGTTGTCAACATTAGGTCCAAACCGGACTAGAGAACATTATTTAAAAATAGAACAAAAGTCAAATAAATAGGAAAAATGGTTCTTGAGTTACAAGCACACTAACAGGCAGACAGTGAGTGTAAGAAATAAAGATGACGAACTCATTCTCTTTTATGAGTTCGTCATCTATATTTCTTTGTTTGGTTGGAGTTCATTTTCTTCAAATATAAAAAAAAAAAAACTTAAGTCTGACACTAATTCATTAATCAAAGTTGCAATTATATGACACTAGCTTCTGCCCGCGACTTCGTCCGCGTTGAATAGTTACTTTGAGAACAATGCGCGCGCAGTACTTGATCATTATTTTGCTGCGACGTTATTTTAAAACTGCGATATCTCCTAAGATATTCATTGAAATTGAATGATGTAAAGGGCAATTTTGTTTTAAATTAAATATTTATGATGAATAACGTATTTATTTGGATAAGGATTAATATCATGTTTATAAAAACACCTTCGCATTTAATGCATTATTTTAGAACAAATTTGGTTAGCATAAAAAAGGTTATAGTGAGCCAACCTTAAAAGATAGACATATGCTGTACCGGACTTTTTTTTGAACTTTTAAAGGGAAACAATTCTGTCATACATGATTTTTGCGAAACTTTAACCGTTTACGCAGCGCACACAGCGGAAGCTCTCAAAAGGAAAAATAACCCGATTTTGAAACATTCTTCATTGGTCCTCCGCTCTTATTGACCTTAGCGTGATGATATATAGCCTATATCCTTCCTCAATAAATGGGCTATCTAACACTGAAATAATTTTTCAAATCGGATTAGTAGTTCCTGAGATTAGCGCGTTCAAGCAAACAAATAAACAAACAAACAAACTCTTCAGCTTTATATATTATTAAGTATATAGAAATAAGATATAGATTTTACATCATCATACTATCACCTCTGTATTCTCGAACGAAGAAGGCGTAGGCACAGGTATTTAGTACACCCACGTCAGTTACAGTCAAGTCCCACGTAATAGGGGACGAGCCTACTGTTGTATTTATAAATAATATAGTTAAGGTTGGAGGATTTTTTTATTGTATACAGTACAAAAAGAATTCAGTGACACACATCATTATGAAAAGTACATATAAAAAAGTATAGAACACTATGTAGCCAGTACGATTATATTAAAAACTTTATACCTACTGTCATCAATCGGCACAAACCCAGACTCTGGGGTTGCTATTAAGAAATTCCTAATACCCACTAGACACTAAAACCGATTTAGCTTATCTGGGGATTGAAGCTACTCAGCACTCTTGAGACCAGTAGACCAACGAGGCAGTCAATAAGCAATAATTTATGATTACTTTTACTTGATTATGATTTAATGTCATACTACCTCCAGAAGTTTTTGCTTAACGCTTGAACAGCGAACAGGTGACTCCACCCTCTTTTTTTTTTGGTGTGGCTCTATCAAGTGACTTCTCCCACTCTGGGCGGAGGTCGTGTTAGACACATACTGATTAAAACCCACTTCAGTTGCCTGTGTGTTGCTAGGAGCCACGGTATCCCTTTCGGACTTTCCCGCGACCCTGGCAGGCATCGACCCTAGCGGACCCCGTCAGTTCTGCTGACATCTCTTTGAGGCGCGTGTGGAACACAACACGCCGTCGACCCGGGCCTGGTCCTTATCGGACGGCAAGCTACCCATTGCTCACTGTCCGCAAGCCTGCGCCTACGGTGGCCGGGAATGGGCCTAGGATTCCCGGCGCCCAGGGCGTTACCTGCGGCGGTGACTCCACCCTGGAGTGTAAGTGGTGCTGTCCCACAAACAATGGGGCACTTAATATCATGTCCAGTCTGCACGATGCAGGAGCTGATGGACGCTACTAAAGGTGCCAAACTCGTAGCTAAATTCTGTGTTGACTTTATAATATAAATTGCCATTGACACGCTAAGAAGTAAAGCAAACAGGTTATCTTTTAAAGTTAAAGTTCGCGATCACATTCCAGAGAAGCTGGCAGTATCATCACAACGGTAATGTTTTCTCATTGTTTATCTTATTTGTTTTAGTATATTTATGTGTATTTATTTGTGTTTATATTTGTATACAAGGTTATTGGTTATACGTCGGCAATCCGTTAAGGGGATGTAGGAGAGGTCATTTGCAACCAAATTACCCCTGATGACCCCTATACCAATGTCAACCATTTTCCAGTAATAACCACTGTTTGTCTCTGCATCATCCAAAGGTTGACTGGTAGAAAATGCCTATGACATTAAGTTTGCCTCCTGTACATTTGTGTGCTTAAAGTATTAAATAAATAAATAGGTATCATCATCATCATTAGCCTATAGCAGTCCACTGCTGGATATAGGCCTCTCCAATTGCACGCCGTTCAGCTCGATTCTCGGCAACTCTCATTCAGCTGCTACCAGTCACCCTGCGAAGATCCAGTCACTCCACCTAGCCTGAGGGCATCCTACCTTACGTTTGCCGATTCGCGGTCTCCACTCAAGAACACGTGTACCCCAACGGTCATCGGTTCTACGGCTGATATGGGCCCACTGCCACTTCAGCTTGCTTATTCTGTGAGCTATATCGATAACTTTGGCGTTGGTCGTTTGGGTGGATAGACAGGTTTTATTTTCCTTGTTTGCAGAACTAAATACTTACGTAGATCTTTTCTCTGTATTTGTTTTATTTCAGATACTAATGCCCATTTGCACCAGAAATCACTCAATTCATTTAAGCTAAACGTATTCAATTCAAGCCATAATTTTGCCACTGTCATCTTCAAACGATTGACGGAAATATAAAGATGTTTTAAGAGGAATGCGCTAAGGTAGCCCGCGAAATTCAAATTTTCTTTAGTTTTTTGCATTTTGTAGGTCAGTGTCAGGTTTAATGTTGATTAAAATATGATTAATATGATTCATGAAATCATCACATTTGACAGTTATGCTAACTTATGGAGTTTGATTGCTGATTGTCATGATTATAATTATGAAAAGCCATATTTTTTACGGTCGCGAATCATATTTTAATCAACATAAAACCTGACAGTGACCTACGAAATGCAAAAAACTAAAGAAAATTTGAATTTCGCGGGCTACCTTAGCGTATCCCCCTTAAATTCGTTTAGAGCTAAATCCGTTTAGTTATTTGTTGTGCAAGTCAGCCTAAGTATAATTATAACATGTGTGTTACTTTTGTTTGCCGTTTTTTTATTGCAATTTTTTTTTATGGAATTTCTCCGACTGAATGTGCGAATAACCTACAAACATTCTGTGAATGAGAGTTATGCCCTTAATCGAACAAAATTATAATATCTGGCCGTCTTAAGGCTCTTTCAAACAGGCGCGACACGCGACGCGACACAAAGGCCCCGGTCGTCGTGCCTTTGTGTCGCGTCGCGTGTCGCGCTGGTCCGCACGAGCCTTTAAATGCTTATGGCTGAGTGTAAACTGTAATGTTGAATGAATGAATGTTTATTTTTTGCTAAAAATAGTGCTTTACATTTCCTTATAGTCTACATTATTAGCTAGGTTTATATTCTTTAGTGACATAAGACGCAAAGGAAGTAAGTACATTGCTTATGAACTCCACACTAGGACGTGCCTGTCTCGTGGAGTCCTTGGGTGGTATTGCCATATGAAAATGCGTATTACATATTTAATTATTGCTACAAATTCAGAAGCACATAAAAAAGTGTTATTGATAAATAGTAATCAAAACATTGAAAGTTGTTAACCTCATCAAATTTTACCTTTCGACTCAAAACAAGATACTTCGACCCATGACCACGTAGCTTCAAATTAGGACTGTCCTCTTTGGTAATTGACTTACCAGAAAAAATTATTTGGGGTAATTAAAATAAGCTGTTCAATCACTGGCTTCGGTCAGCATCAAGATAAAGAGGGTTGCTGCTGCAAAGAGCTGCAGTAACCATTGCGTTGTTGAGTTGTAAAGACGTACTATTTCACCATGAACAAGCCGTTAATCGTCCTTCTGGCCGTGTGCCTTTTCAGCGTTGTTAGCGTAAGTTTCAGTTTTATGTTCTTTTGTTTTTCCCAAATTAATTTCTGTCGTACACGTTTATTTTTTGCTAGATTGTTTACATTCAGTTTTTGTAGGTATTTTGTAGGTACAGTAAGCGCTCAAAAGTGCATGAGCACGCTAAGAGTCGTATTGCTGTGAACACGCGGTATAGCTCGTACATTTGTATGTGTAAGCAACACGATACACACACCACAGATAACGCAGTTACACGAAACAACAATATATTTCCGTCGCTTTAAACATGCTAGCACACACGCACTATGCGCGTGAACTTGACCAGTTAATGGCATTGCTAAAATTCGATAGTTACTTAACAAGCGCAGATAGCAGAAAGCGTTAAGCGTTGGTATGGAATTCAAACTGCCTCAGGTTCTAATCTCGTGAAATACAGTGCGGTTTTTTGCAAATATTATTATTTTTGTTTTCGATAATAATATTTTTTAAATATTGCTGCTTTTTTATGTTGTTATTGCAATAAAGGTTTTAGAATAAAAAATGCGTGATATATGATAACAAAATTAAAAAATATATGTTTATTCGTTATATTTATTTTACATAAGTTAATAAACTGCTACAATTATTTATCATTACTTCAGCTGAATAAGATGTGAAATAGATGTCAAGAAACTTAGAAGCAGTTTGTATTATTTAGACATATTTAAATTATGAAATATTTTAAATTTTTAATGGATTTTTTCACCATAAATATTAAGCTTTGATCATGGTCGAAGTAATTAAGTAATAAATAAGAATATTAGACTACTTAAAATGTAAAAAACTACTTACAGAATAGGTAATTTTAAGGTTAAATATGGGTAGTTTGTTTATATTTTATTTGTATTAATTATTTTACATTTTATTTGACTTTAGTAAATATTGGTTGTTATTGAGGTTATAGCTTAAGTATTCATTTTCTTTACGAAAAGAAGATTGAAACTAAACCTCAAATTTTTATCCTAAAATAATACTATTACTAAAATAATATTAAACAATTTCGGTATATCTGCAAGAAATACGACAAACACCCTATTGAAACGTGCTTAAAAAATTCGTTACCATAAATTCATGCAATAACGAATCTGTTGTTTATTGAGTTGGTACGGTCAATATTTTAAGGTCAAAAACGGTTTTCTAGCTGGTCTTCAGTGATGCAAGCCTTCAGAGTGCACGGCGAACGGTTCATAATGACGTGTTTTTAATAATTCAGCAAAATGTCTCGTTGGTATGAAACCATTTGTTTCATTCACCATTTGACGTCGCTGCTACTCGATAATAAGCCCCTTCCTCGTATCTCTTAACCCTCACAGTATTTCTCTAGAACAAAGAAAAACATTGTTTTTATTACACATAATACCTTATTATTTATTATTCACTAATCGAATTAAACCTCACAATGAATTTAAAACTTTAAAGGCATCTTCTGTCTCAACAATACCTCTGTTCTATCAACAATACCCTTGATTAAGATTTATGTTTAGTAAAATATGAAATATATTAATGATAACACTCACACTTAGTCCGGTTTCATTAGATATTCACTTCACTTTTACGCAGCGCAATAATATTCTCTGATCTGATCTGATCTCTTCAATATATTTTATGCCTGCTTTTTGATAATAATAACCACAACACTGCGCTAAATACTCGTCACCAATATTATCCACGAACCAAAAAAGTTCTATTAATTGAATACTCGTAACAAACTGCATCTACCCCACAGAAATCGAAATAATTTACTTAGTTTTTTGTGGTCTACCTGCTAAACTTTAATATTTATGTGAACAAGACGAATGAAACTAAAAACGAATGATGATTATTGAACTAGTCATTGGTTGCAGACAAAGTGAGTGTGTGTGTGTAATGTGCGTGTCTACAGTATTGTAACAACTTATAGAAGAAGGTCGTAAGTCAAACCGAAGCGTCAGTCTATTGCTTTGTGAGATTGCTCATGGACTTTTGGTCGGCACTGTACATTTATATCGAAATATACACCTCTGATTTAGAAATTTTGGGTAAACGTACGCATAGAGGGTGACATTCGTTGGTAGTCCGTATAGTGCGGCTGTTCCATATTAAAACCGAGTAAGTGCCTCATTTTTTTTTTTCAAAGTGAGCTCTTAGTTATTCAAATTGATGCAGCCTTTGGAAAGTTCTTGCCCCCCCGACCCTTGCTCGAAAACGAGGTGCCAGCATTTGTTGCAGCTGAGCACGTAGCTTTAAATTCCCCGATTAATAATCATGATCAAAACTTTGATCCAGCCCGTTCCATCTTTGATGTCCTCCCTCCGTTAAACGCCCTAAGCCGAGGATCGTACCCCACAGGGGGTGCTCTTAGCGAGCGTTTACCTAGTTTTAATTAGCTTAGTTTATAAGTCCCTGGCTGGAGGCTTTGAGTGTAGCAGCTTAAGGCACCCACAGGTTTGCTCGGTTAAATAGTCATGTCCTCAGAGGCCAGCTATGAGATGCTCTACAGAAAAAAAAAGAAAGGTTCTTGTGTTTACTTAAGAAGAAAATGATTATAATTAGATAGAGTACTAAACAATGAATATTATGTAATAGCACAATTTTTATAACAATTGCGTATATTGTATGTTTTATGCCCTTTACTAACTTTGAAAATTGGCAAAAAATGCTATAATAATAATAATAAATTCTTATTCCTCACCTCTGGCTTGCCTTTATTGGCCGGTTGGAGTGAACACTGACGAGGAACGGAGCTCCCACCTCATTTTTGCCTTAATTAGCCGGCTTGAGTGAAGATTCGCAAGAACAAAGGAAGGAAGTATTCCAGTAAGTGTTCTTAGGGATCTTGACCATCTTCCGGGCTCTGGGATTGTTCTGAAAGCCGTGGCATACCTTTCCATTCCTCAAGCACCTCAGAACAGGTTGCCTCTTTGTCGCTACATCACTATGTGCTAGTGACAGTTTCTGGGAGCCCATTATTGAGTGTGCAAGTCAGTCAGTCAGTTTTTTGTTTGGGTGGGTAATTATCAAATAACTTCTCCCGCTCTGGGTGGAGTGGCGTGTCAGACTTTTACTGACTAAAACCCACCCGTGTTCCTTCGGTTGCCCTGTTGCCTGGGGCCACGATTTCCCTATCGGTTTTCTTCGAACCTCCAGCAGGCATTGGCCCTAGCGGACCCCGTCAATTCTGCTGACATCTCTTTGAGGCGCGCGTGGAACACAACGCGCCGTCGACCCGGGCTTGGTCCTTATCGGACGGCGAGCTACCCATTGCTCACCGTCCGCAAGACCGCGCCTACGGTGGCCGGAAATCGGCTCGCGATTCCCGCCCCGGGCGTCTCCTCCTGCGGCGGTTAGGGGCGTGAGGGCGCGAAATTTGCCTCTCCCTCACGCGTTCCGCCTCCTCCTTTGCGAGCATTACCGCTTCGCAGGAGGTGACGGCCTGCCATTTCCTCTCGCTCCGTACCATGGCCTGAACCAGGGCCGGACGCGAGAGATCACCGCCGCCGATCGCCTCTACGAGGACACGGCGTTGCTCTGCCCAAGCCGGGCAGACCTCCACCGTATGCTCCACCGTGTCCTCAGGCCGATCCACACAATGGTGACACCCGGGTGTTTCCTCCCGCCTTATCCTAAACAGGAACCTCCTGATGATGTATGTATGTTGTGGCGTGCCCAGCGCGGGGTTGCGACAATCGTACTCTCCATGACGCCATGAGATCCCGTCGGAGCTCTGTCCGCTGTACCGCGATTTCTTGCGGCATCGGAGTTAAGCCCCAGCGTTTCGCCTCCTCGCGCCACTCCCAGATGTGCGCGAGGACCTTTGCCTCCAGATCCCATGGCGGTAATCCGGCAATCCGGTAGCTCGCCGCCTCGCAGGAGACCGTGCGGTATTCTCGGGCCAGCCGAATGGCCATGACCCTCTGGGACGCGTTCAACCGGCGGGCTGGCCGCAGCCTCAATGAACGCGCCCACACCGGCGCCCCGTAGAGGGCCATGGACCGCACGATCCCCGCGTAGAGCCTCCGGCAGGAGGAGGCAGGAGGCATCCCCTAGATAGGGCAGGAGCCGCTTCAAGGCAGCCCCGGCCCGCTCCAGTCTGGGAGCCAAACGTCGGAAATGTTCGACGAAATTCCACCGGCTGTCGAGGACGAGTCCCAGATACTTCATCGTCGACTCGACACCGATGTGCACCCCTCCCGCCATTACCCGGGAGCCCGACGGTGGCGCATTCCGAGGACCATGAAAACCCATGGCCTCAGACTTGTGCAGGGCCACCTCGAGTCCCAGCTGCCGGATCCTGTCAACGATTGTCGCAACCCCGCGTGTCGCTAAATCGGCCGCCGCCTGGTACGACCTCCCCTGCGCCAGGACCAGCGTGTCGTCAGCGTAACAAACGACGCTGACGCCGCTAGGGAGGTCGGCGCGCAGCACCCAGCCGTATCCGATGTCCCACAGATGTGGCCCCAGGACCGAACCCTGTGGGACACCGCACGACATCTCTTGCCGGTTCCACTCTCCTTGGTGACCGGGGTAGATGACGGCCCTGTCCGTCAGATAGGCCTCGACCACACGACAGAGGTAGGTCGGCATCCGGTGATACCGGAGTACCCCCCTGATGCAACTCCAGGGCAGGGTGTTAAATGCATTGGCAATGTCTAGAGACACCGCCAAGACGACCCCACCCCGGGCAACAGTATCCCCCGTCGTGAGGGCCCGCATGCGCATGATGGCGTCCACCGTAGAGCGCCCCCTGCGGAAACCGAACTGGCTCTCCGCCAGATCCGGCCCCACTCGCACCAGCTGCCCGACGAGGCGGTCTACAATGATTCTTTCAAAGAGCTTGCCCACCTCATCGAGCAGCACAATGGGCCGATAAGCGGACGGAGAGTCCGCTGGGCGCCCCGGCTTCTTGATGAGGACCAGTTTCCTCGTCTTCCAACGAAGTGGGAACTGGCCCCTCTCCATGCATGCGCTTAGGAGCCCCCTTAGTCGAGGCCGGAGAGCCCCCATGGCCAGGACCCAGGCTTTTCCGGGTATGCCGTCGGGTCCTGGGGTGGTATTCTTCGCACTCATTTTGCATACCGCCACTCTCATCTCTACCTCAGTCACCTCCGGAGCATCGTCGTCGTCGGTGTGGTCCGCATCGGGCACCGCAGTAGGCGGAGCCATGGGCAGAGGGCTATGATCCCCTCTAGAAGGGAACAGAGCGCTCACCACGTCCCCCACAAGCTGTGGCCGGAGACTCTGCGTCAGCGGGGGGGCCCATGGGCGGAGTTTCTCCCGCATCATCTTGTATGGGCGCCCCCATGCAAGTCACCCCCTGCCATTTAATCCGTGTAATTATAAAACATTGATCAGGCAGGGGCACTAGTCCTTCCATAGTTCCAGGTAACCAGTAAACTTTAGCCAACCAAACCCATAGTCCTATATTATATTTTTTGCCATATCCTGCAATAGTCCTACACCAACCGGGGGACTTGTCAGGTGCACTTGCATAATGCATACAGGGATAATCGTCGGTTGCTGCCTTATTGCATTAAGACGCCTAACGGGCCTCTGCGAGTTGGCTTCGGCCCCTCGTACGCCTTCCAAAGGTCCGGGACCCCAGGGTCCCGGGAAATGGACCCCAGGGTCCTGAGAAATGTAAAAGACCAAATAATAATATAATAAATAATTACCATTTCTCGATGTTCGTACGTGATTTAAAAACCTAGTAACCCACATAAACAACACAATAAATATTTCTAAACCTAGTAAGTTCCGAACTCTTGGTTGGTTTTGCAATGGTTTTGAGAGAGTTGTGGCTTATGGTACACTTAGGTACTAGGTTTACCGGTATTAACTCCGTTATTTATTAAGATTTTTACGCAAGTGTGTTAACAATTTATTGGAACTTACTATGAAAGTAACGATCGTGTAAAAAACTTTTTTTTTATGTTCCTTACCGGGTTTTGATAATGGACAGCCGAGTGGCGAGTGAATAACTTCGTTACAAACAATAAAATGTCACATTATAGAAAATTTATTGAGTGACAAATGAAGGCTCACATTGAGCCGCTCAGTGGTGTTACAGTCACACAGAGGCTCTCGTCATACTCAATTAGAAGTACTTAGTTTATCTTGTTAATGCAATAGGCCTGAGTCCAATTTTTTTTCCGTCATTTAAATTATTAAAAAATATTGGACAAGTATTTTTTATTTTTTGACATAATCAAAAGATAACGGCGATACATTGACATGACATTGTGGCATGACGTCACGCTTTGCTAGATTTTATACTGAATTATGACGTAAAGACCCCCACTCCCCAACGCAATGCGTGTTTTCTAAGTTATTTTTGATTAATATGATAAAGCAAAAAATACGTATCTAATATCTGAAATATGGACCAAATAGAATTTCTTTTTTTTACCTAGGCATCATCCCTATTAAGTATTTTCCTAATAATCCCCTTTCTTCTTCACACAGGCTCACAGTTTCGTGAAACGCGATGCCCCTACGGCGGATGAGCTGACGGTGAAATTGAACGTAGTGAAAGACAAAATCACACAACTAGGCAACAATTTAGCCAAACAAATAACCGATTCCGTCAACCCAGAAGTAATCAAGAAGACTGTCAATGATTTTATTGATATTGCAACTAAAACGGTGAGAATTTTCATTGAATGCTATTTTACTTTCGTGACGATGATAAAATAGCGGTTATGGGTATTGTTGGAAATCAAAATCGTGATGTCACGCGGTGTGAAATAGCAACACGTTATGTAGTTGGTTATTTATTTATACTAGCTTTTGGCCTTGACTTCACCCACGTGGATGTTGGAAAATATCCCGCGAGAACATACCTAATAGCCGTGGAAAAGGTTCCCAAAACCCCTACCCCTAACCCCCTAGGGGACCCCTAGAGGATTCCTAATTAATTAAATGCCCAATTTAAATAACATATTTTATTTAATAGTATATGTACACACATATAAACAGACAAGATGAAAGAAACAGAAAAAAATAAAAAAAGTGATTTTATTGGATAAGGATTAATAAATACCTGTCAAATTAACTTCGGAAATGAAATTTTTATTAAATTCTGAAAGATAAAAGTGTTAACTGTGGATCATCCTTAGAAGATTATGCTATCGCAGACTTTTTCGTTGAAGTTTTTTAAGATGTACAATCTTGTAGTACATTAATTTTATGTATCTCTTACGGTTTACGTGGCGCACGCTAGTAAAGCTTCCAGTCGGCATGATTTTTTCAGACATATTCAACAATAATCGTCATATTTTAGCCAATTTACACAAAAGTTTAATGAATTTTACATCTAAACCTTTCTAATGAATCACTCCGTCCCCAACGGACGGAGTGATTCATTATAATATTAAAACCGTTTGGAAATCCGTTCGTAGTTTTTGAGTTTATCGCGAAAAGACAGACAGACAGACGCAGCGAGGGACTTTGTTTTATAATATGTAAGAATTAACATTTAGGTACTCATGACAGCGTTGATTTTGGCGATACAACAACATCATGTCACGGTTTTCAGATTTGACTCTAAAGCCGCGAACACTAACATGAAAAATCTCATAATCACATTCAACTACGATCTTGTACAACATTAATTAAATTCGTCATACCTTGCTCCATGTCCAACACAACTGAATTTTATCACTAGTTTAACTACAAAATAAATAAAAAGTCTTAAATGTACCTATACATAAGAAAATACAATGCATTCAGCAATATCGCTATCGACTATTACGGAAACGTTACTTAAGTTTAAGTTTAATCACCTCACAGCCATCCACGTAAATGTCATTAATAGATGTGGAAATACCTCGACTGCAAATATAATAACAAAAAAGGAGACTAATACGATTACATACACCCTTGGGCCTGAATAGTAAAGAGATATCATCATCATCATCAGCCTATAATGTTCCCACTGCTGGGACACAGGCCTCCTCTCTGTGCGAGATGTACTCGTAAATGGTGTGAATTTATAGATTAAAAGTTTCAAACATACATTAGTGTATTGCAGTGACTAGTTGCTATCCCACAATTCATACAGCGATCCATAGTTTCAACAATATCTAATCCACAAGGTAAAATCCAAAAGAACAATTCCAAGTCCAGTGTGAAAGCGAGGGTCGTACAAGGTAGGCAGGGTTAGAATCCGTAAAAATCAAAACAGTGATCGTTGAAAATGAAAAATAATTGGGAAAGCACTCAAAACACATCGGAAAACACGAAATAAGTGACAGCTGTCTAGTTCTAGTAGGGATGGGCGTTGCGACAACGAACCGTTTACAAAGACCGTTTTGTGATGATGAAACCGTTTTACGTCCTGAGTTCAACTTCAAACAGTCTTCATTTCACAAACCAGTCTTCGAATTATTTGGTGCGATTTTTACATCTAAGAAAATACAGTCGGGTACAATGATTCAACTATCTATCACACTCGTAAAACAGTCCTTCCAATAAAAGTTCAAAAGTGAACTCTTTGAAATGAAATATAGTCAGTAATGTATTACCAGTTGTCAATGCTGTCGTTTGTGATGCAAAGAAACCATTTCATACATTTTAAATCGTTGATAGTTTTAAGAAACGCGCTCGACGAAAACGCAATTCTATTCCATGTTGGATAAGTTTCGTCCTTTAACCGTTTTCTGCAAACGTTTTCGTCGTCGGGAAAACGGTTTTGGTCGCCAAAAATTCGAGAATGACCACCACTAACGTCTAGTGTCAAATTGTCAATGTCAGTCTGCCAGTGCAGAATATGCATAGACATGTTATTTATATTTCAATGAGAATATGTACTACTGCCAGTGATATAGACAAAAAAAATAAAACTGATTTAAATCGATATGAAATTGATAATCATTATTTTGGTTTTTCAATAATTAATGATGTTTTATTTAAATTAAATGCACTATATTTTATAAAAGTATAAATAGTGCATTTAATTACTTTGAGTTAATTACGAGTATATTACCTAGTGCTACCTAGTGGGTAGGTTTTCTTTTTGTAGTTGTGTAATCGATTACTTTAATCGTTAATCTCACGAAAACTATCTTTATCATATTTCTCCGCTTCCAGGCAAAGAATTGAGCTGATTTTTGATATTCAAGGATAAAAAAATATGACTAATGTTTAGATCATATCTCAACTTATTACATTTGGGCCCAACATTTTCCATCTCCTTTATTCATTTAAAATATTGAGCCTTCATAGTGCTGGTGTGAGGCGGCAGCAGAAGGCGACGTGTCGCCGCAACATGACTGGTTTCTATAAAACCGACGTGTCGCTAGCTACGGAAGATATTTTATAGAAATTCATAGAAAACAGTCGTGCCGCGGCGATACGTCGCTTGCTGCTGCCGCCTGCGGTCGGCTATAATGGTCCTAAACGTCTAAATTCTGTTCTCAAAGTAAATAAACTTGTAACACTTATTCGTTCGAAATTCGAAGTTTACGTTTTTTATTGATTTTCGGGCAGTCTTCATTATGACGGCCTTACCCTTACTGCCGTCTCAAAGATCCACCTGTATAGGCTAGCAATTTGGTCCCTGCAGTGTCATTAATTTCGATACCAAAAGTGGTTCATAATTCATGAGAATCATCTAAAAATAATAAAACAATCCAAAAAAGGATTCGCGGAATCTGCGGAATAATGTAGGTACTGATTGGTATTTTTCTTTCAGTTGGAGAACTTCAAAGGGGCGGGAGAGGCCAAACAAGCAGCAGCCCAATAATAAGACTAATTTGTATGACAATGGAATTAATTGTTATTAACATCATTTAAAAAAATCTGAATTGTATTGCATTTATCTTTTATAAAAATGAATGTTTCTTGTATGACATAGATTTTTAGTAAACTTCATCATTTGGTTTTATTTTCCATTACTTCAGACGGGGACGGGCTGCAGATATCGAGTCTATTTTTATTAGCAGAAGAGAGCCATCAGAGCAATATATGGCCTCCGCAGACGCGATTCTCTAAGGGAACTGTTTAAAGATATTAACATCATGACGGTACCTTGTCAATATATCTATGAAAACAAGTACGTAAGGAAAAATCTAAGTCTTTTCAGTAAAAGAGGTGATAAACACAATTATGGGACTAGAAATAGGGACCAATTAGTTCAACCGGGTTTCAGACTGGCTAAAGTAGACTTATCCTTCATGGGGTGCTGTTTAAAATGTTAAAATAAAATACCTTCCCACATACTCCAACTGAACGAAACGAAATTTATATCATGTATAAAACGCACACTATGCTGCCAAGCATATTATAAGTTGGGGGATTACATCGCTGATAAAAATGCTTGGCTCAGCGCTGGTTCAGCTCCACAAGGGCGCATAAACTAATTGATTAGCATTCGAAAGTATTGTTGCAGCTGCTGAAGATTGTAAAACTGTATTTCCTTTGTATAAATTCAATCTCTTTGTATTGTATAATTGCATATCACATGTGTGAGCACTGTGACCATGTTGTACATTCCATAAAGCTACCATTTACTGGGTACGTCTTTCATTGACTTGAATGTGCCCTGGCGGCTGAGAGTATGTCATGCTCACTCAAATGTCTCGCTGATGGTGGCGTGTGTGTTGGATCATTAAGTTCCCTTCAAAATGGTTGAGCTAAATGGTGCTGATCCATGCGTCATGTTCGTGAACGGGCGCCGTCAGTAGGGACTGGTCATCTCTTAGCTGTCACGGTTTATTTTAATTTTTGAATTGATATTTATTTATTTATTTATTTTATTTATAGTTAATTAAAACGGTACAACACCAATAACATAAATTAACATAGAAACAATTACAATATTGACATTAATTTAATTTAAAACTAACATGGAACAGTGGACTCCCTTGCATACTTTCTCTCACAGAACACCAGACATATACGCATAATTTTACTCCATTCATCCGCAAACACATCACATTCAGGGTTGGCAGTCAGAAGGGCATTTAGCATCTTTAGGGTACGACAGACTGGGGATTCGGCTCTGGCTACAGTTTTGCATGACAGTTGTGCAAACAAATTGTGTCGGCGGCTTTTATTACGGACGCTTTTAACGTGCACGTCTTTCTACATTGTTCTCACATGTATAAGTTCAACACGAATGATGTAACCAATATTTTGTAACAATATTTTGATTTAAAAGAGTGTCCGTGGAGTTTCTTGCCCGTTCTTCTCCATAGGACCTACTACGCTTTGGAATGGGCAACTAGCTTCATTTTTCTGACTGACCGACCCCTTGACAATTCAAAAGTACCTGTAATTGGTTTATTTGAAATAAATGCTTTGAGTTTGAGTTTGAGTCAGTAGGTAGCACGTTTGAACTCAGTCCTTTACATTAGATAACTTTTTAATGCTATTAAATCAACAGCCGTGGCAAACGGAAAAGTGATAAGTACCGATACAGTATGTTTTTTTTTTTAAATTCTGTGAACAACGGACCTTGTCACTAAGCTTACTCTGCCTCTATCTGTCAAAGAGAATCCTAATAGCAATTTTATAGCCGGTAGTTTTCACAAACTACGTATTATTTATAATTTTTGTTTTAGAATTAAAATTGATAATGGTGCCGATTCCCTTGTTCGCAAACTAAACTAAATTTAAGTTCAGTGCATCTTTTTCTTTCTATTTCATTAAGAAAAGGACAGAAGATGAATTTTAGTTTAGTCCTGTCAAATTAATCAGCGCCTAGTGTCCTCACCCCATACAAGTTTAGACGTGATTAAAAACTTGCCTACTAAAATTACGTCAATTTACGTCAAACGCTGATTAATTTGACAGGACTAAACTAAAATTTATCTTCTGTCCTTTTCTTAATGAAATAGAAAGAAAAAGATGCACTGAACTTAAATTTCGTTTAGTTTGTGAACAAGGGAATTGACACCATTGTTTTCATTGACATAACTAATGAAGTGTATGACATTTTTGTTTGTTTGGCGGTTTTTTTAATTTTTACGTCCTACAGATCTGGTAGGGACGTGTGACGGGTCGTTGAGCTCCTAACATAGGGTTGAGCTACACGATGACTGATGCGTGTATGCCGTCTGTCGGCACAGGTCAACTCAAAGCTGCAATGACTTTTTCTTCAAAAGGCCCTTCCAGACATGACCCTGCATTGTTAGACTAATATGACATCTTAATATTTGGACTTTATAAGAGAGCACGACCTCTGAGTTTGTTTCGACATTTCTTCTCAGGGATCAGTCACTAAGAAATGCCGGTGCTGTCTACATAGTTTTAAAATATTTACCGAAAAAATGACGTGTAAAAGTTTCTTGAAAGATCTACTTACAGAAATAAACATTTTATTTCAGTTGGTAGTTTTCCCATTACCTGTGGCTGTTATCATGGCAAATCATGATAAAAATGGGAAATTCGAATCCAAACCCAAACGTGGTCCGGAACCCTCAATGTGCGACTTCAATTTGGACTTGGCCGGTTTTCATATACAGCGTGCCGCTTGTGCCGTAGCGTGTCTCAAGACGAAAGTCTTAGTCCAGTGCGTGTTGCCAGTGATGGCCTATGACACAGAAACGTGGTCGCTCACTATGGGCCTCATTAGAAGGCTAAAACTCACCCAAAGGGCAATATACACCGTGACATTTTAGTCGTCTTACAAAAGCAGCTCACTTCATGTATCCAATGACTACAAAAAATTCATTTAAAAATTTTTATAAATTGTAACAATTTTTTAATTGCTCCTAGAGGTATTTTATGTCGGGATCATTGAGTGGCCCTTTGTAAGACGACTAAAATGTCACGGTGTATATCAATATTTTTTTAATGAATGTTTAGTAGTCATTGGATACATGAAGTGGGCTGCTTTTGTAAGACGACTAAAATGTCACGGTGTATAGAGTTAGGCTATGCTTGAAGTTTCCCTCCGTGATCGAATCAGAAATGAAGAAAATTAAAGAATGAGAATTAGAGAGAATTTAACGTGAGCTTATTCTCTCATGAGAGACGCCGGTCCTTTACCGAAAAAAAAAAACGCCTCAAGTCCTTACTGGTGAACAAAGCATATTACAGTATTTCGGAATTTATAACAGACAAAAATTTAATGACAGAATGATGACATGCTAAGAAAATAAAATGTATTGTGATCCTTGAATGTTATTTATTGACATTAGTGTTATTGACATCAGTTTTTTTATAATAACTTTAGTATTGTTTAATGACATAGTCTTATTATTTGTTTTCAGTCTGTGTGTTGTCATGCACTGAATTGACATTTATATTTTTCATTTTTTTTAATATTGACATTGATTTTTATAATTGTTTTTTTTAGTGTTTAGGCTTATTTATTTCAATAATTACTCAAATACAAACATTTGTACGCCCTCTGGTATAACATAGCGAACTCTTTATCTTTATATACCATTACTATTGTACACCTATGTTAAACAAATTAATAAATTACTTATGACTTGTGACTTATGATCCGCACGAGAACCAAGGTAACCGATATGGCCCGAAGAATTGCCAAACTTAAGTGGCAATGGGCAGGGCACATTGCTCGCAGAACAGATGGCCGATGGGGCCGAAAGGTTCTGGAGTGGTGACCGCGTACCGGAAGACGTAGCGTTGGAAGGCCTCCCACAAGGTGGACCGATGACCTTGTGAAGGCCGCAGGAATCCGCTGGATGCGGGAAACATAGAACCGGTCGAAGTGGCGGTGCTTGGGGTAGGCCTATGTCCAGCAGTGGACGTCTTTTGGCTGACATGATGATGATGATGATGTGCCGCTTTAATGGTGACATTAATTCAACGCACGTATACGGTTTCACGTTATCGTTTTATGAAGATATTTTAATTTCAGTATTTGGGCGATCGAGCTCTGCTCTGGTGAAAATAGAGAATGCTCATTTAATAGTATAGGATAGTACCTACTAATTCCGTACTGCCATGATAGTAATTCAAGCAAGAGCGGTATAAGTGGTCACCGCTGCTTAGGCTGCCTGTCCACTCGAGCAGAGAAGAGAGGAAAGGAGCGGAGCTGTGCCAATATTTACCAATAGAATCTAAACTCCTGAGCCGGAGTTTAGATGTATTGGTGTTCAATTCAATTCAAAATATTTTATTTCACACCTACATGGGTACTTATGAAACGTCAAAAGCTAGGTGCACGGTTCCAATTGGTCGTTTCCTATGGAGAAGAGCCGGCAAGAAACTCCACGGTTACTCTTTTAAAAATAATTGGCTTTTACAATACTTTCAAATAACAATGTTACTAGGTATGGGAGGACAGTGTAGGTCTTTCAATAAGTACTAAGTACTTAACAAAATAGAAAATGGTCTACAGGTCTACAATCCACTAATCCTACAGCGTTCTCACATTCACAAAATAGAAAATAATCTATACAAAAGATAAATAAATTAATAAAACTAAAAACCTATTTTAATAAAACGCAATTATATGATTGCTATTACAACTGTAATCAATCTGAATAATAATCATGTCCACAAAAGTCACTAATAAAGAGTTGAAATTAAATCGTAGGTATATAATGTCAAATAATAGAATAAATATGTCAAGAACGAATGTAAAAAATAAAATAAACATGGTAATTTGGGAGCAGTTAATAGACTCTTACTTATTTATGCCGTTAATGAGGTACCAGGGAAGCCACATGTGCAGAAGGAACTATTGCCAAACTTCCTTGTCTTCAACGTAGTCTTTAATTTTATAATATGCGTTCTTGATAAGGACACGTTTGATGTGGGTTTTGAACTTCCCATCGCTAAGTTCTATCACCGACTTTGGCAACTTGTTATAAAAGCGGACACTGTTTATAAGAAATGACTTGCTTGTTTTAGTTAATCTAAATTTGGGTATCACAATTTCATGTCGACTACGTGTATTTATATTATGGAAATCGCTTCTTATTTTGAAAAGTCCTAAGTTTTTGCGAACATACATAATACTTTCTAAGATATAAAGAGAAGGCAAAGTCAGTATATCAATTTCTTTAAATTTGTCTCTAAGGGACTCGCGAGGACGTCGGACGGCATGTCCGAGATGCGGGTGGAGGTCGCTAAGTTGACTGCCGCCATGGAGCTTCTCCGAAAGGAGAATGAGTAGCTCCGTGCAGACCTGGCTGGGCTGAGAGCAGCCGGCCCCCGGGAGGTAGCCTCCTTGCCGGAATACCGCCATGGGATCTGGAGGCAAAGGTCCTCGCGCACATCTGGGAGTGGCGCGAGGAGGCGAAACGCCGGGGCTTAACTCCGATGCCGCAAGAAATCGCGGCACAGCGGACAGAGCTCCGGCGGGATCTCATGGCGTCATGGAGGGTGCGATTGTCGCAACCCCGCGCTGGGCACGCCACAATTGCGGCGATAAGACCCCTCTTTGAGGAGTGGCTTGAGAGACGCCACGGCGTCCTCACCTTCCGCCTGACGCAGGTCCTCACCGGACACGGCTGCTTCGGGAGGTTCCTGTTTAGGATAAGGCGGGAGGAAACACCCGGGTGTCACCATTGTGTGGATCGGCCTGAGGACACGGTGGAGCATACGGTGGAGGTCTGCCCGGCTTGGGCGGAGCAACGCCGTGTCCTCGTAGAGGCGATCGGCGGCAGTGATCTCTCGCGTCCGGCCCTGGTTCAGGCCATGGTACGGAGCGAGAGGAAATGGCAGGCCGTCACCTCCTTCTGCGAAGCGGTAATGCTCGCGAATGAGGAGGCGGAACGCGTGAGGGAAAGGCAAATTTCGCGCCCTCACGCCCCTAACCGCCGCAGGAGGAGACGCCCGGGGCGGGAATCGCGAGCCGATTTCCGGCCACCGTAGGCGCGGGCTTGCGGACGGTGAGCAATGGGTAGCTCGCCGTCCGGTAAGGACCAAGCCCGGGTCGACGGCGCGTTGTGTTCCACGCGCGCCTCAAAGAGATGTCAGCAGAATTGACGGGGCCCGCTAGGGCCAATGCCTGCCGGGGGTTCGAAGAAAACCGATAGGGACATCGCGGCCCCCGGCAACAGGGCAACCGAAGGAACACGGGTGGGTTTTAGTCAGTAAGAGTCTGACACGCCCTCCCGCTCTACCCAGAGCGGGAGAAGTTATTTGATAAATTCCCAGGCAAAAAAAAAAAAAAAAAAAAAAGGGACTCGTTAGGACCCATTTTATAGATCGCGCGTGTTTGTGGATATTACGGTATTCAATATATTGTTACACCGACATTGCGCTAGTTAGTGTCTAATTGGAATTTATATAAAGAAAAAGAAAGAAAACACGTTTATTTGCGGTAAACATGACGCAAAGAAAGATAAAAAAAAAACACGTAAATAACAAATTGGAGGAAAATATGCGTCACATCCACGCAAAACGGCCATCGCTCAACATAATGCTGCGACCCCATGCGAGACAGAGCCCCAGCGTTAGTTTTCAGCGACAGCCGACGCTGCCGTGATGACGTCAATCGGTGCAGCTTAAGGCGAAATAGCAAATTAAAAAAAAAAAAAAACAAACATACGCGTCGAACATATAACCTCCTCCTTTTTGGAAGTCGGTTTATACAAATCATCATCATTATCATTTCAACCGAAAGACGTCTACTGCTGGACCAGAGATAAATACAGAAAAAGACAGATACGTGATTTTATTTGGTAACCCTGAAGGGGTACTCCAATTCGGGGTTGTTAAAAAGAAATGGAAGATGGGCCAGAGAAGTAACAGAATGGTATGCCAGAGAAGGAAAGAGGAAAAGAGGAAGACCATTTCAAAGATGGGAAGACGATTTGAGAACTACGCTATTTGAAATTGAAATTGAACTATGGTTCTGAATATTGTCTATAGCACCTATTACTTTTTTTATAGTGTCTGATTCATCCATTATTTTATTCATACGTTCATAGATGGTGACTTAGCAATTACGTAGGTACTGAGGCCTGCAGCATCTTATAAAATGCATTTAATGTTAATAATCGTAGATTTATTTACATTAAGAGCGTTAATTCTGAAAGTAGGCAACGTCGCAAATAGATGTCAAATATTTCGCTGATTTGATTAATTTGACAATATTACTGTATGGAAATAAAAAATGTGGCTAACTAACTAGAGAACTAGAATAATAATAATGAATTGCAATTATAACACTGAATTTGATGTTGTAACCGTTTTAGATGTAAAAAAGGCATTTGGAAAGTTTCTAAATACTTGTTTTACATCTAAAACTAATTATTGCATTTCATAATCAATATTTTAGTTCCCTAGTTAGCCATATTTCTTAATTCCATACAGTAATATTTCCAAATTAATCAAAACATGTAAATATTTGACAGCTATTTACGACGTTGCCAACTTTGAGGATAAACCGTCTTAAAGTTCGATGAATAACTTGTATGAGATTGGGAAGATTGAAAATTAAAGGGGTCTTCATACAAGAAACACGTTTTTTCGGCGATTTTTGCTAAATATTGTACGGTGGTACGGAACCCTGCGTGTGCGAGTCCGACTCGCACTTGGCCTGTTTTTTGTTTCGGGTTCTTGGTAAATGATAACAAACACTAGTTTAGATTTCGTGGTTCCGAAACGTTATCGGCGCAGGGGTAGTCAACATTGGGTCCAAACTGGGCTAGAGAACATTATTTAAATTAAATAGAACAAAAGTCACATAAATAGGAAAAATGGTTCTTGAGTTACAAGCACACTAATAGGCAGACAGTGAGTGAAGGAAATATATATGACAAACTCATCTAAACTAATATTTAAACAACAACAACAACCGAGGGTTGTCCTTGGGTGCACTCGCATAGTGCGAAGAAAAATAAAAATCGGTGGTTAGCGTCTCATTTAATTAAAAATGTTTAACGGGCCTCAACGAGTTGGCTTCGCCTTTCAAAGGTGCCTTCGGGGTCCCGAGAATTGTCAAGACGTAAAAATAATGATAAGATTACTTTTACTAGATTAGGATTTAATGTCATACTACCTCCAGACGTTTTTGCATAACGCATGAACAGTGATTTATTTTCCTTGTTTACAGAACTAAATACCTAGATCTTTTCTCTGCATTTGTTTTGTTTTAGGTACTAAGGCCCATTTGCACCAGAAATCACTCAATTCTAAATGCATTGAGTGCGTTTTGTCACTGTCATCGAACAATTGACGGAAAAAGAGAGATGTTTTAAATTCGTTTAGAGCTAAATCCTATTTATTATTTGTGATGCAAGTCGGCCTAAGTATAATTATAACACGTGGTTTCGTAATAGTAAAATTAAAATCTTTCTTTCTGTAGGCATTTTTTTTTTGTACCATTGTTTTTTAATGCAATAGCACTGATTGAATGTTTGAATAACCTATAAACATTCTGCTATGCCCTTAATCAAGCAAAAATATCATAAATATATCTGGCCTCCCAAAATTCTTATGACTGAGTATAAACTGTTGTTAACCTCATCATATCTACCTAATCATGTATACCTTTCGATTCAAAACTAAGCACTTCGACCAATAACTACGTAGATTTTAATTAGGACCGACCGAACTCTTTGGTAATTGGTTTACAAAAAAAAAAAAACGACCCGGGGTCATTACGATAAGCTGTTCAAACACTGGCTCCGGTCAGCATCAAGATAAATGGGGTTGCTGCTGCGAAGAGCTGCAGTAACCATTGTGTTGTTGAGTTGTAAAGACGTACTGTTTCACCATGAACAAGCTATTGATCGTCCTTCTGGCCGTGTGCCTTTTCAGCGTTGTCAGCGTAAGTTTCAGTTTTATGTTCTTTTGTTTTTCCCAAATTAATTTCTGTCGTAACGTTTTTTTTTGGTATGTTGTATAAGGGCTCATTCAATCTTTATACGTAATCGGACATTTCTATCAAAATATACACCTCTAATTTGACGATTTTGGGTAAACGTACGCGTAGTGGGTGACATTCTTTCTTTCTTTTCTTTAGCTTCAAACAAAATTTACGACATTTTTTTACGTTTATTTAAGACAAAAAATGATAAAAATATTAGTACAAATATGAAAACAATTGCGTATATTACATGTATTATGCCTACTAACTTTGAAAATTGTCAAATAATAATAATAATATTAATCTTTATTTTCAGACCAGAAATCCATAACATAAGTAATTAATACTAATACTAGGTAATAAAATAAGTTGAGACTTACTAACTAAAACACGTTTATCGTACTACATCACATATCTGAATGACGGTCTGTGTGCCGCCATCCAGTGACATATTGTTATTCCATCCACCCTGCCGGCTACAGTAGCCACAAGGCTGTTGGGAAACGCACTTACTCACTTTTTGCCAATAATAATATAATAAATAATTAGCATTTCTCGATGTTCCTACGTGATTTAAAAAAAACCTATATAGAAACCCACTTATACAATACAATAACCATTTCTAAACCTAGCAAGTTTCGAACACTAGGTTGATTTTGATAGAGTTACTAGGTTTACCGATATTAATATCTTCGTTATTTGTTAACATTTTTACACAAGTGTCTTTACAATTTGATGGGACTTACTATGAAAGTAACGATTATCTGAAAAACTATTTTTTTTTAATGTTCCTTACCGGGTATTGATACCGGCAACCGAGTGACGAGCAACATGACAATCTAGTAAACTGAACACGTTAAATGATACAAAGTCCGTATTCGTATTTTTTCAAATATACGGAAACGAATAACTTCATCACAAACTTTACAATGTTGGATTATAGGAAAATGGTTCCGTTGTAGTTCTTGCATTTTTCATTTATTTTTGTGAGGTATTTTGTGTTTTCTTTTTGAGTAATTTAAAATTGACCAACTCTTAAACTGATGGAGCTACTGAGCTCCATGAGTTTTATCAAAATGTATTTTCCGGAGTGACAAATGAAGACTCAATGGTGTTATAGTCTGTGCTCTCGTCGGCTCTCATCATATACAATTCTAAGTACTAAGTACTTGTTTCCGCAATCCAGTATATACCAAATAATACCTTTTGTTCTTCACACAGGCGCACACTTTCGTGAAACGCGATGCCCCTACGGCGGCGACTGATGGGACGGCGCCACTAAACGCATTCAAAGACCAAGTCACAAAAATAGGCAAGGATTTCAGCGAAACAATCTCCAAAGTCATGGACCCAGAAGCAATCAAGAAGAAAACCAATGAATTCATTGATGGAATAAGTAAAGCGGTGAGAATTTTCATTGAATTCTATTTTACCCTCGTGATGTGATGTTACAATGATAATATAGCGGTAACGGTCAAGGACAAAATCAAAACCGTGATGCGACGTGGTGCGAAATATATACGCGTTATGTAGTTGGTTATTTACTTACAATACATTAACATTGGTATAGTCATGAAAGCGTTGATTTTGGCGATGCAACAACATCATGTTCAAATTCTCAAATTCTGTATTGCGTACCATAATGTATATTATTGGTAGGGAAATAATTATATTAGTCGCAATTATGGACCCTGTTGGGCACAGCATAGATCAAGTAGGAGAGAGGAGGAAGAGCATTGGTTCTTTATGAATGTACTGTCACTACTTCGGCGTCGTCATCTCGTTCTCTTGATGTCTTGTTCACTGTCCGCTGGACAAATATTGCTGCGTCCTAACAAAAGCTATCGTCGCGCTTTTGTATATGAATATGACACAATCGCGCGATTAGTCTAGTCCCGTGTGTACCTATGTCATTATTTAGGTAAACAATCGCTAATAAATTAATTAATTTATCGTTATGGTACTTCAACGACTTATTCACTAAAACATACACAAACAAAAATCACATACTGTTTTAGAAATTGTGAATTTGTCACTTACAGAAGTGCACAGCACTAACAGAGAAATCAATGGTACAATTAGTTAAATTACATATGAGTTATAAAATAAAGATGAATTAAAGATTAGTTATGGTCACAAATACGATCGGAAATACAAAAATGTTAAAAAACAAAAATATTAAAACACAAAAAAAAAAGGCTGACAAAGAAGGGAATGAAGTAAATACAATAATTAATAGACGGCTCATGTTGCACAGGCGACTCAAGATTTCAAGCTGGTTAGAAGTCTCAGTCGGAATTGTCGTAAAGGGTTAGACTGTTAGAGTAATAATATCTTATCACGTATTCGCGGGATTATGTCCGAATTTAAGCAATCGCCTTGCGAACACGCGATTGTCGCGATAATTATTTTGTTTAGGTTCGCTTAGCTTAATAAAATGGACGCGATTATTGCTCATAATAGGACACAGGATAGAGCCTAAAATCACCTGTTACGAAAGTATGTAATAACACGTCTGGTTGCGACAAGCAGTGTAGTTAAAATTCCGTTCACTTTCTTCAGATTTTCAGTAACTATTGGTTTTTATTTTTTACAATGTTCATTACACAGGCTGGATTTTTGCGATGGGACAGTAAAGACAGGTATCTTAACCATTGTAGTTACAGGAAAATGGTCTTAGGAGACTCTTTTACTTGAAACATTTTGATCTACATTCACAGATCTTGAAAAAAAGTACAGACAGCAAGAAAATGGGCAATTTTTCACGAAAACTTTTTTTATACACGTCGAACCTGCTTCTGTTAAGGATCAAAAAACTCTAGTGGACCAATTGAGGTTTGAGTACTTACTAGAAAAGTCAGAAATTGCAAAAAACTTTTCAAATCAAATCAAATCAAAATATTTTATTTCACATAAACCTACAAGGGCACTTATGAAACGTCAGAAGCTAGGTGCACGGTTCCAATAGTACTTATTCCATACAAGTCTAAATGTTCTAAATTATGTAAGGTCATATATTTCCCAGAATTTCAGAAATCACAAGCAATTCCAATTATATAAATTCTTTTCTCAAAGCAAATGTACTTTTAACACGTATTCATTCGAAATTCGAAGTTAAATTTTTTGTTCATTTTCGGTCAGTCTTAATTGTGACCTTACCCTTACTACCGTCTCAAAAATCCAACCTGTATAGGCTAGCGATTTGGTCACCTACATTTTCATTCATTTTGACACCAAAAGTGGTTCATAATTCATTAGAACTCACATTAAAATATTAAAAAAAAAAAGAATTCGCGGAATCTGCGGAATAATGTAGGTACTGATTGGTGTTTTTCTTTCAGATCGATAGCTTGAAACCTGCGGCGGGAGATGCCAAACCAGCACCAGCCCAATAATAAGACTGATTTGTGTGACAATGGAATTTATTCTTTATTGCTTATAATCATAAAAACCATAATAATCAACCAAATCTGTGTTTCATTGCATTTATCTTTTATAAAAATGAATGTTTCTAATATGAAATAGATTTTTAGTAAACTTCATTATTTGGTTTTATTTCCCATTACTTCGGTAGCACGTTTGAATTCAATCCTTTACATTAGATAACTTTTTAGGGTTCCGTAGTAAACAAGGAACCCTTATAGTTTCGTCATGTCCGTCTGTCTGTCTGTCTGTCCGCGGTCTAGCTCCAAGACTGTTAGTACTAGAAAGTTGTAATTTGGCATGGGTATACATATTAATCATGCCGACAAAGTGGTAAAATAAAATTATGAAAAATATATTTTTTTAGTGTACCTCCCCTACACGTAAAGTGGAGATGTTTTTTTTTTTTTTTTAAGCCGTTGTGTGGGGTATCATTGGAAAGGTATATATTCTTCAAAATTATTGATTTTGTGATTGATGGTGTTATGCGGTATGGAAGTAGACAATTTAATTTCCTTGTTTATAGAATTAAATACCTACATAGAAGATATTTTCTCTGTATTTGTTTTGTTTTAGTTACTAAGGCCAGCTTGCACCAGAAATCACTCAATGCATTTAACCCATCACTTTGTCACTATCACCGAACGATTGGCGGAAATAAAGAGATGTTTCAAATTTGTTTAGAGCTAAATCCATTTCATTATTTGTGGTACAACTGTTATAACCGAAGGGGGGTTGGAGTTGTAATAACGCAACCGATACGAACAAGCTGACTGCGGACTGCGGACTGATGCAGCAGTCTAAAAAACTAGTCTACCCTACTTAAATAGTAATTATAAATATGTAGGTACCCACATAACATCCCTCCACCTTTAGTCAAAAAAACTTCTTATAATCTACCATAGTTCCATTACGTTTTGACCGAGAGTCTGGCTCAGGTACTACAGAGGTTGCTGCCGAAATCTCTTCCTTTTCAGTGGAATAGTCGCCGTGAGGAAGCATAGATGCAGGCGTTTCTGACCAACTGGTAGTTTTTCTACCCAAGCTTCAGATTGTAGCGGCCCGGAGCTCGTCAGCATTACAAATCAGGAATCACATTGTCAAAAACATGAACGGGTCACATTGTCAAAAACATTGATGCAAAAAAGAAAGTAGTGACGGTTTTCTTAGATCTGAAAAAAGCTTTCGACACGGTTTCTATTCCTAACCTAGTATTGAAACTGGACGAACTGGGAATACGTGGCCTTCCGCTCCAAATTTTTGCAGACTATCTAAGGAATAGAACTCAGTGCGTAAAAATTGGTAGTTACCTGAGTGGGGAGCTTCCCGTTACTTTTGGCGTTCCTCAGGGAAGTGTGGTCGGTTCCACACTTTTTTTGGTGTACGTAAATCAGCTGTGTAATCTACTTCTTCAAAATGAAAAAATCACGTCCTTTGCTGATGACACTGCACTCACCTTTACTGGTAATACCTGGCATGAAGCTTTGACATGGCGCAGAGGGGACTAAGTCATGTTTTGAATTGGCTTAATAGCAATCAACTTACCCTTAATACGGATAAAACAAAAATAATTTGTTTTACCCTTCGCCAATCCACACAGCCACCGAAGTCGCTCACTCAAGCGCCTGTCCAGGCACCACAGCTTGCTTTTGCCCTAAACTCGCACGTACTCCCACAATCACATACCTTGGGGTGACTCTTGATGACAATCTGAGCTTCTCAGCCCACATAGATCTACTGACAGCAAGGGTTAGAAAACTGATATTCGTCTTTAAGACTCTTCGTCATGTGGCAGATGCTCAGATTGTCAAAAAGGTCTACTTTACTCTCTGTCAATCACTCCTATCATATTGTGTTTCCGTCTGAGGTGGTGCTCCTAAGACCACAATGCTGAAATTTTAGAGGGCCCAAAGAGCCGTGCTGAAGGTAAGTACCTTTCGCCCGATACTTTTCCCAACAGAAGATTTATATAAATACTGCAAAGTACTTTCTGTTAGACAGCTTTTTGTTCTTAATTCAGTCCTATTACAACACAGACATACCCCCTACGTGACAATCACTAAAAGACGTAAAAATATAGTTTGTCAGCACTACAGATGTAAATACTCATTCACCAAACGATTTATTTGCTTTCAAGGGCCACAATTATATAATAAACTCAATAGGAAATTGAAATTTTACTCTCTATCAACCTCGTTCCTTAAGAAATCTGTGACAAACTTTCTACTTTCAAACACCTGGATACAGAACGCCTTCTTTTCTCTGATAATAATCCACCCTAAACCCTTCAACCGAGAACATAACACACATTCTGCAACGACACAACACACACCATTATCATTACACACACGCACGCACCCTAACACCCCCAGACACATTGGGTTTAAAAGTCAAAATGGGTGTACCTCAGGGCTCGATATTGGGTCCATTCCTCTTTTTAGTAATATATAAATGATTTACCAAATTTACTGAAAAATCGACCACAAATGGTGTTATTTGCTGATGACACATCACTGATTTTTATAGTAGACAGACATGCACAGGAGCTTGACGACGTAAATAACGCTATGCTTACGGTCCATAATTGGTTTACTGTAAATAATTTGGTATTAAATGAGAAGAAAACTAAATGCATAAGATTCGCGTTACCGAATGTTAGAAGTAGTGAATGTCACGTTGTATTGAATAAGGAGACACTAGAACTCGTCGAAAAGACGGTTTTCCTGGGGATAACGCTTGACTCCAAACTACAGTGGGGTCCTCACATAACATCACTTGCAGGGCGGCTAAGTTCAGCCGCTTACGCTGTTTGGAAAATCCGCCAACTAACAGACGTGGATACCGCGAGACTGGTCTATTTTAGTTATTTTCATAGCATCATGTCTTACGGTATTTTGCTGTGGGGACGGGCTGCAGATATTGATTCTGTCTTTATTCTGCAAAAGAGGGCCGTCAGAGCCATCTACAACCTCCGCAGACGCGAATCTCTAAGGGAACTGTTCAAGAAAATTAACATCATGACGGTACCTTGTCAGTATATATATGAAAACATTATGTATGTTCGAAAAAATCTACACCTTTTTAGTAAGATAAGTGACAGGCATAATTTTAACACTAGAAATAGGAACAAATTAGATCAACCACGTTTTAGATTGTCTAAAGTTCACACTTCTTTTATGGGGTACTGTGTAAAATGTTATAATAAAATACCACTCGATATTCTTAAACTAAATGAGAAGAAATTTAAAACATGCATTAAACGCACACTATGTAGAACATAGTGTGCGTTTAAGATGGATGATTATATCGTAGTTAAAAATGCTTGGCTTAATGCTGGTCCTGCTCCACAGCCACTTGGACTCACTAGTTAAAATTTTAATATTTGGAAGAGTTGCTTTCCCTTTTTTAAATTCTGTATTTGACATTACAAACTTAACCGGTACAGGACCGCGGACGCACCGGTGCGTCCAACGGCCGTGACAGATTTACGACCGCACTTAAATAAACAATTACTCAGGTTTCATTATAACGTCTCAAGTAGTATTGTTTATGTTTTTTGCTACTCGAATAGATTAGAAATACGTTTCAAATGGTTACAGTCTTTGTAAACAACGTTCACTTATCTTTATTACCCGCTTTTGTTATTATTTCTTTTGTTCTTTGTGATAACGATTTCTGATAAAACTACCGTACCAATTCACACGAAATTTTGCAGGGTACATTATGGATAGATAAGTTATCTAACAAAAGCGTTTTTAGAGACAAACATTGAAAACAAAAAATTCAAAAAATCTAGATTTTTTATGATCTAGAATTTCTATTGCTTACGTAACTTTCACCGTACCAAAAAAATATTTTTTTGTTTTATTTTGTTCTAAATGTTGTCTAAAACGATGATACATGATATAGAAAAGAAATAAAACACTTACGGATCAGATCCATACAGAAAAACCACAAAATATTACAACTTTCACTGTGACGGGAACTTTCTCTTTTTTGGTTGTTTACACTTTTTTGGTTGGGTCAAAATAGGTGTTATTTAGTGCGAATATTATCTAAAACGATGTAATATTTACTTCAAAATGAAAATATCACCACTTTCCGACGATTTACACACAAAAACCATTAAAAAACGAATTATTACAGCGGACGGGAGTGACATTTGACTGACATTTTACCGCGCGGGAACGTGATTTTCAACATTTTTTTTAAATGTTGCCTATTAATATTTTTGCTTTTAGTCGATTTATTTGACGAGAATATCTATCCGACCATAGACAGAAAAATCCACAGACGATAATAGCCATTACAACAAGTACAAATAGAGATGTAAGTCGCGTGGGTGTCATGAGAGACGCCGGTCCTTTACCGGTTGTTTATTTTTTATTTTACCAAGTAAATAGTTTAATGCTCCAATTGGATAATAATGATTTGCTTACTTTTTGGTAGTAAAATTCTATTAATTTCTTAAATACATTGCAAACTATAGTTTTGTATAATTTAGAAGCATTTTTAGATTTTTTGTAAATGTGAGTACCATGGAGCCGTTTATTATGTTATTAAGATGTATGTTGACTTGAAAGAGCATGGCAGTTGAGAGAATGTCAAGCTCACTTAAATGTCTCGCTGATGGTGGCGAGTGTGTTGGATCATTCGGTTCCCTACAAAATGGTTGAGCTGGATGGTGCTGATCCACGCGTCATGTTCGTGAACGGGCGCCATCAGTTGAGACTGGTCATCTCTTATCTGCCAGGGCTTATTTTTAATCATATATTTTCAACTGCTTTGATTATTTTTTGTATATTGTTCTCACATATAGAAGCAACAAGAATAATGTACCCAGAATTTTGTAATATCTATATTTAAAAGAGTGGCCTTGGAGTTTCTTGCCCGTTCTTCTCCATAGAGATCTACGTTTTGGAATGGGCAACTAGCTTCAACTTTCTGACTAACTGACCGATTCTTTGACAATTCAAAAGTGCCTGTAAATGGTTTAACTGAAAAAAATGCTTTGAGTTTGAGTTTGAACACATATACACAAACACAAATAATCCAAATGTCAAATAGATTGTAATTTCTGATTTCTGCAATTATGTTTTTATGTTAACTAGTTTAAAAAAAAAACACTTGTTCTGCCTGCAATTTCTTTTGTGAAACTGAAAATTATGTATGGGCTTGTACCACTGCCCTTAATACAAGTTATTTTATAACTTAGTAAGGGCGCTGGTTGCAACACCTACCTGTTTTGTTAACTAGCATAAGTCAAGTGTACCTACAGATGATACTATTTAATGTTAACACTATTATTTTGATTCAATAAATTATTATTATAATAATTAATGATTTCTTCACATGGCCCATCATCCAGTACTCTGACATAGTGGCGTTTTCGTATAGACACTTCAGCACCTCGATGTACCGGTAGTCGATCTGACACCGTTGAAGATACTGCAGTATAGCCCATGTCTCGATCGAATCAAACGCTTTCTTGTAGTCCACAAACGCTAAGCAGAGAGGCAGGTTATACTCTTTGGTCTTCTGTATAACCTGTCGCAGCGTATGTATGTGGTCTACGGTGCTAAAGCTTTTATGGAATCCGGCTTTTTCGGGAGGCTGTAAGTCATCAAACCTGCGTGCAAGACAGTTCGTGATGATTTTTGAAAACAGCTTGTAGACAAGAAGTGAGATGGACCTATAATTCTTAAGGCCCTCCTTATTGTCACCCTTCTTAAAAAGAAAAGCATCACCACACCTGTTCCATGCCGTTTTGCTCTTGAGTATGACGGAATCAAACAGCTTCTAGAGGGGCCTTAAGAATGGGTTTAGGAGTTCGGCCGTAATTCCGTCTTCACCCGGCAAAGAATATTGCAGTTTTAGGTCAGTGCCATCTCTTGACCGATAGTGGAACTAATGTAATTTTTGTTGATGATTTTTGAAAAGTGTGCTATTTAGAGACAATGTTTTATTTTTCCTATAATCTTTACATAAACTTCTATATATATATATAATATATAAACTTCTATATATATATATTATAATTATAATTTTAAGAGTGTGAGCCTGGAGATCTGTAATACAGGTCCCGAACCCAATGCAAGCCATCAGGGTGAGCTGCCCCGTGACGGCGGCCAAAAAGATAGCCGGGGAGGGCCAAAGGCTCTTGGTGGGCTGGGTTTCGGCGCAGGTCAAACTGCTGGAACCCAGACCTCTGAGGTGCTTCCGTTGCCAGGTGGGCCACCATGTGGGGGTCAAGTGCACCTCGGAGGTAGACCGCAGCAACCTCTGCTTTCGCTGTGGTCAGCCCGGTCACAAGGCCGGCACGTGTAACGCCACGCCGCACTGTGTCGTATGTGCGGCGGCTGGCAAGCCGGCCGATCACCGGGCTGGGAGCAGGGCCTGCGCTCCACCCGCCGAGGCCAGAGGCAGGGGCAAACGCTCCGCCACCACCACCGTCACCGCCGCAGCCGCCGCCACTTCCACCGGGGCCGCTGCCGTGTCCGCCGTCGTCGTCGCCGCCGCCGGTGCCGCTACAGCAGGGCCCTCACAGGGGGCTCGGGGGGAGGAGGGGGCTGACATGGAATGCCAGTAACGGCCCCATTACGCCTCCTCCAGGCGAACATCAACCACTGCGCCGCCGCTCAGGATCTGTTGCTCCAGAGCATGGCGCAGTGGTCGATTAACATCGCCGTGGTCGCTGAGCCGTACTTTGTCCCGCCCAGGGATGACTGGGTGGAGGACCTGAGCGGCTCAGTGACCCTCATTTCGTCGGCCGCCGCCGGTACTCCGTCCCTCGAGTCGGTCAAGAGAGGACGGGGTTGCGTTGCAGCACGGTTCGGGGAGATTGTCGTGGTGGGTGTTTACTTCTCCCCGAGCCGAACTCTTGCCGAGTTCCACAACTCCCTTGCGGAGTTAAGAATCGTCGTCGTCGGGTTTGGTTCCCTCCCCGTGCTCGTACTCGGGGACTTCAATGCCAAGAATCTGGCTTGGGGTTCCCGGTATACGGACACACGGGGTAGGATGGTGGAGGACTGGGCTCTGGAGACAGGCCTGGTCGTCCTAAACCGGGGTTCTGTCCCCACGTGCGTGCGGATGCGGGGTGAATCGGTGGTGGACATTTCGTTCGCCAGCCCCGCTCTGTCGCCTCGTGTCATTGACTGGCGCGTCATGGAGGGGGTGGAGACCTACTCCGATCACCGGTACATCCGGTTTGACGTCTCCACCCAGACCTCGAGCGCGCCGGTCCGACAGGCCCCGAGTGGTCCGCGGTGGGCGCTGAAGCAGCTGGACCGGGAGCTTCTCCTGGAAGCCTCGATCGTGCAGGCCTGGGTGTCATCACCGGACAGGCCTGCCGACATCAATGACGAGGCGGAGTGGTTCCGGGAGGCCATGTCCAATGTGTGTGACATGGCAATGCCCCGGGTCCATCCTAGACGTGCTTCGCGCCAGGTGTACTGGTGGTCGCAAGAGCTGGAGGCTCTGCGCAGGGCGTGCGTAGCTGCGCGACGCCGGTACGCCAGGCACCGCAGGCTCCGTATCCGCCCTCCGCATACGGAAGCCATCCAGGCGGAGTTGTACGAGGGGTACAGAGCGGCGAAGACCGCCCTCCAAGCGGAGATCCTGCAGGCCAGGGCACTGGCCCGAGAGGAGATGCTGGAGACTCTCAACAGGGACCCGTGGGGGCGCCCATACAAAATGGTGCGGGAGAAACTCCGCCCATGGGCCCCCCCGCTGACGCAGAGTCTCCGGCCCCAGCTTGTGGGGGACGTGGTGAGCGCTCTGTTCCCTTCCAGAGGGGATCATACCCCTCCGCCCATGGCTCCGCCTTCTGCGGTGCCCGATGCGGACCACACCGACGACGACGATGCTCCAGAGGTGACTGAGGTAGAAATGAGAGTGGCGGTACGCAAGATGAGTGCGAAGAATACCGCCCCAGGACCCGACGGCATACCCGGAAAAGCCTGGGTCCTGGCCATGGGGGCTCTCGGGCCTCGACTAAGGGGGCTCCTAAGCGCATGCATGGAGAGGGGCCAGTTCCCACTTCGTTGGAAGACGGGGAAACTGGTCCTCATCAAGAAGCCGGGGCGCCCAGCGGACTCTCCGTCCGCGTATCGGCCCATTGTGCTGCTCGATGAGGTGGGCAAGCTCTTTAAAAGAGTCATTGCAGACCGCCTCGTCGGGCAGCTGGTGCGAGTGGGGCCGGATCTGGCGGAGAGCCAGTTCGGCTTCCGCAGGGGGCGCTCTACGGTAGACGCCATCATGCGCGTGCGGGCCCTCACGACGGGGGATGCTGTGGCCCGGGGTGGGGTCGTCTTGGCGGTGTCTCTAGACATCGCCAATGCCTTCAACACCCTGCCCTGGAGTTGCATCAGGGAGGCACTCCGGTATCACCGGATGCCGACCTACCTCTGTCGTGTGGTCGAGGCCTATCTGACGGACAGGGCCGTCATCTACCCCGGTCACCAAGGAGAGTGGAACCGGCAAGAGATGTCGTGCGGTGTCCCACAGGGTTCGGTCCTGGGGCCGCATCTGTGGGACATCGGATACGACTGGGTGCTGCGCGCCGACCTCCCTAGCGGCGTCAGCGTCGTTTGCTACGCTGACGACACGCTGGTCCTGGCGCAGGGGGGGTCGTACCAGGCGGCGGCCGACTTAGCGACACGCGGGGTTGCGACAATCGTAAATAGGATCCGGCAGCTGGGACTCGAGGTGGCCCTGCACAAGTCTGAGGCCATGGGTTTTCATGGTCCTCGGAATGCGCCACCGTCGGGTTCCCAGGTAATGGCGGGAGGGGTTCACATCGGTGTCGAGTCGACGAAGAAGTATCTGGGACTCGTCCTCGACAGCCGGTGGAATTTCGTCGAACATTTCCGACGTTTGGCTCCCAGACTGGACCGGGCCGGGGCTGCCTTAAAGCGGCTCCTGCCCAATCTGGGAGGTCCAAACGCCTCCTGCCGGAGGCTCTATGCGGGGATCGTGCGGTCCATGGCCCTTTACGGGGCACCGGTGTGGGCGCGTTCATTGAGGCTGCGGCCAGCCCGCCGGTTGAACGCGTCCCAGAGGGTCATGGCCATCCGGCTGGCCCGAGGATACCGCACGGTCTCCTGCGAGGCGGCGAGCCTCCTTGCCGGATTACCGCCATGGGATCTGGAGGCAAAGGTCCTCGCGCACATCTGGGAGTGGCGCGAGGAGGCGAAACGCCGGGGCTTAACTCCGATTCCGCAAGAAATCGCGGCACAGCGGACAGAGCTCCGGCGGGATCTCATGGCGTCATGGAGGGTGCGATTGTCGCAACCCCGCGCTGGGCACGCCACAATTGCGGCGATAAGACCCCTCTTTGAGGAGTGGCTTGAGAGGCGTCACGGCGTCCTCACCTTCCGCCTGACGCAGGTCCTCACCGGACACGGGTGCTTCGGGAGGTACCTGTTCAGGATAAGGCGGGAGGAAACACCCGGGTGTCACCATTGTGTGGATCGGCCTGAGGACACGGTGGAGCATACGGTGGAGGTCTGCCCGGCTTGGGCGGAGCAACGCCGTGTCCTCGTGGAGGCGATCGGCGGCGGTGATCTCTCGCGTCCGGCCCTGGTTCAGGCCATGGTACGGAGCGAGAGGAAATGGCAGGCCGTCACCTCCTTCTGCGAAGCGGTAATGCTCGCGAAGGAGGAAGCGGAACGCGTGAGGGAGAGGCAAATTTCGCGCCCTCACGCCCCTAACCGCCGCAGGAGGAGACGCCCGGGGCGGGAATCGCGAGCCGATTTCCGGCCACCGTAGGCGCGGGCTTGCGGACGGTGAGCAATGGGTAGCTCGCCGTCCGGTAAGGACCAAGCCCGGGTCGACGGCGCGTTGTGTTCCACGCGCGCCTCAAAGAGATGTCAGCAGAATTGACGGGGTCCGTGAGGGCCAATGCCTGCCGGGGGTTCGAAGAAAACCGATGGGGACATCGTGGCCCCCGGCAACAGGGCAACCGAAGGAACACGGGTGGGTTTTAGTCAGTAAGAGTCTGACACGCCCTCCCGCTCCACCCAGAGCGGGAGAAGTTATTTGATAATTTCCCACCCAAAAAAAAAAAAAAAAAGGTCCCGAACCCAGTATAGACTCCAGCTCTCACAAAGGTTTGAATCTGCCTGTAACCTATATACCATGTACTAAATTTGTACCTTTTTGAGAGAAATAAATTACTATTACTATTACTTCTATCACATACAATAATTTCAAGTTTTCCTTTATGGAAACTTCGGAGCCGGGAACGGTATTTTTTTCTAAAAAAAACTTTCTTATTTCCAAAATAGTTGGGCAAACGTCCGCATCATCTAAAACCATTCCAAATTTCAAGTTGATAGCATTAGTAGATCTTGAGATATCCAGCTGTGACAGACAGACTGAGTCGCACCATAAGGATCCTTTTTACCATTTTGGTACGGAACCCTAAAAAAACTGAATCATGTGGCATAAATTTGTAGTTTTTCGAGCATCATGGGAGTAGCACCAGGTGAAAACTGTGATCAATCGCTTTCGTTCTTACTGGTTAAAAAGCATACATGACATTTATTTCGTTTTTGCTGTAGAGAAATTAGCAAAACAAAGCAGAAGTATTTTACTGGTAAAAAGGAATAAATGCGTTTATGACCTTTTCTCAGAATAATTCATACCATTTTACTATTTAAATTGTAAAAATAAAAAAAACGTGTGGCACTCGGGGACTGCCGCGGTAAAGCTATTGCATAGCATTTGTAACCTCCATACTTCCTATTTGTCAACGCTACACTTGGGATGATGACGTGATGACATAAAACAAAAATTACGTTCCCATGACAACATCACGTTGTCATGGGAACTGTCATTACATGGTAGGCGGAGTGGGGGGTGTTAGGTTTTTTTCGTTACGGAATTTCTTGATTCGGTCGCCGCGCTCAAAGCCCGCGATAAAAGCTATGCAATAGCTTAAAAAAGCTCTAACCGTATTTATTGTTGTTTAACTGTTTAAAATGAAACGGATTAAGCCATAAGATTGTAGCCAAATGTGAGTAAATATCACTTTTACAAACTCATTATCTCTGCAGCCATTGGACATGCACAACACACATGAAATGCATGACATTGTTATTTTCGTGGTTTTTAATTTTTCTTTGCGTCATGTTTACAAACCGCAAATAAACGTATTTTCTTTCTTACACAGCATTTATTCGGTTTTACCATTAATTAGATAGTGTGTAAAAAATTACACTTATAACTGCATTTTTAACTCGATTTCATATAACACCGGCCAAGTGCGAGTCGGTCTCGCGCACTAAGGGTTCCGTACCATTAACTATAAGAACAGCAAAAAAATCATGTCTGTTGTATGGGAGCCCCCTTAAATATTAATTTTATTCTGTTTTTTAGTATTTGTTGTTATAGCGGCAACAGAAATACATCGTCTGTGAAAATTTCAACTGTCTAACTATCACGGTTTATGAGATACAGCCTGGTGACAGACGGATAGACAACGGAGTCTTAGTAATAGGGTCCCATTTTACCCTTTGGGTACGGAACCCTAAAAATGCATTTATCATGTTTTACCAGTAAGCAGACGATTTGTTCGAAAAAATTGCTTGACCTCATTATGTGTGTCATCTACGTATACTAATATATAAAGGGAGAGTGCGAATTTTATGAGTTTGTGTAAATGTGGAGGGTTTTCTCTAGAACTACTGCAAATTTTATGACCGCACTATATTCAAGTTTATCCGTTTTAACGAAAAACACGCAAGACCTACATAACATAACATAACATCACGCCTTGTTTCCCAGAAGGGTTGGGCAGAGGTGTCCCTGTAGCAGGTACACCCACATTTCGCCAGTTATGTTTAAGTCCCATGTAATAGGGGGCGAGCCTATTGCTATCAACCGGGCACAAATCCAGACTCCGGGCTGCTACTGAGAAATTTCAGTTTGAAAAACCCAATAACACTTTGCCCGATCCGGGAATCGAACCCAGGACCTCATGCTCAGCAGTAGTGCTTGCGATCACTAGACCAACGAGGCAGTTAACAACGAGGTAGTAGACACGCAAGACCTCTACTGCAAAAATTCGTGTAAACAAACTACTTTTTGTTTACACGAATTATAGTATATACGAACTAATGATACGTGTACCCAGGCTGGAAACATAATTTTTTGCTGGTTGAAACGCCATTTCTGTGTCAGGCCGAGAACTTTGCACCTCACCCTAGTACACCTCTGTCTAATGTGGATACATTTCGCAAGTTATGTTTAAGTCCCATGTAATAGGGGTCGAGTCTACTGCCATCAACCGGGTACAAATCTAGACTCCGGGCTGCTCCCGAGAAATTTCTAATGGAAAAACCCAATATCACTTTGCACGACTTGGTAACGAAACCAGGACTTCAAGCTCAGTAGTAGCGCTTGCGACCACTAGACCAACGAGTCTGTAGACTCACAAACAGTCAGATTAACACTGTACTGTAAAAGCTTTATCACTAATAGTTATCACAATCATCTTACATCATTGATATAGGGAACGCTTCGACCGTCGACAAAAAAGCGCGACTGCGCGACCTTTGGACCTTGAATCAGCACTCGGCCCGGCTCACGCACGGCCCAGTTAAAATAATTATTTGGTTGCATCTCACACGTATAGAACACAAAGAGTTTGTATAATAGTGTATGTTAAGACAAAGTAGTACAAAAGATGTAACATGTTGTTAATAAATCAGATTTTAATTTTAAATTCTTGTCTCATAACCCCTCACTGTGGCCAAGACACCTTTAGCTGATCAGTCTCATGAGTCTGTGGAACTGGCAGTGAGTGTACCCTTCCCGAACCTGGAATCCTGTCTACTATCCGTCTGTAACCTTAGGTCGCATGGTGCAGACATCCTGAACTTATTTATTTGTCACATACTGAGTATATGATAGGTTAGGGCTGTAGGTATTATAGGGCTTAGAGTCGTAGGGACTGTTAGGCTTGTAGGTCTTAGTAAGATCCTTTAACTTAACATAATATGTTTTCATGTATTATCACACCTTTAACATTATTGCGGCCTTACGTGACGTTTGTTAAGGGGGAAGCGTCAGGGTAGCCCGCGACAACTCCATAAGTTAGCAAAGGTGTCAAATGTCATGATTTCATGAAATCATGACATTTGATACCTTTATCTTCTTCTTAATCACTATTGCTGATTGTAATTATTATAATTGAGTAAAGCCATATTTGTTACGACCGTGAATCATATTTTAATCAACATAAAACCTGACACTGACCTGCAAAATGCAAAAAACGTATGAAAATTTGAATTTACCCTGAAGCTTCCCCCTTAAGGGTGGATGTACATTTTAAAATACATACATATTTTTGTATTTTGCAGATTATATAGGGTGGCGATTTAGTCACCTGCATTAGTCAAGGGGGTGATTCTATCTGTCATACTAAACAACTTTTGCTATCGAACTCATATTTAATTCGTGAAAAAATAAAAACAAATTAAGACTATTTCGATGCATGTACGATTTTTTTTTACGTATCTTTTTGTGTTTCTCAGCAAAAGTTGTTCAGTATGACAGGTAGAATCATCCCCTTGACGGATGCAGGTGACTAAATCGCCACCCTGTATTAAGTTGTGTGACTTTTATTTAGTCTATGCTAAATAAATGTATTTCCTGTCTTTCTCTACGCATTCAACTTGGTAAGTCGGAAGTCTTTAGCAATTACTGTTTGTTACAAACTCATTTATTACTTAGCGAGGACAACCGACCCGGGGTCATAACGATAACTTGTAGGTAGGTAGGTACAAACCTCCCGGTTGGCATCAAGATAAAGGGAATTTCTGCAGTCGAGAGTGCAGTGTGCATTGTGTTGTTGCATTGTAAAGACCTACTATTTCATCATGAACAAGCTGTTGATCGTCCTTCTGGCCGTGTGCCTTGTCAGTGTAAGTTTCAGTTAACTGTACTTTTGTTTTTGTTAAATTGTTTTTGTGGACACTCGGTTTTTGAATTGCGAATTAATTTGAGAACTTGTTAAATTTTACTTTAGTATTACTGAAGGTAATTCAAAGAAGACTGCGATTTTTTTTAGTTTTTAAACAGTCACAGAAAAAATAAAAAAGATCGCGGGAAACTTTAGCATTACTACATTAGGTGAAAGCACCTTAAGTAAAATTTTACAAGTTTTCAATTCAGAAACCTGGTGTTTGTCGCTGTGTTTGAGAGACTATAAGCGCTGTTCGAGTTCCATGCCAGTTACGTAAACCTGACAGAAATACCTTATCATAACAGTTAGCAAGGCCGTCTTAGGGCAAGCCCCTGGCATACAAGTGGCAAGTCCCTGGCCCCTGGGCACACAAAAATTTGGGGCACACAAAAATTTGGGGCACACAAAAAAAAATTGTCAATGACAAAAAAAAAAAAAAACAATTTTCTGCTATGATTTTGTATTTACTATGGGTAATTGGTACAAATCAAATATTATAAATAAACTAAAACGTTTATCATAGAAGTATAAGAAAAGTTTAAAAATCTTATCTGGTACCCGATTAATATTTCAATTTAGAAATGTTGACGGAACTATTTTATTTGTGAGTATTTATCTAAAAATAGAAGAAAAAAACGCTTTTGAGTGCAAGCGTTTAACCGGGCTTACGAGGCCCCTGTAAGGTCGGGGGCCCTGGGCACGGCCCCCTTGTGCCCTTATGGTAAAGACGGCTCTGACAGTTAGGTAATCAATATTTACTAAACTTCGAAATTGAGAAACCCTTATGGAACCCCCACTAAGTTTTTATCAAAATCCATCTTTCTGATGTGGGTATTAAATCCAGTGACTAACAGAGGGATGATATTCGTACTTCATCCACCAACCTAAGGGGTTCCACTAGTCGACGGTTTGAACTCGTTGCTGGCGTGGCTAATGTGCATGCTATTTAGTAAAGTTATTTATTTTTTCTTTATTATTTAATCTATATTCATTTATCTAGTTTTTTAGGGTTCCGTAGTAAACAAGGAACCCTTATAGTTTCGTCATGTCCGTCTGTCTGTCTGTCTATCCGCGGTCTAGCTCCGAGACCCTTAGTACTAGAAAGCTGTAGTTTGGCATAGATTATGGCATATTAATTACGTCGACAAAGTGGTAAAACAAAATTATGAAAAACATTTTTTTTTATTGTACCCAATCTCCCCTACACGTAAAGTGGGGATAATTTTTTTTTATCCCATGATTTGGGGTATCATTAGAAAGGTCCTTCAAAAACATTGTGAGTTTGGGAAAACCATTCTTGGATTCAGGGATCCGTTTGCGAAATATTAAGCTTTAAAGTGCTAATTTCTGTTAGAGTCAAGTGTCCCCCCCCCCCCTGCCAGCTAAATGGTTGGTTTCGGATGTGTGAAAAAAATCACAGTAGTAGGATAACCTACTACTATGATTTTTTTCTTAAATAACGAAATTAAAAGGAAAACTATCACAGCTATGAAGGCTTTACAAGTTAACGAATAATAATCGACTAAATTAACTTTGCAGTTGCAAAAACATGTTTTCCCATAAATTTCGTATGGGGGAGAACATGTTTATCAACTACAAAGTTAAGTTTGTTTTTGGGAAAAATTCATCCCAACTACGGAACCCATCATCATTGTGCGTCGTCCGATACGCACTTGGCCGGTTTTTCTATATATATTTATTTAGTGAAATAGACGATGATTTATAACGAAAACGAGCGCGTAAAATTTCATGAGCAGACTTTTGGGCGTATACATATTATGAAAAAATTGATGTATGTCTCTACTTAAAATAGAATTATTTAAATTTTTTAATAAATTATTTATCATTTTTACACTACATAAGTTATTTATTTACGCTCAAAGATGAGTTTAAATTAGTGTAGAAATATGGAAGTTTCGACACTCATAACTTCCAAATCAGTACTTTTTTCCAATTCTGCTTCCATATTCAGACTAGATAATGACAAGGCAAATTGATATAATTTTTAGTTTTGAACGAACGAACATCAATCACCATACTACGTTAGTATGAAAGAATGATCGACTTGGAATTTATGGGTGTAGCAACCTCTACTCTATCCAGTGCAAATTCTTTTAGCTGCTTATAGGTCTACTTATGTATTAGAGATTGATCATACAATACATACATACATAAACTCATGCCTTCTTCCCTTTTCCTTACATACTCATACATACTCCTTTTGCTTCATTTACGTTCAAACATCTAGTCATACACGCGCCGGTTGCGAGTCACACCTGACCTTTCTGAAGAACGTTACCAATTAGGTCACTATTGGTCCTTCTAGGGCGCTCTGTCCCGGCGTTTGATCTTACAATAGGTATATAGAATTTTATAGAGTCACATATACTACTTTTTTAAGAAGGCATAGCGTTGATCTCACAAGATGGCCTCATGAGCTAGTGAAGGTCACCAGAATTTGTTGGACGCGAAAAACACAAGACCGGTCGATTTGGCAATGCTTCGGGGACGCAATTTCCAGCAGTGGACGTCTTTCGGCTGAACTGAAGATGATGTCCTTGTTAAACAAAATTTTGTAGATCCATATTTGATTAACTCTTTTTCTTTATACAGACTCAGGCTTTCGTGAAACGCGATGCCCCCCCGGCTGACAACAAGAACTATCTAGAGACAATTCAAAAGCAGATTCAAGAATTTGGAAAGACTGTGAACGAACAATTCACCCACGCCTTCGACCCTGATGTAGTCAAGAAGAACTTCAATGAATTTGTTGACGGAGTTAGCAAAACGGTAAGAATTACAGAAGTTTTTCCTAGTTTTATGACCGTAATGTAAATGTTGTCGAACCAAAGATTTTCAACTTGGATAATAAATAACTAAATTGAAGAATTTTCAACTTGTATAATAAATAACTCACTAATCTCTTCTAAAACGATCGGAAAAGTTAAAAGTAATTTAGTTTTTCTTGGGAAATTGCTGAGATTCCATCCCTTTATTGCAAAATAATATTATATCTCGAAAGAATATCCTTAAACTGAAATAGTTATGGAGCTATTTTATTTGACTAAATCAACCAACGCCATACAGCATTATATTAATATGATGTCTGATATCGTTTCGTCAATTTTTTTTCTCTTAAAGACACCTAAAGGTTTGCAAGGAATTTAGTTTTTAAATGGATTATGGGTCGTATTATTGTGATTCCCGAGTAAAACTGCTTTTTGCTTCAGGGACTATTATAGTTCTAGCGATATCCTATTCAGGAGAGTTGTACTTTTTTAAACTAATTTTGTGTTTTTTATCTTTCTCAGATGAACGACATGAAAGCGGCGACACAACCCAAAGCAGCCTAAAAATAAGACTGAATCGTATGACAATGGAATTTATTCTTTATTGCTTATACTTTAGAGTTACAATCACAACATAAAATCATTTTCACTGGCTTTGAGGCCAGTAAACGCGACTCTGTATTACATTTTTCTTTTAGTCAAGATAATGACCCTAGTATGAAATAGATTTTATATCAAATTTACTGTTTTATTTTATTTTCCTTTTAAAATTTACCGATGGGGTTTGAGAATATTGCTGACAATAAACTTAATATTGTCAGACATTGGAAACGGATAAACCATAAGATTCTGCAGTTCACCTCGCTCGTCTTTTAAGAAACTAACACAGACTCCACTGGAAAAATACACACATTTCTTCTTATACATAGTTACAAGAAGAAATGTGTGTATTTTTCGAAAATATTACCATAACTACTTGACTTTTAGTAATTAGTTCCTACTACACTGTATGAACTAATCTGTACCCTAATTGCGTAACTTATTTTCGTGAACAATTTTGCCTAATTTGTTTCATTTTGACAGTTCAACAACATTCATTGCGTTATTTACGTTGTTGAGCAGATTTTGTTTTACAACTTATGAAGCAATGGATTAGCAATCTGTTTCAAATCGAAACAGATTGTGTACGTGTTACGCAATTAGGGTACTGGTTAATATGGATTGCATACTTAAAGAAAAAGGATCAAAACAATTATGACCCAAAATTATTTAGTTTGCTGAAAACGAGAAAAGTGACAGAAATAGACGACAATCGCGACAGTGAGTAATTGTCGCGTGTGTCATGTTAGCTTTGCGACAAGTTTCGTTAAATCTTTATCTACTTTTAAGAACACAATAGACGTGGATATATTTGGAAACCTGTTCCGCTTAGCTATTCCTAAAGAGCCATAAAAAACACAGAAAGAAATCGACACGCGTTTCATCTCTCAACGAGGCATCCTCAGGATGACGATTGACTTGTCGCAAAACCGAACACGGCGTATTGCCACACCGAGCGCTGTTAACTATCTACTTTTTAGAGTAAGTTAAAACAGTAAAAATCTTGTACTGTGGAAATAGTCACGCTGTATTGGCTATTCTTGACCTGCGGTCCTGACCAACCACAATTCCTCTTAAATTAGCGTGGATACTTCCACATTTTACAAAAAGAGGTATTGTTTATAAGTGTTATTTTGATTTTTGTATCTCATTTTATGCTGCACTAGTTGGTGTCACCACGTCAACGCCGGCTGTTGCTCAAAACCAGCGCTGTGGCTCTGTCTCGCATAGAGTCACAGCATTATGCTGAGTGATGGCAGGTTTGCATAGATGAGACGCATATTTTCCACCAACTTGTTCTTTTTGTGTTTGGGTTTTTTCTTTGCGTCATGTTTTACTGTAAATAACCGTATTTTATTTCTTCTAAGTAAAGTTAAGGTACCACATACAGGCAAAATCATAGCTTTGTTGTTACAATTTGCATGTTTCATGTTATCTCTAATGATATGAGCCTATGCGAAACTACTTATAAATTTATCGCAATATTGATAACCATTCATTGAACTCTTATCATGTATTGATAAACAAGGTCTTCGTAGGCTTAAGGTCAAACTTGATAGTTATGATATCTAATAAATAGAAATTATTTATCATAATTTATATAACTTAGATACCGGTTCTGAAGCTACGCAATATCTTCTCGTCTTACATACCGCAGTGTCTCAAGACGAAATTCTTTGACCGGTGCGTGTTGCCAGTGATGGCCTTGGGCACTAAAACGTGGTCGGTCACAATGAGCCTTATTTGAAGGCTAAAAGTCACCCAAAGGGCAGTGGAGGTGGATGCTAGGAGTTTCGCTACATGATCGAATCAGAAATTAAGTGATCCGCAGGAGAACCAAGGTAGCCGACATAGCCCAAAGATTTTTTTAATTTTTTTTTCTGTATTAGTAAGAATTGACGTTATTAGTAATTGATTACAATCTAGCCTAATAGATAAGTAATTTAATTCTAACTGAACATTTTACGAGATAGATTATGTTATATCTAAGAATAGTGTCAATTTGCACTTTTACACAAGGTCGATTTCGTAGCACTTAATTAGGGTCTGATAATTGATAAAACACTTTGTTCTTGTGTTATATATATAGCACAGCATTGTTACTATTTATTATTAATTCACTATTTACACACTACACTAACTCAAATGGTTGGCCCGAAGAATTGCCAAACATAAGTGGCAATGGGCAGGGCAAGTAGGTCGCCGAACAGATGGCCGATGGGGTCGAAAGGTTCTGGAGTGGCGACCGCGTACGTAGCGTTGGAGAGCCTCCCACAAGCTGGACCGATGACCTTGTGAAGGCCGCAGGAATCCGCTGGATACGGGAAGCATAGAACCGGTCGAAGTGGTGGTGCTTGGGGGAGGCCTATGTTCAGCTGTGGACGTTTGATATGATGATGATGATAAGATACCTGTTCTCATGATTGTACTTTGAATTTTAGTTTCATACGATTCCACCACGGGAACATATTACCGAGAAAAAAAATCCTATCCCCAGGTCATGGTCAAGCCGTGAAAAAGTGACAGATATTAAGTTTGCGTTATATTTACGGTCAATGGGAAAAGTTATCATAACAATCTTGGTGGACTGATAGGTGATTTTAGACTGTTGTTAAAAGAAGTTAAGATGGTGTAGCGTTGCCGATCTGCGCCTGAATTATGTGATGATAGGCATTTTCAATAGTTACCCGTCATAGTCCAATAAAACCACACACAATCAATCTGCCTAGCCTTTTCCCTACTATGTTGGGGTCAGCTTCCAGTCTAACCGGATGCAGCTGAATACCCAGTACTTTACATGGAGCGACTGCCTATCTGACCTTCACAACCCAGTAACTGGGTAATGCGATTACCCCTTGGTAAGACTGGTTGTCAGACTTTCGGAGCTTCTGACAACCGGTAACGACTGTCAAAGGCTCATGGATGACAGCCGGGACCAACGGTTTAACGTGCTGTCTGAAACACGGAGGAGTCTCGGTATGTAAAGATGATCACCCATCCAAGGACCAACCCCGGTAAGCATAGCTTAACCTGATGGATTGACCCGTTATGTATATTGTAAGTATACAGAAGCACAGTCGTATTTCTGTTGAGTTCGTATAAAGAGGCACTTTCTGGATTCCTCTATATAAAGGAAATTTTAAATTTGAAAATCTTTGTACCTATGAAAAAAAATCCTGGATGCAGGAAGTGTGATCAGAATTTTACTACCCGCATAGCCATTAGCGCCTCTGTTTGAAATGGGATTTTTGATGAATGATTGATAGTTTTCTCATAATTGACTGTTGATGAAGAATTATATTTGGTTTCTATATCCATAATCTTAATATTATTATAAAATTTTTCTGTACGTGTGTATGCCACTGAACTCCTAACTGGCTGCACCGATTGTGATGATTTTTTTTGTGTGTGTTTAAGTGGGGTTCCTTGGCGGTTTAGATTCACAATTGGACCCAAGAAAGTATAAGACGTTATTCTGTTCACGACACATTGTGCCCAATTTCTGAGCGATGTAAAATTCCGGTATTATACCTAGTTGTGATCTTTCATCGTTCCATCGAGAGCTTCAAGTGAATGCGTAAATTGATACTGTCACCGATGCTGAGATGGTACAAATAACCTCTGTCTATGTAATGGTTTCGAAATGATAGTAAGCTCTTACCAGATATTGATATTATCTAGGAACTTTAATCAATGAAATATAAAACGGTTATTGCCTCGCAATTAACATCAAACCAGCCAGCCAGTCGACGAAACCATTCACTAAGTCAGGAAGGTATGGTAATTATTGTTTTATCACCTTAAATTTATTAAGAGAGCAAAGGTGGCCCACTGATAACGGCCACGACTTATGAGTTGTAGGTCGTAGTTTCGAACCCAGACAGTCACTTTACTTTATGTAAATTATTTCGTCACCACTAGTCTCAAAACGGTGAAGGAAAACGTTGAGGGGAAACAAGCATGTCCTACAACCGAAAATTCGAAGACGTGTGACATCATAACATGGGCCCACGTGGTAGATAAGGTACGGCCCACGGTCTCATCGAGAGGAGGCCTGTATCCCAGCAGTGGGAATATTATAGGCTGATTACAATGATTATGATATGCATGTCATAAAACGAGAAGGTCTATTTGTCTACGTAACAGTTAGATAGATTCAACCTTAATGGGAATTGTTTATCAAAAGCGTTGAAGCAATCACGAAGTCGACTATACCCATAAAACTAAGCCTTGTTGTTCCAATAATCACAGGAAGTTATGGGCAACACCTCCAAGGGAATGTTTTTCTATTAAAATTCTGAAAGTCTTGCTCATAATATAAACGCTAAAACCTTGTATCATTTTTACAGCAGCACAGAAACCATCAAGAACAGCTTGATTAAAAAATCGAGCCAGTTTTAAAATAAAAAGTACTTTATCTACTCTCATAGCGTAATATTCGAATTATAAACTTCAAAACGAGTTTATATTGACATACTTTATAAACACAATACCGAAATTTAAAAATAGAATCATATTATAACACTTTTTCAGTAACAAAATAGGATGCTATAAAACATTTTTGTTTTCTATTACGATACAGGGCTAATCCAAGGAGTTAATTTCACCAAAGAGTTTCCATCAACTTTTGAAGTGGAACGTTTAAGTGGGGGATAGCAGCACCCGCTGTGTAGCGCATGTGCGGTGATGTGCTAGTGCAGGCGACGTTCATATGTTTTGTAAGTAGTACTGAATTTCGTGGGATTTTTAAATCTATTCTTGATCTTTAACTTTGATCTTTTATTTAGTACTAGGCTCAATTCCAATGTATGAGAGTAGGTAAAGTAGTGTATGGAACTGCACATAACTAGGTAATGAGGGGTATTAAAACATTTATTATGCATAATGAGGGGTATTAAAACATTCGTGTGATACTATGAAAAAACCTCGCCTACGGCTCGGTTTTTAAACACACACTCGTGTTTTAATACCCCTCATTATGCAACAGTTTCATAAACTACTATTATCGCACAATATTTAGTGCACTAAAATTACCTATAGAGCCTATATCAGTGATAATGTTTCGATAGTAGAAAAATAACTCGTCTGCTCGATCGCCAGCGGCTCTTTTCGAACTAATAGAATATTCTCTCTGGCTCAACTTGGTTCTGCAGATGGTTTTAATATGCATGGAGCCCAGCTGCCGATAAGCCGTCCTTACAAAGCCTGACCTGATCCTATTTGAGCGTCTTGGGCCGTCTACCCGTAAGATTTTCTCAGATTTACACCAGATTTTCTCTTCGTAAATTCTACGAAATATAGGTATGGTTGCATATTTTTATATTGCTTAGAACTAAATCAATTGTATTATATTTGAGTAGCTCAGACAACTTGATGCTTTTAAATGATTTTATAAGCTCGATGTTTTGTATAATACTATATACCTCCGAGCCTCGGATACCAGTTAAATTTTCAAACCGTTATTATGTACTTGACGCAAAAACCTTTATTTTCTGCTTCGCCCGAATAAACCGGTTTTGGAGAAGTCTTTACATAAAGGTTTTTTCGGATAAAACGGTTTAGAGCAATATTAACCGGTATTTTGTTTGGGTGTTAATTCAGCGCGGTATCCTCACAAGTAGTCACTAGTTGCAATACGTTTACCGATACGCCGCTCGTCGAATAAACCGGTCAGTTTAGGTCGAGCTAAAGTTCTTAAAATGTTCACAGTCTTAAGAAAAGTTCGGAGCAAAACCGAAATAAACCGGTATTAACCGGTACTTTTTGAACCGGTGCCGAGCCTTGTGTACCTCTGTAGTTCAAAATATGTTTAAATAGGTAGCTAAATATTTTGTATTTTTTTTGTAATCCGCAATATTCAAGTAGGAAACGTTGCATTTAAGTCCATTCATTATTAAATATAAGTAATTTACATACAAATGAGGTTAAACACCACTCATACAACCTAGTAGAAGAGACATCAGGTCAAATCCATGATACCTTCGATCATTGTCAGAGCAGCTCGCTGAAATCATCCGACAGAGACGTATAACACAAGCACAGGTGCGGAAACTCCTGAACAAACATTTGTCTAAGTTGACTTGAGACCACCCAACTTTGCCGTCAGCTAACACAATAATAAACCATATCTCTACGCAACAAGACATAATGTCTGTTTCACGAATGCAGTAATAACTTTGCCGAAAAGTCCGTCGCATAGTTCTATGGTGGAACAAATAAGTCATACTGAGATAACTTGTAAAAGCTTATTAGAACAAATACAGGGAGCAGGTGGTACAGGGGTGGTATAATGGTAATTTAATAGTGCTCTCAAATCTACTAACTTTGTAATAAGGTTTTAACTGTGTAAGTTAATTTAAATTTTGATACCTTGTACTTATTTGTATGAAAAGCTTTTAGTACGGAGTGAAATTAGTTTAGCACTTGTCATTAGTGATGGTGGACTAGTGGTATCGGCCGTGACTTACGAGTTGTAGGTTCTGAGTTCGATCCCAGGCGCCTCACTTTACTTTGTCTATTTAGTTCATCACCACTGCTCTCAAAATGGTAAAGGAAAACATCGTGAGGAAACCGCAAGATCTAGAACCAAAAAATTCGAAGACATGTGACATCCACCAACCCGCACTGGGCCCGCGTGTTGGATGGCCCACTCCCTCTCACAGAGCGGAGGGCTGTGTCCCAGCAGTAGGAACCTTATAGGGCTGATTATACCATCATATACGTCACAAAACTATTTTTGCAAGGCGTTTCTTTTGCTATCTTGGTGGCTACTTATACAATAAAATGCATAAGGTCTTATATGTCTTTGGTCTCACGAAAAATAAATGCAAAAAGAGGCTAACTGATTGGCTACAAAAATTAAACTATAATGATACTGGAAAACATCCTTATAATGACCTAAACACACAATCACACACTCTCTCACCCACACACACACCCCCACACCCACACAATCACCCATACTACACATCTACTAACATTCGTCTCGCATCTTTTAGTCAGCACGCTTAGTACATGATATATAAAAAACGTGTGGCACTCGGGGACTGCCGCGGTAAAGCTATTGCATAGCATTTGTAACCTCCATACTTCCTATTTGTCAACGCTACATTTGGGATGATGACGGATGATGACATAAAACAAAAATTACGTTCCCATGACAACATCACGTTGGCATGGGAACCGTCATTACATGGTAGGCGGAGTGTTAGGTTTTATTTTCGTTACGTTACGGAATTTCTTGATTCAGTCGCCGCGCTCAAACCCCGCGATAAAAACTATGCAATAGCTTAAAAATGAAAATGTAAAGGGGTGGGATCCTGGTGTCCTGAAACACAGGCCATAAGCCTAGCTTAGGCACCAGTCTCCCACAACATGTACTCATCTGAATTGTGTATCTTTGTCAAATCTGACCAATGTAAAATAATGTATGTATATTGTAGTTTAGAAATAAAGTGATTGATGCATTAACGACTACTGAAATGATAGCTATTTTCGGTACGTTTCAGTTGGTCGGTAACAAAAATCAATCAGTGCAAAAATGAAACCAAAGAAGATTTTCTTTTTATTACGTAACTGTAACACGTAAATTGCGATTAAATTGAAGCGAAATATTATTAAGCTATTGCATAGCTTTTATCGCGGGCTTTGAGCGCGGCGACCGAATCAAGAAATTCCGTAACGTAACGAAAATAAAACCTAACTCCCCCACTCCGCCTACCATGTAATGACGGTTCCCATGACAACGTGATGTTGTCATGGGAACGTAATTTTTGTTTTATGTCATCACGTCATCATCCCAAGTGTAGCGTTGACAAATAGGAAGTATGGAGGTTACAAATGCTATGCCATAGCTTTACCGCGGCAGTCCCCGAGTGCCACACGTTTCTTTTTGTTGTAATAAAAGCCCACTCTGATTTCGTAAAGTAAGTTCATGGATTCATTTAACAATAAAAAAGTCCATTGCAATTTGTGGAACATCTTCGTAAATACTAAGTTGCTAAAACAGCGTTGCAGAATTCTTATTTCATGAGAACATGAAGTCATTCAAATGCACATCCTTATGAAATTTTCATACAAATAGTTTCTAAGATTATCATATAGATGGATGGTATTTCAAGATGGTTAGTGTTAGGTACTACACTTTTGTATGTAAGAACCAAGCGTTTTATAAAGTTCTAAGAAGATATTATTTAAATACGACGCTTATCTTTATTACGAAAGGTGCATGAAAATGTTTCAAAAAGCTTTCAAGTGAAAATTTGAACAGTTTTACTGTTCAACTGCTTTAAATAAAATTACATTTCATGTTAATTTCAGAAAATTATTGAATTGAAAATGAAAATTCACACAGAAGATAATTTTCTAACTAAGTGTATAAATGGAGTTTTCTTTTCATTATAACCTGTTGAACAGAGAGGAACTCGTGGCTAAGTAATAACAGCCGCACGGGTCAATCTTTCAGGTTAAGTTACGCTTGCCGGGGTTGGTCCGTGGATGGGTGACCATCTTTAATACCGAGACTCCTCCATGCCACGGAAAGCACGTTAAGCTGTTGGTCCCGGCTGTCATTCGTGGATCTTTGACAGTCATTACGAATCGTTAGACACCCGAAAGTCTGACAACCAGTCTTACCAAGGGGTATCGTATTACCTACCCTTACTGGGTTGTGGAGGTTAGATAGGAAGTCGCTCCATGTAAAATACTGGTACCTATTCAGCTGCACCTGGTTAGAGTGGAAGCCGACCACAACATAGTTGGGAAAAGGCTAGGCAGATTGATTTATAACCTGTTGAACTAAAAATGTTGAACTCATCAAGGCATCACGTTACCGGGCGTTTTCTCGCGAAGTTTTTTGTATGTAATGTTTATTTTTTCAACACCTTCTAATTATAAAACACCACAGCGCGGTGTTTTACCTTCAAAACGTTGTTTTTATATCGAAAATCTTATTCTGTTGTACAATTTTCAACATAATAATATTAAGGTGTTGTGTAGCGAGAATTCTGCTTACATTTCAGACATAGTTCTTGTGGGTAAATGTGATACACGTGGTGTACTGCATGCATGAAGTATTTCAATTTCAGGTCACATCTCACCTTGGTTTAATGTAGGTACCCTTTGAAGCTATGACGCAATCATGGAATTATTCTAAGGATTGCAGATGAGGATGTGACAATGAAGATATTAGTGAAAGTTTCAAATTGTTTGTACAGAGAAAATGTTTGACAAAACCTGTATTAATTATGTCCTTTATGTATCAAAATTCACAATTATCAACACAAGAGACTAATCCGACTAATCATTTTATTTTTAAATGTTCAAAGATTCCATACCCTCTTTTCAACGGATTAAAAAAGATAGAAATAATGTAAAAATTTCTAGGATGGAAAGGAAAACGATCTTTAATTTCAAACTGATGTGTATGTTGTAAATATGTACACATTATATTGTTACAAGATTAAATATTTCTGTAATAGTACATTACTGCCGCGGTCTATAATGACTACTTTGCTGGTCGCGCTGATGACGGTCGACAGCGCAGCGTAGCGCAGCTCCAGGCCGACACAGTGCGGTCAGCGTGCAGCAGTTGATGGACGAGCTGAGATAAAGGCCGAGGCCGTAGGTCGAGGCCTTTACAGCGAGGACAGCAAGGGCTGCAATGATGGCCAAGCTGGAAGGCCTAGAGCGTAGCTAGGCTAGCTCGAGGCAATCATAGCGTGACCAGCGAAGCAGTCATAGTGGGCCAAGGCTTGTATAGTGCTTTACTCAAAAATGCAAGTACCTAATCTAAATAAAACCAGCAAGTAATTTCAATAAAATATACATATATTAATTAACTAGAAATTTAATTAAAATGACAATTATGAAAAGTACAGTTACTAAAATTCAACACCGACTTTCCCGGTTTGATATTACTAATAGTTTGCGATAATTTTAATGCGGTGTTTGACTGCTGTATTATTTCTTCATTTATTATTACGCAAAAAACTCACTAAATAAAAATAAAATTTTCGCTGAACCGCGCTTTTGTTACTTCTTTGTTTTTTTTTTTTTAACAATGGTAGTTGGAACTATACAGCCAAATATGGAATAAAATCTTTTTGTAACTATCTCTATAAATACAAACAGCTGTGTTTTTAAATAAAATCTTTTTGCATTTGATTTTTTAAAACGTTGAAACGTCAAAATAGCGGCCGTCAAAACTTTGCCGGCCGCTCCTTGAAACAGAACGGCAAGGTCGACTTTGCTCAAACAAGGTTGTCAAAATAATGACCACATTACATGCATTTTTGAGTAAAAACGTGTATGTTTCGACTGAGCATTGTGTTGAGCTGGTTCAAACCCATTATCATCGGAATTATCAACCCGTCTATTGCTGAAATTGGTCTATAGGCCGTTACGAACAAACGGTCGTGGGGAATATTGCCATAATCACGACAGTTGGCAGGCGAATTGGTGACCACGTAATGATGTTATTATTACAACTGAGGTGCTTATTGTTGTAGTTATGTATTAAGAGAACTTATCAACACTTGCGCAAGTAGCTGTATCTGGAAACATAATTTTGTTTTCTAACGCAAGCAGTACAACATAACTGAACATCACGCCTGTTTTCACTGTAGGCTTAGGCGGAGATGTTGTGGGGTGCTTGGACAGGAAACCTCCCCGTGTGCCTGGGGGCTGGAGTTCCCTTATGGATGCGTCCGGGGGGAAGGCCAGTCTCCGGGACGGTGCACCCTGGGGTACGGACAATGACTCCCCAGTTAGGGGTCTCGTTGTCCGTATGCCAATATCCTGTCGGTGGAACGCTCTAACGGGTACTCACTAGGGAGCACTCGTTGAGCAGCGTTTAGAGGAGGAGCGGGCTCGGCGTGCACTAACCCTGCCGTCGGGCGGGCAGGAGGAAGTCTTTTCTCCTGTCACCGCTGGTCTCGTAGCCCCGAAGAGTGTCAAGGTCATGTCTCTGGCATTTGACGGGGGTCGAGGGTCTTGGCTTAATCGCCCGGGCCGCGAGGTAGAAAACCTCTATAAAAAATCACCCCAAACCTCCAAGCGGCGGCGCACCGTGAGGGAGGTTGTTAGCTTGACTAATGGGTAGCTTAATTAGTCATTAGTGCGAACCACTATTTTTTGAGACAATATAAAGTTAATAACTCGTGGGAACAAATATGGATATAAAGAATAAAACAAAACAACACAACAAAAAGGTGGAGAGTGATGCGGGGTCGGAGTCCGACGCTGCATCTGGCGCGGAGGGCTCTAGCCAGAGCTCGGGGCGCGAAGTGGTGGGGGCTGACGGAATAATCCGAAAATTATTCCGGAAGCGCCCCAATTCAGGAGATGGTGAGTGGTCCTCCGCCGACGACAGGCGGAAGATCCACACCAGCCGGCGGGGCAAAGCCCGGGCAAAACTTAAAGGTGTGGGTAGAGGGCTCACCACCAAGGAGGGTGGTAAGTCGAGCCAGGCCGGCCCAGACCAACTGGCCCAGCGAGCTGAGAGGCTCGCCACGGCGGGGCGCCACACTGGAGGGACCAGTAGCGAGCAGGTCCTCTCAGAGGCTTCGGGTGGTGAGCCGGACGTTGCTGGCGGCGCCAATCCGGGACAGGAAGCCAGGTTTGCGGAGGTCGTGGCAGCCGCGATCAGGGCTGTGGCCTTGAAGAGGATCCAATCCTCTAAGGACAAGGCCATACCCGCGGCCACGGCCTCTATTCTGGCGGCAGCGAAGGAGCTGCACTTTGGGCCTCCGTCGGACGGGATGTCCGAGATGCGGGCGGAGGTCGCAAAGTTGACTGCCGCCATGGAGCTTCTCCGAAAGGAGAACGAGAAGCTCCGAGCGGACCTGGCTGGGCTGCGAGCAGCCGGCCCCCGGGAGGTACCGCAGGTAGGGGAGCGGCAGAGGCAGGGGCCCGTGCCCGTACCTGCAGAGGACCGGGTTCTGGCCCTGGTGCGGCAAGAGATGGCCGCCCTGCGGAGCAGGTTCTCCGCCCTAGAGGCTATTGTCCTGCGTCCCCCGCTAGCGGCAAGCCAGCCGGCCTTAGACCAGCGGAAGGCGGCATCGTATGCCGCCGCCGCATCTGCCGCGGCCAAGCCAGGCCAAGGCAGGCAGGGGCAAGCCAAGGGCGGAGCAGCTGCGCAGGCGGCCAAGGCCCCGGCCCTGACGGTGAGGGCTCCGGCCCAGGCGGCGGCGAAACGGACGCCTCCGCCTCCTAAATCTTCTCCTCCGGCCGACGCCGGATGGCAAGTAGCCGGGGAGAAGAAGAAGGCCGGTAAGGCGGCAAGGGCGGCCAAAAGGAAGGTGAGGCGGCAACGGCGCAAGGAGCGAAGCGTCGCGGCTAGGCTCCGCGCCCCGAAGACCACAGCTGTGGTGGTCACACTGCAGCCGGAAGCGGAGAAAAGGGGCGTGTCCTACCAGCACGTGTTCGCGACGGTGGATAAGGTTATGAACCTGGAGGAGATCGGCGCCGCCAGGGGCATAAAAATTAAGATCACGGCAACCGGGGCCCGGATGCTGGAGGTCCCTGGTGCGGCCAGTGGCCCGGCCGCTGACGCTCTGGCCGAAAAGCTCCGGGCTGCCCTAAATGCGGACGAGGCCCGAGTCTCCAGGCCCACCAAGTGCGCTGACTTGCGCATTCAGGGCCTGGACGACTCCGTGACGGAGGCAAAGGTGGTGGCCGCCGTCGCTAAGGCTGGAGGGTGCTCTGTCGAGCAGATCAAGGCAGGCACCATCCATGCTGATCATACGGGGATGCAAACCATTAGGGTGAGCTGCCCCGTGACGGCGGCCAAAAAGATAGCCGGGGAGGGCCAAAGGCTCTTGGTGGGCTGGGTTTCGGCGCAGGTCAAATTGCTGGAGCCCAGACCTCTGAGGTGCTTCCGTTGCCAGGTGGGCAACCACGTGGGGGTCAAGTGCACCTCGGAGGTAGACCGCAGCAACCTCTGCTTTCGCTGTGGTCAGCCCGGTCACAAGGCCGGCTCGTGTAACGCCACGCCGCACTGTGTCGTATGTGCGGCGGCTGGCAAGCCGGCCGATCACCGGGCTGGGAGCAGGGCCTGCGCTCCACCCGCCGAGGCCAGAGGCAGGGGCAAGCGCTCCGCCACCACCACCGTCACCGCCGCAGCCGCCGCCACTTCCACCGGGGTCGCTGCCGTGTCCACCGTCGTCGTTGCCGCCGCCGTTGCCGCCGCAGCAGGGCCCTCGCAGGGGGCTCGGGGGGAGGAGGGGGCTGACATGGAATGCCAGTAACGGCCCCATTACGCCTCCTCCAGGCGAACATCAACCACTGCGCCGCCGCTCAGGATCTGTTGCTCCAGAGCATGGCGCAGTGGTCGATTAACATCGCCGTGGTCGCTGAGCCGTACTTTGTCCCGCCCAGGGATGACTGGGTGGAGGACCTGAGCGGCTCAGTGACCCTCATTTCGTCGGCCGCCGCCGGTACTCCGTCCCTCGAGTCGGTCAAGAGAGGACGGGGTTGCGTTGCAGCACGGTTCGGGGAGATTGTCGTGGTGGGTGTTTACTTCTCCCCGAACCGAACTCTTGCCGAGTTCCACAACTCCCTTGCGGAGTTAAGAGTCGTCGTCGTCGGGTTTGGTTCCCTCCCCGTGCTCGTACTCGGGGACTTCAATGCCAAGAATCTGGCTTGGGGTTCCCGGTATACGGACACACGGGGTAGGATGGTGGAGGACTGGGCTCTGGAGACAGGCCTGGTCGTCCTAAACCGGGGTTCTGTCCCCACGTGTGTGCGGATGCGGGGTGAATCGGTGGTGGACATTTATTTATTTATTTATTTAATACTTTAAGCACGTACATGTACAGAGGCGGACTTAATGCCATAGGCATTTTCTACCGCAGCTGGACCGGGAGCTTCTCCTGGAAGCCTCGATCGTGCAGGCCTGGGTGTCATCACCGGACAGGCCTGCCGACATCAACGACGAGGCGGAGTGGTTCCGGGAGGCCATGTCCAATGTGTGTGACATGGCAATGCCCCGGGTCCATCCTAGACATGCTTCGCGCCAGGTGTACTGGTGGTCGCAAGAGCTGGAGGCTCTGCGCAGGGCGTGCGTAGCTGCGCGACGCCGGTACGCCAGGCACCGCAGGCTCCGTATCCGCCCTTCGGATACGGAAGCCATCCAGGCGGAGCTGTACGAGGGGTACAGAGCGGCAAAGACCGCCCTCCAAGCGGAGATCCTGCAGGCCAGGGCACTGGCCCGAGAGGAGATGCTGGAGACTCTGAACAGAGACCCGTGGGGACGCCCATACAAGATGGTGCGGGAGAAACTCCGCCCATGGGCTCCCCCGCTGACGCAGAGTCTCCGGCCCCAGCTTGTGGCGGATGTGGTGAGCGCTCTGTTCCCTTCTAGAGGGGATCATACCCCTCCGCCCATGGCTCCGCCTACTGCGGTGCCCGATGCGGACCACACCGACGACGACGATGCTCCAGAGGTGACTGAGGTAGAAATGAGAGTGGCGGTACGCAAAATGAGTGCGAAGAATACCGCCCCAGGACCCGACGGCATACCTGGAAAAGCCTGGGTCCTGGCCATGGGGGCTCTCGGGCCTCGACTAAGGGGGCTCCTAAGCGCATGCATGGAGAGGGGCCAGTTCCCACTTCGTTGGAAGACGGGGAAACTGGTCCTCATCAAGAAGCCGGGGCGCCCAGCGGACTCTCCGTCCGCTTATCGGCCCATTGTGCTGCTCGATGAGGTGGGCAAGCTCTTTGAAAGAGTCATTGCGGACCGCCTTGTCGGGCAGCTGGTGCGAGTGGGGCCGGATCTGGCGGAGAGCCAGTTCGGCTTCCGCAGGGGGCGCTCTACGGTGGACGCCATCATGCGCGTGCGGGCCCTCACGACGGGGGATGCTGTGGCCCGGGGTGGGGTCGTCTTGGCGGTGTCTCTAGACATCGCCAATGCCTTCAACACCCTGCCCTGGAGTTGCATCAGGGAGGCACTCCGGTTTCACCGGATGCCGACCTACCTCTGTCGTGTGGTCGAGGCCTATCTGACGGACAGGGCCGTCATCTACCCCGGTCACCAAGGAGAGTGGAACCGGCAAGAGATGTCGTGCGGTGTCCCACAGGGTTCGGTCCTGGGGCCGCATCTGTGGGACATCGGATACGACTGGGTGCTGCGCGCCGACCTCCCTAGCGGCGTCAGCGTCGTTTGTTACGCTGACGACACGCTAGTCCTGGCGCAGGGGAGGTCGTACCAGGCGGCGGCCGATTTAGCGACACGCGGGGTTGCGACAATCGTTGACAGGATCCGGCAGCTGGGACTCGAGGTGGCCCTGCACAAGTCTGAGGCCATGGGTTTTCATGGTCCTCGGAATGCGCCACCGTCGGGTTCCCAGGTAATGGCGGGAGGGGTTCACATCGGTGTCGAGTCGACGATGAAGTATCTGGGACTCGTCCTCGACAGCCGGTGGAATTTCGTCGAACACTTCCGACGTTTGGCTCCCAGACTGGACCGGGCCGGGGCTGCCTTGAAGCGGCTCCTGCCCAATCTGGGAGGTCCAAACGCCTCCTGCCGGAGGCTCTACGCGGGGATCGTGCGGTCCATGGCCCTTTACGGGGCACCGGTGTGGGCGCGTTCATTGAGGCTGCGGCCAGCCCGCCGGTTGAACGCGTCCCAGAGGGTCATGGCCATCCGGCTGGCCCGAGGATACCGCACGGTCTCCTGCGAGGCGGCGAGCCTCCTTGCCGGATTACCGCCATGGGATCTGGAGGCAAAGGTCCTCGCGCACATCTGGGAGTGGCGCGAGGAGGCGAAACGCCGGGGCTTAACTCCGATGCCGCAAGAAATCGCGGCACAGCGGACAGAGCTCCGGCGGGATCTCATGGCGTCATGGAGGGTGCGATTGTCGCAACCCCGCGCTGGGCACGCCACAATTGCGGCGATAAGACCCCTCTTTGAGGAGTGGCTTGAGAGACGCCACGGCGTCCTCACCTTCCGCCTGACGCAGGTCCTCACCGGACACGGCTGCTTCGGGAGGTTCCTGTTTAGGATAAGGCGGGAGGAAACACCCGGGTGTCACCATTGTGTGGATCGGCCTGAGGACACGGTGGAGCATACGGTGGAGGTCTGCCCAGCTTGGGCGGAGCAACGCCGTGTCCTCGTAGAGGCGATTGGCGGCGGTGATCTCTCGCGTCCGGCCCTGGTTCAGGCCATGGTACGGAGCGAGAGGAAATGGCAGGCCGTCACCTCCTTTTGCGAAGCGGTAATGCTCGCGAAGGAGGAGGCGGAACGCGTGAGGGAAAGGCAAATTTCGCGCCCTCACGCCCCTAACCGCCGCAGGAGGAGACGCCCGGGGCGGGAATCGCGAGCCGATTTCCGGCCACCGTAGGCGCGGGCTTGCGGACGGTGAGCAATGGGTAGCTCGCCGTCCGATAAGGACCAAGCCCGGGTCGACGGCGCGTTGTGTTCCACGCGCGCCTCAAAGAGATGTCAGCAGAATTGACGGGGTCCGTTAGGGCCAATGCCCGCCGGGGGTTCGAAGAAAACCGATAGGGAAATCGTGGCCCCCGGCAACAGGGCAACCGAAGGAACACGGGTGGGTTTTAGTCAGTAAGAGTCTGACACGCCCTCCCGCTCCACCCAGAGCGGGAGAAGTTATTTGATAATTTCCCACCCAAAAAAAAAAAAAAAAAAGGCGGAGATGTTGTGTTATTTTTAAGTAAGTAATAGAGAACAAATAAAAATACACTCGAAAATAATTAATGACAAAAACAAAACACAACTTAAATAAGATTTCTATCCCGCAATTACCAAAGTCACCCCAAAAAGTAATTTCCCATCTTATCGACACACTGAACTACTTAAAGCTGAAAGCAGACCACGTTTTAGATGAAACTGAACTCATTAACGACCACGAATTGAAAAGTAAAGAAGTTCAGAGTTGTGGAATAAGAGCCAACAAAAGTGCTGGCACTCAAGGGCTGTAAGGATGCGGGCACATTGAGCTCCTTTAAGATAAAGGATTCGAGGATTGATGGAGTATTTTACGCAATGACTGGCAAAAGGCAAGGGAAGATTTGTGTTAATGATTACGTTATCTAAGAATCTTTGCTCTAAGTGGGTCGAGAGGAGTTCATCAAAGTTTTTCGGGTTATAGAATTGTTTAGAAACTATGGAATGGGACAATTGAGTCGTTTGAAGGACTGTTTTGTTTAAAACAAAAGGGAAGTTAGATTGCCTTTTTTGTGAGTCTGACAGACTGTTGAGATATTTTCTTGAGTTACTTAACGTGTCTTAATATTACTTACAAGCTTCTGCCTGTGACTTTATTCGCGATCCTATAAACTTCCTCAAGAATTGGGCTAAGCCATGCTAAAAGAATTTTTCAAATCCGACTGGGAGTTCCGGAGATTACCCCATACATACAAACTTACAAACAAACAAATTTTACCTCTTTATAATATTAAGTATAGTATGTTATAGTATAAAGTATAGATTTGTGTTGTAGGAAAATCTTTTAAAATTAAAATATCCGCGCCAAGAAAATCATTCTACTCATTGTCATCTTCATTTTAGTGACTATAACTTTGCCCCACATTATGTAATTGATGTTCTTGTATCCGAACAATGTTTCAACCGTAAGAATGATGTCATCAAGATTTTAGTACAAAACTCGGCCGTATTTACGAGCTTCAGATAGGAAATCCATATAAACCGGGTGATCAAACTGTGGTGAAACGTACACTACGTACAGAGCTTACAACTCTGTATGGTGTAACTTGGAACTTTGAACGGTCATAAATTTAGGCTTATTCAAGGTTTAAACATTTTGACGTCATGAATTACATCTGTGAAGATTTTGCCTAATGTTTATGGTTGCATTTCATTATTGTTTCAGGTCTTCAAAACTTAGTACCACACTTTTAAAAATGCAATAACTTTTAAAGTACACAAAACATAATTTCGAATTAAAAAGGATTACAAAAAAAAAAAACGACAACCTTCTTTTAAGGAATAGCTGAAAAAAACTTCATAAACAAAAACACTTCTTTTCAATTTTTTTTCTTACTTATGACTTTTTCGTTTCTAATTTTGTTTTCACATTTATTTCTTGATCGATGAATTTTGATTCAAAAGCCAAAGTATACCATGTGGGTGCCAGGAACACCTACAAAATTATAATGGCATGCGACGACGCCATTACCTTGACTATTTTTGTACCTATGTCTTGATTTCAGTCTGGAATATTTTCATGTTACATACTTTTCAGATGAATTTTATTTTTTCGTAGTCGCACAGTTCACAGTTTTTTTAAACTTAATTTGTGATTCATTTCAAAACTCTGACTTCTATAGGTACTTTAGGAGAAATTGCAATTTTGAAAGTGTGGTACTAAGTTTTGAAGGCTAGTGTATTATATTGATTAGGTCCATTATTACATTAAAACAGCAGGTTTTTTTTTTCTATATATCGCATCTTTACTTCGATAACATGATAAGTCCGACAATATTATTGTCGGATTATTCACGTTATTGAAGCAACAATAACGTGGTAAGTCCGACAATATTATTGTCACGTTATTGAAGTAAAGAGGCGATATATTAAAAAGGAGTACCTAGTTAAGTTGTACCATCTCACTAATTGTCTGTGTGTCCATAAAAGTCGTTAAATTAATAATCCTTTGATGCTAGCTTAAACATTTCTGAATTCTCTCACTTACCTACCCCAAACTTTATTGTTCACAAACCTTCTATTATATTTATTGTAGAGACTTTATTATTCAAATAATGCAAGGATTTTCAGCGTTTCGTTTTACCTATTGTTTTCTGCAGTCTTAAAATGGCGGAAATATTGAAGCGCTATTGTTCGATTGAGTTCTTCAGCGAGTGAAAAAGGGTTGAAAATACTTAGCAATTGTTATCGATAATAGTTTTCAAGCTTAATGGGATTTTTAATAATGAAAACTATGAATTGGAAAAATTGTAAGTAAATGTTTACAATATTCATGTTATAAACAGATTCTGTTGTTCTTAGAAAATTCATAATGCAATGTTGCGATGTTGAGAAATATTGCAATAGTAGAATATTAGTAAAATTATTTTCTTTTCAGTAACTTGAAGTGTTTTTGTGAGAATTGCCAGATGGTTAACGAGATCTTCCTTAGCCTCCTTATGTGTTGAGGACGGGCAGGTCACTTTGTGGTTGTGCGGAAGTCTGTAAAAACCCTCCGCCTTCCTCGAGTATCTTTAGAGTATCCCTCATTAGAAAATGCTGTATCAAAATAATTGTTCGGTTAGGTAGGTATGCTTTTCAATATTAGAAAACTTAGTAATTAATGTAGCTCAAGGAAATATCTACCAAAGCGATTACAGTGTCCACAAAGCTCCTTAGTCCACTCATCTTAATGTCTCTGGAATAGTTGATTCTCTTTTGTTACGACTCCGAACATTTACCCGGACATTCATTACAGTCAGATGTAATTAAAACTCTGTGCTTAATTCACTGAAGAAATTCCATTTAGTCTTAACGATTCAGCAGATTTGTATGTAAACGATACGGGTGAGTTGATGATGATTAGGAAAACCATAGAATAATTGGTAGAAAATTTTGTAGTTTTTTTTTAAGAAAATTTATTTAGGCGCGTTGGGCATTTTTTGAGATGGGAAAAAACAATTGAACTCGCGACACCGTTACCGACACCTCATTTTTGTATACGCGATTGTGCTCTTTATTTATATTACGTTACGGATCAATGTTCTATGCAAGTGTTTTTAGTTTAAAGATTTTGTAAGTTTTTTTTTGTAAACGCGATTGTGCTCTTTATTTAGATAAGATTACGGACCAATGTTCTATCCAAGTATTTTTCTTCCACCAAGGCGAACTTGTTCAGTTTTTTCCTCCTGTCGGCACTCCCGGAGTGCCACTGTTTTTTTTTATCCACAAGGGGGAATCTATTAGCCTGTATCTCACCTGATGGTCATCTGATGTAAGTACCTAATTATTTTGTTGAATTTTGTTAATGACTTTGGTCGATGATTAAACAACATAACATTACGCATTGTGTCCCTGAAGGGTTGGGCAGAGGTGTACCTACCTATAGTAAACCCATATTTCGTCAGTTATGTTCAAGTCCACGTTCGCACAGACGTAACAAAATCGCGGCGATTTTTTCGTGCACTTAATTTTCAACGCTTTGCTTAGCGCCGAGAGTTGAAAATCCAACAGTGTGTTTTTTCAACGCGCTGAGACCAGAGTGCGTCCCAGCGCGTTGGATTCTCAACTCTCAGCTTAACACCGAGAGTTGAAAATCCAGTGCGCGATAAAATCCCGCCGCGATTTTATTACGTCCGTGCGTACGTCGGCTTAGTCCTATGTAATAAGGGGAGAGCCCGGGCATAAATCCAGACTTCCCAGGCCCGGGTCGACGGCGCGTTGTGTTCCACGCGCGCCTCTTGAGTTGTCAGCATAACTGACGGGGTCCGCTAGGGCCAATGCCTGCCAGATTTGCGGGAAAGTTGAAAGGGATACCGTGGCCCCTGGCAACACAAGCAGTGAAGGAACACGGGTGGGTTTTAGTCAGTAAGAGTCTGACACGCCGTCCCGCTCTGCCCAGAGCAAGTGGGAGAAGTTATTTGATCATTTCCCACCCAAAAAAAAGGCTGCTGCTGAGAAATTCTAGATAGAAAAACTCAATGACGCTTTGCCAGACCAATGATTAAATAAGTCTATAAATTAACATTTCACTGCATGGAAAAAGGGCAGGCATTGGTGTGACGATGAGCTTGAGCGTTATTTCACTAATAATAATTATGTCCCAGTTTCTTCATAATATAATTTTTAATCACTGTGAGTCAGTAGTTTCTTATGTTCGCTTAAGTTAATTAAAATAAGACAGATGGACAATAGTAGACCATACAACAAGTGAAAAAAAGGGAATTTAATTCCAGGGATACAAGGACCGAGATGTTTTTTTGAAGTGAAAACTTTAGGCACATTGGGCATTTTTGTGATGGGAAAAACAGTTGAACTCGCGACACTGTTACCGACACCAGCTTTTGTACATTAAAAAGAAATCAACGCGCGTTACATTTTCTTTGGGATTAATGACATTCCAAACATTGAGACATGAGAACGACATGATTGATTTTCCTTTTTTTACCGACTTCAAAAAAGAAAAGTATTTCCTGCACAGTAAAATTGTTCAAGTTTTCACTTCCATCGGCACCCTCGGAGTGCCAATGTTTTTTTTTTACATGAGTTTTGTACTTTTCACCAGTGACTGCGAGAAAATAAATAGTACTATCTATAATTGCTGCTTAAGAACGAAATTATTCCGGACTCATTTTATTATAATTATGTTAATAGATTTTCCAATGACATAAGACAACCACGTTAACAGATAGAAAAGAATCTAACTAAAATTGGCGGGATAGTTTTTAGGGTTCCGTAGTAAACAAGGAACCCTTATAGTTTCGTCATGTCCGTCTGTCTGTCTGTATGTCTCTGTCCGCGGTCTAGCTCCAAGACTGAATTGCTTTAATACTAGAAAGTTGTAATTTGGCATGGGTATACATATTAATCATGCCAACAAAGTGGTAAAATAAAATTATAAAAATTTTTTTTTTTAGGGTACCTCCCCTACACCTAAAGTCGGGATGTTTTTTTTTTCTATCCCTTTGTGTGGGGTATGGTCGTTCAAAAACATTGTGAGTGTGTTAATACCATTTTTTTAATCAGAGATCGTTTGCGAAATATTAAGCTTTAAAGTGCAAATTTTTGTTGACACTTGACTCTAACAAAAATTTGCACTTTAAAGCCAGCCAAATGGTTGGTTTTAGATATGTGAAAAAATTCATGGCAGTAGCTTATATAATGAATTTAAAAGGAAAACTATCACAGATGAGTAGGCTTTACAAGTTAACGAGTAATAATCGACCAACTTAGATTTGCGGTTGTAAAAACATGTTCTCCCATAAATTCAGTATGAAATATATTTTTTTTCAACTACAGAGTTAAGTTTGTTCTTGGGATAAATTCATCCCAACTACGGAACCCTACATTGTGCGTGGTCCGACATGCACTTGGCCGGTTTTTTATTTTATTTCTTTGTATAGCTCCATTTAGCCAGCCCGTAAGTCCTACTTTCAGCACGTTTTATTTATTTTTCATACATAATTCGTATAATTCGTGCTTGTTCCAAATTCAAAATGTTTTTGTTCACTCAGTGACTAAAAGAGAGTTTTATTCACTGTTATCCATAAATCAAATGCCCGTTTTAAAGTGGATATGGTAAAAAATAATTAATACAATAATACCCTCCACTACCTATATTTTTCTTTGAAACTGTGCAGTAAAGGGTGGCCTGAAAAGTGGTTTTAGTTCTATCTAGCAAACTAAAACCAACTTAAATAATTATCCAATTAGTTGCTGAAGACGCAAAACTAGAGTCATCAATCATTATCACTTTCTAATCTCCTTACTTCAGTTGATTTAATGTAATAATACTTCTACAAATTATACTTTGAATAGTTGACGTCTTTTGAATAAATTACTTGCGTAAAGGCATTTGAATTGTTGTCTAAGCCAGGGGTTCCCAAAGTGTGCACCGCGGCGCCCTGGTGCGCCGTAGAGAGTAAAGAGGGGCGCTGGGAGGCTATTCTATTTACCGTTCTCCGGAAACAAAACTTAGGTATTCGCGGGTACAAAATAAAAGCTCTAAGAATTCTCATTCCCTTTGCAACATCTTATTTATGTGAAGCCGGATTTTTAGCTGTAGCTTTAATAACTAGCAAATATCGCTTAAAGATTAATGTGAAGCAAGATATGTGAGCAGCGGTATCAAGCCTTTTTTAAGGATACCATGCCTTAAATAATGTGTGGACATCACCAAGCTCACGTCTCACATTGACTAAGTTGCCAAATCTACCTAGCCTTTTCCCAACTATAGGGGTTGGCTTCCAATCTAACCGGATGCAGCTGAATACCAGTATTTTTCATGGAGCGACTGCCTATCTGACCTGCACATTCCAGTAACTGGGTAACACAATACCCCTTTGTAAAACTGGTTGTCAGACTTTCGGGCTTCTGACCACCCATAACGACTGTCAAATATTCACGAATGACAGCCAGGACCAACGGTTAACGTGCTTTCCAAGGCCCATCCATAGACCAACTCCGGCAAGCGTAACTTAACCTGATGGATAATAAATGTGCCTATCTACTCTGTTTCGACTATCTAGGGCGCACAGTGGAACGAATGTATGGGAGCGGTTGGACGTAGACATTTCCGAAAAAAAAGAGTAAAATTATGCCAAACTAATGATGCCATCTTATTCGATTACTTAATGCCTTCATAACTTGTGGTGATGAATTTCTTCATAACTCCCATATTTCGGGAGTAATTTGAGAAAATGTGAAATTTTACTATGAAAATGAGTGTATCGAGCTCTCTCCCTCCTGATTCCGGGCTTGTTTCAAGTAGCGGTCTCTAATATCATAATGCTAATACTAAGAGCTATATTTAATACTAAGACACATAGTGCGCCAAATGTGCACTTTCTGGGATAAAGAGTGATGTTTATTTTATAACACAATTTTTTTATTTTTTGTTTATTTTGTTGATTAAAACCGTTTTTCTAAAGGTTTACCTTATTACAATAACATTTCTGAGCAGCCAATTAGAGAAGATATAAGCTAATTAGGATATATAATTAGGGACTTAAGGTTTACATATAAAACTGATGCACTAATGATTACTGATAAGAACATTGCTATTATTTAATTACTAAATGGCTCTTAATACACTAATTTAGCATGCATCATTTACTAATTATCACAATAACTAATTACCTTGCAATATTTAACAAAGGATACCTGGGATACCTGGATTTTATATAAATAGGTCACTATTAGTAACTTTAAAATCAGTGTTGATTTACACCTCGTTGTATCCAAGCTAATCTCGCAATGTATTTTCCAAATTTTAATACAAATCTTGATATTCACGTTGCTTTATGCGCACGCGCACATAAAGATTTACGCGACTTTAACTATTTGTTCAGTGTTTTAAAAGATAACAGTTGTGTTCAGTTATGTGAAAGTGCTGAAACAAGTTTAAAAGACTGGTGTCGTCGATTTTGCTACCGCATTTATGCAAAATGGACACAGTCTGGAAGAAGCACAGATAAGTTTCGGAAGAAACATGAGATTTGGCTACAGGCTGCAATTCAATGGCCGGAATTACAGAATGAAAATATGGAACCTTCTACAGAAAATATAAGTGACGTCATCGAGCCCATAATTTCTCCTGCTAAATCTGATGCTTCAACTTGTACACATCCTAGTCCTCGTAAATCTTTTGAGGACCTTAGTAACCGGCAAAAAAGAAGACGCACTGAAGATAGTCTTTCATGCAGCAGTAGCAGCGCTGAAATTATGTTTTCGGCCGAAAGGGCGCTTCAAAAGGCAGGACAAAGCGATACAGCTTATGTTATGAAATACTTGACGGAGAATCCAGAAGAGGCCTCAAAAATCAAAGCCTTCATTGAAGGTAAATCAATTCAGGTACGGGAAATATCCCCTTTGAAGGCATTGGCTCTTTATGTATCGATGAACTTATCGAAATGGCGCTATAACACTCTTCGGGATTTCAACACTCAAGAAGGAGCTCTTCAATACCCGAGTTACTACATGTTGGTTAAAGAAAAAATTAAGTGCTATCCGGCCAAAGAAGATCTCACAGTTACAGAGAGCTCTGCAAAAATCAAATTACAAGCCTTGATGGATTTAACCTCAAGAAGACTTATTAGGTCGTTAGAAACCCCTGTTGATCCCAATCAACAGCTCGTATTGACCAGCAAATGGGGTTTTGACGGATCATCTAGCCAAAGCATTTATCATCAAAGGACGAGTGAAGATGAGCAAATCGATCTTGCTAGTAATTTTATGATTAGTCTTGTACCACTGCGGCTCGTCTCAAAAGGTGTAACAATTTGGGAAAACGAGCGACCATCTTCCACTTCATTTTGCCGGCCAATATTGTTTAAGTTTATAAAGGAAACCAAAGAAAATGTGCAGAGAGAGATGGCTGAAATCGAAGCAGAGATTGAAGCCTTAACTCCATCCACCATCACTGATGGAATTAGTGTCAAACACCAACTGCTGTTGACAATGATTGATGGTAAAATTCATTCCATTATATCCAATACAGCAGCTTCAGTGTGTGACATATGCAAGGCTTGTCCTAAAGAAATGAATAATTTAGAGTTAATCAAAGATAAACACGCAAACGAGGACATGTATAAATATAGCTTAAGCACCCTTCACGCTTGGATTCGCTCAATGGAATGCTTATTACACATTTCCTACAAATTAGACATAAAATCATGGCAAGTAAGGGGTGATATAGCAAAAAGGCAAGTTGATGACAGGAAGAAAAGAGTTCAAGAGGCTGTAAGAAGAGAAACGGGCTTACTTCTCGATGTTGTGAAACAAGGCAGTGGATCCACCAACAATGGCAACTCGGCAAGGAGATTTTTTGAAAACTACACTAAATCTGCTGAACTGACCGGAATAGATGCTATGCTTTTAAGAAAAATCTGTGTGATCTTGCAGTGTATTTCATCAGGAGAGAAGATCAACGTAACTAAATTCCGAGAGTTCTGCTTTGATACTGCTAAGCTTTACGTGGAGTTATACCCATGGTATTATATGCCTTCTTCACTTCATAAAATTTTAATGCATGGGCCAGACATAGTTCAGAACATGTCAATTGTGCCCATTGGTTTTCTATCCGAAGAGGCATCTGAGGCTAGAAATAAAGATTTTAGAAAATATAGAGAGGGGCATTCTCGAAAGCATAGCAGTATCTCATGCAATGAAGATATTATGCACAATCTTTTACTGTCTTCTGATCCACTTGTTACAAGTATCCGTCCAAAAGGAAATAAGTTTGTAAAAAAATCTTCTTTTAAGGAATTTTATGAGCTTACGGATTCTGAGAAAAGTGATATCGAATTTGTTAACATAAATGATTTAGCGGACATCGATTCTGAATTTGAATTAATTGATGATGATGATGATGACGAAGATAATTAAATGATGTTATTGTTTTAAAATGTGTAACTTAGTAAATTAGAGCTTACATCTTAATTATTTATTGTACTTTTAATGAAACTAGGTAATTTATTATCAACTTACTTAAAAGTCATACTCTCATCAGTTCTTGTGAATATTTTTGTTAATATATATTTCTGTATATATATAATATATTTATAGACCTCTTAATAAGTCTGTCTGCGGTTTAAAGTAAATACAAATGGGGAAAAAACGTTTTTTTTTTTAAATTTTCATTTCCTTTTATCCCAGAAAGTGCACATTTGGCGCACTATGTGTCTTAGTATTAAATATAGCTCTTAGTATTAGCATTATGATATTAGAGACCGCTACTTGAAACAAGCCCGGAATCAGGAGGGAGAGAGCACGATACACTCATTTTCATAGTAAAATTTCACATTTTCTCAAATTACTCCCGAAATATGGGAGTTATGAAGAAATTCATCACCACAAGTTATGAAGGCATTAAGTAATCGAATAAGATGGCATCATTAGTTTGGCATAATTTTACTCTTTTTTTTCGGAAATGTCTACGTCCAACCGCTCCCATACATTCGTTCCACTGTGGGGCGCCGAGGCAAAATACTAAATCTGCAAGTGCGAGCTGAAAAAGTTTGGGAACCCCTGGTCTAAGCTATTTAATTGGATGAATAACTAGGCAATTAATTACATTATGTTATTAAATTTCATTGTGATATTAATCCTTGAACTCAATAATTGCCGTATTACACTTAAGACGCTTTTGGAGTTGAAATATTTGACAAATAAATTAGGTGATAATGGTTTGATAGTTAAGATTGTCGTCTTGTTATTTACTTTACCATGTAAGTTGTTAGGTACAATTTTAAATTCGTAATATTATGTAGATTGTAGTAGAGTATATCTCTTTATCTATATAATTCTTCTGTAAATGTGTTTGTCACCTAGCTCTTCCTAAACAGCTGGACCGATTTGGATGAAATTTTGTACGTATATTTAAGTGGGTCCCTGAATGGTTTGAAAATACAATTGGACCCGGTAGGTGGCGCTGTTCGCACAGGACAACGTCTGTCGGGTCCGCTAGTATATATGTAGGATGAGTGTTTTTAGTGTTTATCTATGAGAAATGGAACGGAACACGTGTGAAAGAGAAGGAACGACAGTGAGAGAAGGAGAGGAAAGAATGAAGGAAGGAAAGAGGGAAATGTCAGTTAGTTCTCGGGGGAGTTTATGACGCGAAGATGAGCAAAATTATTTAAGAGGTTTTTTTACGTTGTAACGGTTTCGGTATTAATTAAAATAAACCACTTGTAATGTTCCAAGCATTTTACTTACCCCACAATCCCACATTCTACATATACATATATTTATATATATAGATAAGAATATACTTTATGTATGTATGTATTAATTATTTATGTAAATAGTGCACCACTGACTATCTGCAGTATTGTCTCTCCTTTTCCCGTTAGTCCATCCAAAGGTTGTCTGTGAAAGATCGCTTTTAGCGATAAGGACTTTGTGTCACGCTAAATAAAACATTAATATTGTCACTCCTATTTCATACCATGAGAAGTTATTTAAAATACTAAATTGATCATGTGTTGTCCATACAAATTGAGCCTATGATCTTCCCCCTGCTGGGACACAGGCATTCTCTCTGTGAGATGGACCAGGCTGTCATCTACCACGTGGGCCCAGTGCGGGTTGGTAAATGTCACATGTCTTCAAATCTTTAGTCCTAGGACATGCCGGTTTCCTCACGATGTTTTCCTTCACCGTTTTAAGAGCAGTGGTGATGAAATAATTTACACAAAGTAAAGTGCCTGCCTGGGTTCGAACCTAAGACTCGTCATGTGTTTCCCTACTTTTATCTATAAAGTTTTCTTATAACTAAGTACCTTTACTTTTTTCATGTCGGTATTAAATAAATGATAAATGATTTTATTTCTGTAAGTAGGTTTGTACAAACACTTTTACACGTCAATCATATTTTAAAACTAGATGAGGTCGGCGTTTTCTATCTGTATCCTATTATATATCTATCTTATTATAATGTAAGGCGTACCTCGACGGCTTGTGAAGACAAGTCAAAGCCTATGTGCGGCTTTAAAACTCTGACACCAGGTTAGTCACTAACTACACGAAAAGAAGAAGATTTTCACCTCTGCTTTGTGAAATACTTCGTATCAGAACATCAATACAATATTTCAAACACCGATTTGATTCTGCCATACAATGTCAATAGATTTACATAACTTAACATACTATCACGCATAAAATCCCCGAAGAACTAATTAGGCAGAGGTAATAATAACATTAGGCACAAATCAAAACTTCAGGGTGCTACTGAGCCTGCCGGGGCTGCGAATATGGGCAGAAAGGGAAATCGTGGCTCCCGGCAACAGGGCAACCGAAGGAACACGGGTGGGTTTTAGGACTCTGACACGCCCTCCCGCTCCACCCAGAGCGGGAGAAGTTATTTGATAATTTCCCAATCAAAAAAAAAAAAAAAAAGGGTGCTACTGAGAAATTCCTAAAGGAAAAACCCAATAACACTTTGCCTGAACCAAAGATGCAATCGAACCACCCCAGCAGTAGCGTTGGTGATCACTAGAACAACGAGGTATTGAATAGAATTTATGAACCCAAAAGAGACAAAAGCAATGGTGCCAAAGATTTGGTGCGTGGGAAGTGAAATGTCAGAAGTTACCCATTTACATATGAATTTACATACAAACAGTTCTTATTAGATAATTATGTTAATTTGAAAGCTTGTGATAATGTGAGACTGTTTCAGGAATCTTCAGTTTCAGGAGTTTTCAATTATTTAATCCAATATCATTAGAAACCGTAATCAGATGTTTGTAGGTGAATAAAAAAAGCGAAGTCAACTTGAATACCATCGCCATATTTGTTGGTAAAAAATAATAATAATAAAATCCGCTAATATTTTAACAGTCTAAACGTACCTAGGTTTTGACTGTTAAAATATTTGCGGATCTTATTTATTAATTAATTATAGAACACCAACAGCATATACATACATTCAACATTGGTTTACAAAAGTATTTAGGAAAGGTATTAGGTACTACAAATGTAAAATTTAATGAAAAAAGACGTTGGAATTTTACTTTTGGTTTATATGCAGCTTTGTACTAAAAGTAAAATTTTTGTAAAATCTTGGGACTTATTTTTTCAACAAAGTCAGATAGAGTCAAATTCTGCTTAGGCTTCATAAACCTACTATCCTACTTTCTACTAATATAATATTATTTTATATTTTATTTTATTTTATATCCTATCCTATTAATTTTATAAACGCGAAGGTTTGTGGGGATGGATTAATGTTTGTTACTCTTTCAAGCAAAAACTACTGAAAGGATTTGGATGAAATTTGCCACACAGATAGTTTATAACCTGGATTAATACATAGACTAATTTTTATTTCGATATTCTCATGGGATCGAGAGTTATGCGCGTGAAACCACGGGGCGCTGCTAGTAATAAAATAATACCATACTCCTCTGATGAAAGTTGCTCATAGTGTACTAAACGTTGGTTCTTTACTTTCCCTTTTATCTTCTCTATATAAGCAGAAAATGTCTTTCACACACCAACACACAACATCTGTTATTATTCTGTCGTACTGAGAAAAAGCCTCTCAACATTTTTCGTTCCCTACAAGTCTTGTTTATTTTTGTAAAACATCTCATATTTCGTAAAATTAACCACATTAACCTGTGTTGCTCAAACATTTGCTTAGTACATGCCACACCAAGGACAAAAAGGTGAAATTTTATACATCAGTACCTCACTCAAATGTAAGCTTTCAACTATAAACACAGTGTTAAAATCGGTTCAGTAGCTCTCAAGTTTACGCAACAGATTATGGAAATTATAAATTAGAGAGTAAGAATACGGGGAATGGAGAAACAGAAATGTTTTCGAAATAAATTAAGGTGGGTGTATTAATAAGCACGTATGTGTATTTGAACTCCGAATCTTTAGTTAAACAAACTCCTGGTTTCTCGTTGTTCTTGAGTTAATTTGACTTGATTTAAGACTCGCAACATGGATGCCACACCACTGTAAATATTTTGCTTTATACGTTATATCTACAATGGTCTGGCATTTTATTTAAATGGACATTTTTTTTTTCATTTTCCAATTCAGTTTTATTCTGAATTCAAATAATTGCTATTACTTTACTCTTTATACGATTTTTAGGGTTCTGTACCTCAAAAAGAAAAAACGGCTTGTAGGATCACTTCGTTGTTCGTCCGTCAGTCTGACAAGACCCTTTTTCTCAGGAACGCGTGGAGGTATCAAGTTGACATTACTTGTGTAAAGTACAATCAACACAATTCTAATTTTTTAAATAATCATTACGTAAAAAATTAAGTTAGATTAAAATTGGTTATTAGTCTTATAGGCTAGATTGTAATTAATTATTAAGAACCAGGTTCTTTATAATAAAGGAAAAAAAAAAAAAAAAAAGAAAGTTGACATTAATATCAAATACGCAAGTGTGTGGTCTCTTGGAGCTCTATCTCATCTCACCACCATAAACAAACTATCTTCTCATCAAAAACAAATTTAAATTCAGACACGTCTTTAAACCACCATCAAAAGTTTAAAACATACTCTCCCGAGATACAGCACTCCATGAAAATTTACGGGTTCCAAAACAAAAAGTTTCACACAAATTATTCAGGCACTTTGCATAAATATTGGATTTTAATATTGTACTAATATTGTAGAGCAGTGGTGGCCCAGTGGTAACGGCCGCGACTTACGAGTTGTAGGTCGTAGGTTCGAACCCAGACAGGCGCTTTACTTTGTGTAAATTATTTCATCACCACTGCTCTCAAAACGGTGAAGGAAAACATCGTGAGGAAACCGGCATGTCCTAGAACCGAAAATTCAAAGACATGTGACATCTACCAACCCGCACTGGGCCCGCGTGGTGGATTACGGCCCACTCTCTCTAACTGAGAGGAGGCCTGTGTCCCAGCAGTGGGAACATTTATAGGCCGATGATCATGACGATGATGTACTGGCTTTGATTTAAAGATTAAGATTAAGTAGTGATAGCCTAGTGGTATCACCATCGTACTGCTAAGTCATAGGTCTTCAGTTCAAACCCAAGGCACGCACCTCTGACTTTTCGAATTCATGTGAGTATTGTATAATTAATACTTGCTTCAAAAAAGGTGAAGGAAAACATCGTGAGGAAACCGCCGTGCCTGAGATATTTCTTGACGGCATGTAAAGCCAAGTCAGAGGCCCATGGGCGGTATAAAAACCTCTGACACCAGGTTAGTCAATCACCACACGAAAAAAAAAACAGCTTTGATCAATACAGGGTGACAGGGCCTTCGACGTGAAAACTGTTATCATGGATTCAGGACATGATTCTGACTCCCCCTGCGTTGAAGTTTTTCTTCCGTTATTAAAAAAAAACAGCTGTTCCATTCATTTTGACCGCGTAGGTATTGCACTTTTCTATGAAACAGATTTTTTTTTAAATAACCGACAAAAAATTTTAACGGTTGGGGTTCAGAATCATGTACTGAATCCATGGTAACAGTTTTCGCGTCGATGTCCCTGCCACCCTGTATGTCCGCTTAATGAATGATGGGCACTCGACAAAGAGTAAAATGGCGTGCATTCGAACACGCGTAACGTGCGCCGTGATTGGACAAAATCTTCATTATCCGATTTGCGAGTCGGATAGTTAGCGGCAGTGGGACTTTAAAACTGGTCGGTCGTGTAACGATGGTTTTTGTTGTGCTGTTGCGTGTTCTTTTTTTATGCTACGCGTCAGAGAGGATTAACAACGAACAAACAAAAAAAAACAGGTCATATTGGACCATATATCGTCGTTGACGAGTGAAAACCTCGGGAGTATCGAAAACAAAATTGTTTAGGAGAGACAAAAAACCGTCTCCTGAATATTTTTGTATGAAACCTTTTTCACAACACGAAAACCACATTGAACAAAGTTTTTCAAATTAAAGAGCAAGAATTCACACGTCAGCCGTCTTGCCGAGCACAGAGCATGTGTTGCCGAGTTTATCCCTCTTTAATGGCGGACACCTAGTACTTACGAGGTTTTCATTGAACGCGAGAGATGGCGCTACAATCGAACATTCGAATTGTAGTTGAGCTAGAAATGTGCGTTGCGAGGTTTTTTTACTTATTACATTAAAAACTGTTTTTGGTCAAAAATTCGACTTACGAGGTTTTCACTCGTCAACGACGACATATACAAACTAAACTACTACTAGCTACTAATTTGCTATCTTATGCATGTTAACAGCTTGTGCCGAGTGGTGCAGCATTGTTCAGCGTATATGTTTGCAGATGACTTGTGCATTCTTCGCTCCGGTTCTAACATAGACGACACTTATCAGCGAGTTCAGCAAGATATAGACGCTGTTGTAAAACTAAATTAATGTTAATTCATTCGCCATATTTACGACCACATGGTGCGACTCCAGCTTTATTTACCCATGATTATATGTGCCACCATAATAACTTCCTGGACTGTAAATGTAGACCTATTGCAAGAGTTGACGGTGTAACTTACCTTGGCATGATGAACAGATGAGAACTTTTCTTGGTCCCAACACATAGACTATATTTGTAGTAAATTAAGAATATGATTAAGTAAAATGTACCACCTAAGCTTTAAGGTTCCTATTAACGTATTAAGATGTATTTACATGTCATTAATAGATTCTATCCACACAATAACGTGGCAATGCTGCCAGTCTCTTGGGTACATATACCAGTCGACAGCGATGCGAAGGAATTTTTCGGTGGCATATTTTAGGTTGTTACTATTTTTAGTTAAGTTAGGATATTTTATTTATTAATTAGTATAAGTTGTTCTAGTACAGATTATTTTAAATCATAAATAATAAAGAGCAGTGATAGGTTAGTGGTGTGACCGTCAGACTGCCAAGTCATAGGTCTTGAGTTCGAACCCAAGGCACGCACCTCAGACTTTTTGGATTCATGTGCGTATTGTATAATTATTACTTTCTTCAAAAACGGTGAAGAAAAACAACGTGAGGAAACCGGCATGCCTGAGAGATATTTCTTGACGGCATGTGAAGCCAAGTCAGAGGCCCATGGGCGGCTTTGAAACTCTGACACCAGGTTAGTCACTAACCACACGAAAAGTAGAAGAACAAGAATAAATAAATAAAAGGTCTTGGTATGTATGTATTTAGGTATGTGAAATCTCTAGAAGTTTACAAAATACTGCGGAAGTGCGGACATTTAAAATGTTACCGTCAGTCGCAAACAAATTATGCAGAGCACTGAAGATATTAATTTCATACACCTACGAGGTATGAGACAGTTTCGCTCATTAACCTGTTTTATTTACACACTGTAATAAGCGTATATTAATTATAGTGTTCATTAATTACACATCTGCATGAAATCACATCACGAAAATAACTCTCTGAGTATTATGTAGGTGGTCATTTCCGAGTATTTTCCAACGTTGAGTAATTATTTTTCTTATTACAAAATGGCAATTATTTAAGTATTGTTTCATCCTGTATTTGTAATGTGTAACATCTTTCCTCTCGCTTTATTTCATGTAAAGGGACGGAAGTGTGTAACAGGAAGCGCGCGCTATTTGATTTGACTAATGAGCGCGCGCGGTGCTAGAGTTGATCGTCAGATGGTACCAACCCATTTTTCGAGAGGTTGTTACTGCCAGCCAAGATGTCAGATGTTACACATCTTGGGCGACTACTGTAGGCTTGGTCGTGTTTTAATAAAACAGGTAATTATATCACTTCTGTTGACCTAAATATTTGTATCATGCAAAAATATGCTGAAGAGTATCGTATTTCGTACAAACCCAGATGAATAACATATCAGAAATGGGACAAAATTCATCGATGAGACTGTATCTTTTTCTAGTAGGCTCCAGTTGCTTTCCAAACAAGAACTGTCAGTAGTGTCCCGAGCTAAACGACAAACACAAACCACAAAGCCCTTTCCGGTCTTCACTTACAATTTGACAAGTCGTCCAACGCTAAAACCAACTTGAAACATCCTGTAATTATTTTATATTAGAACTACTATTTCTTACTTGTTCCGAGCGATTTAAAAACTAAATAACTGATGAAAATTAATGAAAATGCCACCATTTTAAAGGCTATACTGTCAACTTGAAATTCGTGCCACATACATTTAAATTAAACCCACATTTCAAGAGCTTTCCTACTTTGAGTGGATCCATTATCGTCCAAGGTCAAGGGTCGAAAGCAGCGGTCAACGTGTGATAGCCGATTGATAAAAAACGCTTTTATCAATATGGCGCAACTCGCGTCGTATCGAGAAATTGAAACATGTCTTTTTTCTTACTCCTCCACTCAAAGTAGGAAAACTCTTGAAATATGGGTTTAATTTAAATGCATGTGGCATGAATTTCAAGTTTACAGTATAGCCTTTAAAATGGTAGCATTTTCATAAATTCAACAGTTATTTAGTTTTAAAGCTCGCTCGGTACAAGTAACAAGTAGGTGATTCCATACTTTTGCTCGTGAGTGTAGTTCAAAAATCACTTCGTTTAAGCTTATTTTCTTCCCTTCACACTTTATTTCTGCTGGTCTGTTCTATAAAAAAAAATCTGTGAAAACTTAATTGAAAAAAAAAAAAAAAAAAAAAAATCATTTATTTGCATAAATAAGGTACAGAAAGTTCTTATGAAAATATGTTGATCTCTTATTATGCCTTTAATTTCGGCGTGCAAATTTGAGCTGTCATTCCACCCGATAGTATGGATTGACACTGTGGCAGCATCTACATTGCCACATGCAGACTATGGATCACACTGACGTCACGCGAAATCCTGCATCGCACAAGCAAGGTTTACCGCGCGATCAGCATATATATATAACTTCCCGACATCAATCGTTGGGCAGTTGCCCGCCAGACACGACACCCGTCTGATCGGAGGATCCTCCCCTTTCTATGGAAGATTCTTCCTTTTCTATACAGGATGAGTGAGATTTTTACAGAATAAATCAGCTGGTCGCTTTTAAACTGACCAATCGCAAGCCAAGAAAATTAAAGGTACTCACGTCTGTCAATAAAGCTGTATGTGCCAACAAAACCCGTGGCATTGTTCTGCTTAGCTCCGCTATGGAACTCCAGGATGAGTGAGGGTCCAGGGGAGTATAGGGCTGGAGGGGCGTCGGCTCTACTACCGCAGAGCTCCCGAGCCCAGGCTGAACGCTCGTTGATGGTTCCAGGAGGCCCAGGGCCTTGCACTTCCCAGTATACCTTCAGGTAGTCACCTCGGGTGCAGCTGTAACAATAAAACATTTTACGGTTATTTTTTAAAGTTAGGTTTTTATGTTTGTTTTACCTGTTTATCTTGACACGTTTAAGATTTGATTGGTAAATACGGGGGAATCATTGCCAAGCCAATTGGAAGGAAAGTGTTTTAAATATTGAGAAAAGTAAAACTAACAACTAATAGAGGACTTGATTTTATTTTAGAAAATAATTATTATGACGATAAATAAATTAGAGGAGCTCGTGGCTAAGTAATTACAGCCGCATGGATCGATCAACCAGGTTAAACTACGCTTGCCGGGGTTGGTCCGTGGATGGGTGATCATCTTTACATATCGAGACTCTTTCGTGCCTCGGAAAGCACGTTAAACCGTTGGTCCCGGCTGTCATTGGTGGATCTTTGATAGTCGTTACGGGTCGTCAGAAGCCCGAAAGTCTGACAACCACTCTTATCAAGGTGTATCGTATTACCCAGTTACTGGGTTGTGAGGTCAGATAGGCAGTCGCTCCATGTAAATTACTGGTATTCAGCTGCATCTGGTTAGACTGGAAGCCGACCCCAACATAGTTGGGAAAAGGCTAGGCAGATTGATTGACGATAAATAAATTGTATTCTTAAAACTAGTCCAATTCCAAATTGACAAAGCTTTCCATTTTATTTGTTAAAAGTATCTGGAAACTTGTAGTGTTTTCCTATAAAAAACGTATTTGATATTTTAAAATTACTACCAATAAAAATATTACAGAGCACCAAAACTGAAACGCTCTAATAAAAATAAAACACGTTATAAAACCTCCGTTTTTAAACTACCTACGAGGTTGGAAAACTGAAAACCACTATGCGGTAGCAATATTTTAAGGGAACAACCAATACTATCGGCCGCCGATCGTTTAGAGAGTTAAGTGCTGTAAAGTTAGCGTCTCAATTTTATGAAATAAATGTTTTCCAAGCTGTTTTATAGCACTTCATTTTATAAAGACAAGCTTTTATTAAGATGTCATCTAGTTTTATCGGGAAAATTATGTGCCTGCGTTGTACAAGGGAATTTTTGTAGAAAATGATAACATTGTTGGTCCTGGTTTTGTGAGCGTTAGATCGAACATTTTTCATGTATTTTTTTCGTCCTTTTGTGTTTCTAATTATTTGAGGTTGATGTTTTCGACTTTATAAAAAGGTACTAAAAAATTATGTAAGTAGGTACCAAAGATATAAATATGTTTAAATAAACAAATCTGTGCACTCGTCGAAAAAATTGCGTCCAACTGTTGGTCGCTAAATGCACGCACACTAGAAAAGCACAATGACAGCACAATGACGTGGCGCGTGTGTAAGATGTAGCTGTCACGAACATCAGCATAACAAAGTTGGCTTGTTTGTTTTATTTTTTTTGCAGCGCGATACTCTATCTTGACATAGGTATAAATAAGAATAATCAAAGGTAAGTAACCTACCTTTTTTTGCTACCAACTGACGTCTCTTTTTAAGTTTTAGGTTTTAAAAATCATTTGCGAGCGACCGGATACGTCGAAAAAATTAAAAGGAAACCTATCTATCACAAAATACAGACTACGAGCGTGTACACCAGGTTTTTTTTTTAACTAGAGGGTATATTTTCATCCATCTTCCTGTGATGTGACATAGACCCAACGTCATCTGTTAATTTGCAAATATCTGTGACGAAACTGAATAAAAAAAACACCTTGAAATATTGAATTTTGCATCTCTGTACGGATGAGAATCTCCTGTTTCCTTTTGGGTTTAAAAAAAAAGTATGATGGCACCTTTTTTCTTGTGACAAAAGTTCTTTTTTTTGTGTGTTGTCGGGTGTATTTCTGCACCATTTTTGGCATAATCAAAATGGCTTTTCAAAGTGAATATGCCAGCTTAAATCGATAAATATCTACACTCATTTAAAACGCGTCCCTGCAAACCAGTAGGTAAATCGTAACAATCATTTCGAAATTTTATTTTCATTAATAATTCATAGACGAATGTTGAATACAAAATGGCGCATTCATTTTATGCATGCAGCTTAATAAGGTTGGCACATTCCATCGACACGGTTCATGGTATTTAAGAAAGTTTGAATTTTAAATTGTGAATGCATAGTTATTCGTATTTTGAATTTTCTTAACGATCTGGGGGAAAAAAATGTAATGGCTGATTGATGATAGCTGGGACTAAAACTCGAGTTGATTTAAGTCTTTAAGCTGAGCTAATTTTTTAGGAAAAATTATGAAGACAAAACAGCGGGGGAATTGCGTTACACACTTATAATGGTAATTGATCGCAATGCCTTTCATTTTGACATTACAGCCACTTCATTGCGTTATTTACGTTGTTGTGCAGACGAATTTTCAATGGATGGAATTACCTTAAAAACCCTAGGAACAATCCGAAATACACCTTCAATCACAAGACCGAAGGTGTAATTTGCAATTAGGGTGCAACACGTGTAGCATGACTATCATAGAAACGGGTTTTATCGACGGACGAATAGACAAAATTACAGGTTGTGATTGTTTATCTGTCATTTTGTCTATTCTTCCGTCGACAAAATCCGCTTCTATTGTCCTCATGCTAAGCGGGCAGGTTGTATGTTCCAATAGTAATATTTCAAGAGATGATAGGTGATGTTTATAGAATCACTATTGTAGAATAGGTATTTCCATCAAAATATCTATATGTCGTAGATTATGAAATTTGAGCTATAATAGTCTCTCAATTGAGTATTGTAGTACTAAGGTGAGGGTAAACCACGTGACGCGCTCGCTAGAGGGGCGGCACGTGGACAGAGTCGTGGTAAGGGAAGTTACCGAACGACGGGTCAGTCTTGTGAAGTGCTCGAACGAAGACAGACCTACACTTCTCTCACGCGAAACTGTCAGTTTGCCCGAACTTAGAAAATAGTGCGTGGACGTTATTAATGTTGTACTTACTGTGTTAATTATTGTGAAAGTGAAATACTAAACTGAGTTGGTGTATCATCGTGTTTTATTGTAAACCTGAACTATGGATTCCGTACCACCGAACCGACATGATGACGGCTCTATCGCTCAGCCATCGCTGACGCCGTCATATATAAAAAGAGACGCGAATGAGGTGTTACAACAAAAAAACAGTGGCACTCCGGGAGTGCCGACAGAAGTGAAAACTTGAACAAGATCGCTTTGGTGGAAGAAAAATACTTGTATAGAATATTGGTCGGTAACCTTATCTAAATAAAGAGCACAATTGTGTTTACAAAAAAGAAAAGTACTTCCAAAACCTTGTAAAAATACTTGCTTTTTCCCATCTCAAAAATGCCCAACGCGCCTAAAGAAATTTTCACTTCAAAATAAATTTGATTTGCTTAAGTACTTCAATATCTACATTACGGAACTTAACATTGCCTGTATTATTTAAAGGATTAGGCAGAGGTGTAACCTATACACTGACACTTCGCCAGTTATGTTTAAGTCCCATGTAATAGGGGGCGAGCCTATTGCCATCAACCGGGTACAAATCCAGACTACGGGCTGCTACTGAGAAATTTCATATAGAACAACCCAATAACATTTTTCCCGACCTGGGAATAGAACCCAAGACCTCATGCTCAGCAGTAGCATTTGAAAAGAAAGAAAGAAAATACATTTATTTAGCACAGACAAAAAGGCTCACAACACAATATAATTATAACACAAGTAAAAAATAAAATAAATAAAGGAAACAAAAACAAAGTATAAAATAATAATATATCAGTAAAGTGTGCCTCGCGGCTGCGCCAAATAGGCCCAGTTCAGCAAAAATGCCAGACAACTAGTGCCAGACACTGGTTTTCAACTGGACCTGAAGTGTGAGGTGACGAATGTAAATCAGTTGTATACTGCAATGTGTATTCAATAAAATAAATTTGCGGCCACAAGACCAATGACCTACCCCTTGCGACCTACTTTAATGAAAACTGAGTTTAGAAATCCATAATCCTTATATAGCAGCTAAACGATCGATTCGACCGGGTAATTTTTCACTGTTGTGATTGGAGGAGATATTTATACCCACATCACAAAATGTCATCAATCCGATTGGGTACGCCTCTCAAATTACCGGTTCGATTTTCTTCAATGGCGCAATTATGTGTTCACCGTAAAGATATACATTATTAACGTAATATCGATTCAAAGTTGAAAACAAAGCAGGTTTTACCTGGAAAATGTACGTCGATATATCAAGCTAGGTATACATTTCCAGATTAAGCTGACCTGTCATTGTATGAAAAGCCTAGAAAATGCGAAGTCAGCTCATTTATACTAGAAATAAATACGTTTATAGCTTGATCTTCTTAACGTGTCGATGGCAATCTAAATGGACTCGGCCCAGAATTCGGCTACGTATTCCAAAAAAAAATTCAAAAAGCCTTTGTTTTTATTTCACATAAACCTACATGTGAACTTATGAAACGTCAGAAGCTAGGTGTACGGTTTCAATAGGTCTTTTCCTACGGAGAAGAGCCGGCAAGAAACTCCACAGTTACTCTTTGAAAAAATAATTGGCATTTACAATATTTCCAAATAACAGTGTTAATAGGTATGGGAGGATAGTGTAGGTCTTTCAACAAGTACCAAGGTACTTAACAAAATAGAAAATGGTCAACAAATCTACAGTCCACTAAGCCTACAGCGTTCTTACATTCAAAAAAAATAGAAAAGAATGTACCTATATAAAAGATAAATTGATTAATAAAAATAAAAACCAATTTTAAACGAAATGATGAGATGGGTGCTAGTAATGTTTGGCGCCATCACTAGCGTCCATCAGTTCCTGTAATGTGCAGCTGACAGAACAGATTGATAAGTCGTCGTGTGTGATCACTTTTATCCATAACATTATCTTCACTTCACTTGTAATATTGGAGTTGACATTTTTGGGCACCCCTACCTAACTCAATTGGACAGAAATACCAAGTTTCTTACCGTTTTTTGAGGTGAGATAATATATATTTGTTTTTGTTTCGTCGTTTTTATGTCAACGGCAACTGTCCGTACCTAATGCTTTTACTTGTGACGGCGTTGAACGTAATGTTATAGAAGGTTTTTGTTTTTCAGGAAAAGTGACGAAAATGGTCACCGTAATGGGAAAGGAAATAGACAATTGCTTTTTATAAAGTCTATAAAATTCTACTCAAGTATGTGCATGTTTAAAAAAAGTTTGCTGTGCTCAAAATGTAATATGATAAAACCTTCTAAACGTAGCAAAAAAACATCGCCTGAAAAGGAGTCTTTTCCGCTCACATTTATTTCAAATCGCTGTCTTCATTCTCATACTAATGTTTTTTTTTTTTAATCTTATTTATTTAAGGGATTTTTGTACACGTATGCGACGAATCCCATCGTGCTTTTACAAATAACGACTAACTAAATTAACTTATAACACAAAACTTAACTTAATCTAATTACTTATCTAAAAAAGTATATAATATTTTTGCTGCTTCAGACGTAGGTTTAGCTAAAATACCATGGAACATTCCAACATCCATTACCGACAATTTCATCGCGTTGAAAAGTGCGTTTCTTTTGCTTGTATATCGGACACATTCCACCAACACATGCTGTGCATCCTCTGTTTTACCACACTCATGCGTCTTTCCATTCTATACAAGGCTAAAACGCAGCCATAGCAAACTGCTCGCGTATAGATTGGAAATCACTTTTTTACTAAGGTCTTCCAATCTATACGTACGAAATACTCGCGTATACTTAATTCGTAGTGACCAAATTAACTAGGTACCTCATTCCATAGTATACAGTGCCAGTACGCATACGGACTAATAGAGTTTAGATTGCGAGAAATTGTGAACAGGCAACCAACTTGTTTGCGAGGTAATGCACCTTGCGCTAACATTAAATAGCCTGCCTGGCTGCGAGCAACTTAGAAGTAGCGCTCGCCGGCCGCTGCCGCGGCACCGCTCGCTTCGCTCGCTCGGCTCGCGCGCGGTTGGTCACAGTTCTAACCTAACCTAACCTAAGCCATTTCATCCAGTTCACACTTTTCTTTTTTTCTTTTTTTATAGACTATATCTTTAAAACTCTTATCAGGCGTAAGTGATGTAGTATAGTTTGGAACCAGGACGCGCTCGTCCACGTTACAAAATATACACCAGCAATACGCAAAATTCGTGTATACATTGTAATCACAGATTTAAAAATAGCATTACAATGTATACGCGAGCAGTTTCCTATGGCTGCGTTCTGGCCTTGTTGGAATTGGAAATACGCCACACACATACTAATGTTTCATTTATATTTCTTATTTCATTTAGTTGACACTTCCCATGACCCAAGGGCTGGTTTTTATCTTGGTCAGAGGCTAAGCATTGCCATACAACGTGGCAATGCGGCCAGTCTCTTGGGTACATTACTAGTCGACAGCGATGTGGAGGAATTTTTCGACGCCATACTTTAGTTTGTTTATTGTTAGGTTTGGTATATTTGTATGTTTTATTTTATTTTATTAAATATGAACAACAAACAGCTACATTATGCAATATTACACACAAAACAACATAAATAACTTAAGTAATAATGTAACCCACAGCGCAGTCCACGGATTACCATTAATAAATAAAACCTTAAAGTTACTAGGAGGTGAACTGCTCATGCATGACAGTTACATTAATATTGTAAAAACAGAATAAAGAAATATTTTTAAAACAACAACAAACAATTAGTCTGAGAGTTCAAGTGTCTCATATAAAAGGCTACGAAACCTTTTCAAAGAGCATGTAAATTTGTCTATATGATCAAATGCTTCACTGTAGGTTGCTGGCATTCGCCGAACTGGTATGTTATTGGTTTGTTAGTTAATTTTGTTTATCCAGTACATATATTTAATTTTTTTGATAAAAAAATATTTTACCTCACATGCATTCTAATTCCTCTTCCCTCCATTCCTCAATCCGTTTCTCCAATAAACATTTCGTATTTACTCTATTGCAAGAGTTCCTTCATCATTCCCTTGCCATTCGAACTCGATGTATACAATAAATCATCTACATGTCAAATTCAAAGAAGGGGTAAACTAAAAGCAAAAACAGCTTAGTTTCAGTGAAACGTATCCTTTTGACCTATTTGGACTTTGCAACGAGTACCAAACAAACAATGGACTGACTAACTGGAGTTTCGTTGCATTTCCTTTGTTGTTTGAGAATCGATTAGTACGATTTAAAAAGAAAATAATTTTCAGTGGAAAATTAATGGATTGAGCGTGGAGTATCTCTATACTGATAGGTACAGTTTTTCATCTAGATTTTAACCTTCATAGGACTGTTGTCGCCCGGAGGACCCCTCCGGGCGACGGCAGTCCTATAAAGGTTAAACTCTTTTTTCGTTTTGATACTTAAAGCTTATGTTATTTGTATGCAATAATTATTTATGTCAGAATACTTCGGACACTGCAGGATTAATTGAAAATGTTTTTACTGAAGAATCTTGCCTCATAGTTCAGGATCACCTAAGTAGTATAGGTCTACCTGCGTGTCCATCAAAATAGAACACTAAAACAATCCTTACTAGTATTTTATTACCAGCGCCCCGCGGTTTCACTCGCATAAGTCTCGATCACGTAAGAATATCGGGAAAAAAAATATCCAATGTCCAAACCCAGGTCATGGTCTATCCATGTGCCAAATTTCATCTGAATCCGGTCAGCCGTTTTAGCGTGAAAGTGGCTGAACGGATTTGGATGAAATTTCACAAATCCATCCATCTACCATCACCACCACCAGCCATTCAATATTCAGTCCATCATCACCATCCACCATTCTTTCTCTCCATTTTTTTTTGGCATTTATTGAAGTGAAAACTTCTTTAGACGCGCTGGGCATTTTTGAGATGGGAAAAAAACAATTAAACTCGCGACACTGTTACCGACACCTCATTAAAATTATTTCCTGCACACTAAAATTGTTCAAGTTTTTTTTTTTACTTTTTTCCCGATATTCGAGACTTATGCGGGTGAAACCGCGGGACACAGATACTAAAATATAATTTGGTTTGGCTAACTCAAAATCAAACTCAAAGCATTTATTTCAATTAATCCATTTACAGGCACTTCTGAATTTTCAAAGAATCGGTCAGTAGATAGTTGAAGCTAGTTGCCATTCCAAAACGTAGATCTCTATGAAGAAGAACGGGCAAGAAACTCCAAGGACACTCTTTTAAATATAGTTATTACAAAATCCTGGGTACAATTTTCTGTTCATAAGGATGTGCATTTGAATGACTTCATGTTCTCATGAAATAAGAATTCTGCAACGCTGTTTTAGCAACTTAGTATTTACGAAGATGTTCCACAAATTGCTATGGACTTTTTTATTGTTAAATGAATCTATGAACTTACTTTACGAAATCAGAGTGGGCTTTTATTATAACAAAAAAAAATGTGTGGCACTCGGGGACTGCCGCGGTAAAGCTATTGCATAGCATTTGTAACCTCCGTACTTCCTATTTGTCAACGCTACACTTGGGATGACATTACATGGTAGGCGGAGTGGGGGGTGTTAGGTTTTATTTTCGTTACGGAATTTTTTGTTTCGGTTGCCGCGCTCAAAGCCCGCGATAAAAGCTATGCAATAGCTTAAAAAAATCAAAGTAATTGAAAATATAAGATTAAAAATAAGCCTACCGAACGAACCAATAACGACTACCTAACTATCGGTAGGTACCTACTTAGATCTTTTAGACGAAACTTTCTTAAGGTACCTACCAACCTAGTACTTAGTACCGAATACGATCTAGGACATAAAATATTATAATTAACTACGTAACTTACGTCTGAGAAATTTAATTTATTTCTGAAGTTTCTACTCGATAAGTCTGTTTTCTCTCTGTGAAGTTACGCAGTTGACTTGCTTACAAGCTTTCATTTAATTAGATGTATGTTTCCCTTTCTAAATGTTTTAGTGAAAATTATTAATCCTATATTTGCGAATAATACCAGCCAGTAACTCACTGCCTCGTTGGTCTAGTGGTCGCAAGCACTATTGCTGAGCATAAGGTCATGAGCTCGATTCCCAGGTTAGGCAAAGTGTTATTCGGTTGCTCTATATGGAATTTCTCGGTAGCAGCCCGGAGTCTGGATTTGTGCCCGGTTGATGGCAATAGGCTCGCCCCCTATTGGGACTTAAACATAACTGGCAAAATGTGGGTGTACTATAGGTAGGTACACTTCTGCCCAACCCTTCGGGGAAACAAGTCGTGATGATATTTATGTGTGTAGCTGTTCCACTGTAGGGCAAAGGCTTCTTCTTATACAACGAAGGCACGAGCATTAATCACCAGGCTTGCTCTAGGTCAGCTCGCCGTCCGATAAGGACCAGGCCCGGGTCAACGGCGCGTCGTGTTCCACGCGCGCCTCAAAGAGATGTTACAACTGACGGGGTCCGCTAGGGCCAATGCCTGTCAGGGTCGCGGGAATGTCCGAAAGGAATCCGTGGCCCCTGGCAACATACAGGCAACTGAAGGAAAATGGGTGGGTTTTAGTCAGTAAGAGTCTGACGCGCCCTCGTTTTCTTGATTTGTAGCAATCAGCAGTCAGTTATAATAAATAGATAGCATCTGCATTGATCGAAATGTGGTTATCAATGAAATTGCCCAGTTTGAAGCACTGTTTTTGATTCTTTGTTTGAGCAAAATGCTGTTAAAATTAATGTAGTTAAAACAGAATCCTTGGGGAAAATTAACGCAATCTGCAAAATAGTTCAGTCGAAATAAAGTCCAACTAAAACTAAAAAAATATAACGCATAAAACAAAACGAAACTAGTTTTAAAGTGGGCGGCAATATTGGTAATATTTTTTCTCTGTTCCAACATATATTGTAGCTGTTTATTGTCCCTGAATAAATAAAATAATATAAAACTTAAACGGAAAACCATGCATTCTGTCAAACAAATCCTAAAAAAACATGACAGTGCAAACACCCACTCATCACGCAGAGCGAGTCCGTCAAATTATGTGACCGAAAAGTGCCAAATTTCGCACACAATTTCGACAATTCCACCAATTCCGCACATTCCCACGCACCAACTGTATCGGAAACCATCGTCAACACTAATCGTTGTACCGAACAACATGTTAAGCTTTCGATTACAAATACTAGTCGTCAACCATTCGGCTATTTGCCAGCACGACGCACTGTGAATTGCAAATCTGGCGGTTGCGCTAGTTTGCTTGACCACCTCGATTTTCATCACAATACATGTATTACCCGTGTTTTTGTGGCGTTTCCAGCATTCTAATGACGTCACGAATGGCTGGTTTAATGTTTTTTTAAATGAAATGCGGAAAATGCTGGGAAAATGGAAACAAACGTTCCTAATTTAAAAGGCGTGTCTGATATTTTGAATTGATTTCCAAAACGCATTGAGTAAAGTAGATCTGAATTATATTGTTCAAAGCTACCTAGCCTTTTCCCTTTATGTTGAAGTTGGTTTCCAGTCTAACCGGATGCAGCTGAATGCCAGTATTTCACATGGAGCGACTGCCTATCTGACCTAACTCAGTTACTGGGTAACACGATACCCCTTGGTAAGACTGCAGGTCAGACTGGTTGGTGGTCTGAATTATATTATTATTAGCTCAAATTAATAATCCTGTCAAATCGTAAAACTAAATAAAAAATAGTTTGAAGTCTAGTAACATCGCGCGATAAAGTTGACTTCGATGCTGTGCGTCGGTTACTAGGTCACATTCAGTAGTAGGCTCCGACGGGAACTTTAAAATGTAATTTCACTGGATATTGATCCGGATAACTTCTAAGTTAATCTAGATGGCGACTTCAACATAGCTCAGATGAATGATGAATTAGGTCGGTATAAAAATCTTTAACTACAAATATATAAAAGGAGAAACTGACAGACTGACTGACATATCAACGCAGAGCCGAAATTACTGGGACTAGGAACGTGACATTTTGGACACAGCTTCCTTTTATAATGTAGGGGAGCACTAAGAAGGGGTTTTTGAAAATTTCACCTTTTAGGGGGGGGGGGGGGATTTCGTTTGTATGAAAAATCTTATTTATTACTTGAGTAATAAACTTGAAACTTGGCACGCAAAGTACTAGGCTTGCATGAATTCAAGATAGTATTCAATCATTAGACGATGAGCACAATTTCTGAGCATTAACAAAAAGTGCTAGGCTTGCATGAGTTCACGATTGTATTCAATCATTATGTTATGCTTCTAATAGGATTTAAATGAGGCAGATAGTTTATAACCTGGATTATCACAGGATATTTTTTATCCCGATAGTACGTTTCCATGGTATAATATCTGACTTCCACGCGAGCTAAGCCGCGGGAAAAAGCTAGTCAAAACATATGGCTAACTCCAATACCCAGTTTAAAAAAAAAATATCTACTCAATTGAAAGTAATTGAATCTCGTATCTTATTAAATAAACACCTTTCTTCAACAAATAAAGGTACAAATTTCCTACACAATGGGTGTAAGTACCATATATGCGGTCCAGCAAAGTCGGGAAACTTTCCAAGAGCTCGGGGAAAGATTTGTCTTACCGTTGTTTCCCTGGAGCGGGATCCCCGCATTCTGTGATCGATCTAACTGGAGTTGACAGTATGAGAAATAATCGTGAAAGTAGGTATGTATGTACTGGAGAAGTTTGTAGGACTTATTCTATTTCTGTAAGGAGTGAAAATGTGGTTACAAACTTTTGTATAAATCGAGATTATTACCTACCTCCTTTAGAACGAAAGTTCTCGTGCTACAAAGAAAGAAAGAAAAATAAGAAAGTATGCTTGACCTTAATTTCAAGCATTTTTTCTTGTGAGTAGCTTTCAGCTTTTGTGCAAGAAATGTTTTGGTAACATTATTCGTTATCAAACTATTTACTAGTAACTAGCGTTTATAGTACGGTCCACTCAAATCTGTGTGGTTCTTTCCTCAAAATACCATTTCAGACACTAATCTACATGGTAGTCATATGGCCCGACTGCGACCTCTGAGTTTATTTCGGCCTTACTTCTCAGAGTAGTCAGATAGGAAACGCCGAAGTCATCTAGCTTATTTTTAATATATTATTTTTATAATATGACGTGTAAAAGTGATTCGGATATCCTATTTACAGAATAAACCATTTCATTTCAGTACCTTTTATTTCAATTACTGATATCAAAGTTTACCTAGATACTTACATACAGTGGTAACAGAAAAGAAACTACTTAAATTTTAAATTCAATGCAATCATACATAATTTCAGCAAACATGAAAATACGAATACGATACTGACCCGCAGACAGTCCAAAAACATTTTGACGACATACAAGACAGTTAAAACATGCGGCCTTAAAACAAGGCTCACTTTTTGCGCCATGTAACTCTAGTCTGACTTAATTTAATGCTAGCACATGCGAATTACCATAATACGAAATTTACAATTCCTTTTCAGTACAACGACCGATGAGAAATTTCAAACGGCATTTTGAAATGGTATCGATTCTAAATTGAAATGAATTGGTCTTTATTCGATAGTTCATGTGGTGTCTCATAGCATATTAATCCCACTGCTTGGACTCACGCCTCGTCTCAGTGAGAGGAAGTGGACCCAAATCCACCATACGGGACCAATACGGGTTGGTGGATGTCATATGTCTTCGAATGTTTGGTTCTAGGACAAGCCGGTTTCCTCACGATGTTTTCCTTCACGACATTGAGAGCAGTGGCTGATGGCTGTGGGAGTTTCATGCGTGTTCTTAACTACATATTAAAATTATGAAGCATAATAATTGCCGTATTACAGGCAAGAAAAGGAAATTGATCGCCGCATCGAAAATGCCTGGAAAAGCTACTGGTCCATGAAGAGGCTAATGAAGGACGATCTACCGATCTCCTTGAAGCGAAAACTCATTTCCTCACCGAGTCGCAAAAGTTCTATCTTGGGGTTTGCCAAAACAGCGTTCGGTTAACAGCATTCTGGGTGTAAAATGAACTGACAGAATATGCAACACCACGCTACGCTCCAAAACCATCTTAGATGTAGGCAAAAAGGCTGCCTTGCTAAAATGGGATTGGGCGGGTCATGTCAGCAACATGCATCGTGACCGTTGGGCAATAATCTCCACACGGTGGGTGCCGGACGGCGGGGCCGAGGCGGGCCCAGGAAGAGATGGCGAGACGACCTAGATGCGTACCGCAAGGGTTGGATGGAGGTGGCCCTGGAAAAGGATGCATGGAAGTATTTGGGGGAGGCCTTTGCTCAGCAGTGGGACAGTGTAGGCTAACATAAAAAAAATTGCCGTAAATATCAGCTTGGATGGAAAGTAATTGGAATAAACAAATGTTTACGTTGGATTTTTCCAAGGCTGGGGCATATTATAAATTAAAGTCGTTTTTCATGTCTGTCTGTGTAACCACGATTTTGATGCGGTTTTTACCATAATTTAGAGAATTTCTTCCGGAAGGTATATGTGTATAATACATTCATATTAAACTTACATTGAATAAATAAATCTCGATGTTTTTTCCTCAGACCAAATAAAAAACTAAGACATAGCGCTGCGAACAATACAGTGAAGCATGCCAAAACGACATCCTACATCTCCGCTCTGTGCATACAAGCTCACACACACACACATTTACAACCACTTATAAACAAATAACAGGCTGTTTGTGTATGTGAGTTTAAATGTTTGTAAACGCACCCACAATAGAAACTCCTAGAGTAGGGCAATTAAAAAAAAAAATAAAAAAAAATAAACTACACCTCACTTAGTGCACACATGTTTACGAAACTGGCTTCACGTCTTTGTTGACAGCGCTATGTCTGGTTTTTTTATTTGGTCTGAGGTTCTGTCAAGTTGTAAAAACCCGTGCCAAGCAGAGGTCGCTAGTACCATTAATTTATTAAGGTACCATTCCGTAACCGACCGCAGGAGGCAACTGCAGGTGGCGTGTCGCGGTGTCATGTCGCGGCAATACGTCGCGGCGTCATGTCGCTGCAGTCATGATTCCGAACCCGACTGCAGGCGGCAACTGCCCATATTCCAGTCGGTAGATAGAAGATCGAAAAACTTGACTATCGCTCGAGCGTTGGCGGCATTACTGGTCTGCGGTCGGACTGCACGTGTCACCTGTCACTCACCCGTAGCTGCCAACGACGTGTCGCTATCTACGGAAGGTATTTCATATAAATTCATAGAAACCAGTCGTATCGCGGCGACACGTCACCTGCAGTTGCCGCCTGCGGTCGGCTACGGAATTACGGAATGGTACCTTAATGGTTATTATCTGTGGAATTACTAGATATCTACCTCATTTATGATAATCAAAGACGAAATGAAGATGTTATCCATTCTATCTTTTTATTAAAGATGGTACGTAATGTTGTTTTTTTCAGAAACAGTTATTTCTTGTCGTTCACAAATAGACTGATCTAAAACTATTAATAACGTATTTTTCTTCACTTGAATAAAATATAAATAGATCTTGATGAACCCATGCGGTTTCAGAACAGATTTCTTTGAAACAGCTACCCACACAAAAATCGCGTCCTAAGCTAGATTATGATCAGCTGGATAAAATGTCAGGTATATTTGCGGATCAAACGCATGGGTTATACCAGAAAAATCATATTTCTGGAATGTTCTATTTTAATAATAATCTCAGACTTCGACACCTGAGTGTCCTTGTGTTTGTGTTTTTGTATTTATTTGTATAGTTAGTTAGTCATTTAATTTGGGACCTAGTGTAAATAGTTAGTTGTGTAATAATAATAATTGTATAATAATAATCCTCAGGACGTGTTGCCCCCTTGTCGCTACGACACTGTGTGCTAGCGACCGTTTTCGGGGGCCCATTATTGAGTGTGCAAGTCACCCCCTGCCATTTTATCCGTGTGCATATAAAACATAGATCAGGCAGGGGCCATAGTCCTTCCATAGTTCTAGGTGACCAGTCCACTTAAGCAACCCAAACCCTTAGTCCAATATCTTTGATTCCATATCTTACAATAGTCCTACACCAACTGGGGGTTGTCCTTGGCTGCACTTGCATAGTGCGAACAGGGATAATCGTCGGTTGGTAATTCATTTCATTAAAAACGTCTAAGGGGCCTCTGCGAGTTGGCTTCGGCCCCTCGTACGCCTTCCAAAGGTCCGGGACCCCTGGGTCCCGAGAAATGTCAAAGACGTAAAAATAATAATTGTACATAAACACATAGTTAGACTATTTTTATAAAGGGGCCTTTTATCTAAAAGAAGAGGATTACAGAATTATTACGGTCAATTTCTGTCCATTCACTTCATAATTGTATAAAAATATTTTCTAGATGCATTTAAAAACAATCCAAGCAGCTTCTCAATGGTATGGTACGAGTATTTCATACTGCGCATATGCGCTCCGCGGTTTCACCCGCATGTCTCGATCCCGTGGGAATATCGAGATAAAAAGTATCCTTTATCATAACCTAGATCATGGTCTACCCATCCAAATTCGTTCAGCCGTTTTAGCGTGAAAGCATATCAAACAAATTTACAAAACACAAAAAATCAAATCTTTTCTCTTTATTTTAATATTTTAGACATCGAATTTCAGCATTTCAAATTATAGATAAGAGCTTTAGTGAATATTCCTTTCATTTAACTTCTAATTCGTTTTAATTAAATATAATATAACATAGAAAGAAACAAAGAAAGAAAATACGTATATTTGCAAAAAAATTATTTGCGAAAGAAAGATTTACAAAAAAAACACGTAAATACAACAACACGCCCTGAGTCTGGATTTGTGCCCGGTTGACGGCAATAGGCTCGCCCCCTATTACATGGGACTCAAACATAACTGGCGAAATGTGGGTGTACCTGCTACAGGGATATTTCTGCCCAACTCTTAAGGGGAAACAGGGCGTGATGTTATGTTATGTTATCACGCCTGAATTCCCCGAAGGGCTAGGAAGACCAACAACACAACAACAACAACCAGCAACAACACCAACACCAACATTTCGCCAGATATGTTTAAGTCCCATGTAACAGGTGGCGAGTTTATTGCCATCAACGGGCACAAATCTCTACTCGGGCCTGCTACTAAGAAATTCCAGATGGAAAAACCCATTAACACTTTGCACGACTCGGAAATGGAACCCAGGACATAATGTAATTATTATATATCTACCTCAATAACGAAGACTATAATGGGGTCTAGACAATATCAGTATTATTGACATTACATTCAAGTAATGTCTTTACTACTGACAGTGTGGTGGTTGGAATGATGATATGATCTAAATAATTTAATAGTTTTTAAGTCAACATTGGAAAAAATTACAGTAATATTAATGTCATTATTACTGATAGTGTTAATCGACTTTTGTCGCTGACTGATACTGACCTTTATTTAGTCACGTTTACTTCGGTGGCTTGAAAATTGCAAAAAAAATACTCTATCACTCCGAGATACAACATTGATAGTAGGTATAGGATAGTATATCGATAGTATCTTTATACAAAACTAGCTTCAGTCCACGCCTTTGTTCGCGTGAAATTTCTTGTTCCCTTCGACCCACCGCATCGCATCGCATCGCCCGCCTGCGCTATTACACCGTTTGTGCTTAGCGTTCTTTCTGCCTTTTTTTCGTTTTGCTCGGCTCCTAAGGGTCCTAGCATGATGTTAAATAGCCTATAGCCTTCCTCAACAAAAAGACTATCAAATGCAAAAAAATAATTTAAATCCGACTCCAGAGATTATTAACGTACGTGTTTAAACACACAAACTCTACAGCTTTATTATTAGTACCTATAGATATAGATATTCCAATTTGAAATTCAACTTCGACTCCATAATTGAAACTCGCTTGGTAGCAAGAAGCTTCATTGATCAGTTTCTTATTATTGAATCTGTAGTTCGATGTCGTCAGCTGTTGCATATTAATAAGAACAGCTGTAAAGTTATCTAGCTAGACTGCTATATCTGGTGTAAAACAGTATCCTCCTTTGAATCCTAAGAGCTGTGTTAAATTGTAGGTTGGGGCGAAGCATCTGTTCTGAGATTTACTGCATTATTAATTAAACCTGTACCTACCTTTAAATAGCAGACACAATATCCAAGAGTTCCTGCGAAGTTGAATAGGGAGCCACTCAAGTATCTTGCGAAAGTTACAAACGTGACCATACTTTTTAAGGTTAAAAACCAAACGAATACAGATATTTTGCAAATGCTCAAGTTTATTTAAAAGCTCCTCGGTGGCGTTCAAATAACAGGCATCAGCGTAGTCTATGATGGGCTGTATGAGAGTTTGAGCAAGGGAGATTTTGGTGTTCAAGAGTAAGAAGCTCTGGAGGCATTTTAATGAATGGAACGTGTAGTACCTACACTTTGCGACTGACTTGAGCAACATGGGCAGTCCACGATAAGTGAGAGATGGACTCTCACTTATCGTGGACTGCCCCAGGTTTTTAATCGTATTTGCGTATTCAATCTGAACATCATTCAGTCAGAGTGGAGACAGCGACGCAACATCGAGCCTAGTCCGCATATACCTGCCACCGATAATTATGGCCTGGGATTTCTTAGGGTTGATTTGCAGCCCAAAGGATTGCGACCACTCGCTAATACTATTCAGGTCTCAGTTCATGGCAGACACGGTGGCTTCCGCATTTTGCCTTAAGAAATTATTGTAAAACTGTAGATCGTCGGCATAGAGATGGAAGTGGCAAGAGATGACTCTGGTGACAGAGTTTATGAAAATAGAAAAGAAGAAAAGAGAAGAGGATAGAGAACGCCAACCTGAGGCACACCCACGATAAGAGAGCACCAGTCAGAAGAAGATTCTTCGAGACGAACCCGCTGCGAGCGGCCTTCAAGATAGGAGTCGAACAAACCAACAGTAGAAAAAGAGAAATTGAAAGATTTAAGGATCCCTAGAAGGATGTCGAAATCGACAGAATTAAAAGTACTGCTAAAGTCCAGAAGTACAAGTAAGGTGAGAGATTTGTGGTCAGCGGAGCCCAGCGGATGTCATCAGTAACTTTGAAAAGAGCCGTTACTGTGCTATGGCCAAGTCGAAAACCTGATTGGAAAGGACTAAGAAGGTCATTCGTTGATAGAAAGGCAGAAAGTTGCTGATGAACAATGTGTTCAAGAACTTTAGAGAGAGCTTTTTGTTGGTAAGGATTTGAATTTAAAAGTTCCGATTGCAAAATTGCTTGTATTTCAAAGTTAAACTAAAATCTACTTTACGTTCATTTTTCTGGTTTATTTTTCTCAAAATAAAATGTTATACTACAAAAATATTTTTCATCCAATATTCAATATTTTGGGCGCAAAAGCCCGGTACTGTCGAAGGAATCAAAATGGGCCGAATACATGCGCGGTACATTTGATTTTTAGATTTTCCCGAAACACGTATAGGATTGAATCAGAACATTAACATCACATATGACTTTTATTCAATTCTCCCATTGCATCCGACTGCATAAAAAGTGAAATTAAACTGCTGTTGAAAAATACAGCTTCAAACCCCAAACCTTTTAAACTTCCAAACCTACAGAAATTGTTTTTGATATTCCGATTGTAAAGACCGCAAATAGTATATTTTATGTGTGTATGTTTTATTTCGTGTAGGTAGGTAGGTATAATTATCATTTCCTTCAAAAATGGTGAAGGAAACCATAGTGCGGAAACCGACATGCCTTTTTTTTTGGGTGGGAAATTATCAAATAACTTCTCCCGCTCTGGGTGGAGCGGGAGGGCGTGTCAGACTCTTACTGACTAAAACCCACCCGTGTTCCTTCCTATGCCATGTTGCCGGGGGCCACGATTTCCCTATCGGTTTTCTTCGAACCCCCGGCATTGGCATTGGCCCTAGCGGACCCCGTCAATTCTGCTGACATCTCTTTGAGGCGCGCGTGGAACACAACGCGCCGTCGACCCGGGCCTGGTCCTTATCGGACGGCGAGCTACCCATTGCTCACCGTCCGCAAGCCCGCGCCTACGGTGGCCGGAAATCTTCCTGCGATTCCCGACGCCCAGGGCGTCTCCTCCTGCGGCGAAACCGACATGCCTGAGAGGTGTTTCTCGACGGCATGTGAAGCCAAGTCAAAAACTGTAACACCAAGTTAGCCACTAATCAAACGAAAAAGAAGATTTTGTGAAGTTAGAGTATTTCTTGAGTCATACGAGTCCTAACTTACTGGAGTTCTGTTGACTACATAATGTATTTATTGGGACTGTGTAGTAGTTTGACTGTTGGGTGTATTGTTATTGAATCATTTCAGATTTTACAGGCTTATTTCTAGCTGCGGCCAATTGCAGGACGATCGTATGATCAAGAACCTGTCGATTTCAATAGGTAAGTAATTGAGGTTTCGTGTTGTCTTTAAAACACATAGTGCTTCATGATATCCTATTCAATATTTTCTGCAATTGCTAGTTGTTACAGAAATAAGGTTGGTTTAGGTATAGCATGTCTACAAACTTTAGTCGAAACAAATTTTGGTGAGGTCGTTGTTATAAGTACAACAACGACCTCACCAAAATTTGTTGTTTGCACTACAAAAAACAAATCGTTTAAATTCCTGCCGTCGTACAAGTGCTAACAACCCAGCTATCGCTCCTAGCGCCATTAAGTCACTCATTTCCGTCACTTGTCTTGGCAAGAAGATAAGTGGCCGACACGCTGTTTCCTCAATCCCAAACCCGCTACAAAATAATTCAGTTCTCAAGCAGGGTACGGCAACACAGTGTTTCTGTGTCTATAAATGGAAAGCGTAATAGTACCGGCTGTGTTCGTGTTTACAGTGCGCACTGCGATCGCGGTTGGCGATAGTTTGCACTTGATGCATATTAATGTATCGTCCCACAGTACTGTTCATACAGCTTGTGTTATATCGGGAATAGGATCGGCTTTGTTTCAATGATATCGCATAATATTATTTTGATTGAATTTCAATATTCAACGGCTAGAGGTGTTTGACTATTCAACATCGAAAAATTTTACTGCATATTTTTAGATCCAGCAAATCGCCATCTGTTTTAAAAAAGCAATGTGCTATGTTCTGTGACTCTTAACTGTGTTTTGATTATCATATCTAGTCAAAATCCGTTGAATGCTACTTTATACAATGTCTGTTACAATAAACGGCCAAATACAATAATGGCCATAATCACGTACCCATTTTGACAATACAGTACTGCTAGATACAGTAGGCCGCACGTCACTGGCAATAAAACCAGTACAAACTGGCCTCGTATTCTATTGAAATTCCGTACTTCGCTACGCCAGTACTATTGTACAACAACTATTTATTCTTCTTCCAGGCTTTTTTTAACTAAAGCAAGAAAATACTCAAAATGAACGAGTACCACTATTGCAAAAGTTATTGAAATAATAACCCAGACGAGGCAACGTATTAAATGATGCAAGTTTATCCTCGGCCAACATCACCAAAGAGATTCGCTAAGAGCAAACGCAAAAGATCACAAAATGTAAGAGCAAACGAAAGAGACAGAAAACGAGGCTCATAAATATTTTATAAAGTCTACGGGAGCTGAAATACTTGAGAAGATATCTACACTTTTGTAATATAATATAGGATATTTTTATATATGCAAACGTTCATAAAAGTCTCGCCACAAACAAAATCAAAAGTCATTTATTCTAATTAAGCTGAGAATTTGCTTTTTGAACGTCAAAATTATATATGACAGTTCCCCAAAACTGTGGATTGTCTATAAAAATAAATCTATCATCCAAAAACTAAGTTTTTGTAAACTTTTTTTTAAGTATGTACTTGGTAAAGTTTTGAATAAGGAAGTTCAAACAAATTGCGTTTATAAATTAGGTGAAAAACCGTTTATTCGAAAATATTTGTCAAAATTCACAATTAGACAATACACAAATGACACCAAATACTGATCAGTACAGATAATAAAGATTCAAGGCAAACCGTAAACCTTACTTACAGATTTACTTTACGCGCTTTCTTCATTGCGAAGTCCTTGATTATATTGTCATACGACAGGAGCCGTGCTATGTCGCGTTCAATCGATAAAATCGCTAGGTCCGATAATCTTTCTTGGCCCATCGTCGAGCATAGGTATGTCTTTATCAATTTGAGTCTACAGTCACTGGCATTGTTAAAAACAAATCTTTATAGCGACTACTACATTGGGAAACATTTACTTCAAATCTAGTTCTACCATGGCTTTAAGAAGACCTAGACTTGAGTGACGTTCACAAATATGTAATAGGTATTGTTAGTGGCCCTGGTATGGTCTTTACTGCGCCCCTCCGGGGTCTGCGCCCTATGCCTGGGCACCGCTGGTACCGCCCTAGTTACGGCACAGCCGCCAGCCGCGTTAAAGAACTTTGTTCCAAAAAATCGTCATCAACTTAAAATTGAACTTCGAGTTTTAATATTGTAGTTCCTACTGTAGTTCTTTAGTCCCATTTTAATATGTTTCAAGTGCTGGCAGGCCACATTATTGAAAATACTTTTGACAAAGTAGTATGAAAATAGCCTTGGAATAGCCAATTTGATTGTCTTCCAATAGTAATCTCAGTCTAGTGAACAAACTTATCTATGTTTGGTAATATGAAACTAACTTAATGTTTGTTTGATTAACAAAATTGAAGAACCCTTCAAACTTAGTTCAATATTGGCTTAATAGGTATGGTATTACATAACATTTGGTTTACGAGAAATGAAAAATATGCAGTAAATATAAAATAAAATATTATAGTAAGTTCGAGCCTATTATTGTCTCACTGCAAGGCAAAGGCCTCTCAAACAGAAAAGGGACGATCGTTGACCACCACGCTTGTTCAAGCCACGGTTTGACGATGTTAGACTTAGGTAAGTATATTATTTACTAAGCTCGCCGTCCGATAAGGACCAGACCCGGGTCGACGGTGGCGCATTGTTCAACGCACGCCTCAAAGAGAAGTCAGCACAACTGAAGGGGTCTGCTAGGGCCGATGCCTGCCGGGGTTGCGGGTTTGTCCGAAAGGGTTACCGTGGCCCCTAGAAACATACAGGCAACTGAAGGAACACGGGTGGGTTTTAGTCAGTAAGAGTCTGACACGCCGTCCTGCTCCGCCCAGAGCAGGAGAAGTTGTTTGATAATTTCCCACCAAAAAAAAAAGGTACGAGTATATTATTTACTAGCTTCCGCCAGCGGTTTTGCCTGCTGGATATCTTTATAAATTATAGCCTATGTTACTCAGTAATAAAATAGCATTCTACTGGTGAAAGAGTTTTTTAAATCGGTCAAGTAGTTTTTGAGTTTATTCACTACAAACAAACATACATACAAAAAATCAAATCTTTTCTCCTTATAATATTAGGTTAGATAAGTTCAGGTTTCCTCACGAAGTTTTTCTTCACCGATATCAGAAATGTCCAAGATAAACTTTAGAAATAAATAAAATAATATGCTATAAACTCGTATTTTAAATCCATGGAAAAAATAAAAGATAAGATAAATAATAGATTGTTACTTGGAGTGGATGCAACACGTTTTTATCTAAATAAAAAATAGATAATAAGAAAAATCATTAACAGCCTTTTTACCTACTTATAATATTGTTCTTTAACTTGAGCTTCTTAAATTCTGAGTTGAGCTGCACGATTACTGACAAATGCGTACACTGACTGGATAAGTCCACTCAATCTGTGTGATTCTTTCCTCAAAAGACCATTTCTGACACCAATCTGCATGGTTTTCACATGATCTGACCAATATTATGTCAGGACTTTAAAAGAGACTGTGCCCTCTGAATTAGTTTCGGCCTTTCTTCTCAGAGTAGTCAGATAGGAAACGTCGACCTCATCTAGTTTAAAAAAATAAGACTGACGTGTTAAAGTGTTTGTACAAACCTACTTACAGAAATAAAATCATTAATCATTTAATTTCTAAGCATGCTTATTAGAACATTCATTATCTCACTTAAAAGGAAATGTGTCGACTTAAAATAAGTATGGTATAGTTTGTCGTATATATTGTTATTATTAGGTTTTAACTAGATTAATTTATTATTTTTGTACAACTTCTTTATGCATGCGGAGTTTACCTATAAGTGATTGTTGCACTGTTGCATATACGTTTTTGCATGTTACTCATAAGCATTATTCAGTGTAAACAATTGTTGGTGAACCTATAAATAAATAAATAAATAAAATAAAATCATGTCATAATATTATGCCAAATGGTCGCTTCAAAATCATGACACGACAAACGTACCAGTTGGGAATATGCCTTTCATGTTATTCGATAACGGTATAATCACAGCATAAATTATGCAGAACAGAACTAGTTAACTATTTCATGAACTAACTGATCTCTAGACACGTCTGCAGGTAGGTATTTCACGGAATGGGAGGCAGAATTGAGCTGTTAGTGTTCAGTTCAAATGTTAATACGTTTCTATAATGTAATATGACTTCTTATGTAGTAATCCAATTAACTTTAGACAATCCGAACTCATATAAATGGTCTTAGAATTAAATTAAATATTAAGGAACTATGGTTCCCAAATATTTGGTTCAACCTCGAATCAAAATAAGAGACTTATTTGATGAAGATAATAAGTAGTCAGTAATTTTCTAACTAAACCCTGTCCCAAAACTATTTGATGAAACTGTAAACTAATGATTGCCTTAGAATTTTTCTTGAATATGTTAAATAATGTTGGAACAGGGTAAATTTATGCCTCCACATATGTATACAGAAAATAAACAAGTCTCAAATTGATTACCATGCTAGCTCGTTGCAAGTGAACAGGGCCAGCCTTCAAAATCCACGTGCTTATAAAATATTTCTGTGTGTAAAGTGGTGTCCTAAAACTGGGAAAGTTCATATAACATCAACATTGAAAAAGTTACATCCTGGTCCATGCCTGATTTCAAACCTAATGCCTCATAAATTAAATCATCATACAAAACAATAAATAAATCCGCAGTACAACAAACTGAAAAGCAAACAATTTTCACTTTAACAGTACAGCAAGACGTACAAAAGAATACACTTAGCGTCGTCTATGCGTTACAGGAATACGTATTTTCCTCTTAAACTGAGGACAAACGATGCAACTGGGAAATCTGTAGTGCTGAGAACTGACTTTGCTATCGTGGATGTACGAGTAAGAGATTTGTAAAGCAAGTTTGCCATCAACGCCTGATAAACGGTGTTTGCTTGGCGAACTGAATCTTGAATCCTGGCTGCAAGTTTTGAGAAGAACGATTTGTACAACAATAATGTTTGAAGGACGGAGGAAGAGAGGAAAATTTTCTTGCTACATTAATTTGGTTATAGTTGATTAGACATTTAATCGTCATTAATTTTTATAGCAGTGGTGGCTCGGTGGTAACGGCCATGACTTACGAGTTGTAGGTCGTAGGATCAAACCCAGACAGGCGCTTTACTTTGTGAAAATTATTTCATCACCACTGCTCTCAAAACGGTGTAGGAAAACATCGCGAGGAAAACGGCAAGTCCTAGAACCAAAAATTCGAAGACGTGACATCTACCAACCCGCACTGGGCTCGCGTGGTGGATTACGGCCCACTCCCTCTCACTGAGAGGCCTGTGTCCCAGTAGTGGGAAAATTATAGGCGATTATGCAAATTTTTTAAAACTTATGTCTGACGATTTGGCACTGTGGTTTGACAGCTTGAAAGTAATATTTGGTAGTAAAACAGTCATTCTAAGTCATTGTTTTTTTAATAATTAAATACAAACGCAGAAAATCATCACAAATTCATTCCTCGTTGAAGGTACCAACAGGATATTAGGAAATATTATTACTGCCTATTATATTTCCAAAATGATGGTCACCTAGCTAAGGTTCACGTGGAAAGGGTTAAGTAACTTAAATGCATATAGCTTAAAAAAAAATTACATCGTTAAAATGTTTTGGATGTCGTAACAAAACGGTTTCCACTAGTTGTGTTTTAAATTTTTGCCGCCAACTGCTATACTTTTTACCGTGACAATATTTCCGCCTTTTCGCTTTGTCGTGCTGGGCTAACGACTTTTATTTAATGAAAGTCATATCATATAGCCGGGTGATGTGTGAAATCCCTAGCGTTTAAGGCTTGTGAAACCAGCATGGAAGTTATCTGCTAAATGTTTAAATTAATGTTTCTTCTTCAATGCTCAGAGGCTAGAGCTCAAGTCTTCAAGACAGTAGCCTCCTTATTAAACACTAGAGCTATTAAAATTGTTATATTTCCAAATATTCAAAAATCTTTTCACGTTGTGTAGTTACATACATGCATAAACTCACACCTTCTTCCCATGGGGGTAGGCAGAAACTACAGAACGCCAACTGCTACGATTATTAAATACTCCTTTTGCCTCGTTTACGTTCATACATTTAGTCATACACGCACGCCGGTTGCGAGTTCTACGCAACTGGCCTTTCTGAAGAATATCACCAATAAGGTCAGTATATATCCTCTTAGGGCGTCTCCTGGCGTTTTCAGTCACATCTGCCTTTTAAGTACATTTTGTTAGGCTCCTTTTATTCATACTTATTGCTTGTAATTCTATATAAGTCACACATGATTTCAAAAGTTGAGAAACACAAACAAAAACTTGAACTCAGCTAAAACTCAAGCACCAAAACACTAAAGAATTTTATAAAAGATGAGCGATAACGTTTTTGCAGACAAGTGTCATCTCGAAACTTTTTCTCTAACAATCTTAACTTTCATATCACAAGATTGATGCGTCACTCACACACAGAGACGAAAGAATAACTGGATACTGGATATATTCGTTTGTGATTGATCAATCGGATCGAGTCTGTCCACTGCGAGGGATAAGTTTCATCAATCATCTGTCAGCAACCTAGTAACCGGTCTTCGAATGACAACTCGGCAGTTTTTCCATATGTGTAAAAGATTGCTCGGCAAACTGTATTGAATTTTTTGAAATATGAGAAAACTATACCTGCATGTGATGCTTAAAAATACGAACAAAATACAGTAGGTATCGAATAGGGATGATGCCTAGATAAAAAAAAGAAATTCTATTTAGTCCGTCTTTCAGATAATAAAAAAATATTAGACACGTATTTTTTGCTTTATCTTAATAATAAAAAATGACTTAGATGACACGCATTAAAGTTCGGGAGTGGGGGCTCGCTACGTCACGACGTCGTATCAAATCTAGCAAGGCGTGACGTCATGCTACATTTTAACTCAATGTATCGCCTTAATCTTTTGATTACGTCGAAGAGGAAATTTATCTTTTATATAGATTCTTTTCTTTTAGATTTTGTGAATGTGAGAACGTTGTAGGCTGTAAACTTGTGTACCATTTTTTATTTTACTAAGTACCTGGTACTTGTTGATAGGCTTACACTGTCCTCCCATACCTATTAACACTGTAATTTGAAAACATTGTAGAAACAATTTATTTTGAAAAAAGTAACCGTGGAGTTTCTTGCCGGCTCTTCTCCATAGGAAGCGACCAATTGGAACCGTGCACCTAGCTTCTGACGTTTCATAAGTGCCCTTGTAGGTTTATGTGAAATAAAATATTTTGGAAGTAGGTTAAAAATTGCTCTAAACCATAAATAAAAAATGTCTAGCCTAGATTCCTCAAAAGTGTTATACTGTCTTACCAAATAACGTATACCAATATAGGCAAACGAATATCATACACCTATCAAAAATAAAAAATAAATATTTCACATAAACCTACATGGGCACTTATGAATCGTCAGAAGTTAGCGGTTCCGATTGGTCGTTTCCTATGGAGAAGAACCAGCAAGAAACTCCACGGTTACTCTTTTAAAAATAAATGGCTTTTACAATGTTTTTAAATTACAGTGTTAATAGGAATAAGAGGACAGTGTAGGTTAACAAAATAGAAAATGGTCTACAAGTTTACAGTCTGCAACGCCTACAACGTTCTCACATTCAAAAAATATAAAAAAATCTATTTATAGAATAAATTAAAACAGTGGCACTCCGGGACTATAGACAGAAGTAAAAAAATTAAAAAAAATTGGCACCGCGGTAATCAACGCGTTGATGTATTTCACTCCACGCACCGCAGTAATCAACGCGTTCATGTCTTTTACACCACGGTGTCGGTAACAGGTCGCGAAATCAATGGTTTAGTCCCATCTCAAAAATGCCCAACGCGCTTAAAGAAGTTTTCACTTCAAAAATATATAGTTCAGTTGATTGGATTACCGGGGGCTAGCAATATCCATAGGTTAAACTAGCTGCCAGTTTTTAGCCATCTGTCTGTCTGTAACGTTACGTCTATCAAAGGTCGTATGACTGGCGGCTTAGCTTGTTATCCGAGGTCAGTGCAGCTTAACCTAGCGGATCGATGGACAGGCTTTTAACAACAGTGAGCTCGTCTAATCTTACTGTCACTCATATATTTTATTTTCTAAGTGATGACTTCTATAGGCGCGTTCGGCATTTTTGAGATAGGACTAAGCCATTGACTTCGCGACACCATGACGACACCTTATTTTTGTAAACGCGATTGTGCTACATAACATAACATCACGCTTTGTTTCCCCGAAGGGTTGGGCAGAGGTGTCACTGTAGCAGGTACACCCACATTTCGTCAGTTATGTTTAAGTCCCATGTAATAGGGGGCTAGCCTATTGCCATCAACCGGGCACAAATCCAGACTCCGAGCTGCTACTGAGAAATTTCAGATAGAAAAACCCAATAACACTGCCCGACCCGGGAATCGAACCCAGGACCCCATGCTCAGCAGTAGCGCTTGCGACCATTTATTTACGTTACGGATCAATGTTCTGTGCAAGTATTTTTACTTTAAAAGTTTTGTAAACGCGATTGTGCTCTCTATTTAAATAAGGTTACGGACCAATGTTCTATACAAGTATTTTTCTTCCACCAAGGAAATCTTTTTCAAGTTTTCACTTCTGTCGGCACTCACGGAGTGCCACCACTTTTTTTTTATCCAGCAAGGCACTCCAACGATATATTTACAAGGATAGTAACAATAGTTAAGCACGAGTCTTCAATACTGTGTAAATACATCACTTATAGGCACGCACAACATTTTTATTAAAAGGTGAACCCTATTCAATAAAAAAAATTAAATCATTACAATAACAGCAATAACTTTTTTGTGCATAATAAAGTTACCAAATAAGATTTGATAAAAAATAAAAAATAATAGATAATACATTTCGTCACATTGTATGAGAGCAATACATCCATTCAAAATACTCGCACATAAGGTAAACAAACTAAATAGACAAGCCGTTTTCCAACTACGTCTAATTTCCGTGAACCTTCTAATACTTGGAACCGTTTTAAATCGGTTTATGTATGTAATGTTTCTGACTAAATAACGGGTCTTGTATAGGGTACGAAGATATTTATAACACTTTATTATGAACGTGCTTCAGGAATAGAACTCTCTCATGCAAGATCTGGTATGATAGGATATAATCTAGTTTAATAAAACATCTATGGATAAATTCACTGGTCAACAAAAAAAACACTTTTTGCATGTAACATAAAAACTTTTGTCTAGTTATGTTTAGGACAAGGACATGGATAATAGAAATAAAATTAGAATGCTTCAAATACGAATAGTTTCTTTGTAATTAATTATTACAAAATTTCAGAAATTTTCAGTTTTTCTTAACAAAAAGAAGTTATTCCGTTATAATGCAACATTAATATAAATGTAGATTTATGATTTTCGGCTATATTTTGCTTCAGGAACATCTCATTGTAATGTCCAACAGTAATCCGCTAGCATACGTGGACTCCACTTGTCCTGACATCGCTTTTCTATGGTAGAAATATCTTGGTGGAATCTTTCACCGTATTCATCGCTGACGGCGCCCAAATTTTGAGGAAAGAAGTTTTAATGTGAATTAAGAAAATATTTTCAACGACATATTACAACCCAAAGCCTTATAAGTAGATAACAGCTCCGCGACAATACTTATATAGTAACTTGATAGGTAATTTTCTAGAAAATTGGAAATAACTTTCATGAAAGATTCCCAAGCTGATTTTTGCAAATCATTAAGCTTTTCTTTAAATGTAATTATCTTTCATCAATAAAGATGTGGCTCATTAGATGAGGAAGCTTCTTGAAAGTCAGGATCTAATGTGTCGTGTTCGATTGTTTCTGGCCTAGCAGTCAGATCGGAACTTTGAGGTGGTTCTGGTACAGGTAGTTCTTCACTATGAGGGATCGGTCTTTTAGCCGTTGGCAGGTCAGGATACTTAATTTTACTTTTTGTTTTAATTGTAATACTTTTTGTATCAGTAAGACAAAAATAACAATCAGATGAGTGGTTCGTTGGTTCCATCCAAATCATAGGGATTGCAAAAGGCATAGATCGAGATCTTCTCGCCCATCCAGTAAGAAGACCCACACATGTAACACAATAGATATGTGGGACCCACGCTTTGTCTTGTTGTCCAATGGCATAGCCAAAATACTGTTCATATAACTTAGTTACTAATGGTGTCAAATTCCTTCACTGAGTTTTAAAAATAAAGTCGCCACAAATGTAACAATACTTATTAGGATAATTTTTACACTTTCTTGACATTATTTAAAAAATCACTTAACTCAGAAAACAGAAAAAACACTACCCTCTTCAAATAAATAAATTCTCTGAATGCGAAAGTGAAACAAAAACGGTTAATTTTCAATTTTGTGGGTAGTAGGTGTAACACGAAAACGAGACCTGATTGAATCAAAATAAATATGGTGATAAAATGACGGTAGGTAGGTATTTCAAAATTAGTAAGCACCTTTCTTGTTACAAAATTTTGTTGACCAGTTATTAATAATAATTAAGCAAATTGACAACCTACGTCAATTTGCCGTGTTATTGCCATTTCATATAGGCCTGTGTCCAAATTTCTTTTTGTCCGTTTTGTAAATTATTAAAAAAAATTGAACACGTATTTTTTTTTTTTGATGTAATCAAAAAATTACGGCTTTACATTGAGTTAAAATGTGGCATGACGTCACGCCTTTGTAACGTAGCGAGCCCCCACTCCCCAACGTTAATGCGTGTTTTCTATGTTATTTTTTATTAATATGATAAAGCAAAAAATACGTATCTAATATTTTATTATTATTATATAATTTTACTTTTTTTTACCTAGGAAACTACCCTATTGTCAAATAATGACAGTTGTGATTAAAATTCACGGACTATTCAAGTTGGTAAGTAGTAAATTTACTTAACAATGAATTTCCCTGAATTTACAAAGATAGATGGTGATATGACAATAATTGCTCATAATTTATCTTAGTTTAGCAACAAAAGTAGTATTTCAGAGTTATTTATTAGTAGCTGCGCGCCGCGGTTTCACCCGCATAAGTCTCCATCACGTGGGAATATTGGGATAAAAAATAAAAACTTTTTACAAAAAAAAAACAACCGACTTCCAAAAAAAAAAACACTACAAAGTGAAAAATAACTTTAATTTCGGAAGTCTGTGTCTTGGGTTTTGTGTTTTCGTTTTTTGCCACCGACTTCCGAAATTAAAGTTATTTTTCACTTTGTAGTGTTTTTTTTTTGGAAGTCGGTTGTTTTTTTTTTGTAAAAAGTTTTTTTTTTTCACTTTTTAGTTGTGGTACCTAGCCCACACACATTCGAATACCACTACCTGCTACCAGTGACAGGAACTTATCATATCATCTACATACTAAGTGGGAAAAAAATACGTATTTTGTAGCTAACTCAAAAACTGCCCAAGCAAAGTTAATAAAATTTATATGGGACCAGTTTGGGAGCATACCCTTTCAAACAAAAAAAGAATTTTCAAAATCGGTCCACAAATGACGGAGAAATCGGTGGACATACATAAAAAAAAAAAAAAACATACGCGACGAACATATAACCTCCTCCTTTTTGGAAGTCGGTTAAAAAGTATTCTATGTGTTAATTAATCCAAGATTCACGATTTAACGCCTGCACGTATCTCGATGAAAGGTTCACGAATAGACCATGGGTTAGGACATAGGATACTTTTTCCCGGTAGAACGTTCCCGTTTTATAATTTCCAACTACCTCTACGCGGGCCCAACCGCGGGCATCGGCTACATAACTAAATGAGTAGTACATTAGCAAAATAACTAGTAACATAAGTATTTTACTATTACCAGCTACATAGTAAGCAAACCTCAGCGAAGGGAAACTGGATACAGAACCAACACAGTGCAGCCGACTGGAAACGGAGCCAAAACTCAAGTGGCTTTGAGTCGGATGCGTTTAATGTTAGCTGAACATCAAACCAAAGCGGTTTCATTGTTGCCTGGTACTTAGTTTACGATTTTGTCTATGGATAAAAATACAAAGCTATTTTAACCGACTTCCAAAAAGGAGAAGGTTATATGTTCGTAGCGTATTTATGTTTTTTTTATTATTTTTTGTTTATGTACGCCGATTTCTCAGTCAATTGTGGACCGATTTTAAAAATTCTTGTTTGTTTGTAAGGTTATGCTTTCGAGGTGGTCCCATATTTTTTTTATTAACTTTGCTTGAATAGTTTTTGAGTTAGCTTCAATAATACGTATTTTTTCCTACTTAGTATGTGGATGATAAGTTCCTGTCACTGTTATTTACATAGTAGGTAGTGGTATTCGAATTTGTAGGTAGGTACCACAACTAAAAAGTGAAAAATAAAAACTTTTTATGTTTGTATCTTGGCTTAGAATTTTAGTTTTTTGCCACCGACTTCCGAAATTAAAATAATTCTTCACTTTGTAGTGTTTTTTTTGGAAGTCGGTTGTTTTTTTTAAATGTTTTTTTAATTATAACGTTTGTCACTACGGAAAATAATGGAAAAATATAATTACAAAGTGGGTGCATAGTTAAAGGCAAGCATTACAGGTTCATGTTTTCTCCTTATCATTCTTATTCTCGGACATTCAGTTCAAGATCAACTCAGTACAATTACGAATTTTGAACTTTCATGTTTTTGAACTTCCAAAGGCGTCAAAATATCGAGAGCTCAATATAACATAAATCACTGGTGATGTCTTGTTATATTTTCCGTGTGTCGTTTTGTGAACTTAAAAATGTCACTCGGATACTTGCAAGGTTCGAAACCATAACTTACCACATAAAAAAACAAGTGGCACTCCGGAAGTGCCGACAGAAATGTAAACTTTAAAAAATCGGCACCGCGGTAATCAATGCGTTGATGTCTTTTACTCCACGGTGTCGGTAACAGGTCGCGAAATCAATGGTTTAGTCACATCTCAAAAATGCTCAACGCGCCTAAAGAAGTTTTCACTTCAATAAATGAACACAGATACCTAACTTCCAAGCCATCACGACTTTTACCTACAACATAACAACACAGTTTCCTACTGAATAGGGACCACACAGCTCAACACACAACCGGTAATACAAGACACTAAATCAAAGCTCAGTTCCGCTCAACCTGCATTGACATCGTTCCGGAACAAGTGAATATTAATGTGGCCGTCTCTAATGAGAGCTCGATTGACACGGAAACATGCTGCGATAAACATCTAATGAACACTGAACGATGATTAGTTTCGTGTGATTTTTTATGTGGATGATAGGAATTTGACACGATATTTGATTAGAATGGATCGATTTAAGGTTAAGAATACGTAGTTTTTAGGGTTCCGTATCCGAAGGGTGTCTAACGGAACTCTATCATAAATGCAAAAGTGAGTTTATCTGTTTTTTACGCTCTCACGCTAAAACGGCTCAACAGATTTGGATGAAATTTGGTACATGGATAGACCATGACTTGGATTAGAACATAGAATACTTTTTATCCCGATATTCTCAATGGATCGAGACTTATGCGGGTAAAATCGTGGGGCGCAGATAGTAAAAATTTAAAACAGTTAATAATTTAATTAAATCCTTTAGTTAATTACTAACTTTATTTTATCAAAACTAAGTTCCGCTCAACTTGCATTGTTCCGGAACATGTGAATATTAAAGGGGGCCCCATACAAGAAATGTGTTTACTTCGGCGTTTTTTGCTCGATCTTATTGTGTTACGGTACCTACGGAACCTTTCATGTGCGAATCCAATTCGCACTTGGCCGGTTTTTTAAGTATTCATAATTTAGGTCTAGCTTCTAGGCTGTCTTCGCACAACTTTGACAGTCTATTATACAAAAAGTAAACCTCGTTGTAAATTTTTTCCTTACTTATTTCTTACGTATATTCTGGTGAAAACTTAAAGAAAATCCATTAAGCAATTTTGAGATGACCGCTTTCAAACAGAAAAAGATTCTACCCGTTATTAAGAAGCGCCTTCAAACAGAAAAATATTTGACCTGTTATGAATTTACAAAAGCAACAAATAATTGCATGAACAAAAAGACATCACCAAGTAGCCAATACATAAAGCCATTTGAATTGGAATTGTCACTTACTAAACCCGAATCACATGGCACAATAATCTAATTCACCGAATCATTACACAAGTACACTGGAATGATGTAAATGTACCAAAACAGGTGCATATAGAGGGACGAACGTCAATACTAATACCACAGAATAGATACGTACAGAAGGTCGACTCCATACACTGAGTGAAAACGAACACACACATAAATAAACGTCTTTGTACAGCGAGTGCTACAGTACAGTCAAAGCTGTGAACTCGTCGAAAAAATAGCGTCCAACTGTTAACCGCTAAATGCACAAGAAAAGCATAATGACGTGGCGTGGGTGTAAAGGTGTGTTCAAAAATTGAGCGGCAATCGTGCGCGACTGCCGCGCTGTGTTTGGTTGACTGCCGCGCACAAACATTTTTAGGAAACATTCGTCACTAATTGTGTCTGGACGTATTCTGCGAACGTATTTAAAGGTAAGACAGATTGATATTACCAACTAAAGTGCGCGGCGTGTCTCGGATGTACCGCGCAGTATTGCCGCACAAACATTCGTCAGGTTAATCCTAACTAGAGCGCGGCAGAAATGTGTCCTGCAAACGCCACGTATTGCTGCCGCGCTCTGGCCGCTCAATGTTTGGATACACCTTAAGACGTAGCTGTCACGCAGACCAGCATTACAAAGTTGGCTTGTTTGTTATGTTGCCCAGCAAAACGTTTTTTTGCTGCGCAACACTATCTAGATATGTATGTCGGATCCGGTCATTAGTACGGACACGAAAGGAATCGCAAGCGCGCCACTGGCGACATCAAGAGAGATCTATTGACACCAAAAAAGGCGCGCTTCTACAGAGTCGTGATGTTTGAAGGCCACGGCGAGGAGGACATTCAGCCTCGGGTCGCATTGGAGTCAAGACGTCACGGAACTGTTCTCGATTCGTTGTGCTCAGTAATTGTGTTAGTTGTAATTTGTGATCATTGTGTTAATTGGTGATTTTAATAAACGCCGTCGCACCCAGTGTGTGTATAATTTAGCTAGTGTGATTCATTTGATAGTAAATTAAAATGTGATCTGAACTGCAAACTGTTTTTCTATTGCGCATCAACCAACACTACCCACACTACGCCCACAATAGTTAAAATATCGCTGATAATAACGAAAGTCACATACCCGTCTCCGACATGTAAATAATCAAAGTGTGCGTGAGCCTTTTTTTGCTTGTTGAATGAAGTCAGCCTTCTGTATCCATTTTGAGACGAGTAGTAGAGTAAACACTAATACAAACCCCGGTGTATTTGCACTACGTTGCATTGCGCTGAATGCCGCATATTAATGCGTCGGACTATAGTTTCGTGTATCATCGATGTTACGAGTATAGTCCATTATTAGCTTCGTTTTGTTGTATGAAGGTAGCTACTTCGTGATTGAAATTAATAGTAAATGATAATGGCTTAATTTTTATGTTCACTGGAATTGAAAAGCCAAATCAAAGTAATAACTATCTTTTAATTTACTACTAATTACAGGTCAGGTCAATTTAATTTATCAACATCGCTAAATGTAGTAATAACAGTAACGTTATAATTAAGAAGTGTTTTTAGGTTTAGTTATTTTGCTGATGTTACAGAGTGATGTCATCGATCATTTTGAAAAAAAAAACTAGGGCATCTCGCAGTTGACCACTAAAGTCATGGCTGCTTAACCGGGCTTTCCTGGGGCTGCTTTAAGCTTCTACACTCAAAGCCTCTAGCGAGGGGCAAAAATCTATGCTAAATTAAAACTAGGCAAGCGCTTGCTAAGGGCACCCCCTGTGGAGTACGAGCCTTGGCTTAGGGCGTTTCGCTGAGGGGAGGACAGCAAGATAGGACAGGTTGGATCAAAATTTAGATCATCATGATTATTATTCGGGAAATTTAAAGCTACGTGCTCAGCTGCAACGACTGCTGGCACCTCGTTATCGAGCAAGGGTCGGGGGAAGTATCATTTACTCGGAAAGTATATGCCTCGGGTGGCAGATTCTACTGATGTTAGAGGGGACATAATTAGCTCCTTCGACAACCAGAGGGTTGCGATGTTTGACAGCGGTATCAAAGTAACGATTGGACATGCGCATTTTAGGAACTGATGAATGGTGGGAATTTTACAGTCGAGATGGAGGATCTCGTTTTTCACATAGGTACCAGGGGGATCCCGTGGCCTTGCAAAGGAAACGGTTCTGTGTGGTCTGCATCCTATGGATAACATAGGGCTTTGCCTGTGCAAAGACGGTGCCCGCATAGGTCATGATTGGACGAATGCACGCTGTAAAGATTCGCAATTTGCACTTGAGTGATAATTAGCTTCGTGCATTTAGAACGTAGTGGAGTCTACCGAGAGCAAATGCGGCTCGCGAACGAACCATCTTTACGTGCTCTGAGAGGGAGAGATGGTGATCTAGGACAACACCTAGGTATTTGGCTCGCTTCCCCCAAGGGGTCGGCTTGTCAAACATGATTAGTGAACTAGTAAGACGGTGGCGGAGGGGCAAGGTACGCGGTTTCGAGAATAACACCGCTTGACTTTTGTCGGGATTAACCTCGATTTTCCACTTTCTAAACCAGGCGCCGAGCTTGTCGATTGCCCTTTGTAGATTTGAGAGAATCTGGGTTGTGCAATCCCTTTGCAATAAATAGCCGTGTCGTCTGCGAACAGAGCCAACTGCGTCTTTCTTTACTTGGGGATATCGCTAGTGAATAGCGTGAATATGAGGGGAGCTAGCACGGAGCCCTGAGGGACTCCTGCGCGTATAGGACGCGGGGAGGATAGAGCTCCTTCGATGCGATAGCGGAATGTACGATTTGACAAGTAATATCGTAATATGAGCACGAGACGATCTGGCACACGGAGTTTGTAGAGCTTATATAATAAGCCGTTGTGCCAAACTTTGTCGAACGCTTATTATCGCTCAGCGATAAAGCCCCTTAACATTAAGAAAAAAAAAAAAAACATCGCTATATAGCATTAAGTAAAATTAAATTTGTGTGTGTTATTGATACAAAATACTGAAGGCTGACCGTGAATAGCCACTTGGGGTGGATAAAAAAATATTCATCAATATTTTTATATCTTGAATACTTGGGTACAACAAAATTTTTCACCCGTAAAAAATAAAACGCTATACATAGAAATTGTTGCTTTTCTTACCTTCTGAAAGTGCACCAAAACGCTCCCCAAATATATCTCAACTCAACCATTTATCACTAGCTTCAAGTGTATTTTAAATGTTATGCTCTAGGTAAGGTAGCGAGCTGTCATGTTAGGAATAAAATAACTGAACAAAGTGGATATATGAAGTGCCACACTTTCACCGCGACTAAAGCATGTTTAAATATCACTTGATATATTCAAAAGAAGATAAATATACCGTATTTTAAGTGAATTTGAGGTAAGAATAATATTTATGATGTTTTAGATGTTTGTCTACCCACACAAGTTGTCAGAATGCTGCTTTTATCACACAGAAGACGGGGCGGGGGCGGTATTTACGTGAGTTTTAATATTATCATTTTATAACATGTTTTTATCTTTTAGTGGAATATGAATAGAGCTGCGGGGCTTGTTCGGCTAAAAAAATAAATGACTACTTGTGCGCAAAATAATTTAAGATCTTCTTCTGCTTTACGTGTTGATGGTACTCTTCTTTATATATTATTTATGTTTTTATGAGTCCATTAGGTGGCCACGTTGATTGCGGCATCAGTAGCATTCTTTAGGTCATCCGAGGTGCAGGTGAACGAGCACCTAAGACACTCCAGCAAGTTCGGCATGGTCTGATCAGAAGCACCGCACTCGCACTGGATGTTGGATGGGTCAGTGATCCCTAAGATGCCGCTTAGGTACTAAACGTAGTCAGAAGCCCGTAAATCTGACAACCAGTCTTAGTAAGTAGTATCGTGTTACCCAGTAACTGGGTTGTGGTGGTCAGATAGGCAATCACTCCATGTAAAATAGTGGTATTCAGCTGCCTCCGGTGAGACTGCAAGCCAACCCCAAAACAATTGGGAAAAGGCTAGGCAAATTAAGACTTAGACAGTAAAACTAAGGTTAACTAATATTAACAAGGTAGATACACTATAACTTATAGTAAAACAGTTCCCATCAAGAGATTTTGATCCTTCGTACTTTAGGGATTTCGCGCACTAGACGGCCACAACTCCGGCCAGTCGTGGTCCATGGCCCAGTCTACGGCTTGTAGCGTTGTGAGCGGCCTCAACTATAATTAGTCGAGTGATGCTAAAATATCACAATTAGTTAGTTAGCTCGTGGCTAAGTACTAACAGCCGCTCGGGTCGATCTGTCAGGTTAAGCTACGCTTGCCGGGGTTGTTCAGTGGATGGGTGAACATTTCTACATACCGAGACTCCTCCGTGCCTCGGAAAGCACGTTAAGCCTTTGGTTCCGGCTGTCATCCGTGGATTTTTGACAGTCGTTAAGGATCGTCAGAAGCCCGAAAGTCTGACAACCAGTCTAACCAAGGGGTATCGTATTACCCAGTTACTGGGTTGTGGAGGTCAAATAGGCAGTCGCTCCATGTAAAATACTGGTATTCAGCTGCATCCGGTTAGACTGGAAGCCGACCCCAATATAGTTGGGAAAAGGCTAGACAGAACAGTAAGTTACTAACCACATCATTAAAAACGTGGCACAACAGAATTTTCTAAGGACCCTCTGCCATTTCATCTTCCGCTTGCTTACCTGGTGGAAGCCGGCTCTCTGTAGGGTAAGATCCCTTACCCAACACTGCACGCTGCTTACATGCGTAGCTAACCAGCACGCTACCGAGATCTGACGAAGGCCTGCTTACCTGCGGCCTACCGCCGCGCGCCTGTGCAGACAGGCGGCCTCCACTTGCTACCGACGCTCACTACCAGCGCCTTACGAGGGCCGTCTGGCCTACTGCTGAGCCTGTGCTGAGCAGGCCCCCACGTCTACCACGTGCTTTCAAGGACGGTACCCTTCCTATTTAATCGAACAGTGCGATCTTACCTGCGACCTAGCGGTGGACAACTTATGTGCAGAATATGCACATAAGTTGTCCATCCATGTGTGCTATCTAAATTAGGTATATGTATTAACTTTACTAGCTGTTTTAATTACCTACTTCTACCTCTACTATCTATCAGTTAACGGCCTGCGCAGCCTACCTGCAAAGCCCTAGCCGTTACAGGCTAGTTGGTCGTTGCGACTTGCGACCAAGTGCGCGATTCGTATCGGTTTCTATAGTTTCCCTAGTCACTGCGACCACTGGTCGTGGTCGTGCGCGAGATCCCTTATCTTTAAAAATAAATAAAATTGAAGTGTCTGTTTGTAATGTCAAAATAACAGCTTTTTAATAAATGCATATGAAAGTAGATACGGTACATGCAACGAAAACACAATTTTAAAAAAACTTGTCTGTCTGTCTGTTTGTTCCGGCTAATCTCCGAAACGGCTCTACTTTTATTTTAGAAAAAGACTTAGGGTTCACGCGGGCGAAGCCGTGGGCAGCAACTATAAGGTGTGAAGGATCAAAATCTCTTAATGGCAACTGTTTCGTCAAAGAAAAATACAGGCTGTGAACAACAAAATTTCGGAACCACTTGACTAAAAGTCGGATAGTAAAATTATTTGAAATATTAAATCTTGTTTTCAAAAGTTGGGATAGCGTTGCATAAAGATCGTCACGTATTTTTGTTTTAAAATCTTTTGACTGACTTCAAACGACGGGCATCCTTAACAATGCACTGCAAAGGAGTAACTTTATAACGAGAAATAAAGTTGGAAGTGAGCTTCCATCGTGAAACAATGTACTGGTTTTTAGGGATCTCTACTAAATACAGGTTCTGCTTTTCTATACGTATTCAATCCTTTTCTGTTTTAAAAGCCACAAACTTAAAGAAATTTTCAAATTTTAGTTAATTTTAACTTTTATTTATGTTTTTTTTTCAGTTAACAAAGTAGTTCACAATGGTATAATTTAGAAAAAACAAAATACCTATGTACTTAGTGGAAAAATATGACGCAAAGAAAGAACACGGGTTCATCATGGGTATCGTTTTCATGGTTTACGAGGGTGCTAAATCCGAAAGTAAGGTCAAAATGTAAATCCAATATAATTATTTATTCATCAACATAACTGATATAGTCAAAACCGTTTATAACAACTTCGCTTTAAACGATGTATCGGTTATAACGACGAAATTTTGAGGAGCCAGCATTTATGTTTACTAAACATAGTGTTTGGTTATAACGTCTATTGGCTGTAGCCTTAATCCAGCGGTTCCTTCGAAGTCATTATAAACGGTTTTGTCTGTATTATAATTGGCTTCTTGATCATAAAGAGCATGGAAAATAATAACAAAATGATTGAACAAAAGCACCGAACTTATGACATCTCCATGACGACGTAAATACCGATTTTGGGCTTCCCCAAATAAGCCACACAAACTCATAGTTATTTGCAGACGCTCGCAGCAGCCGTGAGTCAGCGGGGCTCCGAAATTTCTGGTCCGCACCTAATAAGAGCATGGTTAACCGTACGGATTTCTAATCAGCAGTCTGTTGGTATCGGTTTGCTATGAATTTAGAGGTGTATTATTGTTGGCGGAGGAATATAATTAGTTAATTGCAGATATAAACCCATGCTTTAATCCTAACTTCTAATATAAATGCGAAAGGAAGTGGCAATCATGTCATTTGGTTTAAATAAGTCCTTATTTTTATTATTTTATTAATCTTTTATATAGATTCTTTTCTTTTAGATTTTGTGAATGTGAGAACGTTGTAGGCTGTAGACTTGTGGACCATTTTCTATTTTGCTAAGTACCTGGTACTTGTTGATAGGCCTACACTGTCCTCTCATACCTATTAACACTGTAATTTGAAAACATTGTAAAAACCATTTATTTTTAAAAGAGTAACCGTGGAGTTTCATGCCGGCTCTTCTCCATAGGAAGCGACCAATTGAAACCATAAACCTAGCTTCTGACGTTTCATAAGTGCCCATGTAGGTTTATGTGAATTAAAATGTTTTGAATTTTTGAATTTGATAGTGAGTTTGTTTGTTTATTTGTGTAACTGGGTGAAATTGGCACATGGGTTGACCATGACCTGGATTGAGACATAAGATACTTTTTATCCCGATATTCCCACGGGATCCAGATTTATGCGGGTGAAAGCGCGGGGCGGAGCTAGTTTACCATGTTTATTTGTGCACACAGGCTACAACATTATAAAGTGGGTATCATTGTGTCCTGCCACAGTAAGTGGCATAGAAATATAACTTTAGGAAAAAATTGTAGGCTGATAAGAAGGTAGGTTGTTAGCAAGAATAAAAATGTTAAAATACAGATATTTTTCACAACCTCGTATGATAAAGCCAAATGCCCGATGCCGTGATATCGATTTCAGGCGACAAGAAAGGTCAAATTTTAAATATGATACACATTAAGTAGAACAATTTTCATAAGTGCATCGTGTTGATTTACAAGTTACAACAATTTCTATTTCAGAAATTGAATTGAGAAAGGTTAGTCTATCAAAAGCGTGACATTTATTTAACCTTCTCATTTTTATTACATCCTAAAAGTACCGTTAACGACTTGATGTCATCACTACAGCAAGAGTTATATTAAATTACAATCCTTCAATTTCCAATAAAAGTGCCGGAGAAGTATTTCGCAGTATCTTACAGATTTTTAGTTCCAGAGTTTCAGTGGAAAATGAAACACAATTTTCAATTCTGTCAGGTATTTTATAATCCGCTGAAGTTGAGGTTACTCGAGAGATATTTCCCTCTAGCCCCGTCCGTCTTTTCTAAGAGTTGTGAAACTTTATTATGAATTTAGTTCGGTCTGCTCCCAGTGCATCTGTGAGGGATGAAGATAGATTTTCGCTCTGAGGTTAAAGGGACGACGCGACGGGTCATTGACTTGAGTCGTGTTTACGCTATAGATATTTAGACATATTGGCAAGTATGCAAACTGCCTTCGGTAGTTTTCAGAGGATTTTTAATTTGATCAGTTCTTATTTTAAATATGGTGGCTTTCATTTACATAATAATTTATAAGTATTTTTATTTATTTATATGTCTTCTTCTTTCCTTAGTTTATAATGAATGCTTTTCGATACAATGTAAATTTTTATAATGAAAAAAAACAAGGATAAACTTTTGAAAATGAAGAATCTTGTTTAAAGCTTAGCTTGTTCTCACTTATTGTGCGTTCATAATAGTAGAGGATCCGCAGAGGAACGACCTTCAACCATCTATTTAATGGATGAAAAGTATTTAAATAAAATTTTGTATGTTAGAAAATATATCGCGAGTGGGTTGGCAAAAAAATCTTGGCCAGACAGTGATTCAAAAACAACAAATCAACAATTTTTTTTTTAAACATTGCAAGAATACACCAATTGAAAGAGCTTTTTAAGGAGAACCTTTGCTATTAACTCGACTTTTGCTAATTGTTATTCAATTCAAGTCTGGCCAAGAATTTTTTACCCAATACTCGCGAAAATTTTTTTAACATACAAAATGTTGGTATAACAATAGATTGTTTGCCTAGAGAGCAAACAACTATTTTTAAGTCGAGAGTGTCTCTTTAAATCCAGAGCGGAGCGAAGGATTCAAAGTACGTCACTCAAGCTTACATACAAATACTTTTCATTCATTAAACAGATGACAGAAGGTCGTTCCTCTGCGGATTATAACTTGTCTTGGACGCGACTGGTAGCACTGTTTTGTCAGTTGCCATTTTGAACTCTATTTGTATTGAAACTAAGCTTGACAAGTAAAACATAAACATAACATCACGCCTTGTTTCCCCGAAGGGTTGGGCAGAGGTGTACCTGTAGCAGGTACACCCACATTTCGCCAGTTATGTTTAAGTCCCATGTAATAGGGGGCGAGCCTATTGCCATCAACCGGGCACAAATCCAGACTCTGGGTTCGATCCCCGGGTCGGGCAAAGTGTTATTGGGTTTTTCTATCTGGAATTTCTCAGTAGCAGCCCGGAGCTTGACAAGTAATCGTGCTAACATGACATTGCCGGGACAAGTTATAGTGAATGGTCTATACACGTGTTTTGTTTATAGGTACGAATGTAGTACGCAGTGTCGAGCTTTGTAATTTAACTCAATTATCTAATTTGGGAACGTGTAATGTAATTCTGTCTTTGTTATTCAAGAAATTACAAAAGTTTGACTGTCAAAATATTTTATCAAAGTTCCATAAAACTTCTCTGACAATGCACAAAAATGATTTACATTGTACATTTCCATAAAACTCTAAAGAGGCCTATATTTATAGGAATCTACTGTCGATTTACCTTTTTGTCTTTCCCATTTCCAGGGAAGACCTTTAAAAGGCAAGATAGATGGGACAGGGAGCACTCCAGTATAATAAAAACGGAATTCCTTCATTAACGCCGAGAGGGATCCTTAGACCGTGGATGGGATACCGGCTTTCTTAAGGATTCTTCTAACTTAAATCACTTTCAAAGAAGTGCCCTAAAGTTTAATTGTTAGCCAGAGTTGCTTCACTTTACGGATTCTTGACCACGTATAATTTAAACGGCGGGTAATTTTAACGTTGTAGACGTGGTCCTTTATGTCCCTAAGAATGAAATGATCAAAGATACGGGAATGAATAAGTGAATAAAAGGAAACTTTTTTATATTTTGTGAACTAAAATTATATTTTGTAGCATTATTTAATTATCAATTATTATCATCAATTATTAAATAGTATTGTATTCCTCAAAGAGTTGGCCAGAGGTGTCAAAGTCAAATAATTTATTTCAAATAGGCATTTAAAAGGCACTTTTGATCGTCAACATTTACAAAAAAAATATAATTGATTCTAGTCACCCTTTCCAAAAGGTAGTTACAGACTGAATATTTTCTTAATGTCCCTCGGGAATCATCGCATTTCCGAACACAAACGAATGCTAATTTCCGTGTCTATCAATTATTAGATTTATTGTGCATAATAATCTGAATTCAGAACTAAGTAATTTATTATTGTTTTGTTTTGATTTCCGTGCATCGGTCACTAATGTTGTTTATTAGTGATCGATGTTTCCGTGTGAACTTTATAGAGCTACAAAACTAATTTCGTGCCTGCGACTTTAGCAGCTTTCCTCCTATTTTAAAATAAATTACTTTAAGTTAAAAGAGTATTAACAACTCTATATATACGTACTTCCAAGTCAATTGAGAGCGTCCGGGCTGCACAAAGTGCAAAGAGCAACTGATAGAAAACCAACGACTGACGAAACACGAAGTTTGCCGAGGGACATTAAGAAAATAATTATACTGTACGTATGGAGAAGAATGGGCAAGAAAATCCACATTTACTCTTTTAAAATGCTAACAATATTTTGTATTCATTAATTATATAATTATGTGAAGACGATATAACTAGAATAAAATTACTATACCACAATAGGTTAAAAGAATAAAAGTGAGTAAGCAACTATGTCAGTACATTGAATTTATTTACAAATTCGACGAGATTAACCTAAAAACCTAAACCAAAAACGTTAAGAGTGATACAAATCTCTACAGTAAAAAACTTCCTTTCATCACTGTCATAAATCCTCTAACAAGCACAAAAATGTGTGACGAAAATAATTTCTATTTATTTCAGAGTAAATCCTTTGAAGTCTTATAGAACGGTCGGAAGATTCCGAATTTATCCTTCGCAACCGAATGTGGATTTCGCTTGATTTACTAACGTATGTCGGTTTGGTTTCTACTTTCTTCTAATCTAGATATATGAGGTTTGGTGAAATGTACCATTTTGAAGTATTTATTATAATATTCTATACTATTAAACGAGCAATATTTGTATATACTATGTGGAGACAATAATACGACAATAAATGAAAACATTGGCAATACTAATGCATAAGAGTATTTTGGAACCATCAAATAAATCCTAGCATCGAAATTAAAAAAGTGATTTTTTCAAACAAACTAAAACAACCAACTATAGGTTTTGCCAATCTTTGACTAGCTATAGTGACTAAACTATTGGATATATTTGATTGAATTTTCGTATGCGGACTAAGAACGTCATTAGATATACGTAGCTTAATTTATCATCGTAATGTCGTCTCCACCTTGTATTTCGCAGATTCAGACGGATTAGCGTCCCCGTGCTTGATGTTGGTGTCCGCCATGTTGTTTTTTATCAATCAGTTCGCACGACCGGCGCAGGCGCTGTCTCATCGAGAGCAAGAGAGCTCAAAAATAGACGAACGCACTACTGATAGAAACAATTGACACTGACAGTTGCGACATTGACAAGTACGAAGTCGTCTATGATGTTTGCGCGGTGTTGCTATTTGAAAGTTGCAATATAGGGGTTTACGGTGGCGAAAAATCGATCTAGCTAGGTCTTATATCTGGGAAAATTAGTTTTCTCCGTATTTTCACCCGAGCAGAGCTCGGTCGCCCAAAGTTTAGAACAAGATAATGAATAATGACATGACAATAATGATCCTGGCAGCATGAAATTTGTAAGTACCCACTATCATGGCAGTATGGAATTAGTTGGTACTATCCTATACTATTAAATGAGCATTCTCTATTTTCACCAGAGCAGAGCTCGGTCGCCCAGGTACTGTTAGTAATTTAAAAAACACTGATTTTCTTGTATTAACTTTTTTTTTGTCGTCATTAAATCTACTAATTATTTTATGAAAGATTGGTTTTTACTTTTTACTCTGATTTACATGAGGCCTTCTTCCCATGGGGGTAGGCAGAAACTTCAGAACGTCACCTGCTACAACCCTCATTTACTCATTTTAGAACATCAACATTAAGGTTACTATAGTGTCCGTCGAAGGCTCCCTTCTGGCAATTCGACTCACATCTGTCTAGGAAATACCTGTTTGATTATCTTGAAATAAACCAAATATGTGCGGCGGAAATGAAAAATATAATTCATTTGACATAATTTTCTTGATTGATACAAAGGTAAAATTCAACTCGGCTATCGGATATTATTGATACGGATCACCAATAATAACAGGAAGTATTTTATTCGAAACAAAATATTTTTTATTCAAACGAAGGATGTTCCCGATATATTTTTTCTGTTGTCCATTTCCCCCCGAACTGTCGAGCTTCATTAATCAAAAGTCGATTTATAAGTCGAAAAAGTTGTTAAATTCAGAGCTTTGTCAACGTTTATTCTTTTTGTCTAACAAGGGCTGACAATAAATCCGAGTTGTCGACCTTTTTTGTTTTTCAAATAACTTTTGTGATTTGTACTTTGTAGCTTTGATTGGCGCTTGTATACCCTTCAGAGGTGCATTTTGATATAAATTGAAAAATGGAAATGATAAACTGCTTAATAAATGACTAACAAAGTGAAAACCTGGGCAGTTTAAAAAAATACTTCCAAAACCTTTAAAGTAAAAATACTTGCATAGAACATTGATCCGTAACGTAATATAAATGAAGAGCACAATCTCGTTTACAAAAATGAGGTGTCGGTAACGGTGTCGGGAGTTCAGTTGTTTTTTCCCGTCTCAAAAATGCCCAACGCGCCTAAAGAAGTTTTCACTTCAAATAAAATTGTGTGACAAGGACAACAGATTAAGAAATATGGGTAAGTCTAAATAAATCTAAATCCTACTATGTACATATAAATGTATAGAACATACCGTAATATCACGCCTTGTTTCCCCGAGGGGTTGGGCAGAGGTGTACCTGTACCTAACTTCTTCATAACTTCCACAACTGGCGAAATGTGGGTGTACCTACGTACACCCATATTTCGCCAGTTGTGTAAGTATATAATTATAATATTATAAATGTGAAAGTTGGTATATTTGGATGTTTGTTACTCAATCATGCAAAAACGACTTAACAGATTTGGAAGAAGTTAGGCACACAGATAGTTTATAACACACAAATTATACTTTTTATCCCGGTAGTAGGTTATCGTGGGATTTTTTCAACATCCATGTGGGTGAAGCCGCTTGGAAAAGCCAGTTATAATATTTGTATTAAAAATACCAAAACCACTGCTAATTGGTAGCCTACTAGCCAAAATATACAATATGTAAAAAAAAACCTGTCCAATCCGAAAGGGGCACAAAGGTACTACAATAACATAACGATTTATTTATTTTTTATTGGAAATAAAAAGTTGTTACTATTTAAAATTAACGTTTTTAGTACCGAAATAACACCAAATCCATAAGAAAATTTTTAACAGCGGTCATAAGTTATGACTTGTAGACACCCGCTAAACGATGGCCACCCGCGCTCCATGTCGTAAACCTGGTAAAATTCCCCATTGAAAAAAAATGTAGCCATTTTTTATCACATAAATCTCTGTACGATATCTAACAACACCCTCACGGATCGGGTTTTTTTACATGTTGTATTATTATTACTTACCTACGTTTCTTATTAATAAAAAAAAACTAATTTCATACAATAATCACGAGTAGATTGAACGGAGCACCCCACTATATTTTCCACAAGTACCTATGTATTGTTCACAAATTGCGTTGAAACACGCGATATCTCAATACTCTGCGTTTCTGAATGTGATGATTAATCGAGGAGCAGCCGTGCTTTCTGTATTCTAATTGGTCGGTCGGCGAGTCTAACAAATTACTTTTTCATAAAATACAAAGGATCCATTATCCACTCAAATTAGTTGCCAAAGGAAATCATTAATATTAATCAATGTTTCAAAGGCTTCGGTTTCTAAGCGTAAAATATCGGATCGAAACGGTTCACGATAGAGTAGTATCGGTAATAAATTAATATTTTAGCTAGTAGCTGTTTCTTTTTTGTTATAAAAGTAGCGGTTAAAGGGTTTTTGACGTTTCTTTGAACTACAAACACAACATATGAAGTGCTCTTGGCTACTAAAAGTCTCCTCTTTTTTTGTTCCTTTCTTCTGTACAAAAATATACAATCTAATAGTAGAACGTTAATATCTTCCATGCCAGTTCAAGCGTAAAAGACTTAATTTCCTGATAACAGCGCTCTAATTGAAAAATCAGAAACGATGAGAGCTATACTGAAAATGGTAGTAAGTTTTAAAGTCTTTTTATTTTGTTTTGTATCCCATATAAATCTCGAAAATGAATATAGGAATCGGTGAGCTCTACAAACCAATCAATCAATCTGTCTAGCCTTTTCTCAACTATGTTGGGGTCGGCTTCCAGTCTAACCAGATGCAGTGAATACCAGTGAGTATTTTACATGAAGCGACTGCCTATCTGACCTCCACAACCCAGTAACTGGGTAATACGATACCCCTTGGTAAGACTGGTTGTCAGACTTTCGGGCTTCTGACGACCCGTAACGCCAATCAAAAATTCACGAATTACAGCCGGGACCAACAGCTCAACGTGTTTTCCGAAGCACGGACGAGTCTCGGTATGTAAAGATGGTCACCCATCAGACCAACCCCGACAAGTGTAATTTAACCTGATGGATTGATCCGTGCGGCTGTTATTACTTAGAGCTCCTCGAGCTCTATAAACCAAAAAAAGTCAATAATCACTAACTACGTACGAGTACTTCAGTTAGAGCAATGACCAAAGAATTTGTAACTATCGATAAAAATACTTCTGTAATTAATATACGATACCTGCTTCCTTAACTCCTAGAAAGCGAAACTCATGACGCTAAAGTTATTTCAGTTGAAGATATAAATATACCAGGAAAATATTCACGTTAATTTGGAAATGAAAATAGATGATATGACTCACTCGTGGACATTCCCTCGCTAGTAATTAACAACGCATGATTTAAAGTAATATCATTCTCCTTAATAAGGAACTAGTTTTGATTAGGTACCAAATCAGGTCTATTAGAAACATAATCTTTAAACGGATAGTAGATATACAGGGTGATTGGAAGATGGGTGCAAAGCTTTAAGGCGAAGATAGTACAGACAATTTAGAACCATTTAAGCCATGGTTGTCTCAGACGAAGTCTTACCAAATATTTTTAACCAAATTTTTAAGTTTTTTTTCGGAAATTCTCAAAATTTAATGTAAACTGCATAATTATGGCCAAATTGAATGATAAATGAATTCATTTTTTATTTATTTAATTAAAGTAATGTGTAAGCAATCAAGCAAAACATGTTTTAGGCTTCTGTGTCATTAGACATTTTTTTTACAGACATTTAAAGCTCAGAAAAAATAAAAAAATTGTACAATACGTCTTTTAAACCTTATTAAAAATTAAAAAATTTGGTAAGACTTCGTCTAAGACAACCATGGCTTAAATGGTTCTAAATTGTCTATACTATCTTCACCTTAAAGCTTTGCACCCATCTTCCAATCACCCTGTATATACCAGGATAGATAGTAGAGAGTAGATCTAGTTACATTAGTAACGTCCTACGAATGGATCTTCCCGCTATAAATCAGTACGTAAGGAATTTATGTGTAATAAATTCCCCAACGCAAGCGCAGGTAAGTATTAATAATGGCAACTGAATTAATTTCACATATGTCGGCCATCTTGCTACGCATGAAGGGTTCTTGGCAAAATTATTAGACTGCAATCTAGAGAAACGGCCACTTTTCTTTTTTTTTCCTACTTGGAACACTTCCAGATGTTTTCAATTTGGAAGTTTGTGAAGTAAGATTTAAGATCTATGTTTCATACTTAAGTGAGGATATTTTTCTTTATGATTGAAATGCTAAAATATTTTCCATTCAAACATTGTTTTACTTAGAATAAGTAACTACACCAAATTAGTTCACACTATCCAGAAATCTTCGTACTAGTTAAATGCACAACCAAGAAAGTTATCAAAATTCAGAATAATACAGACCGTCCTTAAGTTAACGTTCTTGTTGGGTAAACAGAACAACTTTACAGTATCATAAACAATAAGTGTACAAAGGAGATCGTAAATTGAGCAATGCACTAGAGTGTAGCTACGACAATTTGGATTACCTCGCGCCAGAAATTCAAATCATTCTAGAGAAATGGAGGTAGGTAATAACTAGATGGTGAAAGCTCGCTAACGCGGTCATACGTCATCCACACTGCTATCACGGTTCCGCAGTGCCGTGTTTGCCGACGGAACCCTGCTCCCAAGTTTATCCCCAGGCTGATAAAGTGCCCGGACTTCTGATCGTTAGATTCCAAAAGTTTTAGTGCTAATGAAAATTAAATGGACGGTCTAGTTTTAGTGGGCTCGATAGTTTAAATGAATATGTATAAATAGTATCTCTAAATGTTATATTTTCTTCACTTTTTATGTCCTTTAAAAAATTATTAAATTTTTCTAATTTTACCTTTTATTAATATTTTTACTTTGTTAGGTTAGTTTTTTAAGTTTATTGTGCATGCTGTGGTATTCTATAAGTGAAGGAGTACTTAGACTTACTTAATACCTGATGGTGCCCTTTACTTCTGTGTCATGTATTGTGTACATCTTTTGTTGGAGATCCTAAATCAATCAATAATCCTATTATAAATATATATATATATATCCTATTATACTACTAATCCTAACCTACTATATTATAAATGTGAAAGTTTGCGAAGATCGATGGATGGATGTTTGTTACTCTTTCACGCAAAAACTACTGAACGGATATAGGATACTAACCCGATATTAAAAATTCTTAAATGCATTCACTGACAGACAACGCACAGCCTAAACTGCAGGGTCTAGAAGCATTAAAATTTGCACTAGTGTTTCTTAAACAACAAATTAAAGTGAGCACTAAGGAAGGATTTTTAAAAATTTACCCCTGGCTTTAAATACCTAGGGGATGAAAGTTTTTATTAAAGTTCATCATTTTGGCCGATGAGAATTCCATCGGGAACACGGCTCGTATTTTTTATAAAGCTAGAAGCTTAAACACAAAATAATTTCAATCTTTTTTCAACGCACAGCCTAAACTGCTGGGTCTAGAAGTATTAAAATATACACAAGTGTTTCTTAAACAACAAATTAAAGTGTGAGCACTAAGGAATGATTTTAAAAAAATCACCCCCGGCGTTAAATACCTAGGGGATGAAAGCTTTTATGAAAGTTTATCATTTTGGCCGATGAGAATTCCATCGGGAATACGGTTCGTATTTTTTATAAAGCTAGAAGCTTAAACACAATATAATTTCAATCTTTTTTCAGTGACAAACGTTCTTGTCATAAAATGAAAATTAAAGCTGTCAATATAAATCTAAAGTTACTGGCTGGCGGCTGACGACATAAATCCATTCCAATTATTAATGAATTCCAGGTATTTCAATTACAACACGAAATGAAAGTTTAATACGTAATTTCGACACGTATCAATCATAATAACGCAACGATAGAATTCACGATTTCATCCGAGTATAAATAATGTAATTTACAATCATGGATCTCCGGAAATGTGAAACCGCCGATCTTCTGTACCCTGTCAATTTTGTGATCCCGTCGGATCACAAAATTTACAGGTACAGAAGATCGGCCTTCATAGAATGAATTGAAACGCACGCACACATAGACACGGCCAATGTTTGTACTTACAGCGAGTACAAGTGCACTAGCGACTCGGATTCGTTTGAGATAGTTTAAAATCTCCGCACGCCTATATACGCGTGTACGCCTGTTTTTGCTCGTTTTATGGAATCGACCTTCTGAGTTAATCTTGTGATGGAAAGCTTCGAATTCCGCTTTAATCCAAATCCAGTTCATAACAAAGACAAAGGGATGTATCGGAAATATAATGGAAGAGACGTCACTTTCATTAATGCCGAACAATTTTAGTTGATTAGGGTCCTTACTCAAAGAAATGGGTTCGGGAGCAACGCTAATACAATATTAATTTGGGAAAGAAAGACAAATTATAGCAGAATAGGAGCGGGATGAAGTTATCAGGGATATAGGGATGAAAATCTTGAAATATTGCAAAAATATTTTCGTTGTTATCAACATTATTTTACGAGACTGCCTCGTTGGTCTAGCGACTGCCTCGTTGGTCTAGTGGTCGCAAGCGCTACTGCTGAGCATGAGGTCCTGGGTTCGATTCCCGGGTCGGGCAGTGTTATTGGGTTTTTCTTTCTGAAATTTCTCAGTAGCAGCTCGGAGTCTGGATTTGTGCCCGGTTGATGGCAATAGGCTCGCCCCCTATTACATGGGACTTAAACATAACTGGCGAAATGTGGGTGTACCTGCTACAGGGACACCTCTGCCCAACCCTTCGGGGAAACAAGGCGTGATGTTATGTATGTATGTATTATTTTACGATTTTATTTTCGGTGGTGGGGGACTCCCAACTGCCTATTAAAGCTTTAGCAATTTGTTATGAACACGGACTTTTTATGTTCAACCTGCAGATTATTTATTTATTTATTTTATAAGTCTATTTAAGCTCTTCTCGCCTGAAACACAGGATCACCTAGTTCAGGCACGTAAGTCTTAGGAATATAATTAACATTTAAGCAAATGTGTACTAATTTGTATGCCTTGTAATTTTTTGAATAAATATTCTTATTCTTCTTATTCTTATGTTAAGTAAAGAATGAACATTTTTGTTGCTATATACGAGGAAATTTTAAGCAAGTGTTCTGTCGCAGGACTACATGGTATAAATAATAAAAATCGTAGACTATTTACGTCTATAGGAACGTTAGACTATTCTCAGAAAAAGACCACCTTAGTATCAAAGACGCACTTCAGAATCATATTCGACTAGCTGCACGACATTTGCACTCAACAATCTATCTCACTTCGCAACAAGCGAGTTCAACAAAAGACAAAACACCCCGCCGTCTCAGAGAGCGAGACACTTGATGTTCGATGCACGTTCGAATTGCTATCAAATAGGTGTGTAGACAGTGCATTCGCCGTGCCGCATCCATTTGGTTGCGCTCCAAGACATTCGTCAAATAACTGGGAGGATACGACGTGTTCTAGACATTTCGTGAACAAGTGCTACACGATTCGTAACACTTGTAATTCAATTTATGTTTGCAGGAACACCGCGGTAAATGTTAGGAGCTGAATCAGTGGCGATTAATTTGGGGTATGCGGGTAGTGGGGTAGGTATAACAAAATTTTGCGAGGGTGGTTTGTGCTACAAATTGGGGTACTTACCCAAAAGTTTTTTGCAAATTACAGGAAACAAATAAAGATTATTTGAACGTAAATCTGAGTCCTTTTGTGCCTTTACCTTAAATAGGTAAAATCCAACGTTCTTTGTTTACTTTCAGGAATGCGTCCCAAGTTTAAATAAAGAAAACAAACTGTAAGTACTGCGTTCCTGAGTCTCCCGACCCATAAAAGATTCGGCTACAAATCTTTTTATGAACAGGGATGAAGAAAACTATTTTCTGATAAGAAAATACATCACTACGACGAATTTCCGTCGACGCACATCCATCTCATCTCATCACGAGAAGCCAGCACAAACACTGGAATAAAGATAGATGACGAAAAAAAAAATGTTTTCACTTTTGAAGTGAGAACTTCTTTAGGCACGTTGGGCATTTTTGAGATGGGACTAATAAACCATTGATTTCGTGACACTGTTACGACACCAGCTTTTGACCATTAAAAAAACATCAACGCGTTGATTACCGCGGTGCCGATTTTTTTTCAAGTTTTCGCTTCTGTTGGCACTCCCGGAGTGCCACTGTTTTTTTTTTCACTTTGTTTAAAAATTGTCTTTTATTTAAGGCTACGGGAACAGATCAGAGGCCATTTGAGCCGAAAGATGGGCGTCTTTGAATTCTCAAATCATATTTACTTACTCTAAAAATTGATGAAGGGGCGAAAATGGTAGATTAAATTCATTTCCAGAATTCGTTTAACCAAAATTAACCGCACCAATTGTAAACCGAACACATCCCAAAAATATCGAAATTACAAAACTAAGCTGCAATTGTTTCAGCTCCCAATTGTTCCCTACTTACTGGTTCGGAACACTAAAAATCCTGTAGTATTCTGTTCCCAGATTCAGCTTGTCGGTGCAAACATTCCAATTGTCTACACCCATTGACGCGAGGCGGGCATTCCCGTGCTTCTGCCGCATTCCACGGAACATGGCTTCTACGGTACGAATATTCTATACTTGGGTATGTAGCTCAGGATTTGGGAAGCAGATTGTGTGTACTTTAATGTTCTGGTGTAGAATTTAATATGGTAAGATATGTTTAGGTACATTATTGTGCGAGGAAAATAGTTGTGTTTTGTGGTAAAATTAAGAATCTATCTAACATCTACACCTAGTGTGAGGAAGGAATTATTAGGCCCAATTAGTTGTGTAATAATTGTTTAAAAGAATAATAAAATAATAACAAAATACACCTACTGATTTCTGAGAATCGAGGTTTAAATACGGGTGAAATCAAATAATTAACACAATACCTCTCTTGTTTTATTAATATAACTTTTCCGTTGACTGCCTTTATCTAATTTAAAATATTACCTACCTTTAATTTTAACCGTATCCAACAAATATTTTCGTGTTTTGATTAATTTTTGGCATCCGATTCTAAATTAGACCACTTAAAATTAATATCAAAGGAACAAAAATTCTGTACATTTAAAATTGAGTTTGTGAAATATGAAAGGTAGAAAGATCCAATATCGGTGTAGGTTGAGTCGAATAAATTCAATCTAATCCGAATATGCGAAAGAACTGTCAGGAAACCGCAAAAGGCGAACCCGTATAAATTGAGGGAAATATGAGAGATACCCGCGATAAAGTCATAGATATTATGGATGGGTACCATGGTCTATTGAAATCAATGAGATCTTTATTACAAGTTCACTAAATTGAGATCTTTTTGGGTTTTGTGAGAACCAAACAATGACAGATAGATGTAAAAGATATGGTTTATGATGCAATTTTTTGCAAAAGCTGCTCATGACTCAATCTTGTTGAATTTAAATAATTGAATCTTTTTGATGACATTTTCTTTGATGGACTCTAAAAGTTTGATTATTCTTCATCCTGTAAAGACCACCTACCGAAAAAAGCCTTCGTATCTAGAAGTCTAGTAGGGCCGTCCCTACAATGATTGATCGGAAAGATTCACAAGGTGGATACACTCCCTCATTCAGGTACAGATATACTCTAAAAGCTTTATATCAATTCAGTCAGCGTATTCCTAATAATAATGAGATAAATATTTTTTTACATTCATAGATTTTCCGAAAACAAACCATGTAATTAGGGTTGCCAACCGTACTCTAAAATAGAGTACCTATTGTACTCTTTTTCTTTTAGGTGTACTTTATTATCTATAATACTAATAGAGTATAATCAATCTACCTAGCCTTTTCCCAACTATATTGGGGTCGGCTTCCAGTCTAACCGGATGCAGCTGAATGCCATTATTTTGCATGGAGCGACTGCCTATCTGACCTCCACAAGCCAGTAACTGGGTAATACGATACCCCTTGGTAAGACTGACTGTCAGACTCTCGGGCTTCTGACGACCCGTAATGACTGTCAAAGATCCACGAATGACAGCCGAGACCAACGGCTTAGCGTGCTTTCCGAGGCACGGAGGAGTCTCGGAATGTAAATATGGTCACTCATCCACAGACCAACCCCGGCAAGCATAGCTTAACCGGATGAATCGACCCATGCGGCTGTTATTACTTAGCCACGAGCTCCTCCTCCAACTAATAGAGTACGCTAAAATACAATTTTTACAAAAACTGACTTGTTTGCCATAATGTTCACTGATGCTAGGCGTGCCCACAACACAAAAAAAACCGGCCTAATGCGAGTCGGACTTGCGCTCAAAGGGTTCCATACCATTATCTATAAAAACGGCAAAGAAATAATTTCTGTTGTATGGGAGCCCCCTTAAATATTTATTTTATTCTCTTTTTGTATTTGTTGTTATAGCGGCAACAGAAATATATCATCTGTGAAAATTTCAATTATCTAACTATCACGGTTCATGAGATACAGCCTGGTGACAGACGGACAGACAGACGGACGGACAGCGGACTCTTAGTAATAGGGTCCCGTTTTACCCTTTGGGTACAGAACCCTTAAAAGACTTTCTTGTTTACTAAACTTAATATACTGGTACCCAAAGCCATAAAACTCGGGTGTTTCTGCGAGTATGTAGGTACACACGGCTACAAAAATCAAGCTATACATTTCCCGTATTAGATGATCTCGCATTGCATAAGATAGGATTTGCGTACAATGAGAGGTCAGCTTATACTGGAAATATATAGCTTGATATATAGCTCTGTGTACATGGTTTACAAACGACACAGAATGTGATACAAATGCAAAATGTATTTTGGTATTTGGTGTAATTCTTCTCGATTTTTTCGGGTGGAATTGGACACGTACCTATGTACGTAAAAACGTATATGTATCTAAAATTTGTTATGTACTTACTGCAACAAGCGTAAAAAATACATTAAAAAAATCGAATAAATGGTACTCTTTTTTATTAGTCTGTACTCTTTATTTACCCTCTCTGAAATCAGATAGAATATTCTAATTCTTCTAAAAAACTTGGCAACCCTACATATAATCCAACTGTGAAAGCATGTAGATTTTCATTTTATTTATTATTCAGAGCTTTATGTAGGTAATACGATATTGTATTACTTAAGTAAAAAATATTTTTTGAAATATACTGGTAGATAGCAAATACACAAACAGAAACAGTTTCAAATAAACCATCATTTCGCTAGAAGAAAATTCAGAATTCACAAACTTCACTGGCTTAAATTAGATTTCCGTAGAAAGCTTAGACGTTAGATACCCGAGTGGAGTATAAATAAATGTTGATCGAATAACCGTCTTTCAAATCAAATAACATTTTATTAATAGTCCTGTTTCTAAGAAATAAATTGAAGTGTTACTTTATTTAATAATACGTGAGAAAAAGAAAACTAATATATAAGATAACACGGACGAATGCCGGCCATTTTTTTCTAAGATCCATAAAATATTGCCGCCCTGAACCTTCGGACGAGAAGACGAAGAAGCAATAAATAAGAAATTCAGAAAATCCTAGAGGATTAATTTTCTGATCTCAAATTGTGATGCGGGTGGAATGAAAACATCGCGGTTAGTCTCCCAAAGGAATGTAGGTAAGTATTTCGTATTAGATCTTGTCTAGTTTGTGCCGGTGTAGAACAAATTGAATGTTCCTAAATAACCTTACAAGTGAAACTAGTTTTAATGGTTAGAAAATAATATTCATTCCGTGTTATTTTGCAATTTACCTAAATCCCTTGTTAAATTATTTTAAACCCTTCAACATCAATGTAGACCCCAAATAATTGAACGATCAAAAGAGTTGAAGGTTTTATAACTACCTACTTCAATTTAATCGAAATAGAAACTCCAGTAATATATTATTATTATGCTTGCTATGAAAAGTACTTACCTCTGTAAGTCAAGTAGGTAATTACGTGTCGGTCTAATTATGTGGTCGCCACCATGTTCCGTTTACCGGGAAATTACAGGAAGGGAAGTTATGTGGTCAAGAACAATCCCTAATAATTCCTTCATTTCTTGGAATTATTTATTCCTTTGGCCATGAATCACTAACAGTAACGAGGTTAACCTACTTCCAAAGTTCTTGTTTAACATACCATCAATTAAGTACAGTACTCATTATTTCGTATACCTTTAATAACCTTTAATTTTCGACCTTAAAGTGTAGGTACTATCACGGATCCGCATATTTGAACACCGTAAGGACTATTCCTGCTTGCAGCACTCGGCTGCTGTTGTAACAATTACCTACAAAAAAAAGGGGGCGATAAACTGATGTGGTCATCGTATGCACGGGATTTTGTTTTCAAAGTGTTTAGATATGCGTGACCGCGTGTTATTATTTATGGAGTTTAAATCAATAGTTTTGGGTATTTAGTCGGTTTTCAACATTAAATGATGCAGATATGTTTCAGTTTTCCGCATTGGCAAAGCGAATATAAAATTGTAGACAATTGATATCAAACTGAAGGCCAATCCCAGTAATAAGAACTGAGATAAGAATGAGAACGTTCTTATAAATGCGAGAATTGCCTCCCTGGTCATTACTAATCGCATTCTAAAAGTTAATAACACCAAAGATAGTACAAACAGTAGATTTGCAAAGGAATGGAAAGAAATGCATTCCGGTGAACCATTCACAGAAAGCAATAAGAGAAACGGAAATAAAACGTTCACAGTGGAATCAAAAAGGTAGTGAAGGAAAACAGCGATTGTGAAGCCAAATAAAAACGGACTAAATGGCCAGTAAAGTAATATAAATTGAACAAAAGTGAATAAATGCTAACACGGAATAGCAAAAGATTGGATGATATAACATAACATCACGCTGGTATGCCCCGAAGGGTTAGACAGAAGTAAATAAATAATAGAAAGTTTATTTCGAAACAATAACACAAGACGAAGTACAAGTAAAACGATGGTAGCTCATTGATATATAAAAATGGGTTTTTATATATCAATGTGATAGCTGCAAAAGTATAAACTTTAGCGCAGCTAACAACGCCCTTCTCCAGATACAGAATGGAATGATGTTCCATGCAAAAAGTTAACTTAGTTAATTTAGATTTAGTTAATAAATAAAAAAACAAAAAAATATATATTTAAAAATAAACAGTACAGGACATTTGATTTGGGATGTATTTTGACGATGAGTTAATGTGGTGAGTGTAAGGTGAATGGGTGTGTGTGCGAGGGGTGTTTGTAGTGTTTGTGGCATGTGTATCGTGTGTGGTTTTGTTGGGGTGTGTGAGGGAGTGATGAGTATTTTACACTTCCACGAGTTTCTCTGTTTCATCATAATTTTGTGATTTTAACCAGGAGTCAAGTTTAATTTTGCATTTGCTTACAGGGTACATTTTGGTTACAGGGTAGTGTACCAATAGTATCCCCACATTTCGACATTTATGTTTAAGTCCCATGTAATAGGGGGGCGACTCTATTGCCATCAACCGGGCACAAATCCAGACTCCGGGCTGCTACTGAGACATTCTAGATGGAAAAACCCAATAACACTTTACCCGACCTGGGAATCGAACCTAGGACCTCATGAAAGAAAGAAAAATAGGTTTATTTGTCACTGAAACACGTGCATACACAAAAGACAAGAGTAATCACAGAACAACACAAAGTACACAATAAATCACGAACATAAAATAGAAATTAGTCGGCAGCTGCACGACATGACTGTGACAAGAAGGCTTCCACTCAGCATGATGCTCTGCTATGTCCAAATAAATGTTTTTCTTCTTCTTCTTCTTCTTCAGCGCTGATTTTCAGTGGTCAAGACAACAGGTCAGGTCAGGTCATGCTTAACAGTAGCGCTTGCAACCACTAGACAAACGAGGCAGTCAGATTAGGTGATATATTTGCATGTAAGTATGTGATTCTGCGGTGAAAAGATTAAATGAAAGTTTAGCGAAGCAAATAATACAGAATGAATTTAGGAAAATTCGGGATTGGAAAGAGATTTATCGTTTCAATGCAATTGAATTTGTAATAGATGATGGCAATGGATATTAGTATCTAGTATGGTAAAATAAGAAAATAGAATTACAATTTGTAAAATATAAACACATAACACATGCATCATACCAGTATTCCCCGCAGGGATCGGCAGAAATGTACCAGTAGTTTAAAAAAAAAAAACACAAAATATACTTTCACTAAAATTGGAGTAATTAATTTAATTGAAGTCTCACATTGGATCGAAACTTTTCTTAGAAATGATATATTTCAACAAGAATTTTACTGTTTTAATTAATTCATTATCATCTGCCTAGCTTTTTCCCAACTATGTGTCTGTGTGTAATTAATTACGATCTTAAAATATTTTTTTATTCTAGTACGTATCTATATACACTTCTAGTTCATCAACCCATTAGCTTATATTGGTAACTAGCTTTTACCCGCGAGTTCACCCGCGTGGGTGTCAAGAATTATCTTGCAGGAACGCACTACCGGGATAACAAGTAACCTATGTCCTTACCCAAGTCATCTACTCATGTGCCAAATTTCATTTAAATCCGTTCAGCCGTTTCAGCGCAACAAACAAACAAACTCACTTTCGCATTTACAATATTACTAGTTATATATTGTGGCGGCATCTACATCGCCACATATGAACTACGCGTCACACTGACGTCACGCAAAAATCCTGCATCGCGCAAGCAAAGTTTACCGCGTGATCAGCATACGTATAACTTCCCGACATCAATCGTTGAGCAGTTGTCTGGGAGGAGGATCCTCCCTTTTCTATAGAGGATGAGTGAATTTTACACCCTATTCCTGATACCTCTAAAGGAAGTTAGGATTATTTACGCTAACTAACCAATTAACCACACAAAGACTTTATTAGCATTGCTCGTTTACACGCTGACAGTTTGTATAGCAATATTCTGGTTCACAAGACATGACCAGTAGCCTATTGCATAGTTAGCAGAATAATATAGGGCCGTATTTCATAAATCTACCCTTGCCCTGAACAAAGGTAGCCAGTGTTATTACAACCTCGTCATTTCATAACGGTGTTGAAATATAAACGTACACAATGTTCTACAACAACAGGTTAGGTTACATCTACGTAAAATATTATTTACATTGATTTCGTTTTAGCAGCTTCCTTTTTTACTATGCTAATATTAGCTCAAGACTTGTTTAATGTTTAAAATATATGTTTGTGTGAGTGTGTGTCATGTGTGTGTGAAAAAAGGAAGCTGCTTAAACGAAATCAATTTTCGTTCAAGCAGCTTCCTTTTATTTGCTATGCAAACATTTAGCTCAAGACTAGTTTAATGTTTAAAATATATGTTTGTGTGAGTGTGTGTCATGTGTGTGTGTGTCGTGTGTGTGTGTTGTGTGTAACTGCCTCGTCGGTTTAGTGGCCGCAAGCACGACTGCTGACCATGAGGCTATGGGTTCGATTCCCAGGTCAGACGTGTTATTGTGTTTTTCCATTCGAAATTTCTCAGTAGCAGCCCGGAGTCTGGATTTGTGCCCAGTTGATGGTAATAGGGTATTAAATGGGACTTAAACATAACTAGCGAAATGTAGGTGTACAATAGGTACACCTCTGCCTAGCCCTTCACAGAATGCAGGTGTGATGTTATGTTATGATTGTTGTTATAAATGTTGCAATCGTCATGTAACAAATTACGGTTACTCGATTAAATTGTAAGTCAGGGCTACTTACCAAACACAATCTCCAACTCTTTAAGGTAATAGGCCTGTGTCCAATAATTTATTTTTTTGTCCGTCTTGTAGATTGTAAAAAAATCTTGAACGCGTATTTTTTCTTTTTTGACGTAATCATAAGATTACGGCGATACATTGAGTTAAAATGTGGCATGACGTCACGCCTTGCTAGATTTTATACGACGTTGTGACGTAGTGAGCCCCCACTCCCCAACTTTAATGCGTGTTTTCTAAGTTATTTTTGATTAATATGATAAAGCAAAAAATACGTGTGTAATATTTTTTTATTATCTGAAAGACGGACTAAATAGAATTTCTTTTTTTTTACCTAGGCAACTACCCAATTCAATTTGGAATACTTTTAGTCCAGGATTATTATCGGAAACTCGAGAGGAGCTCGTGGCTAAGTAATAACAGCCGCACGGGGCGATTCATCAGGTTAAGCTACGCTTGCCGGGGTTGGTCTGTGGATGGGTGACATATCGATACTTGACGGTGGGTCTTTACATATCGAGACTCCTCCGTGCTTTGGAAAGCACGCCGTTAAGCCGTTGGTCCCGGCTATCATTCGTGGATCTTTGACAGTCGTTACGGGTCGTCAGAAGCCCGAAAGTCTGACAACCAAGTCTGACCAAGAGGAATCGTATTACCCAGTTACTGGGTTGTAAAGGTCAGATAGGCAGTCGCTCCATGTAAAATACTGGTATTCAGTTGCATTCGCTTAATATAGTTGAGAAAAGGCTAAGCAAATTGATTATTATCGGAAACTATTATAACCAAGAAAGTATTCTCCGATTGATTTTACAAAATTCATGACGAACGTATTACTTTCTTCAGAGCTGCATTTGAAATTCAATGCATGAACAACTTCAGCCTTCGAAGGAAACCGAGGCGTTCCCTAGAGAAATGTACGATGTTATTATAACTAAGCTTAATCACAAAATGAAATGTTTGGCAAAAGAAAAAGGATCTACAGGTCGGTTTGAAGAAAGTAATAAATGTGTAAATTGGTTCGAAGTGTTTTCTTTGATATAAAAATTGGTAAACTTTACGTAGTCTTTCACAGTACTATAAGCTATTTTTTTTTTGTAATCAGAACAAACGTGACTTTTTTAGGGAATCAATGAATGTTATAAATCTAGCTGCGCCCCACGGTTTCTCCCGCATAAGTCTCGAACCCGTGGGAATATCGGGATAAAAATTATTCTATGTCCTAATCCAGGTCAGGTCTACCCATGTGCCAAATTTAATCTAAATCTGTTCAGCCGTTTTAGCGTGAATGAGTAACAGCGTCAGGTGGTACACTTTGTGTTGTCATCTGACAATATGCTGAGCTGAGGCCCTTTTGGCATTACAATCATTGTTTTCTGTTTTCTATAGTTATAAGATGTATTTTCTCTGCAGTAATGCCAATAAACGCATTTTTCTTTCTTTCTTTTCAAACAAACTCACTTTCGCATTTCTTTTAATAGTTAGGATTAGTTATGGGGAAAAGTATCGTTATAGTTTCAGACGAAAAGAAAGTGCTGCCTAAAAGAAATAGCACACATATCAAATCGGTAAACGATCGTCACCGTATCAACTCCAGCCATTCAGTATTCTTTGTATGAAACTCCCTACTGCAACGCACACTAATCGAAATCGTAACGTAATCGCCTCGCGTCGGGACAAGCTCACGAGCCGCGACGATACGGTGACGATCCCTTTCCGAGTTGATATGTATGCTATAACCTGAATTGACCCCTCTACATATTTAAATCTGTATTAATGAAGTACCTAATCTGCGTTCGCAATTGCCAAACATGTAAACAAACACGAGTTTTAGGAAAAACAACTGTAAAACCCACGCATAAGGTTCAGTTTGCACTACAACTTCATATTTTTTAATTAAAGCTACTATTAAAATCAACTTTAGCATAAAGTTGATGTTTGTTTAAGTAAAAATAACATCAATTGGAACAAGGATTTTAATAGACCTTACACTTGCACTGGTTCGTTCTTAACAGTTTTGAGAATGACAATATCGCAAGCAAATCTTGACTTATTCTTGGTACCATTTAACACTTTACCCCCTTAGTTTTCGTCTTTTCGTGTCGATGGTACTTACTTTGATTGATAATTGTATTGGTAGATAGGGCCCGTAGGTGGCCACGTTGATTAGTGATTGTTGATTATTGATTATTTGAGAAGCAGTATGCGCTAGCTTTAGAAAGGGTTCAGAAAGCATTTCTTAGATATCTTTACAAGCACTTGTACGGATTTTATCCTCTCTTGTATCCCACTAAATTCCTGTTGGGTTGCCTAAGTTATAATTCCCTAGAAGTAAGACGGACGCGCGATCAGATGACTGTAATATTTAAAATTCTTAGAGGGATTATAGATGTTCCTGCTAACTATTTGTCCCAGACAATTACTGTCGTGGCAGGAAACACCGCTTACTGGCTGTTCCAACTTGCCGTACTGTTGCACACTCCAAGTCACCTATTCCTCGGACATTAGCCGCTATTAACGCTCTCCTGAACTCAAACACAGATCTTGATATGTTTGCGAATGAATGGAAGATGATACTGTCAGAATGTTTGAATTTTTGTGGAAAGGATGCAGGAGTAGTGTAACTGGCTTCGGCTGTTCTATTTAAAATAAATAAATAAATATCAGTGGCATTCTTTAGTTAGACCATCGAAGGTAAGTGAACGGGCACTAAGGACCCTAAAGCAAGTGGGACCCCTTATTAATAAATGTGATTTTTAACTCCCGACGCAAAAAGCGGGGTGTTATACGTTTGACCGCTACGTGTGTCTGTCTGTGGCACCGTAGCTCTTAAACGGGAGAACCGATTTGAATGCGAATTTTTTATTTGAAAGCAGGTTTTCTAGCGATAGTTCTTAGACATGTTTTATTAAAATCGGTTCAGCCGTTGAAAGATTATTAGCTCTTTTCTCGTTGATGAATGAATGTGAGTATCTTCCACAGGTCTGATCGATTCTGTCTGAAATTTGGTATTCTGTTACTTCAATGATATTAAAATAACAAAGTAACCTTGAACTGATACTGCAACATCACCTGGAATTTGCAGGATACCCAACTCCCTTACCAACTTACAGCATAAGTATCGTGTTTGGGCTCATTGGAATGGTGTCAATGAATAGGTTATAGATAGATGGTGAACAGGGTCTGGTGATGGAGTAGGAAAGAGAAATGGGGAAATGTTTGTGTCAGGGGTTTTTAAAAATTTTACTACTAAAATTGTACATGTAGTTACGGCAAACTTAAATCTTGAAAAATCTAGTTCACACTGATTGTAACTTTACTCCCCATTTATTAAAAGGAGGGACCTTCTAATTCTCCTCTTCATGACCTATTTGTGATCGATATTGTACAGTATAGACTGTTGCTTGCATGGTTTCGTATCCAGAATGATACCTTTGTACGGTTTCCAACGGATTATTGCACCTACCTTTCAAGCAAGGAATATTGTACGCTTACGTACTTATCATCGTCTGGATGGTTTTAAGTTTCTACACGAACTGTAGGTTACACTAAAAAAAAACAGTGGCACTCCGGGAGTGCCTACAGAAGTGAAAACTTGAACAAGATCGCCTTAGTTGAAGAAAAATAGTTGTATAGAACATTGGTCCGTAACCTTATCTAAATAAAGAGCACAATCGCATTTGCAAAAAAAAAAACACTTCCAAAACCTTTATAGTAATAAAAAAAAACCGGCCAAGTGCATGTCGGACCACGCACAATGTAGCGTTCCATAGTTGGGATGAATTTATCCCAAGAACAAACTTAACTTTGTAATTGAAAAAAAAAATCTTTCATACAGAATGTAGAACATGTTTTTACAACCGCAAATCTAAGTTGGTCGATTATTACTCGTCAACTTGTAAAGCCTACTCAGCTGTGATTGTTTTCCTTTTAAATTCGTTATATAAGCTACTACCGTGAATTTTGTCACATATCTAAAACCCATCATTTAGCTGGCAGGGGGGGGGACACTTGACTCTAACAAAAATTTGCACTTTAAAGCTTAATATTTCGCAAACGGATCCCTGAATTCAAAAATGGTTTTAACACACTCAACATGTTTTTGAAAGACCTTTCCAACGATACCTCACATCAAGGGACAGAAAAAAAAACATCCCCTCTTTACGTGTAGGGAGGTACGCTAAAAAATTTTTTTTTATAATTTTATTTTACCACTTTGTCGGCATGATTAATATGTATACCCATACTAAATTATAACTTTCTAGTACTAACAGTCTTGGAGCTAGACCGCGGACAGAAGACAGACGGACATGACGAAACTATAAGGGTTCCTTGTTTACTACGGAACTCTAAAAAACTGACATAGAACATTGATCCGTAACGCAATATAAATAAAAAGCATAATCGCGTTTACAAAAATGAGGTGTCGGTAACGGTGTCGCGAGGTCAATTGTTTTTTCCAATCTCAAAAATGCCCAACGCGCCTGAAGTAGTTTTCACTTAAAAAAAATAGATACCTAGGTAAGTATGGGTATGCTCCAAAAACATCAGATGAAAGTGTAAGCCAACTGTTCACGTTTAATTCTTACGTAATCAACTAATCACACACTAAAGGGAATCAGAAACACATTCATTTGTGTTTAGAAGGTTTCAACTTATACCTGTTACCTCACCACTTTTTCCAACAATTATTGTTTTAATAATATCATTATTTGTTTAATAGTATTATATTTTTGGTTAACAATGAACATGTACTGTCAAATGAAAATGAGCAACTCGTGCCTAAATAATAACAGCCGCACGGGTCAATCCATCAGGTTAAGCTACGCTTGTCGGGGTTGGTCCGTGGATGGGTGACCATCTTTACATACCGAGACTCCTCCGTGCCTCGGAAAGCACGTTAATCCGTTGGTCTCGACTGTCATTCGTGGATCTTTGACAGTCATTACGGGTCGTCAGAAGCCCGAAAGTCTGACAACCAGTCTTACCAAGGGGTAGTTACTGGGTTGTGGAGGTCAGATAGGCAGTCGCTCCATGTAAAATACTGGTATTCAGCTGCATCCGGTCAGACTGGAAGCCGACCCCAACATAGTTGGGAAAAGGCTAGGTAGATTAATTGTCAAATGAAAAACATGTTTAAGGTGATTTAAATCAGAATTTCGAGTTTAAGTAGGTATTCAAATAATCATATCAAAGCACTCAATTTGTAAGTGGCCCTTTAATTTGGTATTTACAGGTACGTTTTCTGATCCTTTTGTTTTCATCAACTAATTTTGGAACAGGCTTTAGGTAAAATTAAATTAATCTCAAAGATTAATTTAATTTTATGAATACCGTTCTCTTTGTAACGAGGCTTTATAATAAGTACCTATCTATATAGACAAATATTTTGGCACACCACAAGTCTTAGTATTCTAAAATATACTCGGGCGTATAGGCAGGCTGTAACAGAGGTACCCATAATACAGAAAGGACTATCTTTTAATTACCTAATAAAAGATAGAAAAAATACTTAGTTTTTATTTTCCAACTTATTGAAGTGAAAACTTCTTTAGGCGCGTTGGGCATTTTTGTGATGGGAAAAACAATTGAACTCGCGACACCATTACTGACCCTTCATTTTTGTAAACGCGATGCTCTTTATTTATATTTTGTTACGGATCAATGTTACATGCAAGTATTTTTACTTTAAAGGTTTTGGAAGTATTTTTTTTTTGTAAACGCGATTGTGCTATTTATTTAGATAAGATTACGGACCAATGTTCTACACAAGTATTTTTCTTCCATCAAGGCGATCCTGCACAGTAAAATTGTTAAAGTTTTCACTTCTTTCGGCACTCCCGGAGTGCCACTGTTTTTTTTTATTAGAGCTCATTTAGTTTTCTAGTGAAATTACCTTCTTCTATTCTTTTCGAGTCGACGGTAAATACATGTATTATGAAAACAAAAAATGCCACTAATGCCGTGATTGGCAAAACCTACTGGGCCCAACTCGCTTCACATAATACATGTATTTACCATCGATTCGAAAAGAAGAAGGTCATTTCACTAGAAAATTAAATGAGATCTAATAAAAAAAGCAGTGGCACTCTGGAAGTGCCGACAGAAATGAAAACTTGAACAATAAAAAAAAATACTTCCAAAACCTTCAAAGTAAAAATACTTGGATAGAACATTGATCCGTAACGTAATATAAATACAGAGCACAATCGCGTTTACAAAAATGAGGTGTCGATAACGGTGTTGCGAGTTCAATTGTTTTTTCCCATCTCAAAAATGCCCAACGCGCCTAAAGAAGTTTTCACTTAAAAAATCTGGTAGATGGCGTTATTGTGCTTCGCTCGTTGTCTGAACCGTACATGCCATTATTAGGTAGGTATATTGTTAACGTTGTCGTCTCGGTTTAGAACCGAATTGCTTTCATATATTACGAATAATTATTAGGCGGTTAAAAGTCGAACAATATCAACTGATTCGTTTGTTAGAATCGGGGAGAGGTTTCTTTTGATTTGTGAAAGGTCGAAAAAGAACTCCTTCTATAGAAAAACATTATTTTCTTCTCTATTATGCTACGCTTTTCTAGAAGAGCGCTTCCGTCATATTATTCCGCCCGTCATGAAAATCTGTCATTTTCCGCAATATTTGACGTTAAGGTGTCAAAAACGCTCTTTATTTAGACAGCCGTTACCTATTGCGTGACCGTCCACCGCTTTCTTAAGAGGGCCCTTCCCGGTCCGTCTATCGTCAACGCGAGCATGGTCAAAATGTTGTTTCATTCAGGGCAAGTGAGAACTGCTAACAAGCAAGTGAGAACACGATAACATTGCCCAAAACTTTTACGAAGCCTTGCAAGTTTGTGAAATATTTATGTTTGTTATTTAGAGTCTCCATTACATGTGCGAGTTTTCTATGACGATGTTTTCTTTACTTTATTGATGAACGGCCAAAGTTCAGGTAAAATTTGTGCAAAAAAAGAGATTTTTGAAGGCGGATACTGAATTTGTTTCTTCAAATTTATATTTTATGCTTTCATAGAAACCTAGATAGAGTGCAAAAGACACCCATTAGTTTAAAATTTTCAAAGAAAAATGTTTTACAACGCCATAATTACGTACGAGCGTTTGTATTAAAAGTATGTCGGGTTGGCCGCTCTTAAGGTGAGTATACACTAGAGCATTATTTCGAGCATTCCATGTAATTTTTACATTTTTACGAATGTTACAATACAAGCAAAAACTCAATTTATTAAAAATATTTCCATGTAATGTACCGTTTCCGCGAATGCTCGACGCTGCATTCGACGTAATGCTCACGGCGACTGAGCATTTACCTGTAATATTTACTTTCTACCTTGCGTTCATTGTAACGACCTGCCCTCGGCCTCAGTCCGAGTCACCCGCGCTCGTGCCTTTGCTCGATAACCAATACGCTCGTTGGATTTTAAAATCAGATTGTAACAAAATATCGAGCAACGTGTTCGATGTGCGGTTCGATCAAATTTAAAAAGTGGCGAATGCTCGATGTTCTGTTACAATTACAAGTAAATGCTTTAGTCTATAATCACCTTTAGGAAACCAAAGCTTTATTGTCAAAATCTATCACATGTCATGACAACTAACTCATAATATTCATCAAGTTACCCCTTAGGTTTCCAAGTGACAAATGTAAAATGGGTACCTACTATATTCTACCAAATAAACTTCAAGATCTTTGTTTAATTTACACGACTTCAAACGCAATAAACCTATTTCATTGGAACTTAAACGTGATCGTACGCCGACGTACAGTAAGCGAAACGCCTGCGATAAAACGTTTCACTTCACAATCAAACACGAATAGCACACTCATACCTACACACACATAAACACACAAGCTACAGCTACACGATAGACGTACTTAATTTAGTGTGCAACCGAACTGAACACAAATCAACACAAAATATCGCGTCGCATGCAAAATTCACGTAGGGCTGGTACACACTGCGATTTAGGCGATAGATACCGTAGACCGAACATCCGTGTTAAAACCTTGATCTTGAGCTGGCCTGGCGTAATATCAGGCCGGGCGCACTCCGCATTTAAGGTATGATGTTACAAGTACGCGGTGGGCTCGAATTGTCGGGCCAATTCAGTGGGCGTAACGTAGTCATAAGATAATTAATTGATTCAGGCGTGACCTTGCGGAAATCCATTATAAAATACAATAGACGTGGATATATTTAGTAACTTGTTCCGCTTTTCTATTTCTAAAGAGCCATAAAAAACTCCTGAAAGAAATCGACACGTGTTTCACCTCTCAACGAGGCATCCTCAGGATGACGATGGACTTGTTGCGAACTCGAACACGGCGTGTTGCCACACCAAGCGCTGAGTGCAGACTCACTCAGCGCTTGGTGTGGCAACACGCCGTGTAAAACTGCACTGTTGGATTTTCAACTCTCAGCGCTGAGCCTAGCGTTGAAAATCCAACAGTGCCCTTTTATTTGGGGATTCATTTAGGTGTCACTTAGTGTCGGTAAAAACGGGCATTAGGCCCGTATTACAGAACCTCACTCAAGCATTACTTATAACTAGTTTCAACCAATTAAAAAGCTTTAAACGAGTTTTAAGTAATGCTTGAGTTTTGAGTGAGGTTCTATACGGGCCTAAGTCGATCCAAATTGCATACCCTAAAATTTTCCCTAGATTAAAATAATCCCTTCTTAACACAATGTGCATGACATGACTTTCACACTCAATTATTCATGTCTCTGCGGTTTCGGGAGAGCCACGATACCGAATGGAAACTGACGTGTACTAGACCATGTCCTTTTTCTCATTGACAGTTTGGTAAAGCAATTTTTAGGACGTTTAGCCGACGTTCGGACGGACGTAATAAAATCGAGGTGGGATTTTATCGCGCACTGGATTTTCAACTCTCAGTGTTAAGCCGACCGTTGAGAATACAACGCGCTGGGACGCACTCTCGTCCCAGTGCGTTGAAAAACACATTGTTGGATTTTCAACTCTCGGCGTTAAGCAGAGCGTTGAAAAACCAGTGCAAAAAAAAAATCGCCGCGATTTTATTACGTCCGTGCGTACATCGGCTTAGAACACTCGGAGCTTAGAAAAGAAACATGTTTAAATCACATTATTATTCCTTTTACCAAATAGATGTCTTAAGTTATTTATAGAAATATTCTGATATGGAAACTATAAAGTTTATAATAGTAAGTAAAACATTTTTGCGTACAAAATTTTGCTAAACGATGCAGACGGGAACAGCTTTGCAGCAAAAACTACCCATGTATAAACCGCCTTATACCCACTGCCATATATAGAACCAGTGTTAACGCAAACACTAATGAAACATTAATCAAATGCAACCGACTAGAGAAGGTCTTACCTGCGGTGAAGAGATTCGGCTATGACAGCTATGACGAGCTCAATTTGACGTGACGCGACAATTAGGGTGAGATGTTAACCTTGTGTGTGTCATGCTTTATGAGATTTTTGTGTTTTGACGTAAATCTGGCCTTATGTCAAGGTTTGGTTTTGTTTGAAATTAGAAAAAAAAACCCTTTGAACGAACCAATTTTAATCGAAACTAATATTCGTATGGCCAAAGATTGTAGATTATAGAACAAAATTGTTAGATTCGGTACCGCATCAAATGATAGTCGCGTTTCTATTTCGGTTGACACACAATGCCGCAGTGACTTTACTTGATTGTCATGGAAACGCTATTTAATAATATGCGAGGTCACTTTTCTCAGTATGGTCACTTTTTCGCGTAACTAAATACAATGAGGGCAAATCTGGCGATTTAAATCTTTGCGTACAGCAATCATTAAGGAGTTTGCAACTGCTGAATTTTGTTAGAAATTCCCCTTAAATTAACATAAATGTTTTAGTTAGAATACTAAAACTATTATTACTAATTTGTAACAATTTAGTACCGTCAACACGAAAAAAAGAATAAGCGACTTTTGACATTGTCAAATTAATTTTGGAACTTAAAAAGATACGCTTGGCTGAAGAAAGCACAACATAAAGAAAATTTGAAAAGCATGGGGGGAGAACTTTGCGCAGCAGAACAAAATAGGTTAACTAAAATATTTAAAATACAAAAAAAAACAAACAAAAAAATACAAAGTAAAAAACTGTTTACATTACGTTATATAATATCAGGCCTTTTATTATTAATTAGGTACAAGTATCGACATTAATTTACCTTCATAAGCGGTGAACTTTTAATTACATTGAAACCTACAAAGTGAAAACAATCACATTTAATTGTCCACGTCCACCTTTCAAGACACCTTCAGACCTTCAAAGGCAATTAATTAAAAATAAACAAAAGAAGCAGACTAATCATTACAAGCTTTTTTACTACTCAGTTATTTTTAGGGTTCTGTACCTCAAAAGAAATTCAAATTGAAAATATTTTATTTCACATAAACCTACAAGGGCACTTATGAAACGTCAGAAGCTAGGTGCACGGTTCCAATTGATCGTTTCCTATGGAGAAGAATAGTGAATAATTGGCTTTTACAATATTTTCAAATAACAGTGTTGATAGGTATGGGAGGACAATGTAAGTCTTTTAACAAGTACCAGGTACTTGGCAAAATAGAAAATGGTCAACAAATCTACAGTCTACTAAGCCTACAGCGTTCTCACATTCACAAAATAGAAAAGAATCAATACAAAAGATAAATAAATTACGAAAGAAAAACGGAACCCTTATAGGATCACTCGTGTGTATGTCTGTCTATCCCTCGTCTGTCACAGCTAATTTGCTCCGAGTCTGATGGACTGATTAAGTTGAAATTTGGCACACATAATATGGATTTCTGTGACCCAAACACGGACGTGTAAGGTAAATATATATTTTATAATTGCTTTTTGTACCGTGTGACATATCAAATGAAAGGGCTTATTGCGAGGATCTCATTTTTTTTAATAATTTTACAATAAATACTTTTAAAGATATTAAAGAAAATTTATGAAAATTGACGATTCTCTGAAACATCTGAGCCAAAAATTTTGAAAAAATACAGGTAGTGGTTCTCCCCCAAATGTAAATAAAAATACAAACCCTAATTAATATTCACAAAATAGTAGGTGAATTTATGTTCCATGGAAAGTAGACTATAACCATTATCTGTTGTTTTTTTTTTTTCAAAAATGTAGCCTCAGACGTTTCGTCAGTAGGTCTATGGTCTTAAAATAACACGATAAATCTCTCAATTTTGTGCGTACAAACTTACATTTGCAGTTGGAATGTATGGGAGAACATGTTTTTCAACTACAATATTAAGTTTGTACTTGGGATAAATTCATCCCAACTACGGAACCCTTTATTGTGCGTGGTCCGATACTCTTTGATCTAGTGATCGCAACCGCTACTGCAGAGCATAAGGTCCTAAGTTCGATTCTCGGGTCGGACAAAGTGTTATTGGGTTTTTCCAGCCTGCGCTGCTGGTGGTGTGCTAACTCTGTCTAACCCTTCGGGGATTACGGACATGATGTTATGTTATGTGCTATCTATTTCTAAATAAGTACAACTTGTTATTCGAATTCAATTCTTTGTAGAAATATCAGCACTAAATTGAATTAAATTATGAAATAGCATTTCATCAAAATTGAATTAGATTTAGAGTACATCAGCAGAGCTTGATGATCACTGACAATAACAACCAGATATTAGTTAGTGAGTGTCGAGCGCTAATCATAATTAACTGAACCGTACGCTATTGTGTTGATTGAAGTGGTCGGATTTCAGTTAACTGTAATATTTTGAATTAGGTCGATTATTTAGTTATGGGAAAACCTACACTAATAGATATACTAGAATGTAGAATGCCTCGTTGGTATAGTGGTCGCAAGCGCTACTACTGAGCATGAGATCCTGGGTTCGATTCCTGGGTCGGGCAATATTGGTTTAAAGTGGGTTTACTATAGGTCTATCTCTGCCCTTCGGGGAACACAGGCCTGATGTTATGTTTTGTAAAAAAAGGAATATTTTTTCCTTTGTATCGACACGAACTTTATCATATGAATAGTTCACTGTGATAAAAATACAGGACATCATAATAATTCATATAAAAATATATATTTTTAAAACAATGCATACCAAAATACCCCAAGAAAAAACGCTTGAAACCTTGGAATCAGCTAAGAAGAGTGTTTTAGAATAGAATATAATAGAATATATAAAGAATATATATATTTTATAAAGTAGTTTTATCTATTTTAGTGATATGTATTTAAGAAGTATGTATATTCTCATGTTGTATGTTTATATTTAAATTAGTGTATAGTTAAGTTTTTTATTTTATGTATTCTGTTTTCTCTTCTACTCTTACACACGTTGTCTACATCTCTTTAACTACTTTCCTATCGCAGGTATGCTGGAAGAGATTTCTATAGAAATAAGCATCACCTTTGTACGTATTTTTCTGTTCCTTTCTTCTTATTTGTTTATATGTGTGTACATAAATTGTTAAATAAATAAATAAATAAATAAATAAATAAATACTTTTATTTCAGACAGAGTCCATAGGGTTAGTAACAATTTTACTTAACATCTAGTGTTAGTAGGTAATAAGACAGATTAACAAAATCAACGTGGAGCTACATTCACCTCCGCGACATCGGGGAATCCCACCGATCTGCGAACACACTGAGAATGCAGTGCTGCCGCGAACACATGACATCAGGGATGCACATATTTTTCTAATAATGGTGACAAAACCATGAATGTTATTATCCGTAAACATCCCTGACGCACTACACGGCAGCCGCAACAGCACTTTCATTGCATTATTATACTGAACGCATAGGTCGCTGTATGCCCGCTGAGTGAAGTTGGCCCACAGGCCTTATATACCTGCATACCTTTGCTATGAAAAGGTGTGAATATTTAAGGGCCCCTCCAATTGCACGCCAGTCAGCTCGATTCTCGGCAACTCTCATCCAGCTGATACCAGCCACCCAGCGAAGATCGTCACTCCACCTAGCCTGAAGGCGTCCTACCTTACGTTTGACGAGATGAGCTCTACTGATAATAAAATCAATTTCCGAATATAAAGAACAACGGAAGCAATCGATGTAATCCACATCTAAACAATAATCTGTCATCAAAAACATTTTGTACGAAATAAATGCTCGTCACACAAAAAACAGATTACAATTCCAGCCAAAAAAGTGATCGTATTTTATATTATAGGCACAGATTCTTCGGTAAACAAACATTAAACGCGTCGCATTATAAATATCAATCAAGTCCCAAACGATAAACAATGGATGCGTCGAATCAATATTTCACAGACTCTTTCGCCCAATCTCCTAAAATTACGCCATTCCGTTAGGAGAAAAGGATTTGTGGGACCGCTGGAACATTATTTATTCACCGGATATTAGCAGTCACTCGGTCTGTGATTTACATAAACTGAATGTTATTGTTGCCATGAAAATACTATAAGCCCTGTTTTTGTTACAGAGGAAATTGTTACAAGGATTTGTAGTTATTCTGTGGTCGGTGATAAATGGCGGAAAAGATTGATTATTCAATGATAAAATGTTTTGAAATAATTCTAACAATCTAACCCTGTCTAATTATTTAAATTTTGTTGAAAGTGAAAGTTCTTTAGGCGCGTTGGGCATTTTTGAGATGGGAAAATATAATTAAACTCGCGACACCGTTACCGACACCTCATTTTTGTAAACGCGATTGTGCTCTTTATTTAGATAAGGTTACGGATCAATGTTCTATACAAGTATTTTTCTTCCACCAAGGCGATCTTGTTCAAGTTTTTACTTCTGTCGGCACTCCCGGAGAGCCACTGCTTTTATTTTATACTTGAGGTTTCTGATGTCCGTATCATAATTTATTCAGTTCTAGAACTTCGACAATATTCAGGTTTCTTTTCTTTTACTATCTTAAAACCATAGATGAATACAGATGGTTCACTCCGCATCATTTAAATAAAAAGCGACTCTTGCTACGACATAATAACGTGCAATTCAGGTCGCACAGCGGTAATTACCTACAGTTATGTTCACCTGGAAGTTGCTTCTCTATCGTGTTCCTCTTATATCTTCTGACGACGTTACACTCACTGACTTGGCCCGACAAGACGGGCCCGCTGCGTACTTGTAGCTTCATATCCGTGCTAAAATCTAGAAATCTTTCACCATATTCTTATTGTTATTCTCATATTCAACCTCAAAGCAAAACATCCAATAACATTCTATCCGAAAGCGTCCTAAATCACACAAACATTTTCATAAGGACGACAACGAATACTTTCATGTACCTACCTCTTTACTACATTTACTTTGTCCCAAAGGAGCTACCTCGGGAGTAAATACACGAAATATTTGTTCAAATTCATATTCCCGTACACAGCCGGGAATGTCGCAGTTCTCAACAAGAATCAGTCAGCCGTCACGGCGTCCCCACGTGAGCCTTGTAAAGTTGGGACACTACTGACAGCGACGAGGAATGAGCAGAGCTGGAAAGTATTAACGTTGACGGATCGCTTGAGGACTGTGAAATTCTAGAAATACTTTTTGTAGTGAAAACTTCTTTAGGCATGTTGGGCATTTTTGAGATGGGAAAAAACAATTGAACTCGCGAAACCGTTACCGACACCTCTTTTTTGTAAACGCAATTGTGCTCTTTATATAGATTACGTTACGGATCAATGTTCTATGCAAGTATTTTTACTTTAAAGGTTTTGTAAACGCGATTGTGCTCTTTACTTATGTTACGTTACGGATCAATATTCTATGCAAGTATTTTACTTTAATGGTTTTGTAAACAAGATTTTGCTCTTTATTTAGATAAGATTACGGACCAATGTTCTATATAAGTATTTTTCTTCCACCAGGGCGATCTTGTTAAAGTTTTCACTTTTGTCGGCACTCCCGGACAGACACTTTTTTTTTCTATAAACGCTAGTCTGAAAAAAGTTGGACCTGCATCTTACGTTATACTATTTTGGTTTAGCGAACATAAACATTGATTTATTATCTATAATGACAATGATGATAACCAGCCTATAATATTCCCACTGCTGGGACACAGGCCCCCTCTCGGTGAGAGGAAATGGGCTACAATCTACCACGTGGGCCCAGTGCGTGTTGGTATATGCCACATGTCTTAGAATTTTTGGTTCTAGGACATGCCGGTTTCCTCATTATGTTTTCCTTCACCGTTTTGGAACAGTGCTGGTGAACTTATTTACAAAAACTTTTACAAAAAAAAAACAACCGACTTAAAAAAAAACACTACAAAGTGAAAAATAAGTCGGTGTCTTTGGTTTTGAATTTTCTTTCTTTGTCATCGACTTCCGAAATTAAAGTTATTTTTCACTTTGTAGTGTTATTTTTTGAAGTCGATTGTTTTTTTTTATTTGTAAAAGGTTTTTATTTTTAATTTTTTATTGTTGTGGTACCTACCCCACACAAATTCGAATACCACTACCTGCTATGTAAATAACAGTGACAGGAAGTTATCATATCATCCACATACCAAGTGGGAAAAAATACGTATTATTGAAGCTAACTCAAAAAATAACCAAGCAAAGTTACTAAATGGGACCACCTCTGAAGTATGATCTACCAAGCAAAAAAAGAATCATCAAAATCAATTCATAATTGGCGGAGTAATCGCATAACAAACATACAAAAAAAAAATACAGTCGAATTGAGAACCTCCTCCTTTTGGAAGTCGGTTAAAAAAGAAAAGCGCCTGCTAGGGTACGAACTCACGACCTACAACTCGTAAGTCACTGCATTCCCACTGCTCTAATCTATAAATATATATCTTTAACTTTGACATTCTATTTTAACACTTGTTCACCAGTTTAATGGGCAGATTATATTATTTTTGAAAATTTTGTGTGTATATTAGTTTTATTAGCAGCCCATAAAAGTGACGACTCAACATCCATTCCTCTTAAATATTAAACGCTTATCTATAAAACTATGGCCATATCTACTTTCCTACTATAACTTACGAGCCGCATGCTAGCACGATAAATCCCGTATACATGAAAAAGGCAAGCAGTCTACCAGTGATTACTTGGTTTAACGCAGCAGGACGTAATATAGAGTAATGGCGTCTCATGATGGAGCATAAAATAAAATATAAAAATATCCCTTGAGTGTATGCTAGGAAATGTTTGCGGTGCAAAAGAGGGTTAATTAAAGGATATAAAGTATATCTCAGTAAGACTTGGTGTAGTTGTAATTAGTGGAGAAGTGAGGCTTGAAAACAACATTTAAAGAGATTTTTTTTCATTTAGAGTATTGTTTGTGTTGAGTTATAGTATATTATGCAATTAGTGAATAAAGGACGGATTTAAATTTCGAGGGCCATAGATGAATCACGAGCAAGTGAAGGATTGTAACGGCTGAATCACGACCGTAGGGAGTGATTCAACTGCCGGGGCTGCGAATAAGGGCCGAAAGGGACATCGTGGCCCCCGGCAACATGGCAACCGAAGGAACACGGGTGGGTTTTAGTCAGTAAGAGTCTGACACGCCCTCCCGCTCCACCCAGAGCGGGAGAAGTTCAAGTGTTAGAATCCCGAGCGACGCGAGTGATTCATGGCCCTCGATATAAATCCGTTTTATTCAAGAGATGCATACTACACTTTATATCATGACTACGAGAAAAAGAAAGATTTAAGCGAAAACTCAGGTGTTAACACATCTTCTTCATCACTTGATTGCATTTTTAATCGATTTAAAATTAAGTAACACTAAACTTTGTGTCCGTACAACTTACAGTATTCAAAATAGTACCAATTTACTAATGGCAACAAAGAACACAAAACAGTTTTTATTCTAATGCTAAACTCCTTGTCGAAAATATCGACCAATCAAATCTTGTGGAGTTGTTTGTACAAGGAGTTGTATGTTGAGTAAGTATTCTTTGCACAAGAAGTTTGTATCGAGTATTTTTTTGCAAGGAGGTTGTATAGCATTGAGATGAAGATTGAATATATTGGTGTATTCTAAATTCAAACAACAAAATAGTTATTAAAAGTGCTTTTTATTCACTGCTATCAGTGAATAAAATAAGCTTTTTTTACAAAGCAGATGTGAATGGAAACGACGGTAGAGGACGCCCTAGAAGGACATATAGTGACCTTTTTGGTGATGTTATTCAGAAAGGTCAGGTGCGTAGTACTCGCAACCAGCGTGCGTGTATGACCAGATGTATGTACGTAAACGAAGCAAAAGGAGCATGTAAGGATCGTGTAAGAAAGAAAAATAGGTTTATTTGTCACAGAAACACGTGTATACTTAAAAGACAAGAGTAATCAGAAAACAACACAAAGTACATAATAAATCACGAGCATAAAACAAAAGTCAGTCGGCAACTGCACGATATGACTGTGACAAACAAGACTGACAATGACAGACTAAGACGTTAGGTGGCGTTCTGTAGATTCTGCCTACCCTCATGGAAAGAAGGCTTGAGTTTATATTTGTATGTATTAGTTTTGTAACATTTGTGGTCGGAACTGAAATCTTATTCTGTATTGTATTATAACACTGATGTTCCTAAAATAAAAGTTCATATTAACATAACAAAAGCTTTTATATTTTGAAAAAATCATTCCTTACAAGGAACGCTTTGTGTGAATACAATTCCTGTCTTCATTTAGCATTCCTGTGTCCGGGTAGTAAAGTAAAACTGTGTCATACAAACTTGTTAAAAGTTAACACCAACACTCCTTTTTCGTTGTAGTCTCGGTTAATATTAATTAAACTACTCTTAGTTTTCCGGGATCAAGAACTGAGACAGCCTCAACAAGAACCTTTTAATTTAATCTGTGCTTAAATGTATTTTCTTTCTTTTAGGAATGGGCATTATTTCACGTCACTAGTTAAAATAACTGGCTACGGGGCATGCAGCCAAATAACTAGTTTCGAGTCACACATAAACACGTGATTTTTGTAACTAGTTACATCACAATGCAGTGATCGAATGAAAAGAGTGAAACGAAACAAAAGTACAATGCGAGCGTATGTTGTTTTTTTCGCGCATAATAAATAACTTTAGTATTACGTTAATAATGTAACAGCATAATGTAGCTACAAAAACTTATACGTTGCAAAAACTTAAAGCTTGTATTATGTAACGTATTACGTAGGTTTTCGTTTCGCAAATAACTGTAATACTTCGATAGAATCACCGTTTGAATCACCGAATAGAATTTGAAAAATAACTAGTTACTAAAATCACTAGTTTTCAAAGCACGTGACGCCTTCGAAATCATTAGTTACGTTACGTTTCGCGAAAATCACGTAACGACCCACCCCTACTTTCTTTCTCTATTTTCTTTTAACACGAGAATCCCAAAAAGAATTGTAGGTATCATTCACAAGAGCAGTTTGACTTATTAACAAAAGACTCATGTAAGAAAGGGTAGTCAATTATTATTTTTCTGGAACAACAAATCAGTCTAGAGTAGATATAATATCATTAATATTACATAAACAGTATAATAACAGACACCATTCTTCAAGTAAGTGGAGGTAAATGATATATTATGGTCTCTTGCTAACATTATCCTTCCATGTACACGAAAAATTAAAATGCTTTTACTGAGTGATGACATGATAAATTTTATGGTACACTAGCGGCCCGCTAGCGGCTTTGCACACATAAAATTAGTACACGAAAACTGACTTAGTGAACCGTTCTTTAATGGTGCCAAAAACTGTATCAAAATCCGTTTTACAGTTCAAATTCAAATTATTTTATTTCACTTAAACCTACATAGGCACTTATGAAACGTCAGAAGCTAGGTGCACGGTTCCAATTGGTCATTTCCTATGGAGAAGAGCCGGCAAGAAACTCCACGATTACTCTTTTAAAAATAATTGGCTTTTACAATACTTTAAAAAAACAGTGTATGGGAGGCCAGTGTAGGTCTGTCACAAAGACAGTCTACAAAGTAACTCTAAACATACTGTTCCTACCTAATAATTTTGTTCTTCAAAATGCCATTCTGACACAACAGTATCTAGTCTTTGTCTAGGCTTCATTCCGTTCTAGGAACAACAATAAAACTTGCAAATGTTTGTCTTAAATAAGCAGTACACGGCAGTTTATTACGGCTGGAGCAGAAAAAAATAACGTATATCTTGAATGCCGATATCAGCTCCAATAACTAGTGGTTAAAAATGCACAAATATGATGACAAAGCATAATTTTAATAAAATGCTTTCTGAAATCTTAGTATGACAATCAAGCTTGGCTTACGTCGTGTAGATTAATGTATCAAAAATATATCGCTTTGACGCAACGTTAGCGTCGCATTCGAGCAGCTTCTACGCTAAGTAAATTTTTGACAAACGCCAGATGCGAAGGCATCCTTTCCAGGCACTAATATGGTGACATGCAGATTTTAGACGGATTTTCTGACCACAACTATTGCCACTGGCTTAATGTTTGTGTGACAACTAGGACAAACAGCTTAACGTGATTTTAAAGGCCTTGACACGTCCAAATGTTTATTAACGGTCATCCATCTAAGACATGGCTGTGACAAGTGGAGCTTAACCTGGCACAGCTATGAGCCAGATGCCTTCCGTTCAACATTTACCCAGAAAACATTTACGTTGTTTACGTAGATTCAGTTGTGTATGTATTAAAACAAGTAATATTTTGCGATGTGTATCCCACGGGGCTCGTAAAGACTGACGGTAAAAATGAACTCAATTTTCACTTGATATTTCTCGCAACGTAAGTCAAGTAGGTAGCAATTACTTTCCTTGTGTGTGCATTGTTTATTTTTCACATAGATCTTGGTTGGGAAGAGTTTTATGTTTCTGTAAATTGTACGATCATTTTAGTGAAGTTTCACCGAGTGAAGACAATTTGGGTAAAAACATTACAATACCACAAATGAATCGACAGGTCGTATCATCCTTCGGAACCTTCCGACCCGAAAGGCAATAGCCATTCTACCGTCTTTATTACAGTTTACCTAGAAAAGTATCGGCATAAGAAAGGGTTCCTCGATTTAATCCTACATTTACTTTGTAAGATGGTGCCACATTTTTTTTGGTCGCCTCGTAACGCAGGCACGTAGGTTATGCTAAAACAGAACAGGCAGATGGTTTTGTACAAAAAAAGACAGTACATGCTTGATGCTATTAGCAGAAAAACGTGAAAGCAATTTCTCATGTCATATAAGAAGAAAGTCTACTGAGAGTCTACATATTTGGTAAATGACAAGTATGTATTGGTCCTTCGAGGATGGTTTTGTTACATTATATTAGAATTTGGTGTTTTTATATCATGATTTCTTTTTGTCGAATACAGGGCCAAACTTTACAAAACTGGTAGCTACAAATATGTAGAACTATGTACACCGTATTTTTTTTGGATTTGACATATTATATTGTTTTATACTTTACCTTTATCAACCCAAGGAAACTAAAAAATGGAGTAGGAACTTCCGAACATCGAAATCCATTTAAATGGATTTGTGGAAGCTTTTAAATGGCAATTATAAGCGCTATTGTACATACTAAATAGATATAGACTGTAAGCTTTCTGAAGAATAAATAAATAAATAAAAATGAAATGCTGTTTGTTAGTAAGACTGCTTGAGAATGACTCGACTGATTTGGCAATTTTTTGTGTTATTTTTTTTTAATAGTCCGAATTAGAAATTTATGGAAAGCCACATTGGAAAAGTTTCCCCGGAAAGATTACAAAAACGGGAAAGCTGAACGTCCTTTTTTATGAGATTTTTGTATGATTATTGAAATTTGGACAGTTGATATTAAATAATTTGAACAAAGAAGTGTATTCAAGTCTCAATAAGTCACCGCATGGCAAAGTCAAAACAAATACAAAAGGATATAAGTTGGACTGCGTTCAACTGGGCCGAGATCCGAATGGATTTAATATCCGTAAGTACGTAACATCTGTTTACGTAAATTACAGAGGTTTCTTTTGCTTTGTAGTTTTAAACAAGATAGTGGTTGGTGGGTGGATGTATTAGATTTGTTAAAAGGAAATTGCATTCGATTTTTCTGATTGTGAAAGCAAGTTATCGTAGTGAATCTAATTGTTGACTAGGTAGGTATAACTCTATATACTTTGGATCTTGGGTTATAGTAGGTACTTACATTCAGGTTTACTCATGTGCATTCCTTTTTTCAGTTTTTGTAGGTACCTAAAGATTGAATTAGTGTAAAGTAGTGACTGTAGGTATATTTTTGTGAATAGGGGTTCTGGTCGAATCTAATTATAGTCGATGTAACCTGATTAAATACACTTGAATGCATATTATTATTTCTTAGCGTATACATTATGTACCTATAAATAGGTATAGAGCAGTGGTGGCTCAGTGGTAACGGCCGCGACTTACGAATTGTTCGTCGTAGGTTCGAACCCTGACAGGCGCTTCACTTTATGTAAATTATTTCGTTACCACTGCTCTCAAAACGGTGAAGGAAAACAAATCTTGAGGAAACCGGCATGTCCTAGAACCAAAAATTCTAACACACACCAACCCGCACAGGGCCCGTGTGGTGAATTACAGCCCACTCCCTCTCACAGAGAGGAGGCCTGTGTTCCAGCCGTGGGAACATTATAGGCTGATTATGCTGATTATGCTAGTATACATATATTATTGTAAACTTGAGCAGATCCGTTAATGCCTACTCAAAACATAAATGTTTCTTAAGAAAGATATTAAGCTTTATTGTCATTCATAAGTGAAATTATAATACCATTCTCTTAGCTTATCAGACTAGATATAATTTATAGCTGATTAGAAATCTAATATCTTTGGCTTAGTACTTTTATCTTAGGTATTCTTATTATTAATGTTGTGATTATTGTCTTGAAAATACCTTCTATAAAAACATAACATTCGTTCTATTTATTTTCTACATACCTTTCTGATTGAGAATGATTAATCTATGATGGAAATGTGCTCATTCCATATGTTATTAATTCGCAGATAGAGACATTTGTATTTTTTTTTCGATTAGCGCTATACTGGTAAAAAAAAGATAGGCTTTTTCTTAAGAAAGTTTTTGCGAGATTCTTGCAAAAAAAAGCGCGAGGAAGGGTGTCAAACCTTTATCACGTCGTTCCTCTGGGCGCAAGGGTTCCCGAGGGTAGATTGAAGCTAAATATTGTAATAATCTGGCTGTACAGTTAGATTTATGGCCAGCACTTTATATAAATCCATCAACGGGAGCACTTACATAGTAAGTACCTACGTATACCAGAGTAAAGTCAACAGTTCTTTTTGATTTGTGTCAAAACCATCTTTTAATGAGTGTTTTTTAGTTTAATTTGTGACTTCCTGTGCGAGTGTCAATAAATACTTTTCTTTCTTTCTTTTTCTTTCTTTTCTTTCTTTATTTATCTTTCTTTCTTTTTCTTTCTTTCTTTTTCTATCTTTCATAGATTTTTAACAACTTTGACTACGACACCGTTTTGTTTGTAATCTGCGCACCATCATTGTTTTACAGAGTGAAATTCATTTAGAAGAAAGTCTTGACTCAGGTCTGAGTACAGCCTTATTCCGCTTTTAAAACAGCACAAAGTAAAATGTCAAAGTGGGGATACTATTTTCATTTCAACGATAAAAAAGTAGCTAAGATCGCTAGCTCGTTAGCTTTTAAAGTCACTAATTAGCTAGAGCCAGCCTCTAGCTAACTGCTGACTTTATATAAGAAAACCCTACACACAGGCTATGTAGTTTGTGTGGACTAAAGAAGGACGTCGTCAGACGAAGTATATCATTTGGTTAGGTAGATCTTCTTATAATCATGCTATGTAACAGATTCATTTATATCTTTTTCTTTCAAATTCAAATTCATTTATTAATTTTGTGAATAGGGTAAAAAATTATACAGATGTTACAAATAAATATCGGTCCATACTCACCCAGTTATTTCTTTCTTTTTCGTGTGGTTAGTAACTAACCTGGTGTCAGAGTTTTTATGTCACCCATGGGCTTCTGACTTGGCTTCACATGCCGTCGAGAAATGTCTGTCAGGCACATTTCCTCACAATATTTTCTTTCACTGTTTTTGAAGCAAGTGATAATTACACAATACGCACATGAATCCAAAAAGTCAGAGGTGCGTGCCTTAGGTTAGAACTTTCGGTCACACCACTAAACTATTAATGCTGTTATGTAACAGCTAAGATTTTGTGATAGTATACAGTGTGTAGTTAACTTCGAGGCAACTTTGCATCTATCAGGCAGTAAGTATTTAATATTTACGTATTCGCCAAGTCTTAGGTAATTATCTACGTAAATCCAATCAAACCATTACACAAACCCATGCAAGTACCTAATTCGGCTATCAACATCATCAGAAAAACTATAACGAGTAATTTCCCAGCTCCAGCAAACGTTGGAAATATTTTTATCTCTGTCATTAGTTTTGATTAACGAGGTCAGATGAGGCGGAGGGGCATCGTCACAATATTAATGAACCCTCTATTGTTGTTCAATGTGAGGAATTTGTGCGTCATATTGACTTCGTAAAGTTGGATTAATTTTTTGACTCACTTTAGTGAGGCCATTTGGGATCGGGTCGTTTGTTCAGAGATAAGAAGTGCACATAATGTGACCCAGTTGAGCTATTACGTTGGAAGAATGGCTACGACAAGCACGTTTAGTCTAGTTGGGTGGCTTTAGAAAATATTTGTAGTGCAAAGAAAAACTGGGTCCTTCTGCATGGGAATTTGAGCATATCCAGCATACGTGTCTAAAAAGAGTACATGCAAAAGAAATCTAATTAAAATATTACATTACCTTTCATAAGCTAATGTATAACAAAGGCTTCAACTCAAAAAGTGAAAATGATAGCGACAGGCACGCGCCTCAAAGCAGTGACAAAATGTACGCGAAAATTACACGAAACTAAACACTGCAACGCTATCTCTAAAGTTTTCATCACGATTCTGCTTAAGAATCAAACACGAAGCCTCATAAACTTTCAGGTTCAGCAAGAAAGGAACATATTAAAGCTAAATAAGCGCCAGGCTAAAGAAAAATGGCGCTGCCGGGGCGGATTTTTTATATTATTTCTCTTAGCTCAGCTACGATAGACCATGGAGCGGAGGGAATTTATATTTAAGCTATCACAGTAAATTTTTCTACAGAGAATTTACGGATCAAAGTAACTAATTAAAGTAAGTTAAGTATAGACGTTATTTAATGTCTCTAGTTACAATAACTGGCTACGAAGCATGTAGCCGAATAGCTAGTTTCGAATCAAACTGTAAACACGTTATTTTGTAAGTAGTTACAGTCTGAATAAAGTATGAAAGGAAGTTTATTTGTGTCATTTTTACGTTAATGATGTAACTGGATATGTAGCCACAAAAAATTATTCGTTCCATAAACGTAAAGTTTGTGATATGTAACGTATTACGTAGGTCATTAGTTACATTTTCGTTTTGTAAATAACCGTAATACTTCGATACAATCACCATGTTGAATCACCGAATAGAATTTGAAAAAAAATATTAGTTATTAAAATCACGTGTTTTCAAAACAGGTGACGCCTTCGAAGTCACTAGTTACGTTACGTTTCGCGAAAAGCACGTAACGACTCACCTCTAAAGTAAGTTCTGTGTGTACAGGTCGACATAAAAGAGTCTGACGTGGTGACAAATGAAACTAAATATTTTACTTAATGTAATAATTATGATGATACACTACTTTGCCGACCAGTGCTAGTAGGTTTTGATTTGAGTCACCCACAGGCAGCGTATTTTATTGCACATTTATTACAACAATAAACAACAACATTAACATTACACACACATTCACACCCACACATTTACATTTTTTTCATTTATTTCATCATCAGCCTATAATGTTCCCACTGCTGGGACACAGGCCTCCTCTCGGTGAGAGGGAGTGGGCCGTAATCCACCACGCGGGCCCAGTGCGGGTTGGTAGATGTCACATGTCTTCGAATTTTCGGTTCTAGGACATGCCGGTTTCCTCACGATGTTTTCCTTCACCGTTTTGAGAGCAGTGGTGATGAAATAATTTACACAAAGTAAAGCGCCTGTCTGGGCTCGAACCTACAACCTACATCTCGTAAGTCGCGGCCATTACCACTGAGCCACCACTGCTCTTCAGCCACCACTGCTCTTCATTTATTTAACTTTTTTTTATTTAGCATTTATTAACAATTTATTTCCCATTCGAATTGACCTAAGTGCAATAGTGGCGCCCAATTTTTTTCCAAACTCTTTTTTGCCTAGCTGTAATTTATCTGCATCCGGTTAGATTGGAAGCTGACCCCAAAATAGTTGGGTCAAGACTAGGATATGATGACTGTGTGTAGTTAAGTAGAACAAAACGACGTGTTGAAGTAGATTAAATTAATGAACTGTGAACAGGGTTAGAGTGGAAAGAACAAAGATTAAATTCGTGTATAGGGATTACTAAAGTCAAGTAATCGCTGGCTCGTGTTGGCGGGTCAGGAAAAATTGCGCCCAAGAGGCTGACTAACTGACTACGGACAGTCAACATTAAAACCTTTTGTTTGTTGTAAACTATGCAGCTGAATAGGAGAGACGTTAAAATTATGTTTAGAGGTATTAAAATAAATGGTGTATATTAAGCCGGGTCTCTTGCGCGTGTTTTTTCGAAACTTTACACAAAAAACCTTACACATAAACATTTGTTTTCATACACAAGTTGTCTCCTGCGTATTAAAATATTTTTAGATTACATCTACACATTTTGTGTAGATGTCGTAATGAGTTCCGACGAGAAAGACGTACTTAAAAAGTATCTCTATTCCAATCCATCGGCAATTTATCACAACTTGTTCACAACTATTCACAAGACAATATAACTTCAAAACTTGTGTTGAATGACAGTGACAGATGTCCGCAGTGCGCGGAGTGGTTGAAAATGAAACAAACCCTTGCCCTCCTCATCCGCGCGGGGAATGTTTTTCATGCAGTTCGGAAAACAAAAATATAGGGTTTGCATACACAAATGTGTATGGCCACGCCTCTTTTTTGCGATGTTTTTGTATAATGTTTCGAAAAAAGACGTGCAGGAGACCGAAACAATGAGATACAGGGTCAGCGTGATAAATATTATGCGTTTAAGTTTTGGTATATTTGTAGACGTTTTCATAGCTGTCATAAATTAAATTCACATTCATTTAGTATTTTACACGCTTTTATTCCGACACTCCTAATAAATGCGCAAGTGAGTTTGTTTGTTTGTTACGCTTTCACTCTAAAACGGCTAAATAGACAATGACGTGGGTAATGAGATATGCTATATTTCATCATAGATTGCAGACAAATTCGCGGGCCACAGCTAGTACAATACAAAATATTATACACAATGCAAATTGAGACTTTCATGAAACTCAATATCTAGACACATCAAAGCCGTTTTCGCATTTGGTAGCAAAACAATTTGACTCAAGCACCAGAACATTTTTCTATTTTATTTTATGAAATTTGGAGCTCGCAGCGTCAAATATTTTACACCGGGTGCAAAGGTGCAGGTAAGCTTTATGCAGCCTGCTCTAGTACCGCATATAGCTATGTATGCGTTTATGGAGGACACACGGGGGAACGTTGGCGTTAAATGCCGTGATATATCTCCCGGAACTGCAGTAGATAGGGCAGGCAAAATACCGGAGAGGTAGTCTTTTGTCGATTAAACAAATAAGCCTCGGTCGCAGAAAAGCAAACAGCAGAAAACCCAAAGGTATTTAAAAAATAAAAAACAGTGGCACTTCGGGAGTTTCAACAGAAGTGAAAATTTGAACAAGAACGCCTTGGTGGAAGAAAAATACTTGTATAGAACATTGGCCCGTAACGTTATACAGAGCAAAATTGCGTTTACAAAAAAAAAAAACTTCCAAAACCTTTAAAGTAAAAATACTTGCATAGAACATTGATCCGTAACGTAAAATAAATAAAGAGCACAATTACGTTTACCAAAAATGAGGTGTCGGTAAATGGTGTCGCGAGTTCAATTGTTTTTTCCCATCTCAAAAATTTCCAACACGCCTAAAGAAGTTTTCACTTAAAAAAAAACAAGGTGTAGGGATTACCTATAACAGTAGACGGACGCTCACAATAACAACTCGCTGAATGATTCATGCGAAAATCTGAATGTTACGACAAAATAAATCAATAACGACAAAGGCAAAATGAAATGTTTTCACTTCACATTGAAATATAATAGTCTTGTCAAGAAAGAAGTGGTTTATGAAAATAGCGAAGACGGGTTGCCGTATTCCGGTCAGATGAGAATGAAAAATAGTATTTCATATTCAAGATCACGAAGACGTCGAAATATGATCGTGCGATTGGTTTCTTTCTTGTCACTGAACGACCTTCCGCATAATTGGAGAAATGTAATACATCTTCGCTGTCAATACATATAAGCCCTCAGATATTGCATGAGATAGAATAAAACATTGATTCTTATACGGATGGATGTTTGTCTTACGAATATCAGTGGCGGTACCCTTTTCTAATATTCTATTTTTGGCATACACGCACGCATGCAATATGACACGAGATTATTGAATTGCACCCTATTAGTATTAGTGATTTAGAGGATAATCAAATGGCACATGATTTAGCATATACGAAATCCACGGAAATCAACGATGAACGATATAATAGCCAGGGAAATATTGCAATGAAATGTAAATTGGGTACAATCCTTTTGTTAACGATAATGAGTAGGGAAACGGCTTCGTCCCGAAACGGTATGTCATTCCACCAGCGTTAGCAGATCTCCATACTCTTGTCGGTGTTAAAGCAAATGAGTTTGGGTTGGTTAATATTTGTACCGATGTTGTGGGTCTAACATAAATGGGTGGCAGTTGCAAGCGAAATGTTAGGCCTCCAAGCGCCTGTTACTAGTACAATTACGGCAAATGACACGGCAGCGCCTTTCCAAACACCACGACCGAATATTGGAAAACACATTTAGTTTGGAGCGAGCGTGTACTTTAACAAAAGTTTAAGCGGTACTAAAGTGCAAATGGGACAATTTCGTCTGTGTCATACATCTCTGCAGTTTACAGCGTCTGTTAGTGTTTGTAATTGTATTTAACTGTCGGTGATTCCAGTCGGCGCTTGCTGTGTAATCAAACCACCAATCGACGCTGCTCTTTTATTTGCAGCCTTTTTGTGCACGGTTTCAATTCGTTTATTGGAACAGCTATTTTAATAAAAGTAACTTTTTTTGCATTCTATTTGGTTGTTATCACGAATTTACAAAATCAAATCAAATTAGATTAATATTGTTGAAGCTTTTATTAAAAAAAACCTCTTATGAGGTTATGTCAACACGTTCTTCTATAAGCCATCTGGAGTATATGACGTCAATGTTACTTTTTCGGAAAACAAACACACGTTGCTACCCTAAAAGCAGATTGTGTTTTCATAAAACGTTTTTCATTTATTTATAAAACCGCTTCGGTGGCTTTTACATGAGATACCGTGTACGGTCCTTTTACGGATGTGTTGAATATTTGATGCAAAATTGTCTGCCCAATGGGGTAGAACGATGTTCGTCCAACGTTCAGGTGGACTACCTGGTCACCTTTGTTACCGATACCCCCTTGCCCTTGATTAAATCGTGAGAATATTTTATTAAGCCGGTGCCTTCGTTCGTTGACACATCTGCACAACAAGGCCAATATAACATAACATCACGCCTGTCATATCCTGAAAGGGGTAGGCAAAGATGTAGAGTACACCCATATTTCACCGATTGTTTACTGAACAGGGGCAATAAAATATATTGCCTCGTCAGCTGAATAGAGGTTATAGTACGATCAATATAATTATCCATGCGGAATCCTTTTAATACGGTTGTTTTAATATTCATTAGAGGGATGTGTAGAAACCCAACAAACAGGGCAAGATCGTGGGTAAAACTTAGTTATCTGCCTAGCCTAGACTGCCTAGCGATAAATGACACAAAAAATAACAAGTTTTCTCCACACGGATGCTCTATATTACACCAAGTGTTCCCAAATTCCAGTGTTTGGGAAACAACAAGTTAGAACTGTAACAAATGGTAATGCTTAGGTCAGATAAGCAGCTCAGAGCCACCTCGCAAATTGTATGACGACTTAGTAACTAAGCTAAATAGACGTCCAGTTGCTGAATATTTGTTACTGTTTGCTCAACAGCTGTTCTTGTGTTTTATATGAAGTGTAGCTTTTGGGTTGGAAACAAGTTTTCGTAATGATTTTTGAGAAAAGAGGTGTCACATTATGCTATGTAGCGATTCCCTGCAAAAATAGGGTACATTTTTAACTTGTGACGTAAAGTTATTGACTGGCAATTACGGGCGTGACATTATCATTAAGTGATAAAAAAAGATATATCTCATAACAATTATGTCTTTTAAAAATGGTGTATCGTCATTTTAAAATCTACTTTTACTGATACGCAAATTCTTGTCCAGTACGAACAATATTCGGCATCTATCAATCAGAAAGGTTAAATTTTTCCATGGGAACATCGTATTCGCGAAAAATTATCAACTGTCCCATATGAAACTTCAATACCTACTCGACAGAAATATTTGAGACGGTTGATTATTTTGTAGCAATTAGGTACGATGTTGGTCCCATTGAGAAAGATGTTGGACCTCACCTTTAAATATAACCACAGCTTTCTATACATGAATACAGGGTGGCAGGGACATCGACGCAAAAACTGGTACCATGGATTCAGTACATGATTCTCAGCCCGGTGGTTGAAATTTTTCGTCGGTTATTTAAAAAAAAAATAGCTTTTTCATAGAAAAGTGCAATACCTATACGGTCAAACTGTATGGAACAATTTTTTTTTTAAATAACCGACGTAAGATTTCAACGCAGAGGGGTTCAGAAGCTGGGGTTGCGGGAAAGTCTGAAAGGGTTACCGTGGCCCCTGGCAACATACAGGCAACTGAAGGAACACGGGTGGGTTTTAATCAGTAAGAGTCTGACATGCCCTCCCACTACGTCCAGAGCGGGAGAAGTTATTTAATAAATTCCCAAACAAAAATAAAACAGGGGTTAAGAATCATGTACTGAGTTCATGGCACCTTGTATACATGCAGTAGAATGTGATCAGATTCCATCAATAGGTAGAAAGAAGTATTTACACAAAGGTTTTATTTGCCATCCACTTACATAAGTATACTTACAACCAGAGTCTTTGCATGTAGTACAAAATAATCCGCAAAGTACATAAGAGATTACACAGCATCAATACCACTTAGTACTGCAGATTGTTTCTGATGAAATGTAAGGCTTAAGACGTCTAACTAAAAGCATTTACGTTACTTAAAATGGTTTCAGGGAGATTAAGTGATTCTCTTGTTTGAAGCAACGGGAGAGTTTGATTGGAGGGAAGGAAAAATGTTGTAAATACAACATACACGTAGTATCTATTTATAAAAATGAATCCCTATTTCCCTTGGTCACGGCATCAGGCGTGAACGGCTGGAGCGATTTCGCCGATTTTTTTTTTTGTTTGTTATTGTCAGCAGAAGGTTCTTATGAAAGAAAAAAATTAAGAAAGTTGCGCGAAAATTTAAGAAAACTTAACGACCATATTAACTTTTCTAATGTAACCTTAGCTTTGACATAATTGTCAGTCGTTTGACAGTTGGCGCGCTTGACAGAATGCGCGCGGACAACGTCTGTCGGGTAAGCTAGTCTAATAGTTATTTGAAGAAAAGTTCGTCTTAAAATAGTATGATACTTAATTACTTTGAGTAACACATACAACAAAAATATAACATCATGCCTGTTATCCTCGAAGGGTTAAAAAAGCAATCACATCTTTTAGGACTATGATTGTGGGATTTTATTTCTGTATTAAGCATAAGCATATTCAGATAAGCATATTTTGGAGTTCATAATTTCATTACAATATCGGTTTTTATAAATTTCTTATGAGATATGCAATTGTTCATAATCCCTAATTTATACATTACATTCAAGGTGTAAAATAATACAACGTAATTTTGCTTCGAGCTATATTCCAACAAGTATGGAGACGATAATTATCCCACTGTGGGCAGTTGTTGAACACGTCCCATAAAAAAAGGATCAGTTTCACTAAATAGTAAGAAAACAGTGGTGGCCCAGTAGTAACGGTCGTCACTTACGAGTTGTAATTCGTAGGTTCGAACCCTGATAGGCGCTACTTTGTGTAAATTGTTTCATCGCCACTGCTCTCAAAACGGTGAAGGAAAACATCGTGTGGAAACCGATATATCCTTTTTTTTTTTTGGGTGGGAAGTTATCAAATAACTTCTCCCGCTCTGGGCGTAGTAGGAGGGCATGTCAGACTCTTACTGACTAAAACCCACCCGTGTTCCTTCGGTTGCCCTGTTGCCGAGGGCCACGATGTCCCTTTCGGCCCCAAAAAATTCAAAGCCATGTGACATCTACAAATCCGCACTGGGCCCGCGTGGTGGAATACGGCCCACTCCCTCTCACCGAGAGGAGGCCTATGTCCCAGCAGTGGGAACATTATAGGATGATTACGCTAGTTTCATTTTTGTAGTGCTAATAATAGATTCTATTTCTATTAACATTTTGAAGGACACTAAACACTCATTACATAGGCGTTTTATCAATAAAACTTCTACTGTGGTTCGTTCAGTGTCTTCTGTTTGATGCGATCTTGTATACAATCTGTTGTATCAGACGTCTTTGGTATTTAAGTAGCCATGTCAACTCTTTAAGTACTTAGATGCTCAGTTCTTTGTCTTATTTTATACCTACACGAATTTTTTATTTAAAAAATATTGTGATGAAATCTATTTTAAGGGTCTCGTAAAAGGGCCAATGGACTCTTTTACTAAGGTTCCGCTGCCTGTCCGTCCGTCTGTCCACCCGTCTGTCACAGAGCTGTGTATTTTGAACTATAATAGGCAGATACTTGCAATTTTCACCAAGTGTGTATATGGCCGCCTTAACAACTAATATTTTTTTTAAATAAAGTGTGCGAGTCCGAGTCGCACTTGGCCACTTTTTTCTATTCACGCTCAATGCGTACGAAACATGATGAATACCTATCGATATCACAATTGACTCCAAAAATATATTTTCATAAACACAATGGTTCTCAGAAAACGAGAATTTTGATGTATCCGTCATCTGTGTGACGTTAAAATGTGACACCATCTTTCTTTCCAATATTAAAGTACAAAATATGGCTAACTAGCTTCACAGTTTCACCAGCATACGTCTCAATCCTATGGGAATGTCGGGATAAAAAAGTATCCTTTTTCTTAATCCAGGTCATCGTCTACCCATGTGCTAAATTTCATCCAAATCCGTTCAGCCGTTTTAGCGTGAAAGAGTAACAAACAAACAAACTCACTTTCGCATTTATAATATTATAATTAAAAGTTAAAATAAGGATGTAATCAATCCCGGGTCGACGGCGCGTTGTGTTCCACGCGCGCCTCAAAGAGATGTCAGCAGAATTGACGGGGTCCGCTAGGGCCAATGCCTGCCGGGGCTCCAAATATGAGCCGAAAGGGACATCGTGGCCCCCGGCAACAGGGCAACCGAAGGAACACGGGTGGGTTTTAGTCAGTAAGAGTCTGACACGCCCTCCCGCTCCACCTAGAGCGGGAGAAGTTATTTGATAATTTCCCAAACACAAAAAAAAGGATGTAATCAATGACCTTACGGTTCACAGTCCAATGAACCATATGTGATCTGTTTAATTGTTTTAACTATTGTGTCTGCATATGGGACAGTGAACCTGTTAATCCACGACAGAAATAGACCATGAAATTAAAAATTAAGTACCTACTCAAAGAATAATTATCATCCATCTCGATACCAATGGAAGCAAATGTCGAGAACACTCAATCGTCTTACAAAAATAAATTGCGGTGTTCGAATGCTAAAGAAACTTAAGTGCAATCCCAATTCCTTGCCTCCGTTCCGGATCACCTTCACATTCAGGGCTGCCACTATGAGAAGAAAGTTAATTTTGTTAATAGTTTTTTTTCTAAATTAGGGCAAAGTAACAGCCGCACAGTTCGATCATCAAGGTTAAGCTACGCTTGCCGGGGTTGGTCCGTGTATGGGTGATCATCTTTACATACCGAGACTCCTCCGCGCCTCAGAAGGTCCCGGCTGTCATTCTTGGATCTTTGACTGTTGTTACGGATCGTCAGAAGCCCGAAAATCTGACAACCAGTCTTACCAAGGGGTATCGTGTTACCCAGTTACTGGGTTTCAAAGGTCAGATAGGCAGTCGCTCCATGTAAAATACTGGTATTCAGCTGCATCCAGTTAGACTGGAAGCTGATCTCAACATAGTTGAGAAAAGGCTAGGCAGATTGATTGTGTATAATTCTGAAGTAAATATCCCAAAACCGAAATTGCGACAGCCCTATACGAATCTCATTTGGACTCTCCTAAACCGTTGCATTTGTAGTTGATTAAAAACCCACTTACACCTGTTCGTGGTGCGGATTACCTCACCGCTGTTGATTTACTTGAGACCCGTATTTGTATGATCGCGTTTATTTAGTTGATCAGACGAAGGAAGTAGGAGACGATGGTGATTGGTTATTAGAACTAGACTTTTTTATCAATATTTATATTGAAATTAGGATAAGGAAAAGGAAGAATTAGGAAAAAGAAACGAGGTAGACATTCCGAAGGTGGGAAGACGAAATTAAGGCCACAGCAGGGAAAACATGGACTAGGAAAGCGATAAACAGAACAGACTGGAAAGAAATGGAGGAGGCCTTTGGCAAAGTTGGGCAAACAGACCAAATTGTCAGTGTCATCGACTCACCAGAGTCGTCGATATATCAAGATTATTAAAAAATTGTGTCTGAATAAAGGCTTATATTATTATTATACTATATTGAAATTAATTTAATCCATGTCAATATCACATGTCTTTTTGAAAATATAGACAATAAGGGAATGGAAAATGTCGTCAAGTCCGGGCTGGACTTATGTCAGTCTGAAATCACCAACAAGAAGCCAGCCAGTTTAGTGATCAAAGCTCGTTCCTTCTCTGTATAAGAAGTAGCTTTTACCAAAGAGGTTACGGTATCAATAACACCACAGGCTTGTAGATGAATAGATTTGTTCATGCAATAGCTACGGAGAGTTGGTAATGAACACAAAAGCTGTTTTGAACACATGCAATATTTTGTTCGATCAGCATTCTCATAAAACATAACATTAGGTTATATTGACATAAACAATAACCAAATCGTAAAAGTTGAGAAATCTTATCCTTCAGCATTCAAGGCGGAAAATGTCACGGGATTATAGGTAGTCACATTTCGCTCAAACCATTTACTTTTATGGAAACTTCTCGTATTTTCGACACCTACTTTTGCCAAACAATATTTTATTTTTTTATGTTGTGGTTTGCCGGTTTGTAGAAACCGGCATGTCCTAGAACCGAAAATTCAAAGACATGTGACATCTACCAACCCGCACTGGGCCCGCGTGGTGGATTACGGCCCACTCCCTCTCACAGAGAGGAGGCCTGTGTCCCAGCAGTGGGAACATTATAGGCTGATGATGATGATGATGATGACGTTGTGGTAAAAGTTTTATATTATATATAATTACATACAAATATACATTAATTCACGCCTTCTTCCTATGAGGGCAGAAACTATAGAACGCCAGCTAATGCTACGATCCTTACATATCTACTTTTGCCTATAATATTTATCAGTTTTGAAAAAGATTTAGGAATTGATTATGTACTATTTGATAACAAAGCTCATCAAGGTTTTTATTTGTTTTATTATTGAATTAACTATGAGTTAGATTTAATTTTATGAACTGACAATATTTTTAATATATTTTTGTTTAATGAAATTGTACGAAAATATTAAAATATGGTCGTAATAAATTTATCAACTTAACAATATCTCAGTAGTCGCTCGACGTAAGCCTCCTTTTTTTCACAATATTCACATAATTTTACGTCTACGTCATAATTATTTTCCCGTGACGTCAAGCTGCTTATTTTAGTAAGCCTAATAGTGCTATTTTATTGTAAAACTGTTTGAAGTATATTTTTGTATTTTCGTTAAATACTTTTTACGGATCTTTGCAATAAAAAATATCATACATAATGTATTTGTGTCGCGTAAGTCACGTTTCCTTTGAATCTAGTCATTCTGAACAAGTTATTTACCGTAAAATTTTAAATCTTTAAGTTTATTAGTTTTCTGTAGGTTTAATATGTTGACACATGTTTTATTTATTTTTGACATCATTACGGTTCCTTCTGGGTCGTAAAATATTATTTAATTGACTATCTTGGTCATATCACAGAGATTATTAGTCGTTATTCATTTTTGATCTCCTGCCAAAATGTGTATCCATACAAGATTAGATGAGATTAGATTAACCCAAGACGCCACAAAATTTAATATTAATGCAGAGTGGAATACGGTATTTGCTAATAACAATATTGCTGTTAACAACGTAAATTGAGGCGACCTAGTAATCCATATAGAAATCAAACAGCGAATTACAACGGTAAATCTGGTAAATGAATATCCGTTGAATTGCAAGCCTCGCGTTAATGATGTTAAATTTGAAATATTCAGCGGCCACATTTGCCAAAATAAACACAAACAGCAACCCTTCTCATTTCCGAACAAGTGAAAACATGTAAACGTTGCACAAACAATTCATTGACCTGGAAATCTTAAAGCAGTTTCGCCCCAAAGATTAATTAGTTGAGGCAAACATCACGGCTAATCTCGTAATCTGCGTGCATCCGTCCGAAATAAATAATTATCTCAGCTGACGGAAAATGCAATGTAAATTTAATATTTCTTACGTGTAGTTACAATTCTTGCTTTAGTCAGTACGGTCGTGGAAACACGCATAGGACAACAAGCGAAGAAAAATAGTTTAGGTGACTTTTAAAATATGGCGGACCAAGATACAAACGGTGCGAAAAGAGTAAGTTAATTCAAAGTAATCTCACTGTAAGCTGCTAAAATATATACGTTTTAAATGTAATATAAATAAAGTGAACACAAGGTTTGAGGCCTTTGTTAATTAAACTGTGAACAAAGTTTTGACAAATAAGTAATTTCTCTTCTCAAAGTGTCGTGACTTTTGAGTTTGGGAAGTCACCAGTGTTATCTTCTCCGGTCACTTGAAACAGAGAATTAATATTTCACTTTTGATTGCAAACAGTTGAACCGTTCGTTTGTTCTTTCAGCAATTTTAATTTGTTTATATCGTTTGCGGCGTGTAAATAAATAAAAAGAACAACTTTTAATATGCTATAATAGAATGAAAGTGTTTTTCCTATTAAAATTGCTGCTTTACAAAGTGTATTGTATTTTCGCAGAGGGGATCAAAGGGGGAGCGTCGCCGTAGCAAGCCAGACGATGCTAAGGACGAAATAAAGAAATTTAAAGAGAATCTTCTACAATCGCTTTCTACTGGAGAGTAAGTGTTTAATATGCTAAGTTATTTTTCTTTCCTACAGTTGAACTTTCTGATGTTGTTAGCGCCAATTTTATTCCGTTATAATCCAAACTGAATAATCGTGAAAGAGCTCTTATATCGTGAATTGTATTATTTTTTAATGCAGGACTGAATGATGCGTGATTAAGTTGATTTTATTGTTATGGCAATGCAGGACCGATGATTGTGGCATAAGTACCTAGTACTTAATTCATACAATGTGGCAAATGTCGATTCGTGATGAATCTATCCTAAATAGAAGAAATATCCAGCAAATAAATGTTGAATGTTACCTATATAAATGGAAGGTTCCGGGAAGTCAAATTAAACATGGACATTATTTCAATGTTCAACCACTGAGCTCTTGAATTGTCATGAATTTTCCGATGTTTTTAATTAAAATAGGTACCAATGCCGGAAATCAGGGTCTCGGCAAAATATCTTTGTAACCAGTTAGAAGTAATAAAATTAAATCTTTTAACGTTCTATTTTTATTTAAAAATTTGCAATATGCTAGATAGGTTTTTTATCGTTTTATTAACTTCTTTTGCAGTACACAGAGTGCCTCCATAAAAATCAAATTTTTTGTCATTTTTAATTTCCGCTACGCGCACGGTTTAACAAAAAGCTATTTCGGCGCTGAAAAATGTCTTTATTGAGAAGTGTTTGAAAAGGCGCTAGGTTGAATATAATATCCGTAAAATATTGAGTTTTTTGTCAATACTTTTGCACTGTTCTGTTTTGCGAGAAAAAATTATATCTGAATATTTTCATAAATAACTCGATCTTTTCCATGAGTTCATAGAAAAATAAGTATATGGCATACGACTTTTTCTGTGATTAGTAGGGGAATTAACTTATGATTTAGTGTTCGTATTTTATTTTTCAACGTTCAGTTCACTATTGTGTAACAAAAATCTGCAGGAATCGAATTCCATTAAAAATGATTCAAACTTCAAGCCAATTTCTGATCGCACTGCTTTTATTGTCCCGAATCGACTGGACACAACAACCTTTATTTGAGATAAAATTTTGTTTTCTCACAGTTCTATTATATCGGAGAATGGAAACGACTTAACTGTCCCACCGCAGCCGAGATCCCGTTCAGCTTCTAGGGCAAGAGAAGCTCTCTGTATACCAGCCAATGTTGCGTCCGAACTCGACGATAATAAAATTTTTGAACTGAAAGAGGTAGGATTCCCGTTTATTGCATGCAATCCTGAGAATGTTTGACTACTGCATGATATTTTTATTTTATACTGTATTTATACTGATTTTATCATGTGTAATACGTACTTCCCTACATACTTGAATGTTGATCTTAGACTATTTTTAACCGACTTCCAAAAAGGAAAATTATGTTCGTCGCGTATGTTTGTTTTTTTTTTTTAATGTAGGTATGTCCACCGATTTCTCCGTCAATTGTGGACCGATTTTGAAAATTATTTTTTTGTTTGAAAGGGTATGCTCTCAAAGTGGTCCCGTATAAATTGTATTAACTTTGTTTTGATAGTTTTTGAGTTAGCTTCAATAATACGTACTTTTTCCCACTTACTATGTGGCTGATATGATAAGTTCCTGTCACTGTTATTTACATAGCAGATAGTGGTTTTCGAATTTGTGTGGGGTAGGTACCACAACTAAAAAGTGAAAAATTAAATCTTTTTACAAAAAAAAACAACAGACTTCCAAAAAACACTACAAAGTGAAAAATAACTTTAATTTCGGAAGTCGGTGACAAAAAACGAAAATTCTAAACCACAGACACCGACTTCCGAAATTAAAGTTATTTTTCACTTTTTAGTGTTTTTTGGAAGTCGGTTGTTTTTTTTTTTGTAAAAAGTTTTAATTTTAATTTTTGTTTATAATCTATAGTTACGTTACGTACAAAAGAAAACTTTTAAGACTATATTATGTCATGTTTTACGTAGTAATTAAGTCCTACCGTTTTCTCCGATCTACTATAAGAAATCACTAAATTGTCAAGTCATCTGATACACCATGTTTTTCTTAAATTTCACTGAGACTCGAACATTGAAAACTGTAGGTAATTATACCTACAGTTTTCCTTCCACATATCTGTAAATTTAATTAGCGTTTATTTATTCCAGGCCTTTTTACTATTTGATATGGACGGAGATGGCTGTATCGATTTCAGTGATCTTCGTGCTACCTTGGTCAGCCTTGGTGACAAGATAGACGAAAATGCCATTCGCAACATGCTTTCTGAGGTAAATATAGTTGTTAATGAATATTAAAAAATGCCACGGACACCACAAATCTACGTAAATATAGAATGATAAAAATCTAAATATTCTTGAGGAATTTCTCGTGACGGTTTTAGAGGAGTTATCTACAATTTTTTTTGAAAGATCTTTTATATCTGTAAATACGTAAAATCCTGTTGATAATATCAACCATATATTATGATATTTTATTTAAAAAATTGGCAACACTGACAGCTATTTCATACCAGTTCCATTACTGTAACATGTAACCACGTACAGCAGTAACCTATAGTAATTTCATTGCGACGAAATTAACCCATCTGCGTACTTGCTATAACTGGAAGTGGGTATATATGCAACATATTGTAGTAAGTAATATCAACATCTGTGCTCATAAGTAGCTACCAGTAGTTCGGATATGCACAAACTAGCCATAAATTGTAAGCGCATAGCCAATTAGCCAGCTGGCATCTGTGTCAGTAGACAATTGTTGGCCAGACTTGTGTGTGGAAGTATAACTAAGCCAGGTGACCAAACTCTGGCTGAAAGTTGTACGTAGCCAGATGGACCGAAATGGAGTAAGATGAAAGTTTATAGTGCCTTCATGTGTAAAGTTCGTGGCATTTTGATTTCGAAGTTGGTCACACAGGCATTTAAATACATTTTTTTTTTTTTTTCATTTTTTTAAATTCATTATGAAAGTGGGTAGAGTTTTAAACAATATTTGTACAATGAAAATTATGTATCGGGCCAAACTATATATATTTTTCTGTGATAATAGAAATCAATTGGTATTCCACATCATTCGTTTTCACAACAACAAACAGAAAATACTAACTAATTACATTCAAACAACAATAACACAATTTACCAAAACAACAACCTCGAGACACAAACACCAAAATATTTCAGACAGTGAGAATAAAACAACAGACTACTCACTAACGGCGGTCTCAAAACAGATACGAAACTTTGCTTCTCTTTTAATTCCGCTTAAGTATTGTTAGGAAAGTTTCTGAGTCCTGACGAAAGCCTTAAGCTCGTGTCAATCCACAACGCTGACGAGGTCACAGGGATTTGCCCACAATGCTTTAACCACAGAACTCGAAGACGCCTCGGCGGTCGATGCTAGAGGCGGCATTGGGAACAATTTCCATACAAACCAAGCATGTCACCTCAGTCGCATCTTCTATACATTTAAACAAACAAATAAAATTGAAGTGTCTGTTAGGGTTGGGTCGTTATGTGATTTTTGCGAAACGTAACGTAACTAGTGACTTCGAGGACGTCATCGGTTTTGAAAACTAGTGATTTTAGTAACTAGTTATTTTTCAAATTCTATTCGGTGATTCAACACGATGATTCTATCGAAGTGTTACAGTTATTTGCGAAACGAAAATGTAAATGATTGCCTACGTAATACGTTACATATCACAAGCTTTAAGTTTTTGGAACGAATAAGTTTTTGTAGCTACATATGCAGTTACATTATTAACGTAATACTAAAGTTATTACGCGTGAAAGAAACAATATGCGTCGCAATGTACTTCTGTTTCGTTTCACTCTTTTCATTCGATCACTGCATTGTGATGTAACTAGTTACAAAAATCACGTGTTTATGTGTGACTCGAAACTAGTTATTCAGCTACATGCCCCGTAGCCAGTTATTAAATTGTTGCATTGTAAAAACATATTTTTAAATTGTTGTCTCTCTGTCAGTTTGTTTGTTCCAGCTACGGTCCAAAACAGCAGAACCGATCTTGACGGGACTTTCACTGGCAGATAGCTGATGTTATAAGAAGTAACTTAGGCTACTTATATTTCAGAAAAATAATTAGGATCCATGCGTGCCATGCCATGCCATGTATAAAACTGACGGCTTTGAAGACGGTTCGTGACAGAACAGTGGTGCTCTCAACGCACTTTCGGCGAATTTTATTATTACTGCCGATTCTAGATGCAGCCAGTGCTATTCCGTGCTCTGTGGCTCCAACGGATCAAATTTAAATTCCGTTGTCTAGGACAGTGTCTGAAAATTTTTCGGTGGATATTTTTCCTGTATCCCTAAGATTAAGGGGACTTATTTCCTCCCCTATTTTTCTTACTCAAAGATTGAAATTAAATTTATATTTTAATCTGGAAATAACATCGTAATCCACTTAAATGGGATTTGTAAGAGACTATAGAATATGTACGAGAGTGGTGTAGTTGGTACATATTCGATTTTTTTTGAGATAATATAGTAAACACCGTTGCCGATCCAAAAGCGAGCCGTCCACCGCCAGCTAAACTAAGTTAGTTTAAGGTTAGTTTAGTTTAGTCGGCGGTGGACGGCTCACTTAATAGCCAGACTATTAAGGTCGGCAATGGTGTGTTCCATTTTAGAAAAATATTAAATGGCATTTATTTAAACGAATCTCTAATAATTCCCATTTTGCGATCCTAAAAATATGATTGAACCCTCTAATATAATGGTTGCGCCTCTTCTTGTGAATCTAAAATAAATTTTATTTTAAGGTCCTAATAATACTAAATTACCAAGAACTGCGAACAACTTGGATGTAGTGTTTGGTTACAGTTCCAACCTAACCTAACCCATTTGGACGGGATATTCTAGTTTAGTTACTGCGACCAACTGTGAGTAAAGGCCAGCAACTTATACAGAGGCTCATTAGAAGCCCAAAAAGTTTTTTTGAGATTCGTTAATTTAAAAAAGTGCATCATTAGAAGGTGAATAAATTTTTAGAGGATCAGTTAAATATTTCCCGATTATATTTTTACAAGAGATTGTTTACCTCTCAATCTACCTAGCCTTTTCGCAACTATGTTGGGGTCGGCTTCCAGTCAAAAGGGATGCAGCTGAATACCAGTATTTTACATGGAGCGACTGCCTATCTGACCTCCACAACTCAGTAACTGGGTAATACGATACCTCTTGGTAAGACTGGTTGTCAGGCTTTCGGGCTTCTGACGACCCGTAACGACTGTAAAAGATTCACGAATGACAGCCGGGACCAACAGCTTAACGTGCTTTTCGAGGCACGGAGGAGTCTCGGTATATAAATATGGTCACACATCCACGGACCCAACCCGTCCCATCCTTGATGTCTTCCCTCCGGTTGACGCCCTAAGCCGAGGTTCGTACCCCACAGGGGGTGCCCTTAGCGACCGTTCACCTAGTTTTTTAATAACCCCTGGCTGGAGGTTTTAAGTGTAGTAGCTTAAGGCACCCACAGGAAAGCCCGGTTCAGTAGTCATGATCTCAGAGGTCAACTACGAGACGCCCTAACTAAAAAAAAAAAAACCATCCACGGACCAACCCCGGCAAGCGTAGCTTAAGCAGATGGATTGATCCGTGCGGCTGTTGTTACTTGGCCACAAGCTCCTCCCAGCTAGCATTGTTTACCTCTCACTACGTGTTAATTATTTCATTCCACCCACTAAACAAGGAGACCCTATTTCAATATTTCCTGTTCAAATTAATATTTTTCTTTTCTCATACCGTCTGTTCGGGGTGTTAACTTTTTAGATTAAAATACTCTCCTGTTTTTAGTCATCAGATAAGGTTATCCAATTTATTTTAACTAGGGTCCGGTCCGATAAAGGCTTATTAACATTAGGATGTACAGATTCCCTGTTCGTTTTACAAATGTTAGTCCACGTCCACGATCTTGTTAAAGAATCTAGATATAGACAGTCATTTTAATATTTTTTTTCCTATTCTCAATAACTTTGAGCCGTATTGCTACTAGTAAAATTCAGGACAATTGTATTACCTAAGGCTTCTTTGATACTAGATAAAAAACTGATAAAAAAATAGAATTTCATTGTTTTGTTTCCCATTCTAAATATTTAAACAAAAAGTGGACGGTTTTTATGGAGTAAGCTAACATACTTCTTATATTATAGTATAGCCCACTTTTTGCTTACCGAACGTGCTACGATCTTTATATCGTAGCATGTTAGGTTCTGTGGTTTTAGTCTACCTTTACTTTAAATATATATTTATTATTTGTAGAACAAAAAAATAATGGCACTCCGGGAGTACCGACAGAAGTGAAAACTTGAACAAGATCGCCTTGGTGGAAGAAACATACTTGTATAGAACATGGTCCGTAACCTTATCTAAATAAAGAGCACAATCTCGTTTACAAAACCTTTAATGGAAAATACTTGCATAGAACATTGATCCGTAACGTAATATAAATAAAGAGCACAATCGCATTTACAAAACCTTTAAAGTAAAAATACTTGCATAGAACATTGATCCGTAACGTAATATTAATAAAGAGCACAAGCGCGTTTACAAAAATTAGGTGTGGTTACAGTGTCGCGAAATCAATGCTTTAGTCCTATCTCAAAAATGCCCAACGCGCCTAAAGAAGTTTTCACTTCAAATATCAAAGTTATGAGCACATACAACGTCACAAGCGCTCCAAAAGAGAACCTTTTTAGCATTACTACCCGACTGCGGCAAAGCCAAAAAAGGAGGGTTTTGTTAAAATGGTTTAGCAATTAGTAGTATTGCGATCTTTAATCCCGACACGTATCTATCTGTTGAACGTAAACCGCATTCAATCAGTATCTATCGATACCCTAATTAGTGCCTTTACGAATGTTTCCGCTTTTACACACGGGATTAAAACGAAAGCGAACCTTTAAAATAAATTAGTTCAAGCTTAAAGTTTAATTTGCGGATTTTTTTTTTTATCTTAGTATGCATTTCACATACCTGGCTGTATATAATATTTTAGTGATAAAACACAAAATGATTTTTTTTTCACGGTTTCAAAATTCGAATGTTTACAATTTGAAAGCTATTTATGGTTTTTATTTTACTTTTCAGGCGCCTAATCCGCTAGATTTCGATGGTTTCGTCGACCTCCTTGGATATAGGACTCTCGAGTTGGATTCTGAAGAAACTCTTCTATCAGCTTTGTCTCGTTGGGACAAGAACAATAGTGGATTAATTTCTGAAGACAAGTATGTATCACCCCATAACAACAAACCTTTTGCCAATGAAAATAACGTTCGTAATCTGGGTTCAGTTTAAGGTGATCTTACATAGAACAAGAGTAGCAATAGGTCGCCTATTTAGCCCTACAATCAATGAATGTTGATACAGACGTGTTTTTGAGTTTAGTTTTTGACAAACGTAGTTTAGAACGAGGCTAGGTGGGGGGGGGCGCTGAACACGGCCGGATGGTGCACAACTAGAAAAACTGTTTTTTTTTATTTATTTAGGCAAACCAACTGAATACACTCACAGACATTTAAAGTACATATCATTTACAAATACAATAGCATTGCATGCATCTAAATTAAAGGTAAGCACAGAATTTTATTTAGATCTTACTATACAATAATAAATAATGTAAAGATGGATAACAATGTAATTAGAACTATTATTAATAATCTTTTATGCTTAACATTAACTTGAATTGAATTAAATTAAATACGAGTGAATTAAGTAACAAACTAAAAACAATAAAAAAACACACACAAAATAAAAAGTAAACATTATCGAGCAAAAAATTACATATTACTGAGCACAGCTCTTTGAAACTTAGTGATTCTACCTCAAAATATGTCGAAGTCACAATCTTGAAAAATGTCGTTACACTTTCTGAGAATGAAAGGGGGGCATTACTCCCGTACTTGGTTTTGCGGCCACCGGGAGCAAAAGGCCTATAATTATGAAGTCTAGCTGACGACCGGGGCGTATTAATATTAATTGAAGACAGAAGCTGTGAGCAATCCACGCCTTCATTTAATGTCTTGAATAAGAAAACTAGACCTGCAAAATCTCGACGCCACTGCAAAGGTTTCATTTTAAAGTAATTCACCCTATCTTCATAGTTTGTAACTGCATTCCTTATGGCTTTATAAATTTCATTTGAACTCTTTCAATACGTTGAATGTGGATATTATTTGTACTGGGTACCAGAAGATGGAGCAGTATTCTATATGACTACAAACTAATGCAGAAAACAGAATTTTCAGTGCTCGCGTTTTCGTATGCTGATCACGATTAAAATATATCTGAGCTCAATGTTTAAAAATATAATCCTCTACCAGATTGTTTCTATGAACAAACGTAATTTTAATTCTCAATTATTAATTGCGAGTTCCAATAATTAGTTTATTACCCTAACGTTATTTTTAATGGCACGTCAAAGCGTTTTTATGTCAATTTTATAACACTCATAAATCTTAATTTATAGTACATCCGTAATATTTATATGAGCCAGCCGATAATGAATTTACATCATCTCATAACTAAAGTTAGCAAACTATGAGAATGGGCTAACTTGTGTAATCCGCAGTATATTGAGGACGCTAATAAACTTCGACTTGAAACTCCAAGTGTATATGTATACAGAATATATGAACTTATGTGAAGAACTAATGACACTGATGAACTTCGTAGAATTAGACAAATATATGGAAACGAAAATTACGAGAAAGCGGTTACAGTTCTAAGAAATTTAGAAAGAAAACCTTATTTAATTTATATGTGGTTTGTTGGGATAACATTATCTAAAAAGACTTAATATTAAACATAATATAACATAAACATACAATATTTTCATATCAGTATGTATTAATAAGTTTCACTACTTAAATTAATAAACGTAACTTGACGTATTTTGTTGTGATTTTTTCAGGATACCTACCTCCTGCAAACGCCAATTAAAATCTTTGCAGGGTTGAATTTCACTACACATGTTTTTCTTTGTTATCAAAACAATTGAACTAGATTTCAACTAACAATAAAACAAATAGTAACCCTACTGTTAGTCTTCCTAACTACAAACGTATTGTTTTTCAATTTGGTTGTAGGTGCATTTGATCTAACTGAAGGGCAATTATAAAATACCGCTTTCCCTGTTTTTATTAAAAACAACACTAACAACAGCAATGGTAGCCTAGAGGTGTGACCGTCGGACGGTCAAGTCATAGGTCTCGAGATCAAACCCAAGGCACGTACCTCTGACATTTCAGATTCATGTGCGTATTGTATAATTATCACTTGCTTCAAAAACGGTGAAGGAAAACATCGTGAGGAAACCGGCATGCCTGAGAGACATTTTTCGACGGCATGTGAAGCCAAGTCAGAGGCTTAAAAACTCGGACACCAGCTTAGTTAATAACCACACGAAAAAGAAAGATCAAAAACATTTGAATATTTGTTTACGAAAACAAATTGACGTTTCTTTCCGTATACATAGGATTACGTAAATAAGGCAAAACCGTATCGGGACGTTAGTAGCTTTGGGGAAATACATCAAAAACAAGACTGACCGATCACTTACGAAAGAAAGTCCATCTTGTCGAAACAACTTTGTACGGTAGTATCGACCTTCGCAAACTAATAGAAATTGGTAGCTACGTGGAAAAACAATTGCTTGCTTGAGTTCGTTGACCTTCAAAGTTTTATAGAAGGATAGTTTTAAGATGAATAATTATAACAAGCGCCAGCGGTTAGAATAACGCAACATGATAAAATAAAGTTTTACTAAAGGTAGATATAGTATCATTAATTTGTTGTCCTGAAAAATCTTTAAAACATGTACAAGTACATGATGACACCTACATCAATGTCAATCATCGCATCAATTGATGCAAAACCATAACCAAAATACAAGCTGCGTTCTTTATTAAAGAAAAAAAAAACATAAACAATTTAAAATTAGAACTGCCCATAATGTGGGTAAATTAAACCCGAAATAAACAAGATTTTTCTAACAGCCAATTGAAACTGTTGCCATAAAAACATGTAAACGATTTTACTTCTCAGAATAGCTTGTCATTGTACAAAACTTATCATGAATTACAATAGACGTTAATATATTTAGTAACCTGTTCCGCTTAACTATTCTTAAAGAACCATAAAAAACCGCACGCAGAGAAACGCGCGCGTGGTTCTCTGCGTCCAGCGCTCGGTGTGGCAACACGCCGTGTTTGGGTTCGCGACAAGTTAATTGTCATCCTGAGGATGTTTCGTTGAGAGGTGAAACACGTGTCGATTTCTTACAGGATTTTTTTATGGCTCTCTATGAATAGTTAAGCGGAACAGGTTACTAAATATATTAACGTATATGGTATTTTATAATGGATTTCCGCAAGGTCACGCCTGAATCAATTAATTATCTTACCATGAAATGTTATTGGGATTTTTCATCTGGAATTTCTCAGTAGCAGCCCGGAGTCTGGATTTGTGCCTCATGGATGGCAATAGATTCGCCCCTTGTTACGTGGGATTTAAACATAACTAACGAAATGTGGGTGTAGTATAGGTGAGTACACCTCTGCCTAACTAAGCATGATATCGAGGGGTGAAAGGCTATTTGGTTTAAGCGACATTTTTGCAACTTTACAGGAGAGCCATTTAAAGTTTAAAATTTCCACTGCCACTTTGGAAACAACCCAAAAATAGAGTTGTTTGAAGCGCCAAAAAAGTGCTCAGATTTAAATGAATCCGGCATCATCCGACGGAGAAAAAATTGCTGATTCCGAATATGTATATAACTCAATATCGCCCAAGATGTCGCTTAAACCAAATAGCCTTTCACCCCTCGATATTATGTTTTGTACAAAACTGATACTGGCCTTAACATAATTAATCCCAGAAGAACACAACACTCATATCAGCATCGAAATAATTTTAATTATTATTAAACCCAAATGAATTACACAATTATATCTTAATAGCCATAAAAAGGTACCGTTTAAATTTTACATTACTCAAGGGACCGGTAAATATTGCGAATCAAGATTTAAATTACATTTTCAGATATCCGCATGATGTATTTCTCGGGTACCTGTCAGAGTATGATTTAGAGCGGTCTTTGGGTACTTTCCGAAACCTAATGACGTTTGTTTCCGAATACAGGCTAACTTTGGTAATGTTTTAATGATATTTTAGAGTTGTACCTAATTATTCTGATTGGCTTTGGGTTTGTGTTCCAGGAATTGTCTTTTATAATAAAATTGTAATCTGAGATTTCAATCCGGTTACTGGAAAAGGTTCGGTCCTGGAATGACTGTTAAGCTCCGTACTCACATACGGTTTTACTCGATCGCGCAAACACGTCGAGTGAAAATCACGACCAAAATCTGCCTTCGAGTTGTGAGTTTTGCGGTCCATTCGTTGATTTTTACTTGTTTTCGAGTAAAACTATCGAATAATACTGAATGTCGGTACCTACGGAGCTTAAGAAATAGTTGACTTAAGAAGCTCTTCTACGAAACGAGATGTAAAATAAACGATGGCAAATATGGCGATAATTCGTTATAGTTGGTCCTTCAATAAATTTCACTTTATTTTCTTATACTTAATTCAAAATATATTAGAAAAAAAATTTAAACATAATTTATGCGTAACTTTATTCAAAAGTGTACGTACTTAAGCAGGAACACCAAGGCGGTTTATTAAAATTCTCAGTGCAATCTGTGTTTTACGACAACCCTCGGAATATGCTTTTGTATAATTCTAAGGGCGAATTTTGACGAAAAAGCGTATAAGAAAACATTTGTACGTCGTACAGAAGATCGTAAAGTAAAATTATGTGTTCGTACATTTTGTATTCGTCTATGCGAGAAAATCCGCCTCAAAGAGACGAAATGAATGTAGCCATTATGTTTTGTGAATAGCACTAATAATAATTTGTTTAATAATACATTAACAAGCAGTGAGTTTAAACAAACTTTGAAAAGTACGAACTTTTTTCCAAAGAAAAAGTTTTCGCAAAATTAGATATTATTTTTCTTTGAGAGTCCAGTAAAGTTTTCTAATAAATGCCTACATAGTTTGTTAAACACGAAATAAATTAATTGTTAATGCAAATTGTAGAAAGTTTAATTTTATTAGAAATGTTTTGGTATAATTATGCTAAATGTAGATCTTCAAACTTTATCCAACTGATCAACTAAAAACTTGAAGCATCGTGTAAAAAGTTTTTAAAATGAAATATGTACGTTATTTTTATAGCAATTCTAGCTATAAAACGTATATAGAATAAAGCCATAATTTCTGTTTATGCGAACTCTAATATAATTTTATAGGTAGAACATGAGAAAGATGTAAAAAAATATTATAGGAAGGTATAATAGTAAGCTTAGTTGGATAATAAAGATAAAAGTCGTAATAAATCTTATGGCAATAGTAGCCATATTGTAATGACAAAGTATAATGGTTTAAGACAGGTGTGTAGCTGAACAAAACAGCCTTTTCCTATCCCAACTTCCACGCGATAGTAAGTTTCTGATATACTTCGCTTTTCTTTTATTCCGAACTGTAGGAGATAATGTGAAACGCTAAAATAAAATTTATTACATACTAGCTGTTTCCCACGGCTTCGTTCTCGCGACCTTCGAGACTTGGAAAAAAGGTTTATTGCTCAGTCACGTCTAAGCGAGGAGTAATATATTATTCGGTTGCTATGGTCTTACACATTCTTACAGTAAAAGTTCCACTAAACTGTACCCATGTTCCTAAGCGGGGCACGTAAAGCTCTTGTAAAAAGTGTAAAGTTCGCTTTATTATTTAAGATTTTAAGGTATTGGTTATCTTTACGTAATAGTAAAAGGTTTTTGCAGGCTTTTTAATGTATATTAAATTCAGTCTCTATATTAATTGACTTTATAGTAAGGCTAGAGGGTATAGGCTTGCCCCCTATTACATGAGGCTTAAGAGCCCATACTACCTCAGCTCAAATTCACTTTTACCTCGCTCGCACCGTACTACTCGCGGACTGAGTGAGAGCGAGACGGAGTGGGGTGCTGGTGGCTCCAAGGCGCCAATAGTATTACGGCAAAAGTAATGGAAAAAAAAACACTTTATAATTAGTTCAGTGTTTTCGTCAAACACAGTACTTAACGTTAATCCTCTTAAAATTCAAAATTAATGCTGCAATGTTTTCAATATAACAGAGTATCATGCTTAGCAATTTGAGGTAGGTAGCCCACAAAACTGGCGATATAAAAGCAAAAAGAAAGAAAGAAAAATAAGTTTATTTTTCACTGCAACACGTGCATAAAAAAAGATAATTACTCGAGAAGAACAATAAAATAAAACACAATAGATTTAAATATGATCACGAGTACAAAACATAAATAATAGGCAGCTGCACGACATAAATAAAAAAATGCGAGTGTTACCATAGGTACACAGCTGCCTGACCCTTCGAGAATTACAGGCATGATGTTTTGTTATGTGTCTATAGTAAAAGTTTCTTTAAATGGCTTTATACAATATTTTCTTAGGTAAACAAACAATTTATCATTTGTTACTAAGAAAAATAATGTTTTTATCGAATGTCCACCCAGATTTTATCAATAATAAAGATGAAAACAAATGGCAGTGCCAATTGGATAAGCTGTTCGCGAGAAAAACAAACGAGTAAAACTTTCCCTTTTATCAATTTAGGATGATAAACACGACTGTTTATAAAGAAAACATACATTGTTTTATCTAATTTATATACTGTTGGTAATACTTCGCCCCGTCTTCGCAGAATTGTTTATCTCAAGCTAAAATATTTTATATTCGGCTTCTATTATTCAAATATGTCTTTGTTGTGTCGCTTTTGTCAGTTTTATAAACAATAATATCTCACGTTCAATTGATTTTATTTTTACCTACCTGTATTTTAAATATTGTTTATTGATAAAACACTAATGGTAGAAAAAATTGATATCTTAATAAAAAGAAAACAATAAAAAAACTTCGACGGCTTTACATTGTATTCTCCTTCCACATTGTATTAAAAATAAATAAATTCATTTTTTTTTCTGTTGAATATTCTCAGTAGCAGCCCGGAGTCTAGATTTGTGCCCAGTTGATGATAAATAAGCACGCCCCCTATTACATGGGACATGATGTATGTATGTGTGTTAATTCCAATAACTTTGTTCTCAGGATCAGACATGATCTTATGACCTTCGGAGACAAATTCACTGCGAAAGAAGCAGATTATGCATTAGACGAAGCACCAATGATTGTGCAAGGTGATGGTTCAACCATGATTGACTACGTGAAGTTTTGCAGAAAACTTGCAGGATTGAGAAAACCAACCAAAATTGAAGTCAAATGAAGAGAAGAATGACAATGAATCAAATATTCATATCAGCATTTAGCATGGTGTGAGAAATAAAGGTTTTCTTATTATATTTATGGTTTATTTACCCTAAAATCTTCAGGTAGAAAATGTACATAAAATACGGAAAAAACCCTCTTGCTGGGTCAAGAGTTCACGGAAAATCATGGATTTTTTAATGTTCGTTTCTTATAACCACTTCCCTTGACAATATTCCTTTGCTCATTATTTAGCTTAACTTGTTCCATATTTATATGATACTAATGATTACAACATGAGCAAATTCGAGTTCCTTGAAGGATCGATTGCCAACAGTATTTAGTAAGTTTCGATTGTAGAATTAAACTTTGTAGACTTTAGGGACTAAGTAAATCTCAAGTATTTTGTTACAATTTGCCATACTTACATCAATATTGGGGCCTTGGAATAAACTATTGTTAATGTTTACTTTCGTAAAAGTCAAGAATTTATTTTCATCATAAATTTTATATTACTTTTTCGTTGAGTGCCAAGATATACCAAGAGGTAGAAAAGTTATTATATTAATATTATCAGGTATTAAAGTTATGCTAAACGTTTGGAATAAGTTCAAACTGGTCTTAATTAAGATGTCTTGTGTTAAACTTTAAAGATCTCAGACATAGTTTAGATCTCATCCATCAATTATTTGATGCTTATTTATAATTTATTAATATAATATAATAATAATAATTATTGAAGGTAATGACGCACGATAAGGTTAGGTATATTTAAACTGGAATGTTTTTGTAAAGATGCTATTCAGTAAGTCACAGTTAAAGAGAATTCCCAGAAAAAGTCCGATTAAATTTTAAATTAAAATGCTTTAAATAGCTTTTCAACCTTCTCAGCTTTGTAAGCCACTAAAAGATCTTGCGAAGAATTTAACCGTTCGCTGCAAATTGAAACAAAATAAAAGACGATGGAAACTTTGAGCAATTTCCTCTGCCATATTATTATAAAGAAAAAGAAAAAAACGTCAGCAAGTATTCTAAATTCAAAAGAGTTATCAAATGTCAGTAGATATTTTAAATTCAGAAAAGCTGTCAACTCACTCAAGATGCTCCTTATGAATGTCAAAGTCAGTGAAGACGAGCTCGACAATCTCGTGGGGCGCTGCGACGAAGGTGTAGAGGAGGCAGTCGATTCGGGGCGGGTAAGGACGCGGGTAGTCGGGGCTGCTGAACGTGCCGCGCTCCTTGCCGTACGTCGACGTGTAGCGGATACACGTGCAACCTGTAACAAATTAATGATGTTGAGTATTCAGTAAGAAATTATGGATGTAGGTCATTAAGGTTAAATATAAACTTGAACCTCAATGGTTTAGGTAAGTATTGCTATTGGCTATTGGGTCATATCGTGGGTTTTGCGAACTGCGTTTTATATTGCCATTTCGAACCAGGTAAGTAGGTAGTTACCAAGATCTGAGAAATCAACCACCACTCAAAACACAATCGTGGTGATCAATCATTATTTCTTCACATGAGAAGGGGCCCTGTGTCATCATTCCAGAACGTAATTCCATCCCACAGCAGAACGTGGGACGAAATTACGTTCTGGAATAATGATGAATATCATATTTTTTAGGATCTATGACCATGACTTTGGTAGACTTTATTTTTGTGGAGTCTAATGAATTAGTTATTTATGCAACTGTTGTATAGTAAGGGGTATTAAAACACGAATATGGGTTTATGCAATAGCATCACATGAGTGTTTTAATACCTAATTATATACAGTTGCATACAAGAGTTTATCTACACCCATGAAATTAATCCTCTATAAAAGGTTCCGAAATCATTGGGTGTTTATAATTCAAGATCAGGAATAAAGAAATTCCCACGAAATTCAATACAAGTCCACGTATGAATGTCGCCTGCAGCTACACATCACCGCACATGCGTGCAGCGGGTGCTGCTGTCCCCCACTTATACGTTGAAATCGATTATTCCCGATGTCCACCACTTGTCTGGCCACCACTGGGAGACAGCGAGACAACTTTAAAACATTATTCTCGTTGTCCACCACTGGGGGACAGCGTCACAACTTTGTAAATTATTTCCATTCGCCACCACTGGTGGACAACGACACGGATTTTTTAACATTCCCTATGGCCGCCGTTGGGGGACAATGGCACAACTCTTTTGATCCGATTCCCACTGGCCATCAATTTAAATTGTTTAATCTAGAGACCGGTAAAGGATAGCTTAATATACTTACGCGTACTTATACTTTGCGTCTGTGCATAACGCATTTTTAAAACTGTTGATTAGTACATATCTGTAGGCCAATTTAAGCAGGGCTAAGGGTAAGACTAATTTAAATATTTATAAATTATATGGTAGGTAAATCATAGTCATATTCTTGAATCAACTTTTATTAAATGTTTCACTCAAGTATTCAAAAATGATCCTACTACTAATATAATATAGCTTTGATTGCTTATTTTTTATTGAAGTGGGTAATTAACCGACTTAATTTCCACAGCTGGTTGACAGGCTACAATTTTTAAAATCGACTAGAACATTACAATCATAATCACAGTTTTATTATCCTATTCCTCGACGGAGGAATAAAAATTAAATATTATAAATTAATTAACAGTTTTAAAAATCACATATGTAGTTAAACAAAAAGGCAATAATAATTTATCACAATATCTAAAAATTGGCCTACAGATATGTACTAATCAACAGTTTTAAAAATGCGTTATGCACAGACGCAAAGTATAAGTACGCGTAAGTATATTAAGCTATCCTTTACCGGTCTCTAGATTAAACAATTTAAATTGATGGCCAGTGGGAATCGGATCAAAAGAGTTGTGCCATTGTCCCCCAACGGCGGCCATAGGGAATGTTAAAAAATCCGTGTCGCTGTCCACCAGTGGTGGCGAATGGAAATAATTTACAAAGTTGTGACGCTGACCCCCAGTGGTGGACAACGAGAATAATGTTTTAAAGTTGTCTCGCTGTCCCCCAGTGGTGGCCAGACAAGTGGTGGACATCGAGAATAATCGCGTTGAAATGAGTTACATAATTAAATTTAGTTCAACATTATAACACTCATTTGGATGATATTATGGTTACAATGACACTGGCTGTTTTAATATTGGCAATAAACTAACTGTTTCAGAAACTTTTATAAAGGATTTATAGCATGGGTTTAGATAAAAGACTTAATAACTCATTTGTATTTCCATAAACTTCCATGGAAGTGTCACCAAAATTATTAAAAATATACAATATATTTCCTGTTAAATATTCACTTTACTCACAAATAATCATCGCAGCGTTAAATGTAACTAAATGTAACACTGGAAGCTGAATAGGATTATTTTAACGAATAACGTTGTGAACGGACCGAGGGGAATTTTAGTTGTGAATTAATCGGGTCCCTAGCTTGCCGCCATGTTGTTTAACTAAGCGATTTTGAAATGGTTAAAATAAACGGTTTTTACAGTTAAAATACTAATGACGTTATGAACATTTGTAGTAAATAAATTGTGAAACTATTGTCTAGTAATATTATTTCCTTGGTTTTCTTGCACAAGGCGTAAGCGGTGACTAAAGCAATATCTTCTTCAAAATTAACTTCATAGATTTAAAAAAAGTTAAAATAATTGGTTTTTGTAGTAAAACTAACAGAGCTTCAGAACTAGACTAATGACATTTTTTAGGACGAAATGGACATTTGTGGTAATAAAAATGTGGAACGAGCTTGTATTTTCTTGTTTTTCCCGCACAAGAAGATACTGCTTCAATCACAATTGAAGTATGAACCCAAAAAGTGACCTTGGTGTGGTGATTAAAGAAAACCATTACCTTTTTCTTGGATAAAGAAATAGTACTCATCAGAACTTGCTGAGCTTTCATGACCAGTGTTCAAGCTAAGCGAGCTACATTAGGAAATATTGGTTACATGAACCCGAAAAGTGACCTTAGTGTGGTGATTAACGAAAATGATTGCCTTTTTTCTTGGATAAAGAAATAGTACTTATCACCACTTGCTGAGCTTTCATAGCCAGTGTCAAGCTAAGCGAGCTACATTAGGAAAAATTGGTTACATGAACCCGAAAAGTGACCTTGGTGTGGTGATTAACGAAAACGATTGTTTTTTTCTTGGATAAAGAAATAGTACTCATTACCACTTGCTGAGCTTTCATAGTCAGTGTTCAAGCTAAGCAAGCTACATTAGGAAAATCTTAAGACCCTGATTAGATAGTTGTAGGACTCGTAGGTGCCATATATTTAATAAAGCTCCCCTGTTTCGCTTGAAACCATACCCCAGGTACCAAATAGGTCCTAACCCGCAAATTGTCCGTAGTATATTGTGACACTAATTCACAAAGGTTAGTAGGTAGTAAATTATTCGCCCACATTCGATTACTCCTGAGACTGCAAAGGTAATTATGTAAGAAACTAAGTTTACCGTTTGTATGTGAGAAAGTCTCCTTAGGCTGTACACAGACCTGAGTCAATACTGGCTTTAGATAATCGTAAATAGATCGTGACTAGAGATGGGCCGAATATGGTTTGAACCGAATCCGAACTTCGGCTGAACTTCGGTTCAATTTCACGCGCTTTCTAGAGAGCGACACGTCGTGACTTGTTTACGCATTTACTTCAATTATTGCTAGATGTACCCCGCCCGCACACCGCGCTTCCACCGCGTGGCCTAATAAGAAGAACAGATTTTCAAGACTAATAAGAAAAACTGATTTAATTTAAGGTTTACATTTACAATGTTCCTAAATAAAATAAATGACCATGACTTGGTAAAAGACATAATTTTATTTTACAGTACTTAATGCTATTCTAATTATATTAAATTTCAGTCAAAATAGTGCAAGTGGGTATTATTTTTCTTGTGCCGAATGTTCGGCATCTGAATAGGTCACGCTTTGAAAAATACAGCATGTATAACTTGCAACAAACATTGGCAAAATTGTGGTGTCTCTTCTATGAAAGCATCTAATGAAGAGTTGAAGTTGAAAATTTTAAATGAAAAATCTTTTCTGTTTACATACGAAGACTTTAGGGGGAAAAAAATGTCGAAGTCAGAAGAATGTCAGAAGAAGGCTAATTTATATAGGTAAATTTAAAATACTGGACTGAAAAAAAAATAAAAAACATACATGGATGCTGAGAAAATTGAGGTATTCCACTCAGAACACTGATTTCAACAGCAGTTGTTCAAACCGCACCTGAGCACTTCCATTAACCACACTGAAATAAAATTTTAATAAGTGCGGTTTGGTGGAACAGTTTATTAATATTATTTTCAGTCCCCGAACGGCACGTAAAATATTTGTTTAGTGATGGTATGTATTTTTTTGTCCAAAACATCATCAAACAAAACATCGACACAAATCAGGAGAAGTGAAGTCTCGTTCCGGATAATTTCATTTGTTCACCTGGAGCAAGGAGTAATGTTTTATTTCTGTCGCTGTTAAATGACAAACCTTGTCACTTTTCTTAGCGATTTTGTTAGTTCAAATCATACAGTATTTCAACTAGGAACAATCACATACAGACCGCTACACGAAATCTAAGTATGTTTCAGTATGCAGTGAGTCGGGGCTGTCGCATCGAGGCAAGTTTAGTAAATAAGTGTAGCAGCCGTTACACCGCCACATACGAACTACGCATCATAGACATGACGTCACACAAATCCTGCATCGCACAATTAGAGTTTACCGAGCGATCGACATATATACAAGATTCCGGTTTCTAACCGTCGGGCAATACCCGCCAGACACAACACCCGTCTGGTCGGAGGATCCTCCCTTTTCTATGGTGGATGAGTGAACTTTACAACCTGTTCCTCATGCCACCAAAGTGTGATCATGTATGTAAAGAGAGTCACAAAAGGAAATACAAGAACAATGAATGTCATTGGCATTCATTGTTCTTGCTTTTTCAGTGTCAACAATAATTATTAAAAACTATTATTTTTCTCTTACTCACTCTTCTTCTATTTTCTTCTTCTTAGGATAAATTTGGCAGATCACGGCTTTTTCCCATAAGGTAGGCAGAAACTACGGAAAACCATCTCCTACGATCCTAGCATACTCCTTTCTTACTACTTTTCTGTTCATGTCAGACTAAACTGAACTGCATTTATGTGTGCATCGTTTACACGGTGAGTGCTTCACATGAGTGCGATATATCGCCTGGCGATTCTTGCCTACAAGTCTCGTATATACTTGCCTCTCAACGGTCGAGAGACTCTCTCGTATAAACGAAGGTTTACTTGGTTTTATTAGCTTTATTGTACGTGAGGTACCTACAGGCGTGGAGTGGATTGCTTTAAATCCTCGCAGTTTATATAGGCTTTAGAATCTAGAGTTAGACTTGAGAAAAGATTTTGTAGCGTTTGTATTGTTATTTTATTTTTCGTTGGACGTTGTTTCATAGTTGATTAGACGGATTATGTTAGGGAAGACAAATAAATAAGTCGATCAATCTGCCTAGCCTTTGGGTCAGCTTCTAGTCTAACCGGATGCAGCTGAATACCAGTATTTTACATGGAGCGACTGCCTATCTGACCTCCACAACCCAGTAACTGGATAACACGATACCCCACTTGTTGTCAGACTTTCGGGCTTCTGATGACCCGTAATGACTGTCAAAGATCCACGAATGACAGCCTGGACCAACGGCTTATCGTGCTTTCCGAGGCATGGAGGAGTCTCGGTATGTAAAGATGGTTACTCATCCACAAACCAACCCCAGCAAGCGAAGCTTAGTCGGATGATCAATACGTGCGGCTGTTATTACTTAGCCACGAGGTCCTCAAGACAAATAAATGTTACCTAATTAATTACATCAATATCATCATTCTTTTGCACTTATTCCAATTTATTTGGGGTCAGCGAGACATATCTTCTTCTACTTCTCCATTATTCTCTATTACCTAATAATGTTTAAAAAAAAGACAGTATCAAATTAAAGCACTTTGTCATAAACAATGAAACAAACCCACGTATGGGTTCTCATACAATGTCGTAATTTTTTTATTGAATTTTGCAAATAATTATATTTACTTAACATTCATATTTTTAGGTACAAAGAGAAAACATACAACTTTAATTATTTTACTTCGACACGTGCTGTTTTTCATTTATTATATTTTCTTTTTCCTCGCATTGTTCTCAATTTTTTTTAGAACAGAATCCTACTTATTTGGTTTCACTATCACGTATTCATAAATTGTTAAAAAAATCGAAACATGTAAATTCATTGACTCCCAAACCCATTAAACAGTACACAATACCTCGATCTCCACACAAGTGCCCATAAAATTTAATACCTCTCATAAAAGGATCCCCTAACTTATCCCCTCGACTTCCTATCTTCCGTCCTCATCACAGACCTCATATTCAATAACTCAGGCATCAGATCTTATCAAAAGCAATTTTCATTACCATGGTTAACTCCTTCAGTTAGTAAATTACTAACCCCTCGAACAGCTTCAGTCAACTATTCCAATTTAGTTTGAATGTTTCCTTTCTTGATTGCAGAGCGTTTTAGAATTGATGAGATATTATTGTGCGTAGGCCAGACGAAGTTCAGTCATTATTGGTAATAGTAATGTTGTTTGAAATTCAATGAACAAAGCCGCCTTTGACGTTAGTTTGGCTGATTGATGATCTTCTGCTTATAGAGTATTAATTTAACGAACAGTGGCTGTCAAGACAAAAGTGATAGCATAATGTTGAAAATGAAACAATTTGTTTGTGTTTTGTAAGCACTGTATCGATTCAGTTCTCAATCAAATTATATTTAGGAACGTAGGATATTTACGTCGCGACTCAGTACATCACCGTGTAGGTACATTTTCGACATTCAGACACAATAATTTATGGGGAATACAGGACCTAAATGTGCCTAAACGCAAGTTTTATAATGCCTAAAAGTATTATTATGATCCACTGCAGTAAACAAAATCAGAAAAAATTATGATATTCTTCAGGACATATATGCTAGTAAGATAGTGTGTTGAAAACATAATAGAACTAATTTGATACGATAGAAAAAAAAACACGAAGATACTTTAAAAAAAATCTTTTAACGATAAAAAATCATATTAATATACAGGATTTTTGTCAGATTATTATTCTACAAGCAACATATTACCGAAATAGTATTTTATTTTGTTAGTCCAATTAATAGATTTTTTGTAAATAGATAATTGCTTCATATTTTGCAATAAATTACCAGCGTTGCGTCATCGCGTTTCTCTTTCTTTTCTATGCAGTCCGACCACAGATATATATATACCTATATAACGCAAGAGCAACTACTTCGCGTGCCATTTTCGTGCCCAGCTTACGTACAATAATCGTAAGCTGCTCCTTTCGCGCTCAGTCTGCATCGGTGCCACGCTTGTCGGAGGTCAGTAAAAGAAATTGAAAATGGTTAATTACGCTGTTATTGTAGAACTGTGCAAATGCGAGGAGAAAAAATAAAAGAAACGTTTCCTAGTGCTTGTGACGTCATAGTAGGTAGTCAAAAAATGGCACGCTTGGTTTTCATACAGATCGTGATACTTGCGTTATCTAGGTCTATCTATATCTGTGTTGAAGATGTCGCGACGCCCCCGCAAGGGGGCGTGGCGAGCGGGGTCAGAGCTTCGCCCTTCGCCCGCGGTGGCCATACAGTGACCCATTAAAATGGGCCCCTCAATTTGGTTGTAAGCATCATAATAAAAACACAATAGGTAAAACGGTGAGTGTCTTGCCCATTCTTCTCCATACGAAACTACCTTTTGGAAGGGGCAACTAGAATCAATTTCATTTTCATGTTAATTTTTGACATTCAAAAGTGCCTTTTATGTGCTTATTTGAAATGAACGCTTTGACTTTGGTCCAAAAACGGCACATAGTAGTAGTAAGCAAGTCTAAAATCTTCAAATCCCTCGTCACTAAACCACATGACCTTTACGTTTGAGAACTTAACGATAAGTAAAAAAAGGAATACTGACCTTTGTAACCTTATACCCGAGAGACTAAAAGACAGAACACAAAGTAAACTATACTCTAAAGTAAAACTACTTCTTTTTCAACTCATAACTTATTCATTAGGTAAAGAACATGAAAGTTTTTTCAATCGGGACCTATTGGTAAAGTTTTCTGATTTCTTCCATTATTTCTTTACTTTAAGTTTAGAGTACACCTACTTACAAAACGAACGATGTACTTAAATTGTATAGTGTGGTATATTATTATTCCTAAAATCAATTACAATATTTGATGGAGAGAGAATAAATTAAAGAGTACCCGCTGGGGTTTTACTTATGGATGTAGTCATAGCGATGAAGAAAACAACGGCCTGTCTACAAATAATATCAAACAGCGATCACTAATAATTTGCTTGACATTCATAACTATTACAGCAATACTATCGCAAAATAACCACGCAATGGAAGGGTAACAATACCAGCTAGGTCAAATGACATACATTTTATTAGCTACAAAATTGTCAACGAAATCATTCCAAATAAAAATTACAGCTCAACAAAATTCTCAAGATATAAAATGCACCAACTTAGCTATTACAGCTAGTGATCTATTTCTATGTGATTCGAATCGGAGTGTCCGCAATCATTGGTGTGCGAGTGTCCGGAAATTGGCACCGCTTGGCCGGACACCGGACTGTCTGCCCGGACGAAGTTGCTCATACTGGGAAGATAGTGGTCGTAATAATTTGGTTAGAAATTAATAGCGATGTTGCTTTGATCATGTTTAGCGTGGTTTGGTAATGCGGGCAGTAGGTTTAGATATCAAGTAAGGGGGCTCTAGGTATCATAATTTTGTAAATAGATTCATAGTACTTACATAAATGTTATCCTTCTTAAGACCTGCCAAACGTCTAATCAACAAGAATTATACAAAAATTTGATGTTATTGACCTACATGAACTTTATTTCAAACTTTTACAAGAATCGTACCCTTCTTAAAAATACATATGAATTGAAATACAAATATCTATGACTAGCGGATGTCACGCGGTTTCACCCGTGTAGTTCCCGTTCCCGTGGGAGTACAAGGATAAAATATAGCCTATGTTACTCGCTGATAATGTAGCTATCCATTGCTGAAAGAATTTTACAAATCGGTTTAGTAGTTTTTAAGTTTATTCGTTACATACAAAAATACAAGTACATATATAGATTACTTTCATTGGTGTAACAACTTGGTACAATTCGTGCCATCTACGCTCAATCAATACACGTGACGCCTTACAAATTTACAGCTTTAGCCTCTAAATAATATAACATGACCTTGTCCTCCAAATCCGTATCTTTATAAAGCTTCACTCCGCTACGTCAAAAGGTGAAACAATTTCCTTTCTGCCGCACGTTTGGCGCAATATTACATTACCCTGAACAAAATACAGGGACTTCTTGTGAAAACGCATTGACCTTTCGTCAACTTGGAATTTCTAAATAATTGACCTTTGCAATGTTATTGTTTCAAGAAGATAACTTAATGGAATAATTGAAGGAAATCACGTGAGTGAATTACTAATTGATTAGTTGGGATACCTAAATATACCAACCTCAATAATTGGTCGGCTGGATTTTGCGTACTAATGCGTACGTAGTTCCAAATGTCGTAGTTAAGACGCAGATATATGACAGTGACCTTGAATGGTTAGCTTGCGTGTTCTGTACTGAGCTCACGCAACGCGTCGTACGTCCAGTCAGTAATAGGACTCGCCCATCAAGGAGCGTTGTCCCAAATTAGACGCATTATTAATTTATTACACGTAAAGCAAAAAAATATATAATTTAATTATCTTTAAAATGGTGAAGTTTTCAGAAAAATACGCTTGATAGATTTTGCGTCATTCTCAGTTTTTTATACGCGTTAGACATAACTTTACAAATTAATTTCACTATGTAATATAAACATAATCAAAAATATGCCTATATTAAAATATTAAGAAAATGGTCTAATTTAACTATTTTTTTTTTAAATCACTAACACTACTCGTTTAGACGTCATCATCAGTATAAAATCATTAAAAGTCAGTTATCGTCCCCTTAAATTTGGTTCTAACTAAACTAGTAAATAAATGTTGAGTTAGGTTTTATTTTTCATTAAGTAGGAAAACGAAGAAGTGCCTGTACACACGGCTACACATCAAGCCATACAGTTTATGCTGATCTCGCATTGTATAGGATTTCCGTACAATGTGAGGTCAGCTTATACTGGAATTGAATAGCTTGATGTGTAGCCGTGTGTACATATTAACGAGGGTCGTTGGTGATTGTAAATTGTAATTTTTTTTTTCATTGTCCTCCTTTCACATCATAAGGCCTTCTATTTAAGTGTATTTTCTGATGAAAGCCTTCTGTTCAGCATTGATCGAAAGTAGACTGAGATGATCAATTAATAATTCATAGTACCTGGGCGACGGAGCTCTGCTCTGGTGAAAATAGAGAATGCTCATTTAATAGTATAGGATAGTACCTACTAATTCCATGCAGCCATGTCATTATTCTAAGGCAGCCATCTTGTTCTAAACTTTCGGCGACCGAGCTCTGCTCGGGTGAAAATACGTAGAAAACAAATTTTCTCAGATATGAGACCTAGCTAGATTGATATTTCGCCCCCGTAAACCCTTTTATTGCAACTTTCATCGAAATTGTTAGAACCGTTTTCGAGAACGTGAGTACAAATATACTTAGGATATCAACTAAGAAAAATGATTTGTTCCGGATTTTAGTCGATGAGTGAGTAATCTACTCGAGCCATGGCGGACTAATGACAGCGGATATTAGTCATCTTTATCGCACTTCTCACTTGCATGCACTCTTCTGTGTTGTATATAGTGTATCCGGAAATGTATTGTTGATTGAAGAAAATATGGAATAAGTAAAAAAGAGATAGGAAGTTTTGTGAGCGTTGTCAGGCCTGTCTGTGCCCTTGAGCTTCGAGTCATTAAATCTTTCATTCGAGGTATTGTCGAGGATGCCTTTTTTTTTTGTGTCGGAAATTATCTAATAACTTCTCCCGCTCTGGGTGGAGCGGGAGGGCGTGTCAGACTCTTACTGATCAAAACCCACCCGTGTTCCTTCGGTTGCCCTGTTGCCTGGGGCCACGATTTCCCTTTCGGCCCATATTCGTAGCCCCGGCAGTGTCGAGGATGCCTAAGATATTATATTCAAACATAATATTTGCTTCAAATGCAACAGAACGGAGCCCAAATTTCCTCATTATCATAAAGCATAATTATCTAAAACAGTCTGCTACAATTCTATAATGAAAACGGGATCTGGCCTCTGGAAGATTGAAGTGGCCTTATCCATTATTTATCCGAATGTCTCGTCATAATTAGTTCAATTAGTTAACTGGTTCAATTAAGAATTTCCATCCATCTACCGAATTGCGGCAATTTCTTGCTGGCTGGTTTTAGTGAGATAAATGTATGGAGTTAGCGTTTTCCTATTTTGTGTTACGTTATATTGTCATCTTGATTTATTGTCGGTCCCTTGTGGTTAATAGGTCACTACGCCGCAGCCGTGGATGACGTCATAAGCAAGTAATGAATTATTGCGAGCGGTTTATCAAGTGCAATTAGTGTATCGACAAGACAACGGGACTAGTTTGACCTAAATTTCCCCATAACAAAAGAAAATTGTGGGGCTTGACGTACTCGTGGTTGACAACGACGAGACTTAACAGGATATCTTTGGGCTGACCTAATAGTTTTTTGCAGAGTTGAAATATCAGACACTAAGGGGCTTGTGGCTAAGTAATAACAGCCGCACGGGTCGATCGGTCAGGAGAAGCTACGCTTGCCGCAGTTGGTCCGTGGATGGGTGACCATCTTTGCATACCAAGACCCCTCCGTGCCTCGGAAAGCATGTTAAGCCGTTGGTCCCGGCTGTCATTTGTAGATCATTGACAGTCGTTACGGGAAGAGAAACCAAAAAGTCTGACACCCAGTCTTACCAAGGGGTATTGTCTTACCAATTAACTAGGTTGTGGAGGTCAGATAGGCAGTAGCTCCATGTAAAATACTGATATTCAGCTGCATCCTGTGTGATTGTAAGCCGACCCCAACATAGTTGGGAAAAATCTAGGCAGATGATGAGATATCAGACACTGGTACCGATACGAGAAAGGAAATAAACGTGAATTTTATTAATTAGTGCCTGTAATAAGATGTTGAGATAAAAATAAAGATTTATGATATTATGATATGAAAAATGCTAGGCAATTAACGAAACAACCAAATTCTAGATTTTCCGTCTCACGAATTTGTAAGCAAAAGCTCACTGGCTTAACCCAAAGTCTTAGTACATTGTACAAAACATGTGTACACCTTAATTACACCTAAGCGTACTTAGGTCTCTAGTTCTCTACACCGGAGTGTTTTGGTTGTCTCAAACAATAACCCTATCTCAGTCCGCTTGCGGTGCGCAAGCGAACATTTACTCGTACTTTACCTGCCTTAAGCTGCGCTCACACGGTCAATTTTCGTCAGCAATTATTATCTGGCAACAGTTGCCGGTGGTAGCGGAGCATAAGGAGTAGAGAAGTTGTTTACTTCCAAAAAAAAATCGACAATCTCAAACCATTTATTTCAAATAAATTAATTGATAGGCACTAAGAAAGATGAAGCTAGTTGCCTATTCCAAAGCGGGTTCCTAGGAAGAAGAACGGGCAAGAAATTCCACGGATACTCTTTTAAATCAAAATATTGGTGACATCATTCATGTTGAAATTATGTGAGAACAATGTAGAAAGAAAAGCACGTTAAAAGCGTCCGTAATGAAAAAAAAAACGATAAAAAAATTAAAATAAGCCGTGGCAGCTATGAGATGACCAGTTCCTACTGACGTGACGGCACTCGTTCACTAACATGACGCATGATATAATAAAAAACAGGGTATTATATTATCTGTGATACAGGTAACTATTACGTGTTTCTAATGAATTTATTGTCTTGTTTATTTCGGAGCATTGATAGTGAAGCAATCTAGTTTGTTTTGGATAGATTACCTCTAACTACTCTGTATATTCTGCATTGCTATTGAATGTATTGCCTCGTTTATTATACTTCGTATCCCTCAATTACCTGTGGCAGTTGCTCTAGTAAAAATTGTTAAATGTGGTGACATCATATTTGGCGAACTGGCCTAAAATTGAGCAATTTCTGTAGTCCATGTACGCCCACCCTAAGGAACACAAAGTGCGGAACAGTTTGATACCCTAAGTTGCTGTGGAATTGGGAATGTAGTTAATATGTTTTTAGCTGTTGCGCAGCTTGATTATAAGCTATTTTCTGTAGGGATCGATATTGATAAAGTTCTAGCTGGTATTTGTATGGCTGCATATAAAGGAGATAGTGGCTTTGAAGCTGCTGTTGTATAATGAAGAATGTTTTCACGATGAAGATTGGTGGTTGATCTTTCTGAAACAATCGTCTACGTAACCTCCTTCCTCAAAATTGGTAGACAAACTATCTTTGAAGGAAATTCCTTGTTTCATAGATTTGAAAAATTTGTTTGTTCAACAACGTAAATCGATTCGGAATGAGCGTGGCTGAACTATCAAAATAAAGGGAATTGCGATCAATTGTCATTTTATTACGCAATTACCTCACGGAATTATTATCAAATAGTTTAGATACAGACTCAAGTTGGTGATTTATCACTATATTTATAAATATTCGATCTCTGAACTGTTTTATTTCTACCTACCTACTTTTGCATTTATTTTACCTTGATCAGCAAGAACGATAAAATATTCGTTGAATCTAAAACTAAATCTAATGGTAATCAAATTTAACATTGGTTTTAGTAGTAATTGGCTTTTGTCATTGATAGTAATATCAGATTTTTTATTTTGTGGAATCAGTACCGATATTAATGAAGACAAACAAACATCACGCCTTGTTTCCCCGAAGGGTTGGCTCCCTATTACATGGGACTTAAACATAACTGGCGAAATGTGGGTGTACCTGCTACAGGTACACCTCTGCCTCTGCCATTATTGAAGAGTAAATAGAAAAGCAATGAAGAAATTATGTAACACGCATGGTTAATAATAATTCATCCTTTTATGAACTATTTAAATTATTTATTGGATTGTTTTCAGCATTTCAAATGGAAGGACGAGAAAAAAAAAAACCGGCCAAGTGCATGTCGGACCACGCACAATGTAGGGTTCCGTAGTTGGGATGAATTTATCCCAAGAACAAACTTAACATTGTAGTTGAAAAAAAAAATCTTTCATACAGAATGTATGGGTGAACATGTTTTTACAACCGCAAATTTAAGTTGGTCGATTATTACTCGTTAACTTGTAAAGCTTACTCAGCTGTGATAGTTTTCCTTTTAAATTCGTTATATAAACTACTGCCGTGAATTTTTTCACATATCTAAAACCAACCATTTAGCTGGCAGGGGGGGGGGGGGACACTTGACTCTAACAACAATTTGCACTTTAAAGCTTAATATTTCGCAAACCGGTCTCTGAATTCAAAAATGGTTTTAACACACTCACAATGTTTTTAAAAGACCTTTCCAACGATACCCCACACCAAGGGATAAAAAAATACATCCCCACTTTACGTGAAGGGGAGAAAAAAAAATATTTTTCATAATTTTATTTTACCACTTTGTCGGTATGATTAATATTTATACCCATGCCAAATTACAACTTTCTAGTACTAACAGTCTTGGAGCTAGACCGCGGACAGACAGACAGACAGACAGACGGACATGACGAAACTATAAGGGTTCCTTGTTTACTACGGAACCCTAAAAATGGATGAATGGATGGATGGTTTCGTAGTTCGACATTTTAGTACCTAAGTTAAATATAGGTTAAAGGAATATCATAATTATTTACTAAATAGGCAAACCTAACAATCCAATTCCAACGAATGCTAATACAATCCTAAATCCATCAACATGAATTAAGAATATTAATTAAAAACTAATTTAGACTAACTTTTGATAAAACTGAAACATTTCAGTCTGTAAAGTATAAAACAATTTCCAAGAGTGACGAAGTGGGTTCTAATTTGAAGAACCTACTTAGCTACTTTGGCTTCAATTATACTACTGAGGGCAAACAAACTTGAGTGTTTAATCAAGATCGAACGTCGTACCAATTAAATACCAAGGACATCGGGACAAACAAGAGAAAATCTGATCCATACAACCTAAACGTTATCTAGAAAAGTTTTCCGATAAATGAGTGACGTATAAAGCGAAGAAATGTTGAGAAAATAAGATAAAATATTATTTGCTTTCTGGATTCTTAGTCCCTGTGGATTTCGTTCGGATATTATTGCCCTATCGTATTCGAATTGGGGACGTGATGGTTTCTTTATGTTTATTGTCAACTTGACCAGACCACTCGGGTGACCGCCTTTATGTAGTTCAGTTACAGGTTTTTATGACTATTTTTATAATAACAAATCTGTACGTGTAGACTAATACAGTTTGCGTAAATTGAGGTAAGGTTTATTTGAAATAAAATATTTTATAGACTTCATTATGAAGGCAGATTAGCTTGGTCAACGGATTTTTTCATGGTCTAGGTAACGTAGTTAGGTCACCGGTCCGTTGTTTATTACCAATTTGCCTTATTACCGCATAAACCTAATTTATCATCAGTACCTACCCAACACAGAATACCTAGCTAACTACGTAAGCAGAAAAAAAAAAACAGTGGCACTCCGAGAGTTCTGACAGAAGTGAAAACTTGAACAAGATCGCCTTGATGGAAGAAAAATACTTGTATAGAACATTGGTTCGTAACCTTATCTAAATAAAGAGCACAATCGAGTTTGCAAAAAAATAACTTCCAATACATTTAAAGTAAAAATACTTGCGTAGAACATTGATCCGAAATGTAATAAAAATAAAGAGCACAATCACGTTTAAAAAATGAGGTGTCGGTAACGGCGTCGCGAGTTCAATTGTTTTTTCCCATCTCAAAAATGCCCAACGCGCCTAAAGAAGTTTCCACTTCAATAAGTTCAGTAACATAAAGCGACATTTTTCTACCAAGTTAAATAACGTTACGTTTTCAAAGTAACAGACAAAATTAAGTTGACGGCATTAGGCTCTTCTAGCGACATTTCTCAGTTGTCTACAATTATATCACGTTCACGTAACTATGTGACACGCGACGGTATCGTCACAAAATAAATAGGTACAGAAGGTCAGGCCTATAATGTTCCCACTGCTGGGACACAAGCCTCCACTCATCGAGAGGGAGTGGGCTATAATCTACCACGAGGACCCAGTGCGGGTTGGTAGATATTACATGTTTTGAATTTTTGGTTCTAGGACATGTTTCCTCACGATGTTTTCTTTCTTTTGAAAGCAGTGGTGATGAAATAAATTACACAAAGTAAAGCGCTTATCAGGGTTCGAACCTACGATCTACAACACGTAAATCGCGGCCGTTACCACTGGGCCAGTACTGCTCTTGCCATTATTGTTTGAATAACTCTATAATTTTTAAACAGACCATAGATGTTGAAACGGAATAACACACACTTGTTTTGTTATTCTGTGGATTTTGACGTACGGCGATCTCAAACAAAGCCAGTCATAAGTGCACTTGCACTCGCTGTACGTGGAGCGTGTTTATGTGTGCGTGTGTTTTCGCTCATTGATTGCATGGAGTATCTTCTGTACGTACCTAACTATTCTGTGGTACACAATCATTCTCGCAACAAAGTTATCCACATGGCCCCGGTGTTCAAGACAATTATATAACTCGTAACAGGCTTTTCAAGTCAGTAACCTTAGAAATTCTAGATGTGCTTGGTCGATAACAAGCAAACGCTTAGGCTCGACCTAGAGAAGTCGTAATGAAGTAAAGATTACACTGTACTTCAATCAAGCTATCTATGTTATATCAAAATTACACTTGCCTAGATGTTTATTTTATTGAGGAATTGGTAATGTAGAACAATAATACTTATCCTTTCTTAGATTGATACTAATATTTATCGATCCACGTTTTGTGTGGTTCTCAGAAAAATTACTTCGCCAACTATGACTGTAAGTAAAGTGTAAGGATTTCCTTATGAGTAGAAGAAGTCTTTCGGTCTGCTCAAATAGCAACTCTTTAACTAAGATTATGGAGAGCGGTGGAAGTCAAAACGGCCTAAGCCTAAAATTATTGAAATGTTGTAACATCGGCGTCAACGCCGCCCGGTGGGCTGAAAATCGACTTTCATAGACTTAGGGATTTCAATTTTGCAAGTGTCGGATTTTTTGCCGGATATCGCTGTTATTATGTATTACTATAAAATATACAAAAATGACACCCGAGTTAATTCTGCACAAAACGAAAGAATTATAATATTTTTTCGAAAAATTTGTATGTATCTATTATGAAAAATCTAATTATCTCTTAAATGGCAAGGAAAACCGTAATATCCTTACAGGTGGTTATAGTACTAATTATTTATGATTTTTTGTCATACTCTATTTATCGGTTATCGCTGCTGATTTTTTAAAATAAATCATCAAATTTTTTTTATTTATTTTTACATATGAAACGGTTCGTTTTAGTGTTTAAGTTGAGGAACACAGACTTTTAACAACACACAACATAAAATAGCATTACCCCTATATCGCCGAAGGAGTAGGCAGGGTTTATAGTACACCCACACTTAGACAACTAGGTATGTTTGAGCTGGTTATCAACACACACTGAGTTTAAAACTTTGCATACAACCAAAATACCAAATAACAAAACCACTACTGTCAAGTCAAAACAAGTGATTAAGTAAATACAATGATTTAGTCTTCTAATAAGTCTGAATAGGAGATTAAATGATTACAATATCGGCCAACAATGCCAAGCATGGACTTCATTCACTTTCTACTACATTTCTGATATGTAAGCTTATTTGTTGATTAGTTGTGCTATGAGTTCTAAGAAATGTTTTTGACGATTATAAATTGTTATTAGCACATCTTTTAAAACTTACCAAACAAACCAAGAGGGGTGGCGCGCCGCCCCGCTCGGCCATCTTACTCGCCACTGGTTTCGTGCCTGCCCGCTAAGAGTCTCGGGCGGAAGAATCACTTATTGTTTAGTGATGTTTTTTTCTTTAAGCAAATAAGAATCTAAACTGAAAACAAGAAACAAGCTAAACTGTCAAGCACATCCATGAGAGTCGGTAGGTATATGTAATCTTATGTTTTACCCCGACCACAAACTAGCTAATTGAAACTATTTCCTGAACATTCGGAGCTTCCTTTTGATCTCCCGCTAAACTTACCCACGGAACCGCGATGCTTTATGGAGCGAAGTACAGTAAGTCACGATCTAAACTTTCCTTGGATATCGCCCGCTATTGGGGCAGGCTCACTGCGTTAATCTCCCGAGTATATAGATGAAAATTCTGTTCGCTGGTTCATAAAACTTTAATTGTATTGGGAAGTCTGTGATGACAATTAAATTAAACCGCTGCAAAAATTGTATCGTAATTATGAGTAGACATGTGATAAAACTATTGCTTTCTCAATCTGATTGCTGTATAATCAATCTCTTTTTCGATGTTTTTATAAGGAAAACCCTACAAAAATAAAGTGGGAATCAACACGGTCACTAAATAGCGTGTAGAGGTCACAACTCATAAAAAGAGCATTGCCCTTTTCTGTTTATCTACACAAAAAACACTGCAAGTTAACATGTCACCAGTTTTACTATCGGGAACAAAAAACATTAAACTCGACATTCTTTGGCAGAGTTATAAAGCGATAGATCTATCTTACACAAACACATTAAGGCGTTGACAAGAGACAAATGTTCCAAGAAGCCTTTCTTAAAAAAAAATGGCAAGTAAGTATTAGTTTTATTTTGTGTATTAGATTGTGGTAGCAAAAAAAAAATGTTAATCTTGTATATTTCATTTATTTTCATTTTTGTTGTTACTAAAACCTTTTACCTTGAGTTCCAATCCAAAATATCTGTGTTAAATATCAACGTACGTTGGTATTTAATTAATAACAAGAACGTCTTGAATGCAGAACTTGGTTGTTTTTTATTTTCGACTAGCTTTTGCCCGCGGCTTCGCCCTTGTGGATGTTGGAAATATCCCACGGGAACGTATTACCAAGATTATATACCTAATAGCCGAGTAAAAGGTCATTGACTCCAAGCGCTGCGGACGCCGCCACCAACCATAATTATTTGGGAGTGCCTCCGCTGCCGGCGCTAGCGCCCAAAAATAACGCCATTAGGAACCAGCAGTGTATTACTGCCGGCAGCAGGGATTAAAAACTCTCATAATGGACACCGGTGGCGCGGTGTTTATGGAAAACCTTTCAGTATTCAGAAGTATCTAAACTAAAGTATTTTTTTTAAATACTATATTCTAGTCATTTTTGGCACTCGCCGGCCGCTACCGGCACCGGCATCGCTTGCTTTGCTCGCTCGGCTCGTGCGTAGGGGTCTTAGTTGAGTTCAAACCTAACCTGTTTTTGCGATTAAAAATATTAAACCTAATCTAGTTCGGTTGCGGGTAATACTTGATTACTGGAATATGAAAACTATTGATTATAGAAATATCTTGGAAATATATTAATGGAAAAACTTATGCCTACCCCGCCTATCTACTCCATATGCCAAATAGCCAACCCCATTTTCCACTTTTTTTTCCAAAATCAGTGCCGGCAGCCAATTTATCAACCAGCGCTGGCAGCCAATTTGGGAGACGGCGCCGGAAGCTGAGGTGCTTCCTAATTATTTAATTACGGGTAATTTTGAATCTGTCTTTAAAGTATTCATTTAAATTATATGACGCAGGTGTCAGGCATATTACAATCTTAATGAAATGCCCAATTTAAATAACAAATTCAATTCAAATTTTGAAAGATAAGAATGGTTACTGTGGGTAATCCTTAAAAGATAAACACATGCAATTGCGGACTTTTTTTAAAACTTTTTTAAGATATATACAATCCTGTAGAACATTAATTTTATGTATATTTTACGGTTTACGCGGCGCACGCCAGTAAAGCTCCCAGTCGGCATGATTTTTTCCGACATCTTCAACAATCGTCGTCATATTTCAGGCAATTTACACAAAACTTTAATTATACACCTAACTAAACCTTCCTCATAAATCAATCCGTCCATTCTTGAAAAGCAATACAGACAGATGCGGCGGGAGACTTTTTTTAATGTGGATAACACAATAGATAATTGCTTCATGTGTCATGTGTCAGTCCGACATTGACCGCGCTTTAGCTCTTGTCAGCGTCTTAACTTGACTCTTGCCCTCCTTATCTAATGATGATTACGCGTGGTGAAATGGAACACTATTCTTTAAATTTGCTTCATTCCCCGGAGTCGTTTTGAACTGACAAGATGAAATATTTATTTCCTCTGTTTTTATTATTCACATTTGAGTTATGTGCGGGGAGGGTAGCGCAGGGTGAGACAGATACTATTGTTGTACCAGAGAGAACTGACGTGAAAGAACGGGCTCCTTTAAGTTTTGAGTGCAAGTTCCGGACTCTGCAAGGTGGTGATGCGTATCCTTCAGTTGTGGTGCGTTGGCATGGACAGATTCAAAGAATGACATGGGACTCGTCAGGGGCATACCAGGTTGAAGAGAACTATGTATACCCAGCTGCTTTCCACGTCTACCCATCTTCCGACGGTCTTTCGGGAGGTTCGGCAGCCCCAACGGATCCGTTCTTCGATGCGCCGGTTATTCCAGAGGATTACGAGTTTAAAGATATTGTTGAGTCTTTCAAACGTAACTGCGTCCGACCTTATTAAATCTTGTAATAACTACGAGTGTGATTTATAAATACAGTGTCTTTATCTTGCCATTTTGTTTTATTATACCTAACCAGTAATCTTGATAATTAGGTTGGTACACAGTTGTTTTGATCATTTGTTTTCCACATTTAAACATTTAATGAATCTTTGACAGTCGTTACGGGTCGTCAGAAGCCCGAAAGTTTGGCAGTCGCTACATATAAAATACTGGTATTCAGCTGCATCCAGTTAGACTGGAAGCCGAATCCAACATAGTTGGAAAAGGCTAGGCAGATTTAAACTTTTGGTGTAAATTAAATTAAATTTACACATTTACAACATAACCTTAAACAAACAATTACAGAATGAAAGCGAACTTTATTCAATAAACTAGGGGAGCTATTCAAAACTATGTTCCTATACACACTTGTCTTCCTATACAACCACTTTGGGAATGGGATTACTGTGCCCCAAAGCTCTATATTTTAGTTAGGATCCTTTGAATAACTTTAAGTTGAATACTTGAAACAGACAATGTTGTCATACGGCAATCTCAAATCAACGCCAGCTGCAAGTGCGCTTGCACTCGCTCTACTACTGTCGTTTTTAGACTCGTCCCACGTGTACTGAGTTCGTTACACAGAGCCGACCTTATGAATTTCTATTGCCTATTACAGACTTTGTAGTAAGAATGATTGTTCATTCTCAATACCAATTTATCCACATCGCTCCGATGTTCTAGACAACATAACTCCTAACAGGCTTTTCAAGCCAGTAACTTTAGGATGCCTAGATTTAGAGAAGTCGTAATACAGTAAATATTACTCGATATTATCAAGATCAAGGCTTATTCCACTATTCCCCCCTGAGAGAATGAGGGATCCCCCTCAGGGGGGAAAACTGGACTCTAATTTAAAAACAGTCCAGAAAGTCCCCTTGTCATTTTAAGTTATTCCACTATTCCCCCCTGAGAGAATCTTCGTCAGGGGGGAAAACTGAACCCTAATGTAAAAAAAATCCAGAAATCCCCCTTTTCATTTTGGATTATTCCACTTTTCCCCCTTATTTTTAGTTTTGATTTATACGCTCTTAAAGTAAAAAAACTACGACTAGTTAAAATGTAATAAACAAAAAAAACGACAGTATAATATATACTTAATCAGTCTTTTATTTTTCACAGAATTTTGTTATACCTAATAAAATGTGATGAAGAGTAAAAACAATCACAAACAAACAGCGATGAGGGAAATCGGTCGATTTTAGTATAAATTATAATTGAAACAGTTTAAACAAAGTAACTACCTAGAAAAACTAAAGTATTTAGCATACCCCTGTTGAGCATGAGGTCCTGGGTTCGATTCTCAGGTCAGGCAAAGTGTTATTGGGTTTTTCTAGCAGGAATTTCTCAGTTGCAGCCTGGAGTCTGGATTTGTGCCCGGTTGATGGTAATAGGCTCGCCCCCTATTACATGGGACTTAAACATAACTGGCGAAAGGTCTACAATAGGAACACCTCTGCCTAACCCTCCGGGGATTACAGATGTGATATTATGTTAGGTGTTATCCATTCGCAATAGAAAATAAATATCAGTTGAAACAAATACCAGTGGTATTAGAACAGAATAAGTCAAAATGTTCCAAAGCTCGCTTCGCTCGCTCCTGCATTCTAGGTTATCTAGTAAAATATCCGCCGGCGGCGGCGTCCGCGGTAAATATTTTGGCAACCAGCACCGGTGAACAAATCGACGCCCAGCGCCGGTAGCAGAGGCACTCCTTAAATTTTAAGGATCTCAGTGGGGATTTCTGGACGTTGGTTATTCAGATTCCAGTTTTCCCCCCTAAGGGGGATTATCAGGGGGGAATTCCAGACTTTTTTTTTTTTGAGTCCAGTTTTCCCGCTCATGCTGCACTTTCAGGGGGGGACTTGTGGAATAATAATTTTTTTCGATTCCAGTTTTCCCCCCAAAGGGGTATTTTCGGGGGGAATTCTAGACTTTTTTTATAGAGTCCACTTTTCCCTCTTAGGGGGGATTTCAGGGGGGATTTCGGGAATAAGCCAAGACCAATCAAGCTACGTATGTCATATCATATTACTTACATAGATGTTTATTTTATTCGGCAATTGGATCCTGTATATTTCGGTAAGTACTTTTTATTAACGTATGATATCTTTTCACCTTATGTGTGGTTCTTAGAAAAAATATCCCGATAACATTTTCGTTTCCTTAAACAATCCTCGTTACGTGTGATTCACAGCATATAACATACGTTTTCTTCAGCAGATTGGCTGCAGGCAAGTCTCTAAGGCTGGTTTCACAGTTGTGCGGGAGACAAGCACGGGCCGCCCGCATACGGGAGACCCGTACGGGTAGCGCCCGCAGAGTTCTGAAACGAGGGAGTAAGTATGATATGGTTGCTAGCGTTGTACAGGCTATGCGCGTCGCTGTGATACAATGTTCTAGCGCCTCACGGGTCTCCCGGACAGCTGCGAAACCAGTTTAAGAATTTGTTTTACGAGCGTAGGCAGCAACGTCATTCAGTCTACCAAACAGCAATCTATCTTTCTATCAGAGTACGGTGTAAGTAAAAATTCCCTCACCTAATGGTCTAGAGGTTGCGAAAAATCTTCGAATGTTTTGTGGTAGATTTCTTTAAGCAATAATGATGACGACACAATGAATAAAAAAGTCAAGCACAGTCATAACGCCCCCGCCACACGCTCGTCAAGTGGCATGAGAAGTAGCGAGGAAAGTAGGCAGAGACGTAATGTGGCAACGGTACTCGTAATGCCGCACGTCATGCTCCGCGTCATGCCCACTGCTCCCTCTTTTGTCGGTTTTTGGGCGTGAGTCATACGATGTAGTGCGAAGCGTTGCGATTAATTGCGCGAGTAGAGCAGTGTGTGGGCAGAGAGTACAACATCGCTGCAGTGCGAGGAGCATAGCGATGAGCAGCGTGAGGAGCATAGTATAGCAGGGGCATAAGAGTCGCTAAGTACGTAATCTTACGTTTTACCCCGACCACAATAAAGCTAATTGAAACTATTTCCCGAACATTCGGGGCTTCCTTTTGATCTCTCGCCCGCTAAACTTACCCACGGAACCGCGATGCTTTATGGAGCGAAGTACAGTAAGTCACGATCTAAACTTTCCTTGGATATCGCCCGCTATTGGGGCAGGCACACTGCGTTAATCTCCCGAGTATATAGATGAAGATTCTGTTCGCTGGTTCATAAAACTTTAATTGTATAAATTCGGAATGGGAAGTATGTGGTATTATTTTAATTAAAGCGCTGCAAAAATTCGAAATGGGATGGAGAGTTTGAGATGTGATTTAATTACAAGTACAATAATAACAGTTAACATTTTAAAAACCCCCACACAAACGTTTTCTTATTTCCTACTCCATCACCAGACCCTGTTCACCGTCTATCTATAACCTATTCATTGAGGCCATTCCAATGAGCCCAAACACGATACCTGTGCTGTAAGTTGGTAAGCAAGTTGGGTAACCTGCAAATTCCTAGTGATGCTGCAGCATTAGTTTAAGGTTACTATATTCTTCTAATATCATTGAAGTAAGAAAATACCAAATTTCTAATCGATCAGACCTGTGGAAGATACTAACATATATTTATCAACTAGAAAAGAGCTGATAATCTTCAAACGGCTGAACCGATTTTGATAAAACACATCCTGCTTTCAAATAAAAAAACCGCATTTAAATCGGTTCATCCGTTTAAGAACAGTGCCACAGACAGACACACACACATAGCGGTCAAACAAAAAACCCCTCTTTTTGCGTCGGGGGTTAAAAACGCTGTAAAAATCGTATTATAATTACGAACAGACGTGATATAAAACTATTGATTTCTCAATCATGATTGCAATTGTTTTTTTTTTAGGTAGGAAATTATCAAATAACTTCTCCCGCTATGGGCGAAGCGGAAAGGTGTGTCAGACTCTTACTGACTAAAACCCCCTGTTCCTTCAGTTGCCTGTATGTTGCCAGGGGCCACGGTAACCCTTTCGGATAAACCCGCAACCCCGGCAGGCATCGGCCCTAGAGGACCCTGTCAGTCCTGCTAACATCTCTTTGAGGCGCGCGTGGAACACAACGCGCCGTCGACCCGGGCCTGGTCCTTAACAGACGGCAAGCTACCCATTGCTCACCGTACGGATCATGATTACCTACTTTTTCTATTAGGTAGGTCAATATTTATTTAAGGAAAACCCTACAAAAATAAAGAGGAAATCAACGTGGTAACTAAATTGCGTAGCGGTCACAACTAATAAATCTTTTTATAAGTTGTGACCTCTACGCAATTTGCATTGCTATTTTCTGTTTACGTACACTAAAAACCGGCCAAGTGCGGGTCAGACCACGCACAATGTAGGGTTCCGTAGTTAGAATGAATTTATCCTAATAATCAATCAATCAGAATATTTTAAGAAACGTCAGAAGGTGCATGGTTAATAAATAACTTAAAAACTATTTATTAAAATTATTAAAAATAATATTGAAACCTCACAGTAAGATCTTTCATTTGATATGGCACACCGTCACATGGTACAGATTGCAAAACTCTTTTTTTTTAATTTTCTTAGTTGCCTCCCAAAAGGAACCCTATATTCAAAATTACGTGACACGTCCGTGTTCAAGAAATTCATGTATAGCAAACAACTTGATGGGAGCAAAATGACTGTGACAGACGGACAGACAGACACACGAGTGATCCTATAAGGGTTTCGTTTTTTCATTCGGACGTACGGAACCCTAAAAACACTGCAAGTTAACATGCACCAGTTTTACTATCGTGAACAAAAAACATTAAACTCGACATTTGGCAGAGATATAAAGCGATAGTTCTATCTTACACAAACACATTAACTTGACTCTTGACTCCTTATCCAATGATGTTTACGCGTAGTGAAATGGAACAGTCTGCATTAAATTTGCTTCATTCCCCGGTGTCGTTTCGGACTGACAAGATGAAATATTTATTTCCTCTGTTTTTATTATTCACATTTGAGTTATGTGCGGGGAGGGTAACGCAGGGTAAGACGGAGACTATTGTTGTACCGGAGAGAACTGACGTGAAAGAACGTGGTCCTTTAAAATTTGAGTGCAAGTTCCGGACTCTGCAAGATGCTGATGCGTTGCCCTCGGTTGTGGTGCGTTGGCGTGGACAACTTCAAAGGATCACGTGGGGCCCGTCAGGGGCAGTGAAGATTGAACAGAACTATGTATATCCAGCTGCTTCCCACGTCTACCCATCTTCCGACGGTCTTTCGGGAGGTTCGGTAGCCCCAGCGGACCCGTTCTTCGATGCCCCTGTAATTCCAGAGGATTACGTGCTGAATGATATTGCTGCGGCGTTTGAACGTAATTGCCATCCATCTTATGAACTTCTTGTAATATAAGTGTGATAAATACAGTGTCTTTTTCTTGCTGATTTGTTTTATTATATCTATCCAGCAGTATCCAGAAATCTTGACAATTAGGTAGATACAAGAGCAGTGGTGGCCCAGTGGTAATGGACACGGGCGGGCTCGGGTACTTACGAGTTGTTGGTTGTGGGTTCGAACCCAGGCAAGCGCATTACTTTCTGTAAATAATTTCACCACCACTGCTTTCAAAACAGTGAAGGAAAACATCGTGAGGAAATCGGCATCTCCTGAAACCGAAAATTCGAAGACTTGTGACATCTACCAACCCGCACTGGGCCCGCGTGGTGGATTTACGGCCCACTTCCTCTCACAGAGAGGAGGCCTGTGTTCCAGCAGTGGGAACGTAATAAGCTGATTATGAGGTAGGTATAGTTTATAACCCCAGACGCAAAAAAAGGGGTGTTATAAGTTTGACCGCTAGGTGTGTGTGTCCGTCTTCAGCTTCGTAGCTCTTGCAGTTTTTTTAATTTGAAAGCAGGTTTTCTAGCGATGATTCATAAATCTGTTTTATCAAAATCGGTTCAGCCGTTTGAAGATTATTAGCTCTTTTATAGTTGATGAGTGGATGAAAGTATCTTCCACAGGTCTGATCGATTTAAAATTTGGTATTCTGTTACTTCAGTGATATTAGAAGAACATAGTAGGTAACCTTGAACTGATGCTGCAGCATCACCTGGAATTTGCAGGATACCCAACTCCCTTACTAACTTACAGCACAGGTATCGTGCTTGGGCTCATTGGAATGGTCTCAATTAATAGGTTATAGATGGATGGTGAACAGGGTCTGGTGATGGAGTAGGAAAGAGAAATGAGAAAATGTTTGTGTCGATGGTTTTTTAATTTTAACTGTTAAAATTGTACTTGTATATTGTAATTTTTGTTATATGCTGATAATTTGTTATAAACGTTTTGCATAATCATGTAGATAAGTGAAATGCAAAACATTTACAATATAACTTTAAACAAACAATTACATAATTAAAGCTACCTTTATTCAATACAATAGGTGAGCTTCCTTTACAACCATTTTGGGAATGGGATTACGCTGCCCAAAATCTCTATATTTTAGTTAGTTTTCAAACACAAATTCGTCGAGTAAATTTCGTCGGGTTTATTATTAATCGCCTACACATACTGCTACATTAATCACTAAAACGACATTTTGAAGGAAACGCGAGAACCGAAATAATTAAGGCTTTTGAGATTGTTAAAACGTTTCGTGCTTTGAATACGTAAGTCAATTCAGATTTACTTACTAAAACAGAAATTTGTTTAAGTGGAACTGAAATTCAAAAAATTAAATAAGTAAAGATATTTGTATCTAAAAGTGGCACGAGTCAGTTATAATGGGTTTGTAAAAACGATAAGTTTAATAAATAAAATATATATCGCTCATAGGCAACCAGATCCGGGTGAACCATCAAGTGTGATTGCGCCATGGAAAATATTAAAAAAAAACGCAATAATGTAGGTAGACTTTTTATGAATTTTCTCACGTTTGATGCCAAAAAGCTTAGGCAGGACAGACTTTGAGTTCACATATTAACAATAATATCTAAATGACCGACCTTTGCTCGTTTTTTTTTTGAACGACGGTTTCTAAAAATGAAACCTAGCTACAAAATACAATGCCGCCCATAGGCATGTGACCACCCGTATTTTTCTGAATATTCATGAACATTTTTAAAAGGTCTATCTTTAATTTAGGTAAAGGTCATACAAATATTTGTTCTGTAGCGGTTACACCGCCACATACGAACTACGCATCATAGACATGACGTCACACAAATCCTGCATCGCGCAGTTAGAGTTTACCGAGCGATTGACATACATACAAGATTTCAACTTCAAACCGATGGGCAGTTGTCCGCCAGACACAACACCCGTCTGGTCGGAGGATCCTCCCTTTTCTATGGTGGATGAGTGAACTTTACACCCTGTTCCTCATACCACTAAATTCCTCATACGACTATGGGACCTGCGATCTGTAGCTGGGAAGCCAATGTGCTATACGTGACGTCATTACAGCATCAGGCCATACGTAGACGAATGCTTCTTACAAGAGAAGGGTTGTCTTTATCAAAAAGTTTTGCTAACAGATACAGATCGCAATACTTTGTTATTGTAGTTGTACATTACAAGGCCGGAGATCGATCTGCCTATCCTTTTCCCAACTAAGTTGGGGTAGGCTTCCAGTCCAACCGCATGCAGCTAAATACCAGTATTTTACATGGAGCGACTGCTTATCTGACCTCCACAATCCAGTAATTGGGTAATACGATACCCCTTGGTAAGACTGGTTGTCAGACTTTCGGGCTTCTGACGACCCGTAACGACTGTCAAAGATCCACTAATGACAGCTGGGACCAACGGCTTAACGTGCTTTGTGAGGCACGGAGGAGTCTCGGTATGTAAAGATAGTCACCCATCCGCGGACCAACCCTAGCAAGCATAGCTTTACCTGATGGATTAATCCATGCGGCAGTTATTACTTAGCCACGCATGCATTTTCTTTAAACAAGTCACTTTCATGGTTCACTATTAAAATTCCAGGGTTTTATTCACGTCCAAGTCGATCAAACCCGAAATGATCGGGTTTGATCGACTTACTTCGAACTCATACGGAGCTCTTCGTTATGAACTTCGTTATCACGATGTTGAGTTTGTTTTTAGTATCAAATTAACTCTTCCAGCGCTGCGTCATTTATTTTTTTCTTAAATGTCGCAGCATATGCTGAGATAGGAGCCTTTTGGCTTCGTATAGGACTTTTCACTTTTATTTTAATTGTTTTTATTTTTATTGTTTTTTATTAATGTTTTAATGAGTGTGTTTTAGTTTAATTTGTGATTTCCTGTGCGAGTCTCAATAAATACTTTTTCTTTCTTTCTTATTTCTCTTTCAAGCACCTTCATAGCTATAAATTTACATAAAATTAACTTAAATACATATTAATTAAACATTAACAGCAATATATTACCACAAATCACTCAGAGCAGTAATTACCACGTCAACTAAACGTTTAGTATTTAATTTAACTACATTCTTAAGGCTGCCACGTAAACATTTGACATAACACGAGAGCCTTGTTTTAATCGTCGAGGGCACAGTTATTGTGTCCTTAAGGTCGCATTGTCTACGGGCAAACACCAGGAAGTTTGGTCATAAACGGAGCTCGTGATTCTGCTCTCGGACTTCGAGATTAGAACTTGAACACGATGAATCTGCCAACTTGACTTCGATATGTCTTAAGGCACTGCTCCATAGTAGCCCACAGCTACGCACTCAGTCTCGCTTAGTTTGAAAATCTCGGTGGGAACGGCTACAGCGACCCACGGCCACGCAACGCACGGATACGTGGCTGTCAAATAAGTTAAATGCGCAGCTAACGTGGCAAACCGCATATCCCACGTAACATTGGACGGTGGACTTTAGAAGAGAAAATGTTCGGAACTTTGATTTAGAAGTTAGCGATTCAGTAATAGCATATTACTGTCCAATATCAATTTGAAACTTTAGAGCGTAACGTTCTCGGGTTTGATGCAAGCAGTTTGCTGGGGATAAAATTTGATGACGTCGTATTACTGAAGAAAAGGACCATGCATTTATTTTATACTCTGCAGTATATCTACTGATTGAACTATGTATTATTAGTTTAATGGTTTGACGGTCAGTTTAGAAGTCAAGTTCAAAAATACTGAATTATCAAGAACCTAAAAGTGCTTGGCAACTCTGAAACCATATATTTTTAGGTAATTTATTTATCTTTATTCAAAGTGGTTCTGATTCGCACAAAAATATGAAGTATGAGATAACTTTATCAAGTCATAAATGATATCGCTCATTTTGAGAATAAATTGAGTTGTGCCTACAAGTTATTAAGAATAATCGGAGCTTGTAAACATCATTCATAGTAATTACTGATTATATCATTTCCATTTTGTTACCACGCGTGTCTAGTACATTGGTAACTATAGAGCTTTTCCATGAAACTGCTGTCTGTCTGGCATATTTAGGTCGATAATTTGCTTTGTTATCCCATCGTCTGCCAATACTCAAATCCTCTTCAGTCACCATCGGGATAGCTGTGCTTCGAAGGCAGGTTTGACGTAAATTTGGATCGCTCTAATATGTCGAAGCCTCTACACACAATAAACAGAAAAGGAATAACATTATAAATTGATACTTACGGCTCAAAGGAAAAAAAACAGTGGCACTCCGGGAGTGCCGATAGAAGTGAAAACTTGAAAAAAATTATCACCACGGTAATCAACGCGTTGATGTCTTTTACTCCACGGTGTCGGTAAACTCGGTAACAGTGTCGCGAAATCAATGGTTTTGTCCCATCTCAAAAATGCCCAACGCCCCTAAATAAGTTTTCACTTTAAAAAAATGTATGCGGTCGGGGTCCCCCCATCAGGAGCCAAGTTCCTCACGCGATACTCGCACACACACACAGAGATAGAAAGAAGGTCGCATTGAGGAGGCATAACGCTTTTTCCTTATGTGACGATTTCTACCAGCCAACTCCTACCACAAGCCGTGTGAAGGAACTTTGTTCCAATAAAATCGATAATTTATGCTGCCTTACGTAATACTTTGATTTCATGGAATTGTATCAAAATAAACGTCATAGAAAGACTCTAATTATGTAGGCATTTTTCTCGTAATCCACTCCGTGGTTTTAAAACAAAACTTTTATATGTTAAGTTCCTCTCACTGGTATTTACATAGCCGGTAGTGGTATTCGAATTTGTGTGGGGTAAATACCACAACTTATTGTCGGTATCTTTGGTTTAGAATTTTCGGTTTTTGCCACCGACTTCACTTTGTAGTGTTTTTTTTGGAAGTCGGTTGTTTTTTTTTTTGTAAAAAGTTTTTTATTTTTCACTTTTTAGTTGCGGTATTTACCCCACACAAATTCGAATACCACTACCTGCTATGTAAATAACAGTGAGAGGAACTTAACATATCATCCACATACTAAGTGGGAAAAAATACGTATTATTGAAGCTAACTCAAAAACTATCCAAGCAAAGTTATTACAATTTATATGGGATCACCTCTGAATTATTACCTACTAAACAAAAAAATAATCATTAAAATCAATTTATAATTTGCCGAGTTATCACGTAACAAAGATACAAAAAAAAAAAACATGCAGTTGAATTGAGAACCTCCTCCTTTTGGAAGTCGGTTAAAAATATTGGATTGGTTGGTCTAGTGGTCGCAAGCGCTACTGCTGAGGATGGGGTCCTGGGTTCCATTCCCGGATCGGCCAAAGTGTTAATGGGTTTTTCTATCTGAAATTTCTCAGTAGCAGTTCGGAGTCTGGATTTGTGCCCGGTTGATGGCAATAGGCCCGCCCCCTATTACATGGGACTTAAACATAACTGGCGAAATGTGGGTGTACCTACTAAAGGGAAACCTCTGCCTAACCCTTCTGGGAACAAGGCGTGATGTTATGTTATGTTATATTAGATTAACGAAGTCATTAAGCGAGTTGTACCTACTGATCTCCAATTCCAACAAGATAGGAATTTTGATGTTATGTTTGATGATAAATAAACGCGAAACTTGTACGGTGGAACGATTTTGTAATTAACATAATTATAATAATAATTCAATGAAAACGGTCTTACGGTACAACGAGTACAACGGTACAGTATCTTATGGTACCAAAATTATGAAACATCGATGTGTAATTATTGAGACACGAAGGCAACCGACATAGCCCGAAGAATTGCCAAACAACAGATAGCTGATAGGGCTGAAAAGTTCTTGAGTGGCGACTGCGTATCGCAAGACGTAGCGTTGGAAGGCCTGCCACAAGGCGGACCGATGACCTAGTGAAGGCCGCAGGAATCCACTGGATGCGAGAAGCACAGAAAGAGGGGAGGCTTATGTTCTGCAGTGGACGTCATTCGGCTGAAATGATGACGATGAAGGTAACAAACGTGACCTCAAAATCCCATTCCTAGCGTTCTATTAAATATTTACCACAAATTTCAAAGCAGATACTTAATTCGAAACCATTTGACAACGAACTCGTAAAAGTATCGGGACACTATCCATATTATAACTTAGTACTGAAAATATACGACGCCATAATATTTTTCATAAAGACGACCAACACCTGGTACATAAGGAGGTTTTCATAAGACATAAATATAGAGCACCTGTGCCAGAGACAAGGTAAACAAAAGTAGTTCCGTATATCAAGTATTCGGTAGCGTCAATATTGGTTTTGCCGTATGTCCCTGTGGCCCGTATCTTAGTTGAAAAATGTGGGTGAAAGATGATCCATAAGACGCAATTTACGTTTAAAGGAGTAAAATTGCTGAACATGCTAACTAAGCAAAGTAGTGTTAAGAGAATGATGGCATTATTGCCCAGGAAGATACAGATAAAGCTGAACAATCCTTCGAGTATAGATAGTACTCTATTCATTCACAAAATCCGTGGGTTTTAAAAAACCCCTCACTACTTATCGATAAAAAAAAACACCATAAAACATTTGATACTTTACAATGCAATGTGCTCGAAAATATCATTTTCCAAGCAACCAAATTGCGCGGAAAATGCCACTTTTTTACACTAGTGCTTTTTACTTTTCAGTATTTTTTTAATTTTTATCTCCGTCGTCAGCCCGACGCAAGGGGTTTTTATTATTTGAGAAAAGTTTTACAAATTAGTTAAGTGCAGATTCATATTAAAGGTACAATAAAAGTAATACTTCATTAAACGCGTTATTAATAACTCTAGATTTTGATTTTGATCATTTTTTTTTTCTTCGCATAATGCAAAGTAAAACGTTTTATGATACACGTGAGTAAGATGATTTCCGAGTCATGTCGACTTATTCACTCACTCGCTTCTCTCGCTCGTGAATTTAAATGCCACTCGTCGGAAATCACTTACTTTTCACACTTGTAGCATAAATAACTATAGCTGTATCGAAAAAGTTTGGCGGAAAACATCTTCCTACACATTGTCGACTGATCAGGGAATTTAAGGATTTACGTGCAAAATCCGAAGCATTTGCTACGTATCCCTAGAAAACAAATGATTTTCGGGTAGGCTGGTGGTAATCCGAGCGAAGGGTGACGGTGACCTTATTTGCGACCTTAGCCCGGCTGTCATGCGGCTCGTAGGCAGCCGCATTTAATATTCAATTAGGGACCATTTGCCCATTCATCAGGTTGGACGGACAGCGAAATATGTTTTGCTAGATGAGCCTTTGAGCGCAGCTGTGGAGAGATAATTTTAGAACCCACGTGTTACTGAAAATTGCTGGTGTTTCAGACAGTTTGCAGTGTAATCTAATCATACAGAAAGGTATCTACAATTAGATTGTGTTATAGCATAGCATAACAGTAATTAGCTTACGATCCAGGAACCTTGTTAAAAGGTTGGCTTGGGCACAATATTATAAAGTAACAGTATTATGTCTCGGCAGTGAGCTTGAAATAATTACCTACGGCCGGTTGATAGATAAACCATCCGCGTCCGTGCGTAACTGCCGCGCACTCGAGACTGTTGCGTACTGACATACACGGCTACACATCAAGCTATACAGTTCCAGTATAAGCTGACCTCGCATTGTACAGAAATCGTATTCAATGCGAGATCAGCTTAAACTAGAAATGTGTAGCTTGATATGTAGCCGTGTGTACATTGAGATTTCGAAGCGCGTTGTTTCGGCAGTTTTCTATGAAGATATAACACTATTACTTATTTATACTGTTGCTGAGTAACCATTAAAAACTAGTAATAAATTACTGGCCATACAGTAAAAACTGGAACTTGGCTAGTCTATAAAAACGGCAAAAAATCATGTCTGCCTTACGGGAGCCCCCTTAAATATTTATTTTATTCTATTTTTTAATATTTGTTGTTATAGCGGCAACAGAAATACATCATCTGTGAAAATTTCAACTGTCTAACTATCACGGTTCATGAGATACAGCCTGGCGACAGACGGACAGACAGACGGACGGACAGCGGACTCAGTAATAAGGTCCCGGTTTACCCTATGAGTACGGAACCCTAAAAACTATGTTTATACCTACTATACCTATATTTAGGCTACAAGTGATTTATTAGGTCAACCAATCTTTTACGATGTTTAAGCAGCTAATTTTGTCCGTCATTCCAGTTCAGTCCCTTGTGTCCCTAATTCGATTTATCAGGTCACACTTAGCACCCATCTAGTCTGTCTATATCTGCAAACATGTCTCTGAGATAAAGTATGTAATGGACACGGTCTGCATAATTTATGTTGTTTTGGAGAAGGGTGGCAACATTTTGCATTCATTTGTTTTAAGGGAAAACAATGAATGAATAATATGCCTATAGCGATGAGTTTAGCTATAATGTATTATGAAAAGGAATTAAGGTATCACGTTTGAATGACGAATTTATACAGACAAATAATTTATGCTAATGCGAAGGGAAAGGCCGGGCGGAGACGCCCTAGGAGGACATACACTGACCTTATTGGTGATGTTCTTCAGAAAGGCCAGGTGCGTAGTACTCGCAACCGGCGTGCGTGTATGACCAGATGTATGAACGTAAACGAGGCAAAAGAAGTATGTAAGGATCGTAGCAGGTGGCGTTCTGTAGTTTCTGCCTACCCCCATGGGAAGAAGGCGTGAGTTTATGTATGTATGTATGTATAATTTATGCTGCCTCGTTGGTCTAGTGGTAGCAAGCGGTACTGCTGAGCATGAGGTCCTGGTTCTATTCCCGGGTCGGGCAAAGTGTTGTTGGGTTTTTCATCTGGAATTTTTCAGTAGCAGCCCGGAGTCTGGATTTGTGCCCGGCTGATGGCAAGAGGCTCGCCGCCTGTTACATGGGACTTAAACATAACTGGCGAAATGTGGGTGTACTATAGGTATACCTCTGCCTAACCCTTCAGGAAATACAGGTGTGATGTTATTGACATAACATCACGCCTGTATTTCCTGAAGGGTTAGGTTAGAAATTATTAAAGAATTTAGAAATTATCAAAAAAAAAATATTTGGTAAATTTTATTTTGTTAGGAATTTGACTTTCCTTCTTTTGAAATTAACAATTTATTACGTTTATAATCTAGCGTTTGTCCTATCAATTTTCTTTGAAATACTGTGAACCACGTCAGAATGCGTTACTGGTTCATGTTGAGCGATTGCTGACGGACATCCGGGAACCTCTTGGGAAATTAGAATTTTGGAGTACCTATTGTGTAATAAATAACAAGGTGATAGCTTCTATCCTTCAACGTTGACCGAAGATGCGAGTACAACATCTGAAAAATTATGTTTAGAATTCAGCAAAAGTTGGCGTCCTTTTCATTAAAACTAACTTTTTAACTATTTTCACATTTTCAAAGTTTTAAGTTAGAGGAGGCTAAGTAATAACAGCCGCATGGGTCGATCCATCAGGTTAAGCTACGCTTGCCGGGATGGGTGACCATCTTGACATACCGAGACTCCTCCGTGCTTCGGAAGCCGTTGGTCCCGGCTGTCTTTCGCGAATCTTTGACAGTCGTTACGGGTTATCAGAGGCCCGAAAGTATGACTACTAATCTTACCAAGGGGTTCGTGTTACCCAGTTACTGGGTTGTGGAGGTCAGATAGGCAGTCGCTCCATGTAAAATACTGATATTCAGCTGCATCCGGTTAGAAAGGAAGCCATAATAGTTGAGAAAAGGCTAGGCAGATTCATTGACATACGAGTATTCAAAGTTTAACCTCAATCACTGGCAAAAATACTTTTACTCTTCAAGTGAAAACTTCTTTAGGCGCGTTGGGCATTTTTGATATGGGACTAAACCATTGATTTCGCGACACTGTAACGACACCTCATTTTTGTAAACGCGATTGTGCTCTTTATTTATATTTTGTTACGGATCAATGTTCTATGCAAGTATTTTACTTTAAAGGTTTTGTAAACGCGATTGTGCTCTTTATTTAGATAAGGTTACGGACCAATGTTCTATACAATTTTTTTTTTCCACCAAGGCTATCTTGTTTTCAAACCACCAGCAATAAAATAATCATTTGAGTAGCATATTCACCACAGACTTTTTAAAACGATAATTCCGGCGTGAATCGTTTTATATGTTTAATTTGATATTATATTGCTTTCCTTATCTTTTCCCTACACTCTGTATAAGTTAGAGCAGGAAGGTAAAGTTTAAACAGGCAATTTGGTGCGTTTTTATCGACCCGGAATACGCAGGTTTTATCTGCGTTCCGAGTAACGCTGTAATGAATAAAAAAAACATTCCATTTAAAAGTATTTCCTGCACAATAAAATATTTCCTGACGATTCAAAAATACTCACGTAATTGTTCAAGTTTTCACTTCTGTCGGCACTCCTGGAGTGCCACTGCCATTTTTTTAATAAGATAACACGTTACATTAAACTTTTTATAAAACTGAAAGTAGGTACCACAAGCGTTGCATTACAGAACATAATTATAGGTACCAAAACATTGTGAAACATGTAGGTACAGTGCCGACCAAAAGTCCATGAGCAATCTCACAAAGCAATAGACTGACGCTTCGGTTTGACTTACGACCTTCTTCTATAAGTTGTTACAATACTGTAGACACGCACATTACACACACACACTCACTTTGTCTGCAACCAATGACTAGTTCAATAATCATCATTCGTTTTTAGTTTCATTCGTCTTGTTCACATAAATATTAAAGTTTAGCAGGTAGACCACAAAAAACTAAGTAAATTATTTCGATTTCTGTGGGGTAGATGCAGTTTGTTACGAGTATTTAATTAATAGAACTTTGTTGGTTCGTGGATTATATTGGTGACGAGTATTTAGCGCAGTGTTGTGGTTATTATTATCAAAAAGCAGGCATAAAATATATTGAAGAGATCAGATCAGATCAGAGAATATTATTGCGCTGCGTAAAAGTGAAGTGAATATCTAATGAAACCGGACTAAGTGTGAGTGTTATCATTTATATATTTCATATTTTACTAAACATAAATCTTAATCAAGGGTATTGTTGATAGAACAGAGGTATTGTTGAGACAGAAGATGCCTTTAAAATTTTAAATTAATTGTGAGGTTTAATTCGATTAGTGAATAATAAATAATAAGGTATTATGTGTAATAAAAACAATGTTTTTCTTTGTTCTAGAGAAATACTGTGAGGGTTAAGAGATATGAGGAAGGGGCTTATTATCGAGTAGCAGCGACGTCAAATGGTGAATGAAATAAATGGTTTCATACCAACGAGATATTTTGCTGAATTATTAAAAACACGTCATTATGAACCGTTCGCCGTGCACTCTGAAGGCTTGCATCACTGAAGACCAGCTAGAAAACCGTTTTTGACCTTAAAATATTGACCGTACCAACTTAATAAACAACAGATTCGTTATTGCATGAATTTATGGTAACGAATTTTTTAAGCACGTTTCAATAGGGTGTTTGTCGTATTTCTTGCAGATATACCGAAATTGTTTAATATTATTTTAGTAATAGGTAGTATTATTTTAGGATTAAAATTTGAGGTTTAGTTTCAATCTTCTTTTCGTAAAGAAAATGAATACTTAAGCTTTAACCTCAATAACAACCAATATTTACTAAAGTCAAATAAAATGTAAAATAATTAATACAAATAAAATATAAACAAACTGCCCATATTTAACCTTAAAATTACCTATTCTGTAAGTAGTTTTTTACATTTTAAGTAGTCTAATATTTTTATTTATTACTTAATTACTTCGACCATGATCAAAGCTTAATATTTATGGTGAAAAAATCATATTTCATCATTTAAATATGTCAAAATAATACAAACTGCTTCTAAGTTTCTTGACATCTATTTCACATCTTATTCAGCTGAAGTAATGATAAATAATTGTAGCACTTTATTAACTTATGTAAAATAAATATAACGAATAAACATATTTTTTTAATTTTGTTATCATATATCACGCATTTTTTATTCTAAAACCTTTATTGCAATAACAACATAAAAAAGCAGCAATATTTAAAAAATATTATTATCGAAAACAAAAATAATAATATTTGCAAAAAACCACACTGTGTTTTACGAGATTAGAACCTGAGGCAGTTTGAATTCCATACCAACGCTTAACGCTTTCTGCTATCTGCACTTGTTAAGTTACTATCGAATTTTAGCAATGCCATTAACTGGCCAAGTTCACGCGCATAGTGCGTGTGTGCTAGCATGTTTAAAGCGACGGAAATATATTGTTGTTTCGTGCTGTGGTGTGTGTATCGTGTTGCTTACTCATACAAATGTACGAGCTATACCGCGTGTTCACAGCAATACGACTCTTAGCGTGCTCATGCACTTTTGAGCGCTTACTGTACATAGCTTTAGTTAGGTATTCTATATCAGATGGAACACAAAACGTGGTTAGACGGCTCCACACACAATTATGGGAAGACGTATAATTGTGTTATGTAGGTAATGGCCCAGAACTGTATATTCAGAGGTTATTTAATACTGCCTATGTTTTGGTTAGGTACTGTCTTCAAATTCTAAATAATGAGAGGTAGAATTTTGAAACAATTTATCATCCTATACTATTAAATTAGTAATCTTCTTCTATAATATAAAAATGAATCGCAAAATATGTTGGTAAGCGCATAACTCAACAACGCCTAGACCAATTTGGCCAATTCTTTTTTTTAAATGTTCGTTATTTTTAGGACAAGGTTTTAGGGTAGGTAAGGTAGGTAGGGTAGGCAGGGTAGGTAGGGTAGGTAGGGTAGGTAGGGTAGGTAGGGTAGGTAGGGTAGGTAGGGTAGGTAGGGTAGGTAGGGTAGGTAGGGTAGGTAGGGTAGGTAGGGTAGGTAGGGTAGGTAGGGTAGGTAGGGTAGGTAGGGTAGGTAGGGTAGGTAGGGTAGGTAGGGTAGGTAGGGTAGGTAGGGTAGGTAGGGTAGGTAGGGTAGGTAGGGTAGGTAGGGTAGGTAGGGTAGGTAGGGTAGGTAGGGTAGGTAGGGTAGGTAGGGTAGGTAGGGTAGGTAGGGTAGGTAGGGTAGGTAGGGTAGGTAGGGTAGGTAGGGTAGGTAGGGTAGGTAGGGTAGGTAGGGTAGGTAGGGTAGGTAGGGTAGGTAGGGTAGGTAGGGTAGGTAGGGTAGGTAGGGTAGGTAGGGTAGGTAGGGTAGGTAGGGTAGGTAGGGTAGGTAATAAATGATAAAGATGGTGCACCCCAAGCATTTATAATGCAAAACAACGTTTGCAGGGTCAGCTAGTATTTAAATATTTGTAATCACGTTCTCGAAAACGGCTCTAACGATTTCGATGAAGTTACAATATCGATCTAGCTAGGTCTCATATCTGGGAATATTAGTTTTCTCCGTATTTTCACCCGAGCAGAGCTCGGTCGCCCAAAGTTTAGAAAAAGATGGCTACCTTAGAATAATGACATGGCAGCATAGAATTAGTAAGTACTATCATGGCAGCATGGAATTAGTATGTACCTACTATACATGAAATTAGTATGAACATTTCCTATAGTCTATACTATTAAATGAGCATTCTCTATTTTCACCAGAGCAGAGCTCGGTCGCCCAGGTACTATATGTATATTTGTACAATAAAATTCATTACTATGATTCTATTTAAACATGTTATTACTGTGTGATTGTTTTAATCGCGACATCGCCAGAAGAACTTAAAATAATATTAAAAGCTCAACCATTATCCTCGTTACCTTATTCTTAGAACTCATTCAGGTCGACGAGGCATGTATTTTTTTTCCATAATGAGTTACTGACATCTCATCGCGATATAAGTATTTTTTTTGGGTTCCGTACATGAAGGGTGCCAAACGGAACCCTATCACTAAGCGCCGTCCGTCCGTCTGTCTGTCAGTGGGCTGTGTGTCATTAACCGTAATACGTAGACAGTTGTCATTTTTACAGATTGAGTATTTCTATTGCCGCTCTACCAACAAATAATAAAAATTAAATAAAGTCAATAATTAAAGATCCTATACAAGAAACGTGTTTTTTTTGGCGTTTTTTTGCTTCAATACGGTACGGAACCCTTCGTGTGCGAGTCCGACTAGCACTTGGCAGGATTTTTATTTTATTTATTTAACCATTATCCTTTCAACTGTTATTAACGAGACACAATAGAATTTTAATTGTTATCCACCTCAATGAGGCGTCGTAACAGATGATGAGTTAATAAACATACAATTATGCAGATACACATAATTAACATATAATTATACAGATAATAAAAAACATAAAAATACGCACTATACAATAATCCGAAGGATAGGCAGACGTGTAGGTTACTGTTCGAATTATTTAAAATTCCCAAGTATTAGGAGATGAACCAGACTAAAATAAACCACTTATTTCGAGTAGTCGAGTAAAATTTAAAATTTCATTTTGAAATGTTCCAATATTACTTTGGAAGACCAGCAGCATTTAAGCGCAAAACACGATAATCTACTTCAGAGCTGGTTCTATAAGTAGAGATTTCAGTACTTATTGCACGTTCAAAGCATGAATTGCAAGTACCAGTCACAGCTATGAAAAATGAGCGCTTCGAATCGAGTTCAAACGAATGAAAGTTATGTGAATGAAATATGGAAGAGAAGGAAGCTGGAGAGATTACAGATCGAAGCGATGAAGATCGATTACTTCTGCTTATTTTGTAACAGTTAAAAATTATATGGAATTCTTTTTCATCGATCAAGACACCTTATTGAACATAATTCGTAGAAAACAAATTGATTCTTATAACAGTGATGTACCCAGGGCTCTTGGCTTTTCACGGAACAACCGTCTTTGCAGCTCTACGTAACTGCTCCTGATGTAATTTACTCCTGAACTATTCCATGTTTAGGTGTTAAAGTAGGTGCCAACCCTGGACGACTTAACCAAACTATTTTTTTTGAATAATACAGAACACTTATTTGAATGCTGCGTCCTTGATATTTTTTCTAACGAGGTAAGATTCTGAGCTTACACAATAATACAGGAATAACTGTAAATAGTTTATTTTATTTTATTTTTCCATTCTGGCATTTTTATAATTTTGTCAATTTTATTTTTGGTCAATTTTATCTTTAACATTTTATTTTATTTTTCCATTCTGGCATTTTTATAATTTTTTGTCAATTTTATTTAAGTACTTTGTTTTATTGAATATTTAAAGGTTATGTATTTTGGGTTTTTATCAGTGAGTTTATAATTTAAATGTAAGTGTGATAACTATGGACTAGAATTATGTCTGAAATAAATAAATATAAATACCAGAAAATACCGACAAACCAATCCTAATGCAATATTTATACATCTAATCCTGCGACTGCGTCACTAACACTGTCGCGTCGCTCGTAAAAACTACAATAAAAACAACATGAACTGAAAAAGGTAGGTACAGGATTATATTTCAACTACGAACGAGTATTGTTACAACGGCATTCATATTTAATTTGGCGGTGCCGAGGCACTTTCACTTATTACCTGTAGACCCAGGATTTCGGTGTCGTTGTTTTCACGAAGTATTTCGGCCATTTTTTTATTTTGTTGAGAATGTTCTGCGGCCGGAATTAAAAGAATGCGGCGGCCACACGGTTAATTTTGCGGCCAAGTATTACAAATTGTTTGGTTTTAGGATTTAAATACGCTTTGTTTTAGATAAAGTATTTACGAGTTCGTGTTTGTTTTTAAAAACTTTTTTGTTTCTGAATTTGGTTTGGTGCTATGCTATATTTAGGTTCGTACCGGACTTTGTGGTAGTCATATTGTATAGAATACTGATTTAAAAATTATACTCTGCATGAAGACATAAAGATTATATTAGAATGATTAGGTATATTTTATTTTGTTTGGCCCGCGTGGTGGATTACGGCCCACTCCCTTTCACAGAGAGGAGGCCTGTGCCCCAGCAGTGGGAATTTCATAATAAAAATAATACCATTTATTGCAGGCGATACAGGCCCATAGAAAACATAGGCTGCCTACGCGAATTTGACTGTCCTTCTTTTGAAATTGACAATTCTGTTTACGGTTTGAGGCATATCCTTTCAAACTTCCGCGTTGTTGAAATACTGTCATAACCCGTTACTGGTTCATGCTGAGCGATTGCTGAAGGATAGTCGGGAAGCCCTTGGGAAATTAGATTTTGTATTGCAGTATCTGATATAAATAACAAACATAGGCTGTCAGGTCAGCTTCTGCCCATGAACGTTAATCCAAGAAGAAAATACAACATCTACAAGCCGAAATAAACATAACAGGTACAAAGAGATAATAAAATGCCTATGGCATTATGGTTCAGTATTATGCTGATAGAAAAACACCGGGCAATATATGTTTTCTGGATTTATCGAGGGCATTTGACCTGGTGTCATACGATATCTTGTGGGAAAAGCTGCAAAAGGAAAGCAGCGTTGACTATACTGTTATTTCTTTGTTTAAGTTTTGGTACGAGAATCAGACGAACTATGTCAGGTGGGGTGGAAATATGTCTGATGTGTATGGATTGAATTGGGGGGTGAGACAGGGGGTATTACCTCACCTCGTCTCGTTAACCTTTACATTAATCAGCTGATTGTTGAACTCAGCAGTATAGGCTGTCACATTGACGGAGTTTGCGTTAGCAATATAAGTTACGCTGACGACATGGTGCTGCTGAGTCCATCAATAAGCGCACTCAGGCGTCTTGTTAGGATGTGTGAAGACTATGCGGTCACTCAGGGACGAATCAGACGAACTATGTCAGGTGGGGTGGAAATATGTCTGATGTGTATGGATTGAATTGGGGGGTGAGACAGGGGGTATTACCTCACCTCGTCTCGTTAACCTTTACATTAATCAGCTGATTGTTGAACTCAGCAGTATAGGCTGTCACATTGACGGAGTTTGCGTTAGCAATATAAGTTACGCTGACGACATGGTGCTGCTGAGTCCATCAATAAGCGCACTCAGGCGTCTTGTTAGGATGTGTGAAGACTATGCGGTCACTCAGGGACTCAGGTACAATGTAAAAAATGATAATTATTGGTATTCAAGGCGGGCAACAAATGTTACATTAACGTGCCAGATGTGACCATAAATAATACTCCGTTATGTAGAGTACCAAAATTTAAGTACCTGGGTTACATTTAACTGGGTCACTCATAACCTGAATGATGACCTGGACATAGAAAGGGAACGAAGGGCGATGGCTGTCCGAGGTAATATGCTGATCCGCAGATTTGAACGTTGCACGATGCAAGTCAAAATAACCCTTATCAGAGCATATTGCCAGTCTTTTACACGTGCAGTCTGTGGGTCAGGTATTCGCTGAGGGCATACCACGCCCTGCATATCCAGCATAACAATGTATTCAGAATGCTGTTGGGTCTACCACGCTTTTGTAGCGCTTCCGGAATATTAACCGAGGCAAGGGTTGATGGTTTTCATGCCATTACACGGAAACGGTGCGCTTCTATTCTCGGTAGAGTACGTGCTAGCTCCCACAGCATCCTGAGTGTATTGCGTGATAAGTGGGACAGTCCCATGCTGACTCACTGGATACGGCTGCACACGTAGGTTTCAGGCGTTTCAATTTTGTATACAGAGTGTGGTTTTTACTAACATTAGGTTAAGACCTTTACTAACAACTTATGGATCGTGTAAGTCCGTCTCTGTACATTTGTGTGCTTAAAGTATTAAATAAATAAATAATATGGCTTGATCTATGAAGTGGTAGCAGTACTGGTAATTGTAAGTTTTCATAATATTTTGAAATTATACTTAGTCATACTTAAACCTAAATGTAGAAAACATATAAGTGTAAATACACCATAATCCAATGTTAGCATTGACCGAATTACTCTTCTACATTGACCCACATAGCTCATACAAGCAGTTAGAAGATGAATAATAGAATAGCCTTAGAGCTTTTCATGTTGGAAACGGCCAGTAAACATAATAATAAATAAATAAAGAAAGAAAGCAAGAAATAAATAAATACAGAAAGAAATAAATAAATAAAGAAAGAAAGAAACAATTTCCTGGATGGACGAATAAAAAAAATAAAAAAAAAACATTTATTTCAGGTACCACATAATCCATATTGAAAGCATCTTTAAATTTGCATCTCCACTTAAATAAAAACAAACGAATAAATACAATATAAACACAACATCGATGATGACATCGATGTTAAATTCGACAATTTAATGGTTATGTGCCTACATTTTTGTGATAATAATTGTATTTAATTGTTGTTATTCGTTTATGCGTTATGTTTGTACTTAAATTTACTTTGATTTATGTAATTGGTATCTTAAGCCGTATAAATCAAATAAATAAATAAACATCAACACAAATTAGAAACATTAAGTAAAAAAAATAATTCAATCCAATAAAAGACATCGTATAGCTGGAAAAAAAGTTGTGTGTTGTTCGTTAATGTGGGTATTTTTGTTTAAATAGCTACAGTGCCAACTGCAGCTAATCTGTTCTGTAAATATATTACTGTTAACACTTAGATGAAGTAAGCTTGTAGTGAGCTGTGAAAAGTGTTCCCTAGCATTAGGAAGAAAACCATCTCACTTCACCTTCGTTTTCATGGTAAGATTTTACATTTGATAAAAATGTAATTTTACATAGTGTGACAAAACGGCCAGTCTTATCGCTAAATTCAAATTGTTGTTGCAATTGTTGTTGAGTGTCTTAATATTTGAATTGTTGTTGTTGATTTCACCTACCTAAGAAAGTTCCTATTATTAGTCTATGTTACTTGAATTAAATGATTTGAATGTATTGATGCCATATTTTGAGGACAGTTATGAGACTGGATCAAGATCGAATTAGTTATACATGTAGCGTGAAACAGGATGCCTTTACTCGGAAGAAGGAGATTTAGGCTAGGAAAAGATAGATTAGGAGCACCCAAGATTTCTTTGAAGTTACGCCAAGTACGAATAAAACTTGTGATCAGTTTCAATACCACAAAAACACAATCCTTGAACCTACGTTTTGCTTTTAGCTTTTATAAAGAGAAGTGCCTGGGCGACCGAGCTCTGGTGTAAATAGAGAATGCTCATTTATTAGTATAGGAAAGTTCATACTAATTCCATGTATAGTACATACTTATTCCATGCTGCCATGATAGTACATACTAATTCTATACTGCCATGATAGTAGGTACTTAATAATTCCATGCTGTCATATCAATATTCTAGGGTAGCCATCTTGTTCTAAACTTTGGGCGACCGAGCTCTGCTTGGGTGAAAATACGGAGAAAACGAATTTTCCCAGATATGAGACCTAGCTAGATCGATTTTTCGCTCCCTATGTTGCAACTTTCATAGAAATCGTTAGAGCCGTTTTCGAGAACGTGATTAGAAATATATATAAACATAAATATTGCTCGTTTAGTAGTGTAGAGGATATCGTACATTCACAATAAGTATTTTACATTTGCTAGAACGCAAGTGATTCCACCGAGTTTACACAACTCGATCTGGAACTTGTTTGAGTGAAAATAAAAAGATTGTGGGTACCCCAAAAGCACTTTGATGTTATACCTGCCGGCACAGCTTAAATTTAAGCTCTATCCAAAAGAAAACAGTCTTTGTTTTTCCTCTGGTTCCCTAAGATAATACAAAAGAAACGAAGATTAATTGTTAGTAGAAAGTAGAAAAATAGAACGCTTTACGAAGCAGTTGAACAAAATCCGAAAATGGCTGACACACTTTAGGTCTTTAGCAATGATTTTAATTACACCTCCCTTTATTTTATTGTTGATTACAGCAGCAATCCTTGTGAACTCGTTAAACCTAATTACGTTTTCCAGTAACGAATTACTGTGGCAATTGAATACGCCGATTTCCCCGGAGGACGGCAGAAAACGGCTGAAAAAAAAAACCGCTTGTAACAATTTCAAAATGTGAAGAGTTGGATTATGGGCCCAACTTTTTTAATTAGGTACTTCACGTCTTTAAGAGCAATAAAACTGAGATAAAAGTAAGTGCTATCTATGTTGTTGTTAGGCACGAATGGATTTAGATCCAAACTGATTGTATCTTAGGTTTTAGTCTGGGATAGTTGTTGGTCAAAATAAGATAATAATTTTCTTAATATCTGTTAAGAATCTTGTTAAGTGCCATAATTGTGCGCAAACTTTTGTTTAGGCTACGATTGTATCTATTAATAAATATACAAATATGAAAATGTCTCCAAGTTTTATTAAGATACTTCAGTAAGGAATAACTGAGAACTGAAGAATCAAGATGAATCTTTTTAAATTGCTGGCAGAGTTGATCCACTTAAACAGATGATAAAAAGCATTTCAAGTAAAAAACCGGTCAATTGCGTGTCAGACCACGCACAATGAAGGGTTCTGTAGTTGGGACGAATTTTTCAACTACAAAGTTAAGTACTTTGTAGTTGAAAAAATGTTCTCCCATACGGAATGTATGGGAAAACATGTTTTTGCAACTACAAATATAAGTTGGCCGATTATTACTCGTTAACTTGTAGAGCCTACTTAGTTGTGATAATTTTACTTTTAATTTCGTTATATAAACTACTGCTGTAATTTTTTTCACATATCCTAAACCAACCATTTAGCTGGCAGGACACTTGACTCTAACAAAAATTACTACTTTAAAGCTTAATATTTCGCAAACGAATCCCTGAATCCAAAAATGGTTCTCACATACTCACAATGTTTTTGAATGACCTTTCCAATGATATCCCACACTATGGGGTAGAAAAAAAAACATCACCTCTTTACGTTGTAGGGGAGGTTCCCAAATATTTTTTTTTTCATAATTTTGTTTTACCACTTTGTTGGCGTAATTAATATGTATTGTATACCCATACCAAAATTACAGCTCTCTAGTACTAAGAGTCTCGGAGCTAGACAGCGGACAGATAGACAGACACACAGACAGACGGACATAACGAAACTATAAGGGTTCCTTGTTTACTACGGAACCCTAAAAATTGTCTATAGTTAATTATATTTGTAGCAGTAAATACGATGGTTAACGCTGAAATTTAAAAAATCTCTACTTAAGTTTGAAATTCTATGTTGTTAAAGTTGTTCCTCAGAAATACTTTCAGGTTTGACGTTTCATAAGTGTCCTTGTAGGTTTATGTGAAATAAAATATTTTGTATTTGAATTTTTGAGGTTAAAATGTCTCTTGCAAAGTGCTCAGTTTGTTGTGAAAAGTAAAGTATAAAAAAAATTACAAATACCAGTGACAATGGCTTCCTAGAAAACATCCTTGTGGGTGAAAATTTAAAAAATGTTCTGCCAATGTAACAGTTCCATTTTTCATAAGATAAAAAAATATGTACTCTGCCTAACCCTTCGGGGAAAACAGGCATGATGTTCCCACTGCTGGGACCCAGACCATCTCTTTCTGAAAGGGAATAGACCATAATCCACCACGCAGCAGGCCCAGTACGGGTAGAGGGTAAGCAATGGGTAGCTCGCCGTCCGATAAGGGCCAGGCCCGGGTCGACGGCGTATTGTGTACCACGCGCACCTCATACAGATGTCAGCAGAACTGAAGGGGTCCGCTAGAGCCAATGCCTGCTGGGGTTGCAAAAAAGTCCAAAAGGGAGATCGTGGCCTCCGGCAACATGGCAACTGAAGGAACATGGGTGGGTTTTAGTCAGTAAGAGTCTGACACGCCCTCCCGCTCCGCCCAGAACGGGAGAAGTTACTTGATACCTCCAAACCCAAAAAAAAAGGCCCAGTGCGGGTTGGTGGATGTCACATATCTTCAAATTTTTGGTTCTAAGACATGCTGGTTTCTTCACGATGTTTTCCTTCACCGTTTTGAGAGCAGTAGTGATGAAATAAATTACACAAAGTAAAGTACCTGCTTGGACTCGAATCCACGACTTACAACGCGTAAGTCAGGGCCGATATCACCGAGTCACCACTGCTCTATCGTGATTTTATGTTGTGTTAAAAATATCTATATAGTACAGTTATTATTTCAATTAAAATATTCCGTTCTTCCAACTAAATATCTACCACAAAACTTCATGACTTCTAATACTGAAAATAATAAAACGCCAGGCGCCACCAACATAAAACAGTAAAATATTTTCAGGGTTACTGTAAAAACTTGTAATGTTTAGAAGCAATGAACCCAATTGGAAACTTAAGGGGTCAGTATTACATCCCTAGAGCCAGTGGGGCGTAAAATGTAGGGGTCGCGACTAACACAAGGTCGTTATTATATATCAATGAATTACTTAAGTTGAGCGGGATTTAATTAGTGATATGAGGACGTGGATGTGGCAGTATATTGAGCGTTAGTAAGAGGACTTTTGATAGTATTATTTGAGTCTATTTTCCTGAAAACGCTGGAATATGTTAATAATCTTACCATGGTTCGTTTGAGGGGAAATCCTTGTGGATACTATTTTGCCTTCACCCTATTTTGATGAATTGAAATCGAAGTAACCCTTAATAACTTTAGGTGTACGAGTCATGTATCGTACTTGCACAAATTACCTATAGTGTAACGCGACAGTACACAATCAGCGTTCATAGTAAGCTCACACAACATTCATATAGCATTAGTCACGTGATTAAATATATTCCACCATATATACCACCACCATATATTATTTAACCATCATCTTTGGCTATCCGTGACTTATCATTCAAGCTATCACCCAAGGTGTGTGCGATCCATTCAGCAGCGCATACAATAGGTGTGGAATTTGCACGCTCATCTCACACCACACACCTACAAAACTCATCCACGACAGTTACAGGCTAAACAATAAAATTGTTTACATTTAAAAGCACTAGTGCAGCTACACACACAATTTAACTAGGTCATTATTTGGACAGTTTTGTTGGGACTTTCAGCCATTTGTCACTGCTATAATTTGTCCCTATGTCGATAATGGCTGCTTGATTAAAGAAATAATGAGTTTTAAGTGTCTCTTATCTGTCCAGTTGGTCGTGAAATGTCAACTTAGAAGTCTTTAGTTTTCCGTCCCAGCAGTCATTTATTTTCAAAGACATTCTTTGTCGGTATTCGGAACACCTAAAATAAACTTTTTCTCTTTGAGTGAGTATCATAACTTTTCAACAAGCTAAGTACCAAAGTTGGCAGAACATAACTTCACAAAAAACTTGTAACATTAAATAATTTCCTGCATAGATACTCTTGGCTATAAATAACAGGAAGTATATAAAAATTGATAGCGTTTCTGGAAGTCATAACTGTCTTTTTTCGTTCGGAAGTAAAATTCGCTTTTAAAAATAGTGTTATTCTAACATGATTCGACATTACCCGACTAGTTTCAAACTCGGTAGTCACATTTCTTTAATCATGAACTCTTAATACGACCCTTCGAGAGGTTACTATCCCATTATGCTATCAGCAGGTCAAAGATCAAGATATTGATTAGCAAATATGTGATAGTAGACTTGAATTAACTCAGTTTCCAATCCTTTGCAAATGCGTTATTTGCCACGCATAGCAGTTTTCCACTCTTTTTTTTCCGTTGGTTGGGACTGTTGGAAGTCAGCATCACCTCCTTAGTGATATCTACCGCGAGTATCCATCGACTTTGCTCAGCTTTGTATCAAGGCAAGATTGTCTCAAAGTGGCTTCATGCTTCTTTAATGCATCCGTATTATATTTGTAATCTCCAACAACAACTGGGTTTGTTCAACCACAAAAACTCAGCAGATAAAATAACCCAAATAAAAAACCACTTAAATATTCGGATGTAAATAAAGTCACGTCAATGTCACTACAATAAAACATCAATTTTTTTCGCTGTACGACACAAATGTCATTAAGCGATAAACACGACTGGACAGTGAGGGGCTTCAATGATAAATGACCTGTTGTCCTCGACACGTGTCAGACTTGTCAAGCATCAAGTTTTTGAAATACCCTCCACCAGATTTTGACGGCGTAATGATGAGAGGCTTGTTATGTGGGGTAATAATGTTTTTACTGATGATATTATGGATCTGTCGGGCTAGTAAAGAAAGAAGTACATAATTATGTAGCTGTTGTAGTCAATGAAGAAGGAATCTGTGGTGGTAGTGTAGACAAGATAATGTAATTCGTAAAAGAACCGCAGTCTTTTTTTAGTGGCAACAGCAAAAGCAACTGCACTAGTCGACGGCTGCAGTTGGCTCTGTTGTTGACGCTTCGGTGGCTGCGTCTACGAGTGTCGACGGCAGCAGTTGCCCCTGCCGTTGACGCATGCCGCTTGTGTAGGTATATGAGCACTTAGGCAGAGTACAGACCACCAGCACTTTGCTGTCGACAGAGCCAACTTCAGTTGTCAACAGAAGCAACTGCAGCTGCCACCATTGGTCGGCGTTTGCTGTCGACACGTTAACAGCAAATTGCGACCAATGGCAACAGCTACAGTATGAGCGCAGCGCGCGCGCTGCCTTGCCAGTCCACTTGCGGCACGCTACAACAATGCTGTTAACATGGTGGGCAGTAGTCGACGTCTCGAATACTTCAGCAGTTGCTTTTGTCGACAGTAGCAGTTGTCTCTGTTGACAGCTGATGTTAGCTCAGTCGACAGCTAAATTTGGCTCTGTCGATAGTATAGTACTGATAGTCTGTTTGACGCCTAAGGCTAAGGCTGAGCCGGAAATCAGTATATGGATTTCTAAATCTAAGCGCTTAGCGTTATTGGCCATGATGATGACATTTTGAGGATTATGGTGAGGGGCATCAATGATAAATGATCTGTGGTCCTCGACGCATGTCAGGTTAAACTTGTCAGGTATCAAGTTTTCGAATTACGCTCCACCAGATTTTGACGGCGTTATGATGGTGTGCTTGTTATGTGGGGTAATAATGTTTTCACTGATTTTATGGATCTAAAAATCAGAATAATAAGTAAAAGTATTAAGGAGAAAGGGAGCTGTGAGGGTCTGGATACGATAATTATGTTGTGGCGGCATCTACATCGCTAGATGCGAACTACGCATAACATTGACGTCACGCAACAATCCTGCATCGCGCAAGCACAGTTTACCGCGCGACTGGCATATATACCCGACATCAATCGTTGGGCAGTAGCCCACCAGATACGACGCCCATCTGGTCGGAGGATCCTCCTTTTTCAATGGAGGATGAGTGAACTTTACACCCTGTTCCTCAGACCTCTATAATCGGCTAAAATTTAATGTCTTATTTTTGATTTTAAGCGCTTAGTAATGACGGCCATGATGATGACATTTTTAAACAAGCTTTTATCAATAAAAGCTTATTGAAAACTGTTAAATGATTGTTTATTTGAAGGATATTCTACGTCTCTTTCTAATTTGAACATCGAATATTTGATACACAATAGATCCACCTATAGTGTTAAACTAAGCCTATGATGTAGGTACTGAACCATGAAAGTGCTTAAGCTATTATCCAATAATCTTATTTAATCTCCCGGTCAACAGTGTGCTACTTATGTAGGTAACATGTAAGTAAATTGGTGTGAATAGTAACCCTCACGAAGAGAGCAAGCAACAGGGCTAATTAAATATCGCTTCAAGACGAATAAGTTGGATAATGGCTATTATGTCTTTTTTATAGGCCGACTACCTGTAATGCTGAGGCCGCATCTGCGTCTATCGTGATCGTGACGAAGCTTTGCACTGTGATACGATACACGCAGATGTGACCAACCATTATCGGTTATCGTCGCTATAGTCCGGGCTGCGTAGTACTTATCACCCGGGTGGCAGTACATAATAAGCGTGGCGCGTGGTCGGACTAACGTTGGTCATTTCGACTGTAGTTTCCGGACCGTGTAAACGCTCTGTCGAAATAATGGAGAGCCATCTTGGATTATTGCACGATAATTCGTTAAAATTATGAAGCCGCTAATGTGACCACCGCATTAGCGCGATAACTTTTTAGCGAGCAAAACATACGAAGCTTCGGCACGCACTGCTTTGTCACGATAGACGTAGATACGGCCCCAGCATTAGGAATTTGGTATCACGGTGTGAATTATTTTCTTAATATTTTGTAGGTAAAAATTATAAAACCATAAACCTATTTCAGGTGACCATCACGTCACTTAGGTCTAGAAGCGAAAGCTTTAATCATCATCATTATCATCTGCCTTTATGACTGAATGAATGAATGAAATGCTCCGATCCCAGCGTTTAAACCACGCTGGGATCAGTGCAGCGATCCAGACTCGATAAATCCAATGAACCCCAAGATTTGCACTAGCCCTAGGAACCTCATGTTTCATGGTACTACAGAGGCCATTGCATATCAGGGAGCAGACTGGGGGGCGCGGTAATGGTAGGGAAGACGTGCCCTCGGGATATGGAAGGATTTGCGAGCCGTTCCGGATATGCATCCTTGAGTAGGCAATGGACTCTCCTGCCGTTTTTTCAATTTATTTGCGGTCAGCGCAACATGTCTGTTCTTCCATTCTACTCTATAAGTCATCATCTCTGTAGTCACCCCCTTACTGGCCATATTATCTTTCACAGAAACCATCTATCGTTTCTTTGGTCTTCCCCTTAGCCTTCAATCAATCTGCCTAGCCTTTTCCCAACTATATTGGGGACGGCTTCCAGTCTAACCAGATGCAGCTGAATACCAGTATTTCACATGGAGCGACTGCCTATCTGACCTCCACAACCCAGTAATACGATACCCCTTGGTAAAACTGGTTGTCAGACTTTCGGGCTTCTGACGACCCGTAACGACTGTCAAAGATCCACGAATGACAGCCGGGACCAACGGCTTAACGTGCTTTTCGAGGCACGGAGGAGTCTCAGTATGTAAAGATGGTCACCCATCCAGACCAACCCCGGGAAGCGTAACTTACCCTGATGAATCGACCCGTGCGGCTGTTATTACTTAACCACGAGCTCATTCCCTCTCCCTCTTGCTCTTCCCTTTAGCCTTATTGGACCGAAAATATAGTAAGAAATAATCTGAATAAAAGAACAATAGAAACGAAAGTATATAATTGATTTTGAATGGCGTCGCGTCCCAAAACGGCCGCAATCATCTTTCCTACTTACAAAAATAAATGATATCGAACTGAAAGACGTAAAGCTGAAAAGTACTTAATATTATTACAAAAGTTTCAAGAATTTTCGAATAATAATAACAAAATACAGCAACCCAAGCAGAAATAACTTATAATTTTGATTAACCCATATAACTGGCGATGGCACAATGAATAACAATTCTGCAATAACAGAATTCATCAGGTTTCGCCTTGAAACTGGTAATCCAATTAACTGCTCGATTCAGATTGAGGAAATTGGAGTCAGTTAACATTGTTCCGAGTGTTGCACAAATATTTTGATCACGTTTGTGCCAAACTGTGCGTAACCGTGCTTTGGTGAAGACGGCAGTTTGAGAGCAATCGAGATCTTAACTGAGATATTCGGAGATGATGCGTAAAAACGTAATACGAATAGGAAATTGACTGTTTATGTGGATTTCGATATTATTTTTGTTTATATCTATTTAATGCCATCATGATTCGAAAAAGGGATGGTGCTATCGGTCATGCTCCGTCTCTCTCTCGCACTAGAATCATTACAACATTAAAACGTCATAATAAGTGTAATTTTCAGTGTGAGAGTCCAAATATTGAAGCAAAAGTAAACAATATAATTGAAAGTATGGGTTCTCCGAGAAAAATCGAACACAGTGCAACACAAAGATTGTCAAATTCAATGTATTTCAAGATTTGTTTCTCACAAAACACCTTCCAAATCTAGAAAAAATAAAAAAAAACGTGTGGCACTCGGGGACTGCCGCGGTAAAGCTATTGCATAGCATTTGTAACCTCTATACTTCCTATTTGTCAACGCTACACTTGGGATGATGACGTGATGACATAAAACAAAAATTACGTTCCCATAACATCACGTTGTTATGGGAACCGTCATTACATGGTAAGCGGAGTGAGGGTTGTTAGGTTTTATTTTCGTTACGTTACGGAATTTCTTGATTCGGTCGCCGCGCTCAAAGCCCGCGATAAAAGCTATGCAATAGCTTAAAAATTGGTCAGAACAATGTTAAGAGTATTTAGCGTGACCATAATATAGAAAACTAGGATAATACAGGGTGTCATCAAAGCAGAACACCAGACAACACCATCACCCGTGATAGCTCATAAAAGAACGCACGGAGGTCTTCAAGAACTTGAAGCATAAAATACATCCTAACGAGGTGATAAAGATTACTTTATTCTAAATTGAAGACACATTAGGCGAAGTACCGCAGGCTTTTAGCTTAATGGTTATCACAACGCCTTCGGCTCAGTACCGTTAGCGAGTTATTAATACCAGGAATATAGCCCAGATTTCTAATTATGCAGGCTATTCACACCCCTTGCTTTATTTTAGTGTCGTTTAAAAACGGATTTAGATAATTTTATTTTTGTTTGAGTGTGTTTTTAGGGTTGCCTTGTTGCCTTTGATTTTTGTTTTGATGGCATTTTTATTTACAGATTGGATTCTGATGAATGCGTAATGTTTTCATTTATTATGATGAATGGATAATCAAATATGGATGTGCAATTAATTTCGTTTTGATGTTGTAAATGATTTAAGCTCTTTGCTGTGAATCAACTTTCATTTCCAAATTATTCATTTTATTTCTGATTCCAGGATTAAAACTTACTGGTTATTCTTCATTTGCAATACAGAAGTTGAAGTAACACATAACATAACATCACGCCTGCAATCCTCGAAGGGTTAGGCAGAGGTGTATTCCAGATGGAAAAACACAATAACACATTGCCCGACCCGGGAATCGAACCCAAGACCTCATACTCAGCAGTAGCGCTTGCGACCACTAGACCAACGAGGCAGTCAAAAGAAGGAGAAGTTGAAGTTTTTTTCAATATTATAGATAAAAATGTCATAAAAAAACCGCCCAAATGCGTTTGGCCAATCTTGCTCAATATTGTACTGTAGTACGGAACCATTCATTTCCATACTACCGTAAAATATTGAGCAAATAAATAAAATACTAAATAACATAACATAACGCCTTGTTTCCCCGACGGGTTGGGCAGAGGTGTACCTGTAGTAGGTACACCCACATTTCGCCAGTTATGTTTAAGTCCCAAGTAATAGGGGGCGAGCCAGAAAATACTAAACGAACAATATTATTATTTCTCATCATAAATTTTAAAAATCGCATAGCTTTTGTATTTCATAATGATAATACGAATTACAAAGCTATTTTTTGCAGTTGCAGAAAATCGCCCATATTTAAATAAAATACTTTGTAAATAGGCGATTTTAGTATTTGTTGATTTTAAACAGTACCTATATGATACATGATATACAGAAGTTTCAAATTCCTAACTTAATTCGTTGTTGCGATAGAGCTTGTACAAAAATTGTTTAAGACTGACAACTTTTACGGCCCCCTATTTCTTAACTTTTGAAGATAAAAAAAAGAAAATTATATTTTTTACTTTACTCGATGATGAGCTCTAGACATGCCAGGGTTAGATTTTTTTAAATTTCAAAATCAAATGTTTGTTTGTTGTATGGGGACGTAAACGTTAAATAAAGTTGAAAATTAAAGGTGACCCCCTTTAATTTTTAACTTTATTTAACGTTTATTATTTGTTTTTATAGCGGCAATAGAAGTACACAATCTGTGAAAATTTCAACTGTCGACAGACAGACAGACAGTGAAAGCTTAGTAATAGGGTCCCGTTTGGCACCCTTCGGATACGGAACCCTAAAAACACTCCAGCTTTTGTTTTTTCAAAGTTATTTCTAATGGCGGAATTAGGCACATCGTCAGTGAAACAAAAATTGTGAAAAATAAAACGATAGAATACAAAAGGATTAAACCAAGAGGAAAAATTGTTTATCCCTTTTGTAATTTCTAACAAAGGGAAGTTGAATTACTCTTGAGATACTTTAAAGTGATAATAAATTGAGCGCATAACAATACCATTACTTCCTTGTGGCCTGATTAATTGTTGAGCTCACAAAACCGTGTCGCCTTAAGACAACTAGGTTGGCGGTCTAACGGACAAGTAATTATATAATCTTGATGCAGATAAGCCCTTTTCAGAATTGTTAAGCCCGTTAGAGACTGAGAAAAGAATTTTGTCCACGATGTTTTTTTGCAATTAAATGTCGTTTAATCTTGTTGGTTTAATTTTTATCAAGAAAACGAAATGAATCCGTTTTTGTTTTGCTTGATTCGATTTGCTAGAGTCGTCCGAAACAAGGAGATTCTTTAAACATGTATTTAAAAATACATTTCCTACACAATTTATTCCAAGAAAAAATCAGCTCAGTCGAATCTATAAAATTGAATACAAATTGTACGTGTTTGAACACAGGCTTTTTTAATCAAACTGACAAGTGACAGACGTAACAATCCGTGAATACGAAATTTTTTTCAAAGTTTTTTTCATAGTTTTACAAAAAAAACATAGTTTTAGTTTATTGTTTTAGAGCTTCACTTAAAAGGATCTATCGTAAAAATGTGTCAATTTTGTAATTTTTAGGGTTCCGGACCTCAAAAGGAAAAAACGAATACTTTATAGGATCACTTCGTTGTCTGTTCGTCAGTCTGTCAAGACCCTTTTTCTCAGGAACACGTGAAGACATCAAGTTGAAATAAAAGATAAATACGTAAGTCGATGGTTCCTTGGAGCTCTAAAAATATACGGCCATTGGTGCAAAACATTTTGATTCTTGCAAAATAAATCAAAACCTACCTACAGGGTACTTGCCGTTGACCTCGAATTATGAAATAGAACATGTTTTTCAACTACAATGGTGTCGATTTCCTTGTTCACAAATTAAACTAAATTTAAGTTCAGTGCATCTTTTTCTTTCTATTTCATTAAGGACAGAAGATAAATTTTAGTTTAGTCCTGTCAAATTAATCAGCGCCTGTCACTACTCCATACATGTTTAGACGTGATTAAAAACTTGCCTACTAATATTACGTCAATTTACGTCAAGCGCTGATTAATTTGACAGGACTGAACTAAAATTTATCTTCTGTCCTTTTCTTAATGAAATAGAAAGAAAAAGATGCATTGAACTTAAATTAAGTTTAGTTTGTGAACAAGGGAATCGACACCAATGTCAAGTATGTTTTTGGGATAAATCCATCCCAACTACGGAACCGTTCATTGTGCGTGGTCCGACACGTACTTGGCCAGTTTTTTGACAAATAGAATTATGTCGCATTGTAAGTTAAATATTAGTTTAGTTTGTGAACAAGGGAATCGGCACCAATGTCAAGTATGTTTTTGGGATAAATCCATCCCAACTACGGAACCGTTCATTGTGCGTGGTCCGACACGCACTTAGCCGGTTTTTTTGACAAAAATAATTATGTCGCATTGTAGGTTAAATATAATAAATAGGCCCCAGGTTGTGCACCGATGTACAGTACCGACCAAAAGTCCATGAGCAATCTCACAAAGCAATAGACTGACGCTTCGGTTTGACTTACGACCTTCTTCTATAAGTTGTTACAATACTGTAGACACGCACATTACACACACACACTCACTTTCTCTGCAACCAATGACTAGTTCAATAATCATCATTCGTTTTTAGTTTCATTCGTCTTGTTCACATAAATATTAAAGTTTAGCAGGTAGACCACAAAAAACTAAGTAAATTATTTCGATTTCTGTGGGGTAGATGCAGTTTGTTACGAGTATTTAATTAATAGAACTTTTTTGGTTCGTGGATAATGTTGGTGACGAGTATTTAGCGCAGTGTTATTATTATCAAAAAGCAGGCATAAAATATATTGAAGAGATCAGATCAGATCAGAGAATATTATTGCGCTGCGTAAAAGTGAAGTGAATATCTAATAAAACCGGACTAAGTGTGAGTGTTATCATTTATATATTTCATATTTTACTAAACATAAATCTTAATCAAGGGTATTGTTGATAGAACAGAGGTATTGTTGAGACAGAAGATGCCTTTAAAGTTTTAAATTCATTGTGAGGTTTAATTCGATTAGTGAATAATAAATAATAAGGTATTATGTGTAATAAAAACAATGTTTTTCTTTGTTCTAGAGAAATACTGTGAGGGTTAAGAGATATGAGGAAGGGGCTTATTATCGAGTAGCAGCGACGTCAAATGGTGAATGAAACAAATGGTTTCATACCAACGAGATATTTTGCTGAATTATTAAAAACACGTCATTATGAACCGTTCGCCGTGCACTCTGAAGGCTTGCATCACTGAAGACCAGCTAGAAAACCGTTTTTGACCTTAAAATATTGACCGCACCAACTTAATAAACAACAGATTCGTTATTGCATGAATTTATGGTAACGAATTTTTTAAGCACGTTTCAATAGGGTGTTTGTCGTATTTCTTGCAGATATACCGAAATTGTTTAATATTATTTTAGTAATAGTATTATTTTAGGATTAAAATTTGAGGTTTAGTTTCAATCTTCTTTTCGTAAAGAAAATGAATACTTAAGCTTTAACCTCAATAACAACCAATATTTACTAAAGTCAAATAAAATGTAAAATAATTAATACAAATAAAATATAAACAAACTGCCCATATTTAACCTTAAAATTACCTATTCTGTAAGTAGTTTTTTACATTTTAAGTAGTCTAATATTCTTATTTATTACTTAATTACTTCGACCATGATCAAAGCTTAATATTTATGGTGAAAAAATCCATTAAAAATTTAAAATATTTCATAATTTAAATATGTCAAAATAATACAAACTGCTTCTAGTTTCTTGACATCTATTTCACATCTTATTCAGCTGAAGTAATGATAAATAATTGTAGCAGTGTGTTAACTTATGTAAAATAAATATAACGAATAAACATATTTTTTTAATTTTGTTATCATATATCACGCATTTTTAGCAATGCCATTAACTGGTCAAGTTCACGCGCATAGTGCGTGTGTGCTAGCATGTTTAAAGCGACGGAAATATATTGTTGTTTCGTGTAGAACAAAACTGCGTTATCTGTGGTGTGTGTATCGTGTTGCTTACACATACAAATGTACGAGCTATACCGCGTGTTCACAGCAATATGACTCTTAGCGTGCTCATGCACTTTTGAGCGCTTACTGTACATCCATCACAGTAGAAAAAACAAAACATCATCAAATCATACAATGTCATCAAAAAATCAACGAAATCCGTCGTACCCTCTCCCACTTAACTAAGCGGATGTAATTCCTTAAGAAGGGAAGACGCAGCCACCTATCTCGTTAACTAAAGACTCCACGGACGCTGATACATTGAGGTCTAAGCGCTTACCACGATCACTAGCACTTGATTAAGTGTCCCTGTTTATCCTGCGAGGGAAATGAGCATGATAATTTATGGACAAACTTGTATCTTTACGTTATCAGTGGTTGCAGGTCACTTGGAGGTTGAATGGTTCGCGTAGTCTTTAATTAGGGCGCTTATATACTATTATAAGAACGAATAATTGTTGTATTCGTTCTGGAGTGAATCGGATGTGGTCAACAATTTTGAAATATTATGTGGACGTGCAGGGTTGGCTTAAGGTTAAACCAGTCGATATTTTTTCCATACAAATTTCGGGTGGGTTTTACTTCAATGTTTGACCTTGTACATCCAAAGTTAAACATGATATCGTTTTGTCTCATTATTAATTTTGTCTGTGCGGAAATAGAATAGTAAAATAATAAGCCATTCAATAGTTAGGTGCCAACAAAGATTCCTTTTTCTTGCTAATTTTAACGCAACTTTGTGCGTAAATAATTAATAAAAGAAGTGTAAAGTCTGCAGCACCGACAAAGCTCAATTACCGAAGAGTTCAATACACTTTATTTGTAATTAATTTATGCAGTGGTTTTTTCATAAAACTCGATTTTCTAAAAGACTTTTCGTAATTTTATACTCACCCGTTTTTCTAAAATTGTTCGGAGAGGTGTTCATGTGAACTTGATTTTGTGCAAGTAGACTTTCGTCTAACTGCTTATCACTGATACTATCTCTGTCAGACACGATGCCAGGTGAGACAGCGTACATTTTGGCCATGCCCACCAGTGAGTTCGAGCCCGCGACTAGTTCAACCTTAAGATAATATTGTATAGGTCGAACGAAAGCTAACTATCGTGCCAGTAACAAGAGAGGAGGTATATTGTTACTTTTGTGTACTAACTGGAAAATAATGGTCAAGACAGACAGGCTGCATTCTAGCTGCAAGTTATTGCCATGTGAGTTGGTGTGCAGTAACTGATATAGAAACTGCATAAGAATCGTCAATTTGGCAGACGCATTGACTTACATTTATTGTAAACTAGCAGCGCCCCGCGGTTTTACCCGCATAAGTCTCGATCCCGGGGGGAGATCGGGATCAAAAGTGGGCCATGATCTACCCATGCGCCAAATTTTAGCCGTTTAAGCGCCAAAGCGTAACAAACAAACATACAATTTTTTTTATCTTTTCTCTTTGTTATAGTATTAGTTTAGATACAGATTGCTCCTATTTAGGTATTCGCTTAATGTCACACAAAAGCTTATAGATCAATAGGTAATAAAGCTATTACAACTATTTCAACGCATTGCATTCCAGCATGACAGTTACTGCTTGTAGAATAGTGCAATATAAAGTGTAAATTCATGTCAATTTACGCAATAATGCATGACTATTACGTTTATGTGATAGATCCATTCTAATTCAGAGATAACATATTGGGGTAACAAGGCATTATTATTAGGTATAATGTAAAGTCAGGAAAATCAATTGTTTAGCAAATTGACTACCAACTTTTAAATTGTCCATTATGTTGGCAACACTACATTCACTTTTTTTTGGTGCATGAAATGGATGGCACAGCAGCTTGACGTACAGTATCTATTTAATAAAGCATTTTTCTTCGACTGAACTTCTGTTGATCATAAAAACGGAGGTTACATTTTAGAGGACAAAAAATTGTTCATTTTAATTTTGTATTTTTAAACCCCTGAATTCAGTTTTTCGACCTACGCATGAAAATCTCGTCGAATTTCTAACAACAAAAATCTTATTATCTTGACTAACCAGCTAACGTAGTGTACTCTGTTCAAAAATGCTCTATATTATTTCAAAATAAACTAATTTGTCACAGCCTTTTTACTCGAGTCATGTGCACAAAATTAATAGTGTGGTGTGACATTCTGTGTCACTTTCATGAGTCTAAAATTTTAAAACTTAACGACACTCTCTGAGATCATAATTTTTCATGAGTATGCTGAAAAGTTTTTTATTATTTTCTCCTTGAAATGGGTCAGCTCTCTGAAGCAGTGGACTCTGTAGACTAATTATAATCTTTAGAGCATGCTTATAAACTTACTGACCTATTGTGAATACACAGTGACATAATGAAACAAATTTTCCATAACATTTTAGATTTTATATTCGTATTTTTTTATGTCGCCAGAACTCATAATCTCTTTAAATATTTAGAAGTATGATCTGTTTCAAAAGTGACTTATGAAAATGTAAATAATGGACCAGAAAACGTACCAGTGTGCAGTGGATACCAATTTATAGTGTGTAGGTATAATTTAATTATAGATGTTTTTCATTTGACAATATTGAGGTTAATTTTATAATCTCAATTTTCATCGATGATTTTATAATTCAAATTTAATAATGTAATTCAAACAATATTTTTTGGAAAAGTGGTTCGATATAAAGCTGGATAAAATGTGAGTGATTTCGTAAAAAAATTACCTAAACAGGATTTGTTTACACTTTCTTAAGATACAAAAACATAAGTGTGTAAAATGCGGTACTTTTAAACTTGCTTTTTCATAGAACTATGAGTAATATCGCGTTGAGCATTATTGCCACTACACACGATAGTTGCTCCCATAAGAGTGAAAATGAAATGAAAAATGTAGGAGTGGTATATCGCTTAACTTTTTAAATTTTTCAAGCACATCCTTATTGCATGCATTCTATAGTAGTATATGGAAGCTGGATTTACCGCTGGATTCAGAAAGTGGAGGACTGGTGAGTGTGGCGATATTAGGGAGAGGCCTTTTTTTTTGGTTGGGAAATTATCAAATACCTTCTCCCGCTCTGGGCGGAGCGGGAGGGCGTGTCAGACTCTTACTGACTTAACCCACCCGTGTTCCTTCAGTTGCCTGTATGTTGCCAGAGGCCACGGTATCCCTTTCGGACTTTCCCGTGACCCCGGCAGGCATCGGCCCTAGCGGACCCCGTCAGTTGTGCTGCCATCTCTTTGAGACGCGCGTGGAACACAACACGCCGTCGACCCGGGCCTAGTCCTTATCGGATGGCGAGCTACCATTGCTCACCGTCTGCAAGCCCGCGCCTACGGTGGCCGGGAATCGGCCTGCGATTCCCGACACCCAATGCGTCTCCTGCGGCGGTTAGCGGCGTAAGGGCGCGACATTTGCCCCTCATGTTAAGGAGACGCCTAATATGCACAGAATTGGGTATCTATCGGTTGAATGATGTAGTTGATTACACGTATGGTGTGGTACAATCCATCAAACTGAACAACATTCTCCATGGAACCAACATCGTTATCGCGAAAAAAAATATCAACTGTTCCATACAAAATTTCAATACCTACTCGACCCAAATATACACAGGGTGGCAGGGTCATCGACGTGGGCTTGCTGACGGTGAGCAATGGGTAGCTCGCCGTCGTCCGATAAGGACCAGGCCCGGGTCGACGGCGCGTTGTGTTCCACGCGCGCCTCAAAGAGATGTCAGCAGAATTGACGGGGTCCGCTAGGGCCAATGCCTGCCGGGGCTGCGAATATGAGCCGAAAGGGACATCGTGGCCCCCGGCAACAGGGCAACCGAAGGAACAAGGGTGGGTTTTAGTCAGTAAGAGTCTGACCACTCCACCCAGAGCGGCAGAAGTTATTTGATAATTTCCAACCCACAAAAAAAAAGTGACATTGACGTGAAAACTGTTACCATAGATTCAATATATAATTCTGAACCCCCATTCGTTGAAATTTTTCATTGTTCAGAATCATGTACTGAATTCATGGTAACAGTTTTCGCATCCCTGCCACCCCGTCTACAGGATAACTTGTAATTTGATATTCTTTCTAGGACGTAATACTGTGACCCATTTGCAACAATTAAGCACCCTATAAAGCCTACGCGAAAATTCATGGAATTCAAGAAAACCCAATCTTTATGGGACCAAACCGGAGATCGCGAAAAAAAAAAACAGCTGTTCTCTACATTTTGACGAGTTATGCGAACATAAATGTAGGGAACAGCTGATTTTTTTTCGCATTTTCATTTTTGGTCCTATAGTAAAAATTGTTCATAATGATGAGTAAAGTCACGTGTTAAAGTTTGCGCACTGGATAAAAACGTATCCTGTATATTTTTGAAAATTTCCAAATTCTCGTCACTAAATATCAATTTTGTCTTAATTAACTCTAAATAATCATCTGTAAATACATTTGGATCGAGTAGGTTTTGAAGTTTTGTATGTGATAAACTGATAACTGACAATTTTTTCGCGATTTCGTGAAAATTTATATGTTGCTCCCGTGGAAAAACTTGTTCAATTGCTGGTAAGTACCATAACCATACATTTCTGATGCACGCTGTATAAACGCTTGCAATCATTCGTAATCAAACACATAATACTTCTAAGTTATTATAAGTCTCGTGAGATGAATATATGATTACATGCGCACATCGAAACCACTCTAAGAACACAGAATAATTTATTCCACAAATTATCGAGCAACTTCTTTTCCTTATTCTGCCAAAAAATAAAACAGTTATGATAAATAAATATCCATTCTTCTCGTCTAACTTTTACTAGGGCCCTGTTTATTGGCCACGAGGTTATCTGACGTCGGGTGGTTCCGGCCCTTCATACATTATTCAGCGATGGCCGCTCATCATACGCCCATATCGGGTCGAATGTGCCCCACACTTTATTGCTTATTTTTCTCCTTTAAATATTATATAATGATGCTTTCAGTTGCTTGACTTTGTGATGTATTTGTTGGTTCTGTCATTTGAATGTAGGTGAAAATAAGAGGGGTTAAATGCAGATTGGTATTTTTGTTGGTGTTGAATTAAATTAAAAACCCATATTTGCCTATTACTACTGTAATATCTCGTAAATCATATCAGTTTCTATAACGGCCTCTAAGTAGAAATGGTCTGACAAAATTTTAAACTACAATCATCGAAAAAAAAAAAAGGATTGTGTGGTTTTATGAAACCACGGTAAAAGTGAAACTTTTAAGCGAACTATAGGCGCTGCCATATTGGCGCCGACCGTCACGCGACATGCAACACACAGACGAAAAAGTTTGAGACAATGTACCTAATAAAAGTTTCACTTTAAAAACGATGTATTCAAACTATGTATATTAAAACAACAATAGCATTCACAACTTTCCAATAACACACATTCCTCCACTTTATCAAAGGAATGTGCGTTGTAATAGTTCTCAATTCCATTTAAAAAATGGCGACCACAACACTGCAGACAATCCATTTGCCTCGCTTAGAACGCAACCAATAAAAGCCATAACTATCGAGCAATACCGGTCAGTTCGCAGACTCGAAAGTTCACAATGGATTCACAAAAACCAGTTGTGCAAAACGGGTAATATTAGTTACGAATCGAATACGGAACGACTAGTTTCGAAATGACAAAAGTGGGAGGTAAAGAGGACTTTCCTTTCTTTGAACTAAAAGATAAAGGTACCATTCCGTACCGACCGCAGGAGGCAACTGCAGGCGACGTGTCGCCGCAACACGACTGGTTTCTATGAAATACCTTCCGTAGCTAGCGCACGTCGTTGGCAGCTACGGGCGAGTGACAGGAGGCACGTGCAGCCCAACCGCAGACCCATAGTGCTGCCGACGCTCGAGCGATAGTCACGTTATTCTATCTTCTATCTCCCGACTGGAATACGGGCAGTTGCCGCCTGCGGTTGGGTTCGGAATCATGACTGCAGTAACATGACGCTGCGACGTGTTGCCACGACATGACGTCGCGACACGTCGCCTGTAGTTGCCTCTTGCGGAATGGTACCTGTAAAAAGGAAAAAGGTCACGTTCCTTTAAAAAAAAAGTTGATTAAACAAAACCAATAATTACCAGCCAGTTCGCAGATTCGTAGAAAGGCTTCACAAAAAATATCCTAAACTGCGGTCGAGTTGCACAAAATACCTGGTTGAATGTACAAAGTGCAGTGAATTTTCGCCCGGTTCCCTTGTTTCCTGTGATGAACATTATCCTGCTCAAAAGCTGAAACGGCTCTCCTGTGTTGAACACTCCATTCCAATAAAACTTTTGTTTTTCGCCCACAAAAAATTCGCACGACCTATTTCGACGCAACGAGTACAATTATGTTGGTTCCTATTAAAATTGGGGTCGAATATTGGGCGGGTACCCACCTGCATTATTATTTTACGAAAAATGTCAATGTACTGTTAGAATTTATTTGAAATTATGTTTTTGTTTAGTGGTTTTTTTACACCCAGAAACTAAGTAAAAATGTCTCAATTACTGTTAAAATATCATCTTATTCCACAGAAAATTCTACTGATTTTGGAAAATAATATACACTCGGGAAGAAAGTCTAATTGCTAAAGCTATACAAACAGCAACTTTCTTACTGAGATGAAAATATTTCACTAAACTTCCTTTACTGAAATATGTATTTTCATCTCACAAAGAAAAATTGTTGTTATTTTATAAGTTTACAACAACCGTACTGTGTAGGTAGGTACATAGTAATATGCCTTAAAAAAACTCGCATTTTGTAGCATATAAGATTATGAAAACCCTGAAATTAAACACTCAATCGCCTACTTTCCTTACCATTTTCCCATCGAGCACAGCTGCACCCAATATGACACGCAGCCATATATTGGACGCTAATTTGCATGCAGACCTTACTGCTACAGCCTCTAATTTCCCAGACCATAACTCACACGCGGTCATGCCGACATGACAATTCACAAAACATAGTCCTCGAACCGCACACCAAATGCGACGTTGCAAAGGGTTTCTTTACTCTATACATGGCGTTGCAATAACCAATGGTCGTTGAATTATCGCTTTGTTCCCTCAAATTATGAACTTTAACGGTAATCATATAGAGTAGAGTTTTGTGTGAGCAGCAGAGTTCGTGAATATGAGAACAAAGTTTGCCCCACACTATGTTTACGGGTCCCGCACTGCCATCGAGAAAACAAACATAGAGTAGTGGTGGTGCGTATCGATAAAGGTTTATCGAATTTATCCATTAACTTGTGTGTTTTGGCGCTAAAATCGTTCAAGTGTATGGTAGTCAAACAGATATGTGTTTAAGATTAATCTCTATGGAAATGTGGGGTTAAACTTTAAGTATGAATATAACAAGCTTTAGGATACTGATGTGATATCACAACTTCATTTCCACAAAACAATATTATGATGTTGTTATAACAAATACTTTTGTCGGAAATCTGAAATAGAATGCTCGAGTCTGATTTCCGCTGTTCATTTTTACTGGGAATTAAAATAAAATCTGTAAAAAACACTGAAGCCTAAATGCCTCTGTATTCCCAACTAAACGATTTCTAGAAAAAAATACTGTGAAATCAATAGCTTAACTTACCTGCCGATATTTTTATCATAAGAACCGGCTTTATTCTTGCAAAATAATACGATACAGCTACAATAAGATACCGAATTTCTACTTCACATAACATCATAACCTAACAACATCACGCCCATAGTAATCCCCAATGGGTTATACTGTAGGTGTAGGTACTTATAGTACACCAACATTTCGCCAGTTAAGTCCCATGTAATAGGGGGCGAGCCTAGAGGCAAATTTCGCGCCCTCACGCCCCTAACCGCCGCAGGAGGAGACGCCCGGGGCGGGAATCGCGAGCCAATTTCCAGCCACCGTAGGCGCGGGCTTGCGGACGGTGAGCAACGGGTAGCTCGCCGTCCGATAAGGACCAGGCCCGGGTCGACGGCGCGTTGTGTTCCAAGCGCGCCTCTAAGAGATGTCAGCAGAATTGACGGGGTCCGTTAGGGCCAATGCCTGCCGGGGCTGCGAATAAGGGCCGAAAGGGACATCGTGGCCCCCGGCATTAGGGCAACCGAAGGAACACGGGTGGGTTTTAGTCAATAAGAGTCTAACACGCCCTCCCGCTCCACTCAGAGCGGGAGAAGTTATGGGGCGAGCCTATAGCTACAAACCGGGATACATATTCAAACTACGGGCTGCTACTATTTCTACTATGCAGATTTATAGCTTGCCTTATTAATACCCTAGTCTCAATGCTTACTGAGTTATAATAGGGATTGATTGCACCAGTGTCTAAGCTCTGATTAATTCACCATAACAGCTGACAGTTGATATAGCTGTAGGATAGTGTCAAATTTCGTGTCGCTACTGTATAACCATTTATCGTAATCCCAACTATTGTGTTTGATTCTTGATGAGGAAGTGAAAACGGTTGTTTAGTAGTATTGTACGAAGATATTTAGTTTGATTAACTTAAATCTACACCTACATTGTGTATTATTCACGAAATAGCTATATTTATGTGTATAGTAATTATACCTTAAGTAACGATAAAAAGTGGCACTCTGGGACTGCCGACAGAAGTGAAAACTTGAACAAGATCGCCTTGGTGGAAGATAAATACTTGTATAGAACATTGGTCCCTAACTTAATCTAAATAAAGAGCAAAATCGCGTTTACAAAACCTTTAAAGTAAAATAGAACATTGATCCGTAATATAATATATATAAAGATCACAATCAAACAATGTGGTATCGTTACAGTGTCGCGAAATCAATGGTTTAGTCCCATCTCAAAAATGCCCAACGCGCCAGAAGTTTTCACTTCAAAAAACATTTGCGGATTCTTGCGGTAAAGTCAAAGTCAAAGCATTTATTTCAAATAAGTCCTTATAAGGCACTTATGAACGTCAAAATTTACAAAAAAAATAAACTTAATTGATTCTAGTCGCCCCTTCCAAAAGGCAGTTTTCGTATGGAGAAGAATGGGCAAGAAACTCCACCGTTACTCTTTTAAAATGTTTTACAATATTTTGTATAATTACATGTGAAGACAAAGTAAGAATGTTAAACCCCATTCATAAGGAAGTGTACTTTGCACCTCTGTCCAATCCTTCGAGGAATCATCATCACCATTTCAGCCGACAGACGTCCACTGCTGGACATAGGCCTCCCCCAAGCACCGCCACTTCGACCGATTCTGTGCTTTTCGCATCCTGCGGATTCCTGCGGCCTTCAGAAGGTCATCGGTCCATCTAGTGGGAGGCTTTCCAATGCTACGTTTTCCGGTACGCGGTTGCCACTCCAGAACCTTTCGACCCTATCGGCCATCCGTTCTGCGAGCAATGTGCTTTGCCCATTGCCACTTAAGTTTAGCAATTCTTCGGGCTGTCGGTTAACTTGGTTCTCCTGCGGATCTTTTCATTTCTGATTCGATCACGAGGAATACAAGTTTTATATTATGTAACTATCAAAAATTGTACTGAAAGCTCCTCAACAACTGCACTGTATACTATTACTTCAAATAGCAATATTTACAAGTGGTTCAAAACTTTTTTTTAACAAGATATAGGGTACAAACAGATTTACCGAGTATCAATTCGTCGCCAACACCGCAAAGGGGCGAACCTCAAATAAGAAAATTTTACAGGAGAGCCAAAAACGTTTTTTTTCTCCCGATGACGCTTTTATTTTGATGATATTTAAGAAAATATATAGATATATTTTAGAACAAAAAAAAAAATCCCTACAACTGATTTTAAGATACGCCGTCAATCTTTTTTCAAGTCTTAGTTAGAGCTTCGCCCTTTTGTGACGACATAGAGCTCGACAAATGGAGCATTTTTGTATACTAAACTAATTTTTGACCGTTTGTATGAGGTTCGCCCATTTGCAGTGTTGGCGACGAATTGTTACTATTTTCATATTTATATCTGTGTCTATGACAAGCATAAAACGTTATGACATAACATAGAGGTATTGTTAAGGTTTAAAGCATTTATTGAACGTAAACATTTTTTTTTACAAAATATAGGTTACAAACACATTTACTGGGTATCAATTGTTACTAGTTTCATATTTATATTTCTATCTATGACAAAACGTTATGACATAACATAGAGGTATTGTTATGGTTTCAAACATTTCATTTTATAGAACGTAATAACACAAATTGTATTGCTTAAAAAATATTGCCTGCTCTGTCTATTATGCTATTAGGTTTGTAATTTAACTAATGTAATATAATCACATTGCTGGTACGCTATGGAACTACAATATCTAACTAAATTTTTGAACGGATACGACAGTGTCATAAAAACCGGCTAAATAGAAGAATGCCACAAAAATGATACTAGTAGGGTCAGGCGGGGTAAATATGAGACGAAAAACAAATCTTTTAATTTTTGACGCTATTAAAGATTATTTAGTGAGCCTCAGAACAGATTATAATATAGTTTCCATTGGTATCTTTCACATGATACCATTAAATTGAAGATAATTGGCCTAGATATATAATTTTTTGTACAAAGTATGTGTTTCATTTTTTTCCTCAATAATGGGGTAAATATAAGACACAGAAGTCAAAAAATGAAACAGCTTTAAACTTCTATACCTTACGTGTTTTTCAAATACAGGGGCAATAAGAAGACAGTGGGGTTAAATATAATACGAAAACTTTTAATAAACTTAACAAAAATTTGTTAAAAAAAATTTTAACTTAAAAAAATCAACATACTTTACTCTGCTTACATATAATTTTGTTTTTTGGTTTAAATTATTTGGTAATTTCAACAGCAATCAGCAATTTAATGCAACAATTAAACTTATCTGCCTACCGATGACAGTATATAAGACGAAAAAATACAAAACCTTATACAGAATTGAGCATGAAATTTTTTTTAACTTAAGTTTTAATGAAAAGGAGTAAATTTGAGACATTTACTCATATATAATTGACAACAAATTTTAGTAGTCAATATGATATTTTTCGTAGTCAATGTCGAATTGTATCTAAGTAGTCTTTACCGGGACAGTTGTTTTTGATGTTATTTTGAATAACGTAAGTATGCACAATTGACTTTATTTCGGTCCTGGTAAGCGCCCATCCCCATTTAGCCATTATTTTAATTTTATCAGCTAGATCTGCTTCTGCTTCTTTGCTCAAAACTGTCTTCCTTCCTTGCTTATTAGTGTTTAAATTGTGAATTTTCCTCCATAACAACGATTTATCAATTTTATACTTCGTTTTAGCTTCTCTGTATGATAAATCATCCTTTCTTACTTTATCTACCGCTTCTTGCAGCTTTGAGTCACTATAACTTTTGTGTTTTGGCAAATATTTGCGAGGCATCTTGATGCACAATTAACAACAACTGTCTTATTATTACACTACACACTGTCTTATATTTTCCCAAATGCGCGTCTCATTTTTTACCCGCCAAACAACGCAAATTCCCTGCTAAATGACTGGACGTATACTAAAACTGGAACCCTCCCGCGCAAGTATGGCTCACAAGGGATGCGGGGGCGCGGGTGGGGGTCGCGCACGTTTGAATGAGAGGCTGCACACGGAAAGTTCGTAGTGCCGAATGTAAAGTTTTCGCGCCAATTTTTTTGGTATTTAACAAAATGTCTTTTATAGTGTTCAACCAAATGAGTAACAGGTTTAAAAATGTGTGTCTTAACAGACTACTTATAAAGCATGTTTTTGAATTCAATAAGGTTCTTTTTAGGTCTTTTTCTACGGAATTACAATCGTGTCTTATTTTTATCCGAAATGTTGGGTGTCTTATATTTACCCCGCCTGACCCTACATTCTAAGTTAACAAAATGCAGTATGGTAGGTACGTATTTCGCAATATAAAAATAAATTATCGTTTTTTGTTTTAATAGTGATTGCTATTGTTTTAATTAAAGTTAGTTTATGTATATCTCTTGTATCCTTGAATTACCTACGGTATATTTTTATACACAACTAAGGTAACTACTGATAAGCAAAACTGTCCGTACAGTCTTGGAGCTTGAACGTAAGAATCATGATTTTTATATTTAATATTTTTTTACTAAATTAATGGACATTATCAAACACTTAGATTAAGACATCAAGCTACTAATAGGAAAGAAGGAAATTATTATCAAAACGAAACCACTTGCCAGAAGTGGTGGTGATTGTCACAAACGAGAATTTTCCCGCTCCAATAAGGAAACTCGGTGTATATTTGTTCACATGTCAGAAAGCCGACAGACAAAAGCACTTAGTCTGTTATCTTTCACTGGATTCACTCTTTATTTACTTACATTATTAATAAGCTTGACGAATATCACGTAATTGTGTCGCTCTCCATCTCCAATTTCAGGATTATTATTGTAAAAAATCGTCATCACTGTTCTCAAAAATGGTGAAGGAAAACATCGTGCCGGGAAGCATATAAGCAGAGTCTACCAATTGAGTTTTGAATGTAGCCTTCAGTAACCTTTGTCTACAAAATCCACCTGGGATATTGCGAAAACACGGATAATTAGACAATGGTGAAAACATTTCTGCAAGCAATTTGAAAGTAGCGCTCGCCGGCCGCTACCGTGGCACCGCTCGCTTCGCTCACTCGACTCGCGTTCGGTTGTATACAGTTCTAACCTAACCTATTTCACCCAGTTCAAAATGACGAATCATACAATCTGCGACTAGATAATTAGACAGTGAGGAAAAATTTTTGTGGCTGATTGTATGGTTAGAACTGTGACCAACCGCCCGCGAGATGAGCGAGCGCTACTTCCAATCAGAAGTTGAATCAGATAACCAGCTAGAGGTAGTTTCAAACTCAATTGGTGGATTTTCACATTCAAAACTCAGTTAGTAGACTCTGCTTATATGCTGCCGGGAACCGGTATAAATGTCCTAAAACCAAATATTCGAATACATGATGTGACATTCACCAACTCACACAAGACCCGCGTGTGGTTTACGGCCTGCTCGGGATCTTATAGAAGAAAGAGGCTTATGTCCCAGCAACAGCAGTAGGAACGTTATAGGCTAATAATGCAAATGCTATTGTTTTAAAAATAGAATGGTGAGCTACCATCACCGCTCGGGTAGGAGTGGTTAGGGTCGTGACATTGCATAATATTCCTTGAAAATAAGCTAAGTACACACAAATTGTACTAACTTTACCTTTATTTTAAAACCTACAAAAAAAGATATACAGGGTGGCAGGGACCTCGACGCGAAAACTGTTATTCAGTACATGATTCCGAACCGAATTAAAAAAATTATTATTATTAGTTATTTTTAAAAAAAATGCTGTTTCATCGAAAAGTCCAATACCTACGCGGTCAAAATGTATGGAACAGCAGATTTTTTTAAAAATAACTGACGAAAACTTTCAACAACACAGGTGGGTTGAGAATCATCTACTGAATCCATGGTAACAGTTTTCGCGTCGATGTCCTTGCCACCCTGTATATTTGTGGGGCTAAAAATGTGTAGGTACTTTTATAAATGCGCATTAATCGTAGCAACCGAAAATTGCCTAACAGCATGCATATGCGCTGTATTAGCTAGTACTGCACACTTTGCGTGAAAATTTCCAGTATATCCAGCTGGTATGTTATTTGAAGTAATTAGCGAAGCTGAACGGAAACTAATTCATTACTAGATTGCAGCCAAGCAAGAAATTAATGAGTGATGAGGTTTTTCACAACGGCGATGTAAATGAAGGCCTTTGTATATGTTAAAGACTTGATGCTTATAAGTTTGCAAATAATATTACCAATAAATAATACAATACCGGGTGTATTGTGTTTACCTATATGATAAAGCGGAATGGAATTAGGAAAGTAGATAAAGCTACAAGATTTATTTTAATGTTTTATGACTAAGTTAAAGCTTTTTAGGAGTTTGGAAGTGGGATTTAAAAGAAATTATGATACTACCAATTCAAATAAAGCTTTGAAAATAAAATTGGGAGCGATTTGAAATTTCACAGTCAGATTTACCTATTGCAAAAAATAATAACAACACTGAAGCTATTAGGGTAGCTGCTCGCTTCATCGTCCACTCGTGTATATTGACCGTTTTACCGCATTGCAATGGCACGCACGTAGGGTGAGTGTATTAATCGTCGGCGTTCACTATTGTCATCGCGTCGACTACATCTACACATGTTATTATGAATCCGAACATAACATGGCGAATGGAAAATATTAACTAGAAAATAACTTGGAAGCCAATTGTTGTATGAGATTGCATTGTGATTCGAAACTAATCATCACATTTTACATATAAAACAACGGTTTCCTAGAAGAACGGTGGCTGCCATATAACGGCCACAATGACGGCCATCATAGAATAGTATAAGAGATAGCCGTACTTTTGATAACTATAGCTAGAAAGGCTGATTCAGTATTTGGTGGGTGAAGGGCCCTCCTCTGGTGACAATGGTGATGATCTACCCGCATGCGGCCGGCCAAGTGACTATCTATGGACGCTCAAAGACGAGTTATTGTTCCCAAAAATGAAAAAAGTGGTGGCACTCCGGGAGTGCTGACAGAAGTGAAAACTTAAACAAGATCACCTTAGTGGAAGAAAAATGAAGAACACAATCACGTTTACAAAAAATAACACTTCCGAAACCTTTAAAGTAAAAACACTTCCATAAAACATTGATCCGTAACGTAATATAAATAAAGAGCATAATCGCGTTTACAAAACCATTAAAGTAAAAATACTTGCATAGAACATTGATCCGTAACGTAATATAAATAAAGAGCATAATCGCGTTTGCAAAACCTTTAAAGTAAAAATTCTTGCATAGAACATTGATCCGTAACGTAATATAAATAAAGAACATAATCGCGTTTACAAAACCTTTAAAGTAAAAATACTTGCATGGAACATTGATCCGTAACGTAATATAAATAAAGAGAACAATCGCGTTTACAAAAATGAGATTTCGTCAAGGTGTCGCGAAATCAATATTATGGTTTACTCCCATCTCAAAAATGCCCAACGCGCCTAAAGAAGTTTTCACTTCAACAATAACTAAGTAGGAAGGCTGATACTACGTACAGACGCCAGCAAATCAAGCTACCTGAAACTGTCAAAATTTCCCAATCAACTTTGAACCTTATGTTTCAGCGGTAAAGTTGAAAATCTATTAAATAAATTTGACAGATTGTTGTAGCTTGATGTGCTGGCGTCTGTACGTACGGCATTATAGGTAATATGAGTAATAGTACCTGTGTGAACAGTATAAAAACTGACGATATTCATCGACCAGTTTACTAGATATGACCGCTCAAAGACTTGTTATGGCTCAGTCAAATTCGGACGTTGTGTAGCGGCCGCCGCAGTCTTAAGGGAACCCTAGCTTTATTCTGTACTAACGTCTTTTCCAGTTACAACCAACGTTTTAGTTACTGCTGATGTGAATGCCACATAGCTACTTATCAGCTCATCTGAAAGAATAACTCAATGTTTGTAACACTTAGGTCTTATTTAATCCTTACGAACGAACTTGATGCTGACGGTTAATCTAACTGGATAATAAGTGGTGATTTTCATAAACGACATAGTAAGTTCTCAGTTCTACGCAGACCTCCCCTTCTGTTTATAGGTAAAACCCTAATATCATCATCATCATTTTAGCCGAAAGATGTCCAGTCCACTGCTGGAAATAGACTTCCCCCAAGCACCGCCACTTCGACCGGTTCTGTGCTTCTCGCATCCAGTGGATTCCTGCAGCCTTTACAAGGTCATCGGTCCACCTCGTAGGAGGCCTTCCAACGCTACGTCTTCCCGTACACGGTATCCATCGCTAATATAATAATATTACTGATAAGAGTGATAAGTTAAGTTTTCAAAGCTTCCTCTCTTATAAAATTTTTCTCTGCCCGACAGGGTCCATAATGATCTCATACAATTTTAAGTCACCACATCAGTACACATTGCGGAATGCAATAAACGATTGAGCATTGAGTATATGAAAAGTCACACTTATTCAATGTATATCGTTTATCATATCTCTGATCCAACTCATATCAATGGTCATCTCCAGAAACATAGTATCTTAGTTTCCTTTACAAAACCCACAGGAGATATAATTTCGGTTATTTCCTGCTATAATAATTAACCAACATTATTTTACTGCAAACAAAAGAACATGGTTGCTAAGCCTTTGGGACGACCTCAAAACGGGTACAGGATAGGCATATAGGTGTCTATTATTATAATCCTAGGTACTTAAGTTAGGCTATTCCGGGATTTTAGCCGAATTTACAATCTATTGTTGTTCTAAGTGTTTGTGAATTTAATTCGCACTGTTGTACCTTCATACAGTTTGTGTATTTAGATAGTTCGTGGTCGCTTTGGGAGGCGACTATGAAATACATTTAGGTAAGAGATCTTACCTATACTCGTATGTATTTATGTTATGGAAGGTAGATTTTAGTGAGAATCTAGAGTGACCTGAATTAGCCGAATTAGAGTACGTACCTAAATGTACACTACCAAAACTGAATTGTCTCCTAAACCGATATTACCTTTACTAAATCTTAAATAACATTGGCTATTCTAGCTTTTATCCTAACAATGAGGCTTTTATTTTCAAGAAAACGCAGTTGTCCATTAGTTTCTTATAAGACAGATCCGATCTCAATCACGAAGCTTGATTAAAATGCTGCCTACATTCAAAATAGACTGGTTAGACCTTTCTCAGTACCAAATAAATGAGTGTCATTATGTGGTTAACCGAGGTCCGGAACAGAGGCGTAATGTGCTTGCGTAGGTAGAAATTAAAAGAAATAATATGTAGGTACTTACTTTATTATAACCTCGATCGCTTCTCACAACTTGCTTCCGCGATTTATCAAAGGATGACTTTATCAAACTAACATTAATAGCTAAGACACGACCAGTTAACCATCCGCTTATACTGCTCAAACAACCGTTGAAAAGTATTTACTAGTTATTCGTCTTCTTGTTATTTACGGTTAAACTTGTACTGGCGGAATTACCCGGTGAAGTTAAGCTGGATGATTGCGTTGCGCTCCCGGTGAGTCCGGGTTTCTGTGTCAAATGCACGGTTCAGCCCGGATTTAAGTATCAACCAACAAAAGCAACCCGATTTAGAGACCACGGTATAGAATGTGTAGAGAAACTACGTATCAAGATGGGTTAGGAGCAATAAAATGGCGGAATGAGGGGTGAAATGTGAATAAGTAAGATGTAAAAGTAAGACATGAATTCAATTTACTTCATAATTCGGCAGAATTGAAAGTAAGACTGATAATTATAAAGATTATTTCGACTCATGTTAACCTAAGTGTAAATTCATTTTGGCGTTGTTCTTTGTTATAATGTAGTAGCTGTTTCTAAAAGTAAAGTCAAAAGTCAAAAACGTTTATTGCGAACTAAGTGTACAATGTTGGTGTTATGGTATGTTAGTACTTGTGACTTAGCAGCCTTTTACAAGCATTGCAATTTTCATTCGCCTGCCCTCATCATCCTAAATTAACTCAAGTAACTCAATGACATAGTGATGTGTTAGCCACTGTTAAAAAACCAAACAGGGAGGTAGATAAAAAGGACAAGTGCATCTATCTGTCTTCTTCCTTTTTAAGCTTGTACGAAAATTTTATAACTTAAGACCGTTTACTCTGAAAGTGGGCAACGTCGCAAATAGATGTCAAATATTTCGCTGTTTGGTTAATTTGGCAATATTACTGTATGGAAATAAGAAATGTAGGCTAACTGGCGAACTAGAACATTAATAATAAATTGGAATTATAACACTGAATTCGATGTTTTAACCGTTTCAGGTATAAAAAATGCATTTGGAAAGTTTCCAAATACCTTTTTTACATATAAGACGAAATATTTGGTGTAACGATATTAATTATTGCATTTCATAATCAATGTTCAAGTTCGCTAGTTAGCCACATTTCTTATTTTCATACAGTGATATTGCCAAATTAATCAAAATAGGTAAATTTGACAGCTGTTTGCGACGTTGCCAACTTTTAGGATAAACACTCTTAACGAGACTATAAAAAAAAGAAAAACAAAAAAAAAAAATTGGTATAATGTGGACATAATTAATGAACTTGGATGTCTCCCAAAATATCACGTAGTCATCGTCCTGCTGCATATCAAAAATCGAGAGACACAGCTGCCATTCTAAAGAGCTACAGTACTCCCGGCATTTTAATGCAGAACCCCGGTATAAAAAGTTAATGAAGCATGTCCAAGTACGAGAAGATCATTAAAAACAAGTGTCCGTTGTCAAGTTTTCTCGCAAAGTTACTGTTCGCACTAACCGCAATGAAATTAATCAGACGATAAAATGCAGGGGAGGGAAAGAGTTTACTAACTTCCCTATTTAATGGCTTACAAAGACCGGATAATTGGATAAAACGGAAGGTAATTCAGCTATTTTCGCCGTGTTTTGTGAGGCCAATATTGTAGTGGTGTTTTTATTTGAGCTAACTATGCGTTGAGTTGATAATTTCATGAGCTTATTTCGCTGTCCCCGGCAAATAAAATGGTAATGTGCTACTTCGATAGTTTTAAGGTTATTGCATATTCGATATTAAGAGGTCCGATTACATACTGTACATTTTTTTCATTCATTTCCTACGGTTATTTCAGAAGTAACAAGATTTTAAGGTGTATTGTAATAAAAAATCACTTTTCTTTTGATATTTGAACAATTCCGCTATGTATATTAGTTAATAAGATTTTCACATAAAATGTTTTTGATTTTTCCTGTAAAAATTGCTTTTTACGATTTACCATTTTATTCGCCGGGAATAGCGATTTTTGATTTTGAAAAATAATAATTACGTTTACTTTATCATAAGTAATATGAGGAGTTTGTGGCTAAGAAATAACAGCCGCACGGATCAATCCATCAGGCTACTACGCTTGTCGGAGTTAGTCCGTGGATGGGTGACCATCTTCACATACCGAGACTCCTCCGTGCCTCGGAAAGCACGTTAAGCCGTTGGTCCCGGCTATCATTCGTGAATCTTTGGGTCGTCAGAAACCGAAATTCTGACAACCAGTCTTACCAAGGGGTATCGTATTACCCATTTACTGGGTTGTGGAGGTCAGATAGGCAGTCGCTCCATGTAAAACACTAGTATTCAGCTGCATCCGGTTAGACTGGAAGGCAACCCCAACATAGTTGGAAAAAGTAATATGATCATTTTTTATCATAAGTAATATGATCAAACTCATCACTTACTAGATTATTACGAAGAGTACATTTACATCATATTAAACACTACACCACTTGTTAGCACCTTGTATTAAAGCCAAATTTTCAAGAGTGAATAATGGGAATAGTTTTAAGAAATATACTCATCTACGTAAAACGGGCACTGTAGTACATTAACCAATAAACAGTACCAGCAAGGTGTGATCAAATTTAGGGATGCGATACAGACCATCGATCTAAACAATCGCGAAAAAATTGTTAACTGTCCCGTACAAAACTTCAAAACCTACTCGACCCAAATGTATGGCGCGGCAGATTTTTTTTCGCGATTACGGTGTTGGTCCCATGGAGAAAGAAAAGAAGAAAGAAAGATAAGTTTATTGGTCACAGAAAGACGTGCATAAAAAAGATGATTACTCGAGTGGAACAAATAAGAAGTGAAAACTTGAAAAAAAATCGGCATCGTAGTAATCAACGCGATGATGTCTTTTACTCCACGGTGTCGGTAAATTGCGTTACAGTGTCGTCGCGAAATCAATGTTTTAGTCCCATCTCAAAAATGCCCAACGCGTCTAAAGAAGTCTTCACTTCAATAAAACACAATAGATTAAAATATAAACACGAGCACAAAACAGAAATAGTCGGCAGCTGCTGGCACGTCATGACTGTGACAAGAAGGTTTCCACTCAGTATGATGCTGGGACCCAGAGCACAGCCCTGATTTTCAGTGGACACCCGCGAGAAAGTTGTTCAGTTTGATAGTCTGTACACCCTTAAATTTGACCACACCTGTCTGGTACACCCTGTATACTAGGCCGCATGTCAGTGGTAAAACTGATCTTGACCTGGACTCTTCTTCAATCGGTCCTTCATTACTGACGATCGTGGTCACTGGACACGACCACAATCCTCAGACCTGGCCTAGGAATATGGAGTTTCAATAGAATACTAGGCCATCTAATTCTTATTTTTACCAGTGAGATGCGGCCTACCGTACTTACTTAGATATGAATACTCACTGGGATTCACCGCATGGCCTTCGTCGACCACGTGCATCGATAGGTGGAGGAACACCAGCAACGTTGCTGACAACTGCAACAAAAGAACATAACAATTATCAACACTGAAAAATACTGATATTAACTGAACGCCACCTGCTATGCGCCTATACTCCATATATATTATTGGTTATACGTCAGCAATCCGTTAAGGGGATGTAGGAGAGGTCATTTGCAACCAAATTACTCCTGATGACCCCTATGCCAATGCCAACAATTTTAGAGTAATTTGACATTTTATGTTTTAAAATGTTTGGAATAAAATGTGAAATGTACCCAATAACCCTGATATACAGGGTTAATGGTTATACGTTACCATTTTCAAGTAATTTGTTATTTTATATTTTAAAATGTATGAAATAAAAATATAAAATGTTACCAATAACTCTGATATACAGGGTTATACGTCGGCGATCCATTAAGGGGATGTAGGAGAGGTCAATTACGCCTTTTGACTCCTAAGCAAATGTCAAAAATTTTCGAGTCATTTGACATTTTATAAAATGTAAAATTACTTGAAAATGGTTGACATTGGCATAGGGATCATCAGGGGTAATTTGGCTGCAAATGACCTCTCCTACATCCCCTTAACGGATTGCCGACATATAAACAATAACCCTGTATTTAAACATATTAACTAGGTATCTATCTATTAAATCCGCATCTGCACATTTGAGTGCTTTTTTTTTTTTTTTTGTGTGGGAAATTATCAAATAACTTCTCCCGCTCTGGGTGGAGTGGGAGGGCGTGTCAGACTCTTACTGACTAAAACCCACCCGTGTTCCTTCCTATGCCATGTTGCCGGGGGGCCACGATATCCCTATCGGCCCATATTCGCAGCCCCGGCAGGCATTGGCCCTAGCGGACCCCGTCAATTCTGGAAGTATTATATAAATAAATCTTTAAGGGCATAATAAAAAACAAAGTCGCTTTTCATGTCTGTCTGTGTTGCTGTGTTATTATTCTAAACTACGCAACGGATTTTGATGTGGTTTTCACCATCATTTAGATAATTTATTCCAGATAATATAAAAACCGTGCGAAGCAGGGGTGGATTGCTGCTTAATAATAAGACAAAATGCCGACCCCATGCCACTCTTATTTATGATATTTTCAACTCCCGCAAATATAAACCTGGCATTTTTCAGTTAGATAATTTTTGACTGACAACGGATAAAATTATTCTGAATCTAATTTTAGATACGCATACCCAGTGTAAGTATATTTTCTGAAGTACAGCTACCATTTTATATTTAAACCGCCGCACTTCACTCAACATTTCGATACAAATATTTCATGAGCGCGAAATTTTTTTGCCCCGCTCATACACGTGCTCTCTTAACCCTTTTAAAAATGCAAGCCTTACTTATAATATCACCGACACGGGTGAGTAATTATTTTTTTAGATCCATTCTCCTCGTGACACCTTTCGTAAGCCGTGTGCTGTAAAAATGCCAACAACTCTAGGGTACAATGCGACTACTAAATTGCATTAAAATTCCTCTTTGTCCTGACGCCGGAGCAAAATGAAAAATTGTGCTTGTACCCGCAAACCCGGTCTTGGATACACCTCTGGGCTTTATGTAAATAATGCTGCAAGAATTTTATGGGCTGCTTCTGCTATTTAATATTTAATTTCACTGTGTAACAGTGTATTATCTTTTATTTATGACGAATTACGTTACGTATAGTATTTCAATAAATTTGTATTTTTTTATGTAACTGAAATAATATGACACAGTATATTAATTCTACCTGTTCACACAAGTTTATAAAATATATTGTTTACTAGCTTTTTCCCGCGAATTTGCCCGCGCGGATGTCGGAAAATATCCCACGAGAACGTACTACCGGGGTTAAAAGTACCGAACTATCTGTGCGTCAAATTTCATCCAAATCAGTTGATTCGTTTTTGTGCTAACCCGGAACATTCATCCAGACCAACAGACAAAAATTTTAAAACCATATTTTCGGTATCAGACTTATTCCCACACCTCGTAGTAATTACTTTTTTTTTAATATTCAATAAACAGTTTTGACTTCGTTACTATTTTATTATATTATGAAACCTTTAATATTTTTCATCATTAACCCAGTTTTATTTATAAAAGTAAGGTGCTAAAACAACGTCATTTCATGTTGTAATGTTTTTTCATTTATGAGTAATTAAAACAGGACACGATAGGCTTATTATTATATCAATGATCGCGTGATGGTGGATTCGTATTCGTGTGTTTTCACTACTGCTACAGTATCACGATATTGTGGGTAGACTAATATACTCTAACTACATAAAGATTCTTTGAATGTTCTATAAATGTTTTAAATTTAAAAAAAAATTAAATATTTTAAACATTTTTTTTTGCAGCCTTTTAGGACGCAAGCCCCCAGAAGCACTTTTCTTGAAAACGAATACCCCACTGAAGCGATCGAAAAAGCATTTTCAATGCAAAATCTATAATTTTGTAACTAATTTGTTACTGAACTTAAAATAGAAGTGATGTAAGCTGCACTTTGTGTACGTCACTGCAAGTAAGGCATAGAACACACTGTTATCAAAACAGTATGGAACCGAAATGTTCTTGGTTCTACGTTGTTCTTGGTTCAACAAATAAATAATCCTGCTGTGCCCTGCGGTGTACAGTGATAGGTATCACAGTAGTACAGTGTGTAGCGGGATTTATGCGGTGCAGTAGCATAGAATTATTTTGAGGTGTAGCTTTTGCCGTCCTGCACTGTTGGTTTTCGGCATTCGTAATGCAACTTTATCACCTCCGGAGTGTTTAGCCTAGACCACGTAGGTATGTGCTGGTACCACATACCTTTAAATTGGGTTCGTGAATTTAGAAGAAAAAAACTTACAAGAAATTAAGCATTCACAGTATTTCAATTTTCTTAATGTCCCTCGGGTATCATCGGATTTCCGAATGCAATATTAGATTTATCGATCAATATTAGATTTATCGTGTATAATAATTTGAATTCAGAACTAAGTACTTTATTGTTGTTTTGTTTTGATTTCCGTGTGAACTGTATGAGCTATAAAACTATTTTCCTATCTGTCGTGCCTGCGACTTTAGCGGCTTTCCTCCCATTTTTTAAATAAATTGCATTAAGTTAAAAGAGTATTAACAACTCTATATACTTCCAAGTCGATTGAAAGCGTCTGGTCTGCACCATGTGCAAAGGGCAACTGATGGAAATCCGACGACTGACGAAACACGAGGTTTGCCGAGGGACATTAAGAACATAGTTTGTCTGTAATCTTTTGTTTTTAGAAAACCAGCAACATAAACGATGACTATTAAACTTTGCTAAATACAGTTCTACATATTCATGATAAACCCTAGTTTCAGGATATAAATGTAGCAACAAACGCTAGAGCTTTTTGCCTAACAGCAGTTAGACTAAAGTTCTCATCGCGGCAGTCAGTCAAATTCAAATGTCATTTATTCAAACTAGACTGAGAATCAGCACTTTTCGAACGTCAAAATTACATAAGACAGTCCCCCAAAAACGCCCACCCTTCACCACTTCCTAGTGCCTTTAGCTGGGAAGAAGAAGTGGCGCAACAAACTCCCCAGCAGTTACAATATTAGAGTCACTTATCAATTTAGAACAAGTCGCAAACAAACGCTAATTGCTGTAATTGGCAACACCAGCCTTTGAGTTGCCTCACGTAGAAATTATTTGCTCTTAATTACTATCTGGCACTTTCATAACTCCCTTTCGGTCGCTGAACAGTTTAAGTTAATATTCTGAATGTTACAAGGAAATGGTTGAAAGTATCTTCATTTACTCGTTTGTTGGTTCAGCCACATTATGCTGAACGTGGTTTTTCGGTTTGCTTTGACACTTGTTTTTGAATTTCGGTAAAACGTTGCCTTTAGTATTATCTTTGTCTCTATTTTTGTTCTGCTTTGAGAAGTATTTATAGAGGGATGAGGAACAGGGTGTAAACTTGTAAAGTTCACTCATCCGCTATAGAAAAGGGAGGATCTTCCTATCAGACGGTTGTTGTGTCTGGTGGGCAAAGGCCCAACGTTTTTTTTTTTTATGAATTGCATCTCTCAGGTCAACCTAGGAGGTTGTCGGCTGCTTAACCAGACTTTCCTGTGGGTGCCTCAATAAATTAAGGCCTCTAGCCAGGGCTTAAAACCTAAAAACTAAGCGAGTACCCGCTAAGGGCACCCCCTGTGGGGTACGGACCTCGGCTTAGGGCGCCGCTGGGGGAGGACAGCAAGAGACAGACTGGATCGGATTAAACCCAACAATTAATGTCGGGACGTTGTACATATGCATATATGCGGTAAACTGTGCGTGTGCGATGCAGGATTTTGCGTGACGTCAGTGTGATGCGTAGTTTGCTTGAGGCAATGTAGATGCTGCCACATACTTTATGTACCAAATTGAAGCACTGTCTACCAAAAGCTAAGTCAGAAGCATTGATAGCCAAGTGGTATGACCGTCGGACTGCCAAGTCATAGGTCTCGAGTTCGAACCCAAGGCACGCCCCTCTGACTTTTCAGATTCATGTGCGTATTGCATAATTATCACTTGCTTTAAAAACGATGAAGGAAAATATCGTGAGGACACCGCCTGAGGGATATTTCTCGACGGCATGTGAAGCCAAGTCACAGGCCCATGGGCGGCATAAAAACTCTGACACCAGGTTAGTCACTAACTACACGAAGAAGAAGAACCTAGAGTCTTACTTTTGTATATAAATCATTGTAGTTACATCTAGACATATAGATTACAGCCATTTCTAACAGAACATCTAAACTTTAGGAAATGATTTTTTTTAGCTCCTAAAGACTCTCCATCCTTGTAGTCGTACTTTAGAAAACCATTAACTGGAACTTATGTCTGTCCCTATCTAGTCCTAAATCCTCCCTTAAGTAATACTAGGACCCCTTACCCACTTTATCGCCTCTCACGACCCTGAATAGATTGTACCTACGTAAAACAAAAAATATTATCCGGGCCCAAAATTATGGACTCTTGCAAAATCATCATTTATTAGGTAGGTGTACAGGGTGTGAGTTCGTATGAAAGTTATATTTCAGCACCAGAGTATTTGTATCATTATTTATCATTAACATAACACATAACATAACATCACGCCTTGTTTCCCCGAAGGGTTGGGCAGAGGTGTCCCTGTAGTAGGTACACCCACATTTCGCCAGTTATGTTTAAGTCCCATGTAATAGGGGGCGAGCCTATTGCCATCAACCGGGCACAAATCCAGACTCCGGACTGCTACTGAGAAATTCAAGATAGAAAAACCCAATAACACTTTGCCCGACCCGGGAATCGAACCCAGGACCTCATGCTCAGCAGTAGCGCTTGCGACCACTAGACCAACGAGGCAGCTATCATTATTCATTACTTAATGCGCTATTGCGCCATGTTAGAATTATTACGGAACTACTACATATTAACCAATATGTCAAAACGTCAAACAAATAGTTTTAAGACAACTACGCGCACAGATCGCAATAAGTCTGCGGCGTGTGAGTCGCCGACGGAACGAAATGTTGCCATTTTAAATATTAAATTTTTATAAAAATTTAGGACTAAGTATTATAATTATATTGTTATTTCACTATATGCTGCACCGGTTGACGTCATCACTCTGTCTCGCATGGGGTCGCAGCATTTATGCTGAGCGATTATTTACGTGTTTTTTTTATCTTTCTTTGCGTCATGTTTACCACAAATGAACGTATTTTCTTTCTTTCTATTTGACGGATGAAATCAACTCAATCGCTGTTCACTGGTGGACGTAGGTTTCTCCAATATTGCGCCACAATACCCGGTTCTCCTTCTTCCGCATTCAGTCAATCCCAAGTCATTGTTATTTGAAATTATCATGAATTGTTTATTTATGAAAACTTCGAAACTGTAACAGTAAAAAAGAAAAGAAACAGTGGCACTCCGGAAGTGCCGACAGAAGTGAAAACTTGAACAATTTTATTGTGCAGGAAATAACGTATCGCGCGTTGATGTCTTTTTAATGGTCAAACGCTGGTGTCGGTAACAGTGTCGCGAAATCAATGGTTTAGTCCCATCTCAAAAATGCCAGACGCGCCTTAAGAAGTTTTCACTTCAAAAAACAGGCGTGTCTTACTTATCTAAGGATAGTTATCTATCTGATTATTTTATCTCAATCCAACTGGATCCCTTTCAATAAATCCCTCGTCAGAAAAACAGCCTGTACATTGAGCCCTTACTAAGCACCGTTTATAAGGTAAGGGGTTCGAGATCTCATGATTTATTGGTACCAACAGTTCACATTAATCTTTTTCTCATTTATATTGCCAGGTGGGGTAAGAAGGGGGTGGGGGGGGGGTATTATTGATGGACGCTTGTCGTCTTGCCGTCAAACCTTAATGTCCGTTATTATAGTAAATTGAGATGAAACTGCTTCGGAGTTTAGTCCTTGTTTAATGAACTGGAATTTGTTGTTTTGGTGATGTTCATTACAAATTCACTATCGCAAACCTGCTTTGAGCAAGCGTGGTGATCAATGCTCATGCCTTCTCTGTATGAGAAGAAGCCTTTACCTTGCAGTGTATTAAACACCAGAATACCCGCGAAATTTCACGTTTTTTTATTTAATATAGTTTTTTTAATCATATTCCTTATTTATGGCATTTCTTTAGGTCATGAGCTATCCCAGTGGTCGTCGTACCGCGGCTCGCGAGCCGCATGCAGATCTCTGCCTATAGAGTGCGGCTCTGGTTCAAATGTCGATGAGTGCGAGCGTAAATACGCGGGGGTCGGGGTTTCGGTCATTAAGCAAGATATCAAGATATCAAATTAATTTTCACCAAAAATTAAGATATCAAGTTTAGTTTTCACCAAAAATTAACAAGACATCGAAAATTAATTATTTACTGTACCTTTCAAAGTTTTCCAAGGATAACTTGTTAATAAGTAAAATGCTTGCATCGTATGATGATGATGGTGAAGGCATCCTACTTCTTAGCAAATTAATTTTAGGAAGCATTGTGGAGTGAAAGATGATAGGAGAAGAGAAGGATTAAGAAAAGTTTGGACAAACAGAAAGGATTGGCTCTCATAAGAAATCTTAGTCATAATAGTATTGATATTTAGCTCCATTGTCTAATGAGTTTGCCGACCACTGAGCTACACGAATATCAAAAAATATTTGAAAATAAAAATTAATTCGCTGTTACAATGTATAATAGCGAAGAGCTCGTGGCTAAGTAATAACAACCGCATGGTTCAATCCATCAGGTTAAGCTAAGCTTGCTGAGGTTGGTCTGTGGATGGGTGACCATCTTAACATACAGAGCTTAAGCACGTTAAGCCGTTGGTCCCGGCTGTCATTCGTGGATCTTTGACAGTCGTTACGGGTCGTCAGAAGTCCGAAAATCTGACAACCAGTCTTACCAAGGAGTATTGTATTACCCAGTATTGGTTCAGATAGGCAGTCGCTCCATGTAAAATACGGTATTCAGCTGCAGTCGCTTAAACTGGAAGCCAACCCCAACAAAGTTGGGAAAAGGCTAGGCAGATTGATTGTTACAAAGTAAAATAGATAAACAAATCACGCCTGTTTCTCCGAAAGGTTGGGCAGAGGTGTACCTATACAGTACAGTATTTCATTAAAATACCTACTCAGTATTACTTCAGATTGTATACATCATCAGTGCCAGCTAGGGCTATACGGTAATAGCTCACGACTGTCTGCTGCCTCGCTCCTTACAATAGAATGCCATGGGGAGATGAGGAAACAATGCTTAGGAAGTAGATTGCCGATCATCGTCTGCTGTTGTTCGTAGTCTCATAGTAGGTTTTTAGCTGATAAAAAATATGAGTGAGGACAACATAACATTCCCCAGGAAATGTTTTAACGTTTGTAATATTTCTGGTTTATTTTTTTATTACATATTAGGTAAAATTGACCGCTGTTAAAGTTGTGGAAAGCCAATAATCTATCGGAACCACAAAACCACATTATTATATTTAGTGTTAGTTTATTGTACAATAAATGAATAATTTATCATCAAAATAACAGGACACCGCAAATTGCTGCATTAACTATCCGATAATTCGAACATCAATGGCCAAAGGTATTCATTTTAACAAATGGCACATGATCACAGTTAGTATACCTACCTAAGATCCATTTTAATCCATGTTTCCAATTGATGTTATTTCCACTTTATGTATTAGCATAAAGTAAGGTTCAGATTGCGCTGGGCGCGTTGGGCATTTTTGAGATGTAAAAAGACAAGAGAGTAAAAAACATCAACGCGTTGATAACCGCGGTGCGTGGAGTAAAAGACATCATCGCGTTGATTACCACGGTGCCGATTTTTTTACAAGTTTTCACTTCTGTCGGCACTCCCGAAGTGCCACTGATTTTTTTTTTAATTTTTCAATTATACTTGTATTTTTCTATTATTTAAGCATGACTAGCGGAAACTGAACCATAAGTCTAGGTTTTAAAGTAATTTTTCCAAAAAATCGTATTTGTTTACATGTTTAGAAATTAAACCACGAACGTAGAATACATAGCTAGGCGATGTTACAAGCTACAATGGAATTTCCTTTTATAAATACTATCTACCTATAATAAAATCCTTGAAATCTATATAAATAAAAATTAAATGCTGTTCGTTGGTAAGTGTATCACTTGAGAACGGGTGGTTCGACTTGGCAATTTTTTGTTTATAATGTTCGTAATAGTCCGAATTAGATTCATATGGGAAGAAAAATTGGAAAAGTTTCCCGGAAAATCTTAAAATTCTGAAAAAACCAAACGTACTTTTTTGTATGAATAATAAAAATTTGGAGAGGATAACGTCAGTCGGCTCAGCTAGTAGGCAATAATTAAAAACCTGTCATGTATTTTTCGTGAGATACTTATAAGGTACAATCATTTTTTATATTCTCATTGTTTTTTTTTTTTGTATTAAAAAGAAAGAACCAGGTTCTTAAAATCTAAGACTAATAAGTACGTAATCCTAATCTTACTTAAGTTAAGTGATATTTTTTTATACTTATTATAGTGTTGATTAATCTGCCTTGTTTTTTCAACAATCTAGTTTAATCAGACGCAGCTGAATACCAGTATTTTACATGAAGCGACTGCCTCTCTGACCTCCACAACCCAGTTACTGGGTAACACGATACCCCTTGTTAAGACTGATGGTCAGACTTTTGGACTTCTGACTACCCGTAATGACTATCAAGGATCTATAATTTACAGCCGTAACCAACGGCTTAAGGCTCCAACAGACAGGCGCGACGCGAGTCTGGTGGAATTTCTATGAAAACTTTTTGGAAATTGTTCTACCGGTGTCGCGTCGCGCCTGTTTGCGACAGCCTTTAACGTGCTTTCCAAGGCACGGAGGGGTTTCGACACGTAATGGATGGTCACCCATATAAAAGCGTTGATTGCTAGTCTGATATACATAATTAATTATGTAAACATTTTGTGCATGTGTTATAATGTGTGCCATTGTCACTATTATTTCAACACTTTTTTTGACACTACACAATCTCAAAGGGACTCGTTAAAAATGACGGTTCAAAAGTTCCTTCTATCATCCCGAAATGCTTAAATTATTTAAATCAACCCAAACACAGGTTTTTTCAGTGCTGCACTAAGTCTCGAATACAAACAAAGAAGTCTAAAACCACAAAGCGCAGCATTAAACCTGTGAACAGCAACAAACAGGACAACAAAACAGGTCCATACCTACGTTACACGTTTCAAGATTTCGCGTCGAACCGCACAGTGGTCAGCTGTGTAAATATTGAAAGAAACAAAACATGCACTTCCCGTAAAACGCATAAAACATTCGCTTGTGGTAATATTTTATCTTGCCCGTTTTTACTACGCAGAGTTAGTTCTAAACAAACTTCCAGGATGTGTGGTCGTGTGCTTAAAATTCAGCACGGAACAGATGCCGTCTAAAATTTTAGTTTATTTTATTTTAAAACTAAAATTCGGTTAAAGTTAGCTTTTTAGGAGCGCTGTATAAATTTTGTGTGGAATTTGTTTATGGAATAGACGGAAACTTCATATTTTACATTACAATTTTGTAAAAGTACTTTAAAATATTTTTTCTTGTTATAAACATGCTTATTTTAACGGTTTAGATTGTTTATATTATCGTCTTGAACATCGTCCGCACATTTTTGATAAAATTATTTTATTTTCAAATGTCCTTAAACATTTTACGGAAGCGACGGACGCCGCCGGCTCTGTAGTACTTTTCCAATCTAACTTATCATTTCCGCACTTTTACATACTCATTTAACTTGCCGGAGTTATTAAATGTACCTACGTTTACTTTATGTGGGTCAGGAAAAAAATGGTTATCTTGTGGAGGAGTGTGTTCGGTAAAAACTTCGATTTCATTTAGAACTAAACGAATATGAGATACTTACCTCAATTTGCCTAGCCTTTTCCTAAGGGTCCGTGCACGAAATCGACTGATTTTGATCAATTTTGTTCATTAGTTGTGAGAAAACGAAACAGAATTTAAACAAAATTATTTGTGATTTGAAAAGTCAAATTCTTTGTCTTGTACATCGCGGAACGGAATTTCTCAAATAAATTAAGGATTCGTGGAAAATCACTAAAATTCGCAACAAGTTTTCCAAAAATTGACGCGAGACTGACGTTTGATCGTTTCGTTACAAGAAACTTCTTTTGATTTTAAAAATGAAAAAATGTCATTAACATCATTATGGTCTACTTGTACAAAAAAGGAACCACTTTTTCAACTTCCATACAAAATATAGCAGATTTTTTTTTTTTAAATAACCTTTTTTTTTCACTCAATAAAAAATAATGAAATAATAATAATGTAATGTACCTTTTCCTATTATTTAGCAAACCATATTAAGAACTTTAAAAATCACAAATTAGTCTTCAGCTATCCTTGAAATAAAATCAAAAATTATTTTATGATTATACTATACTATATCTTCATTAAGTAACTCAAATGCAAAATAAACCATATTTTCGAGAACGCAAAAGTGATGCAACTATTAACAGGTGCTGTGACTGACACAAATGGCTTAGCACCACGAAAACTGTACTTTTATAATGTTTCAATTATTTCAAGCTTTCTTACAATTAGATAAGTTATTGACGAAAAAGGGTTTTTTTCGTGCACGGAGCCCTAACTATGTAAGGGTCGACTTCAGTCTAACCAAATGCAGCTGAATACCAGTATTTTACATGGAGCGACTGCCTATTTGACCTCCACAATCCAGTTACTGGGTAACCCTTGGTAAGACTGGTTGTCAGACTTTTGGGCTTTTGACTACCCGTAACGACTGTCAAAGATAAACGAATGACAGCCGGGACCAATGGCTTAACGTGCTTTCTGAGGCACGGAGGCGGCAAGCGTTACTCTAACTTTCGAATAAACCATGCGACTGTAAAGTTATACTTTCGTTTAAATGCTTACTAAAGAACCTTTGGCCGGCGAAGTGTAATTGATTGATTATAGATGACCAGTCCACAGAGAGATGGTATCGGTGACCTGTAGAAAGACTCAATCAGGTGGAAAACTGGGTCCTGCACCGCAACTTAGAAGAAACCTATGTCCAGCAGAAGAGTTTATATATTCTGAATTTATTTAAAACTGCCTGCGCCACACTGTTTCTCCCGCATAAAGATTTCTACAAGAAACTTGATTTTTTGTAGCTTAAAAAGTACCCTATGTCACTTGGGAATAGTGTAACTTTCTATCAATGACACATTTTTGAATTGAAAACTTCTTTAGGCGCGTTGGGCATTTTTGAGATGGGAAAAAACAATTGAACTCGCGACACCTCATTTTTGTAAACGCGATTGTGCTCTTTATTTATATTTCGTTACGGATCAATGTTCTATGTAAGTATTTTTACTTTAAAGGTTTTGGAAGTATTTTTTAAATGTTCAAGTTTTCACTTCTGTCGGCACTCGCCGGAGTGCCACTGTTTTTTGTAATCGGATCAGTATTTATTGAGATAACTCATTACAAACAACAAATAAAACAACTTTAAGTCTTTTATATTTTTGGTATAGATAATTAATAGAGTTTACATATCACATCGTTCAGATATTCAAATATTTTTCACACGTATTCTTCCTAGGAGCAAACAGAAAGTAGGTTATACTTGACATAATAAACTTCTTTTCCCTTAGGTAGATAAAATCCAGCTCGTAGTTTTTCTACAACAAACAATTACTGTTAAGTGCAAAGAGATGTGGGAATAAGAATTATCCTGGATAAATTCAATCGGAATCAAATTTAGGTTGAATTTAGTATGTACGGAGAGAAAACAGATTTCGATGCTTTTGGTTTGTTTTTTAGGGTTCCGTAGTAAACAAGGAACCCTTATAGTTTCGTCATGTCCGTCTGTCTGTCTGTCTGTCCGCGGTCTAGCTCCAAGACTATTAGTACTAGAAAGTTGTAATTTGGCATGGGTATACATATTAATCATGCCGACAAAGTGGTAAAATAAAATTATGAAAAATATTTTTTTTTAGGGTACCTCCCCTACACGTAAAGTGGGGATGTTTTTTTTTGTGGAGTATCGTTGGCAACATTGTAGGTGTGTTAAAACCATTTTTGAATTTAGAGATCCGTTTGCGAAATATTAAGCTTTAAAGTGCAAATTTTTGTTAGAGTCAAGTGTCCCCCCCCCCTGCCAGCTAAATGGTTAGTTTTAGATATGTGAAAAAATTCAAGGCAGTAGCTTATATAACGAATTTAAAAGCTAAACTATCACAGCTGAGTAGGCTTTACAAGTTACCGAGTAATAATCGACCAACATAGTTTTGCGGTTGAAAAAACATGTTCTCCCCCCATACATTCAGTGTGAAATTTTTTTTTTTCAACTACAAAGTTAAGTTTGTTCTTGGATAAATTCATCCCCACTACGGAACCCTGCATTGTGCGTGGTCCGACATGCACTTGGCCGGTTTTTTGTAATTGTAATTTGATAGAAATTGTAAAATATAGTTATCTTTTTTAGTCTTTGTTAGTTGTGAAAGTGAAAGATGCGGTCGATGCGGAATAGGGTTCTTATGTGCATTTTGATTCTGAGGACAGGTTGGTACCTAAGTACGTCTTAAAACGAAACAGACGTAGTTACAATAAACCTCAGGTTCCTAGTCTTACAATTTCAATCAATCTTCATTGAATTCAATGACTAATAAACATTCAAATTCCACACCAATAAAAAAGACAGACACATTTGTATTCGGCTCCAATATTGGATTATACCAGCTCCCATAAAACATATGGGTATTGCCAAAATTTCCACTCGGAAATGTTACCTAAAAGAAAAAGTCTGATCCAAACAACTGCCATACGACGAACGAACGCCCATGACTTAACTGGATTTCAATTTCGGCAATCGGAGAACAAAATACGAAGTTTCGAGTAACAGTTGGATATCGACACTTCTCGTGTTAATACGAAATCTTGGAAGGAGTTTTCCTTACATTGTAACTTGATATATAGCGATTTTTTGTTGTTTTCCGCTTGTTTGTGGTGACAAGATCTGAGGTTATCGTTCCGTCTTTAGATCTTTTTAACATTCACAAAGGCGTTTCTTGTGGAAATCTTTTACAAAGGTGTTTTGACGATAAAAGACTTCCGTGCCGAGATAAAATTAGATTGACATTATTCGTGAAATTTTCTAGCAAAATCATAAGTTTCAGTAAAAATGAAGTGCTCTTTACGTGAATCTGTACATAAACATAAAAAGATATACCAACGCAAAAGATAAATTCTTTGTTTCACCACTAATTCGTAAATTACGATGGTGCAAAACCTTAATCCTACAACGTGCCTGAAACGTGAATAAAAGGCGACTAACAAAATGTATTTACAAGGCTGATGTGAAGGGAAAGGCCGAGCGGGGACGCCCTAGGAGGACTTATACTGACCTTATTGGTGATGTTCTTCAGAAAGGTCAGGTGCGTAGTACTCGCAACCGGCGTGCGTGTATGACCAGATGTATGAACGTAGACGAGGCAAAAGGAGTATGTAAGGATCGTAGCAGGTGGCGTTCTGTAGTTTCTGCCTACCCCCATGGGAAGAAGGCATCAGTTTATGTATGTATGTTTGTGCCTGAAACGGCGGGTCCGTATTTTCGTAGTACCTATCTCCCATCTCCGACTGAGAAGATAAAATATACTATAGGTACAACCATCTAAATAAAATCTTGGAATAATAAGGATGGAGGGCTAATACCGATGCTTTGAACATTAGATTCGAGTTGGTGTTAATTTGATCAGTCGTATTTAAATTCTGTACATAATTAATGTTTCTGTATGCGAGATTAATGATTCTAAAGGAGAAATTTAAGTGCGGCAGATTTCAATAATGTCAAAAGCCATCCTTAATACTGATATGTAGGTTTCTTAAAATAAAATTTACGCCAGTTTGAATAGTGTCAAAGGAAAGCCTTTCATTATAATTTTAAGGTTTTTTTTAATCGCTTCAACATGTCACCTTATTACCGAGTTGCCGCCGGCTTTTTTGTCTGTTTGGGAATCCAGATTTCTTTATAAAGTTCAAATGGTGCCAATAAAGTGTGAGTCTGAAGAATTAAGCTTAAGTGTCTAAATCACACAGTCTGTAATTATAAACTCTGCAAATAAAGCAAAGCACCAATCTATCAATCAAAACTGCGGGTTCTGTTAACGGTGCTGCAGTTTTTATACAAAATTGATGAATCCATTTCCTCATACTCCATGGTCTTTTCAAATATGGAGTTTATAATAACGTAAAACAATGGTGCTTTATTAAATTCACCTAAAGTCGTAAGGGTTTCATAGTACGATCATAATTAAAATCATAATTACAAGGAATACTGTCCCAGGTATTGTTTACAAATTAAAACGGGATATTTAATTAACGCACTTTGTAATTGTAGAAATTTTAAGATAGATGAGAGGAAAATAACATTATGAAATTAAAGTAAATAATTTAATAGAATAAACTATATTTATTTATAGACCTTTTGATAATCTCAGTCAAGAGACCAATCTAAGGCCGCGTCCTATTTAAAAACAATGGTCCCACGAATACGCGGTCGCGTCGGTCGCGTGCATAAATGTCACCTTTTGTTCAAAAATCCGTAAAACGCCCTCTGTCGGTGCGACCACGCGATCATGTTCACCATACGATCGTATATTGGCACGATGATCGCTTTTAAATAGGACGTGGGGTAAAGCGGTCTGAAAGACCTTTCGGAACCAGATAACCCCTTAACATTCCTCCAGGAGAAAGCCACCAGTACAGTACACAAATGCAGACGCCTCCAGTCATTCCGACCTCACCGCCGAAGTCCTTTGCGATCGCGACCGTGCCCCCGATTAATTGATACTCCTCCCTGACCCTTGCTCGAAAACGAGGTGCAAGCAGTTGTTGCAGCTGAGCACGTAGCTTTAAATACCCCGTATCAAAATGAAAATCTAAGTTTGATCCAGCTTGTCTCTTCTTGCTGTCCTCCCCCAGCGACGCCCTAAGCCGAGGTTCGTACCCCACAGGGGTGCCCTTAGCGAGCGCTCGCCTAATTTTAATTTAGAACAGTTTTTGCCCCTAGCTAGAGGCTTTGAGTGTAGTAGCTTAGGGCAGCCACAGGAAAGCCCGGTTAAGCAGCCAAGACCTTAGTGGTCAAAACTGCGAGATGCCCTAGTACAAAAAAAAAGCGGTCTGTAAGAAATTACTGCCCATGAAACCATGCTGACAAATCAATGCCCACTTACTATTTCTATACTTTTAAAAAGATTAAAGAACAATATTTTTTTAGGGCCTTTTCAATATCAAAGCATGTTATCTATAATGATTGCTCAAAAATAACAACATCAAATCTCTATAATTTTGTTCACAAAGTATCAAGTTTGTTTCTTCAAATATTTTGCAAGAATGCCCAGAAATAATAAATTGGTAATAAGCAAAAGTTTTATGTATGTTGTAGGATAATTAGACAGTGGCGAAAATATTTCTGCGAACAACGTGGAAGTAGCGCTCGCTCGGCTCGAGCACGGTTGGGCACAGTTCTAAACTAACCTAACATATTTGACCCAGTTCAATATGATGAATCATACAATCTGCCGCAGAAATGTTTTCACCACTGTCTAATTATCTAGGCGCAGGCAGATTGTATGATTTGTCATATTGAACTGGGTGAAATAGGTCAGGTTAGATCTATGACAAACCGCGCGCGAGCTGAGCGAGAGAAGCGAGCGGTGCCGCGGCAGCGGTCGGCGAGCGCTACTTCCAAGTTGCTTGCAGAAATGTTTTCACCATTGTTTAATTATCCGTGTTTTCGCAATATCCCTACGACAAGTACATGAGATTAAATGCTCCGAGCCAAATATTTTAAGATTACGGTTAAACTTAATATAACAGAAACAGAAATTAACATGTCAGAATGTGTTTACACACTCTATTATGATGTTCGAAACTCGGTCTGAGTTTCGAACATAATCAAATTAGTTGCTCATTAATTTCTTGTGTAAAATTTTAATTTGTGTTGCAAAAGTTTAGGGAAACTTCTCGTATTGTTTTAAGTTTTAATTAATAATGAATCATTAGCGAAGATGAAACTTTAGCCATTTAGCTGCTAATATTAGCCTGCGGAGAATATCCTGTGAGATTCCTTTACTTTCTTAATGTTTTTATTTTATTATTCAGTTGTATGGCAACGACCAACGCTATCATCATCATCATCATTTCAGCCGAAAGACGTCCACTGCTGGACATAGGCCTCCCCAAAGCACCGCCACTTCGACCGATTCTGTGCTTTCCGTATCCAGCGGATTCCTGCGGCCTTCACAAGGTCATCGGTCCATCTTGTGGGAGGCCTTAAAACGCTACGTCTTCCGGTACGTGGTCGCCACTCCAGAACCTTTCAACCCCATCGGCCATCCGTTCTGCGAGCAATGTGCCCTGCCCATTGCCACTTAAGTTTGGCAATTCTTCGGGCTATGTCGGTTACCTTGGGTCCCCTGCGGATCTCTTCATTTCTGATTCGATCACGCAGGGAAACTCCAAGCATAGCCCTCTCCATTGCCCTTTGGGTGACTTGCAGCCTTCTGATAAGGCCCATTGTGAGCGACTACGTTTCAGTACCATAAGTCATCACTGGCAACACGCACTGGTCAAAGACTTTCGTCTTGAGACACTGTGGTATGTGGGACGAAAAGATATTGCGTAGCCTCCCGAACGCTGCCCAGCCGAGTCGTATTCGACGATTGACCTCTTTCTCGAAGTTGGACCTACCAACGCTATGTTTTTTCCATGAAATATGCTAAAGATAAAGAGATAACAAAGCATTCTAAAAAACATTTTTTGTTATTTTCTTGAAGCAAAAGATATCTAAAGTTGACTGGAACATAAAATTGCTGACACAACTAATTTCTGGAAATGACTGCCGTCTGATCTAGGCAACCCTTATCAATTTACAGTTGGATGCTGCTGGCCATTTAAAACACTCGATTGGTCATTTTTGGGGTATCTACTAGAAGAGGCAGGGAACTTATTAAATCCACAAGAATATATCATGACAAAATTTGTGAAAAGAAACTTAAACGGCCTCTTGTTTTTTTTAAGTAAAAACTTCTTTAGGCGCGTTGGGCATTTTTGAGATGGGGAAAAACAATTGAACTCGCGACACTGTTACCGTTACCGACACCACATTAAAAGTATTTCCTGCACAGTAAAACTGTTAAAGTTTTCACTTCTGTCGGCACTCCCGGAGTGCCACAATTTTTAAGCTATTGCATAGCTTTTATCGCGGGCTTTGAGCGCGGTGACCGAATCAAGAAATTCCGTAACGTAACGAAAATAAAACCTAACACCCCCCACTCCGCCTACCATGTAATGACGGTTCCCATGACAACGTGATGTTGTCATGGGAACGTATTGTACGTGTTTTATGTCATAACGTCATCATCCCAAGTGTAGCGTTGACAAATAGGAAGTATGGAGGTTACAAATGCTATGTAATAGCTTTACCGCGGCAGTCCCCAAGTGCACACGTTTTTTTTTTTTTCTTTTACTGGTCATGGGTTCTTAATTGGTTCCACTTAAACAATGAAGAACATAAGTGTGCTCATTATCTCTGAATAAAATAAAACATAGTCCCAGATAAGAATTGCCAGTATTATTTTAATTAACAGCAAATGCAAACTAAGGGTGATTAAAAACGCCAAGAGTATTATTACTAGTAACTGACAATGTCTTGCCATTAATCCTAGGACTTATGTCAGGACAAAGTTAAATGGGGGATTTAAATACAAAGAAGCTTTATTAAACTTTTGCGACGGTACCCGCTGATATCTTGAGGGCACATTTCGTTGTACCTACTTTAATTACAAGAATGATATATTTAAGGGTTTTACTTGTGTATTTAATAGTACAGCTTTTCGATTACCTTTGCTTTTTTGTCTGACTACGGAGAGACCCAAAAGGAGGGTAATTAATATTACAGAACGAGTTAAAATGTCACAGAATTTTGACTATATCCCGTTTACAAATGATGTTTTCTATTGTTATAAATACTAGTCCTTAAAAACTCTTTGTGGAAATGCAAGAATGCCAGCTAACTATAATGATCTATGTCATTTTTTTATTTATTTATTCATTCAGTAGTATACTTACATATTTATACATAATAAGTTGGTGCAAACATAAACTCATTAGAGTTTTACCGTGCACCAAAATCATCGACCACAAGATTTAGACAATTAAAATAAACTTAAGTTCTTAATTATAACAATAACAAAAACACAACGACGGTATGTCATTATATTTTGCTGAAACACGAATATAATACTTCATATTTTCTGCTATACTAGTTTACATTACTATCAGAATATTTAATCAAAATATGTATTAATATTTCATCAAATTCACCACTAATTCTGTGAGAAATGTGAAACCTTAATTGCCAAATAATTATCTTAAGATACCAAGACATGCCTTTAATGTAGGGCGTTCCCAAGACGTCGAACTCAAGCTGGCTAATATTTAATTAAGATCAGACTGAACCGAATTCCAGTACGTATTGGCTGCGGCAAAGCCTGCCTTAAGAATGTACCTAACACTAACTTGTAATTATTTACGAGCCGAAGCTTAGAAACCCTTTTAGTTGGTATATAATTAGTGAAACTTCGGCTCTGAGTGTAACGTTAGAATTTGGACCGTATTTTCTGTTAATGTTGTGTTTATTAAGAGAATACGTAATTGAAATAGTTATATTTACAAGGTAGATACGTGTGAAAAAACCGAGAGGAGACACCCAAGAAGTACATTTTAGTGACATTATTGGTGATGTTCTTCAGAAAGGTTATATAATAATCAATCAAATACCTTTAAACGAGCAATTCTTGTATATATGTATGTATATAATCTGAATCTCGGAAACGGCTCCAAAGTTTTTCATGAAATTTAGTAAGCAGGGGGTTTCGGGGGTGATAAATCGATCTAGCTAGGTTTCATTATTAGAAAACGTGGTTAAAAAAAATAAAATTAAGGTGCGTAATACTCGCAACCGGCGTGTGTGTATGACCAGTTACATGAACGTAATCGATGAAAAAGGGGTATGTAAGGATAGAGATGGCGTTCTGTAGTTTCTGCTTACCCTCACAGAAAGAATAATTTTAAATGAATAATAAAGTAAAATAAATAATTAAAAGTATTCAATCGTTTTAAATTCTCTTATAAAATTATTCTATTAGAATAAAGACACAGCTTATTGTCTAAAGAAACAACATTTTCCTACATGTTCTAACATCTAAATGATTTCTGACTAATAATCAATTCAGTGCAAGGTTAGCGAGATTAATTAATCTTGACAATATAGGCAAACGTCCCTGAGGAAATGAATGTATCTAACGATGAATAATGGTCACAACACACTGGAGGCTGACGTATCAATCTTTGACTTAATTGAGATTTAACTTGATGCAGATACAGAGTGATCATTGTATTAGGTGTGATAAAAAAGAAAGAATAGCAACAGATGGGCACGCGATCTTGGTGGAAGAAAAATACTTGTAAACACTGGGAATCAAGCAATTGTATAGAACATTGGTCCGTAACCTTATCTAAATAGAGCACAAACGCTTTTACAAAAAAAAAAAACTTCCAAAACTTTTAAAGTAAAAATACTTGCATGGAACAGTGATCCGTAACGTTATATAAATATAGACCACAATCGCGTTTATAAAAATGAGGTGTCGCTAACGGTGTCGCGAGTTCAATAATTTTTTCCTATCTCAAAAATACGCCCAATACGCCTAAAGAATTGTTCACTTCAAAAATAAAAAAGTTACATGATACAAACTCAATGACGATTTCTAGTGATGATCTGGTGAAATCAGACGACGTCGGGTGATTTTTATCTCAAGAGAAACGTGTTGCGGCATATTTGCGCCTAGTGAATAGTTTAGACTAAAATAATAATCTTTTCCAGCAGTTTTCTGCACATATATTGGATAGTTGTTAAAAATTCAGACAGTTATAATTAAAAATGTGAAAAAAAAGTTAAAATAGTACCTAGATTGTTTGCCTAGGGAGCAAACAGCAATTTTAAAAGTAAGAGTGTTGTTTTAATCCAGAGCGCAGCGAGGGATTCAATGTCCGTCACTCGAGCTTAAATAGTGTTGCTCCCGAGGTGAACACTCTACTTTTTATCACCCTCTATGAGAAAATAAGTAAGTGCAACTTATAAATAAGAATAGTACGTTTATTTATTTACATGCAATTAGGAACAAGAAGTTTTTATTTTTACACTAACTTTTTTTTTATTTGGCTCGCGCACGGTTTACTTTATCATATAGCCTGTTACTTGTTCATAAAATGTTCCTGATTGATCTCTTTGGTGATTGGAACTTTTACTAACAATATCCCCATTCCAAATATAAATCACTTTTAGTCCTCAGGGATTAAAGAGCTACTTTAGTCCCTGTTCACGAAGAATAAACTAGCACTTTTTGAATAGATGTGATAAAAAAATCTTAGTTTTTCAGGCAGTTATCAATTACTTCGAAAATTTTCACATTTCACAAAAAATATTCATAAAACCAATTTGCTTATTTTCATCACAGTGCGAGTAGGCTAAAGTTTTTTAAACAAACTAGACACAAACTGGGTTACGCCAGTATAAATAATTTGCCAAAGCGTGTTCATGTTAAAATTGCATCAAAAGCTTTGTACTACACCTACTCAGTGAGTACAAGCCGGCAAAGTTTTTAACGCGATTTGACTGAATATATTTTCAAGTTTTTTGTTGAAGAGTAAAATTACCTTGGCATGGACACAGAGTGAAGACAAATGGGATTTAACGCAAGTAGCGTGTCCAAGCAAAAAAGTAGGTTAAATTGTCAGCAGTTAGGTTGATTTTGTTAAAAAAAAAATTAACTGATTATAACGATGACACTTTTCTCAAACACGGTAGACTGATTCAAATCTTGATTCAATAGTTATTTTAGGACATCTTTTACTCTACAAATTTTATTTTAAATCTGATAAACTCGACCTTTAAGTATACTTGTCTGCAGATCCTACTTTCCTCCAAATTACTCGATATTCCTATAAATTCCAACTAATTCAATCTCCGAAAATAATAGGAATCCTCTTCCAAGATATGTCTAACTGTAATAACTATTACTAAAGAAAATTTCAATTAAATGCCAAGATCAGATCAGACCAGCTGCGTCTGAAGTCTAACGTGGACTGAAATAAGATCAGATATCGGCTATCACCCCTGTCATTCTAGTTATAGTTGTTGCATTTCCAGTGCGAGTCCATCACCGCAATTTAAACCTTATGCCAATGACAAAAGTCACATGACGCCCGCACCACTTTGCAATAACTTTCTAGTTCTAGGATAAGTGGAACAAAACTTTTTTTCTTACGAGTCAAGTTCACAAAAGAGGTTTCATTCCAACAATTGGCGCGAATAGAGGACGTCTCCTGGGCATTCGTGAAGGACACGGTGAAGGTAGTTTTTTGAAAGATATTGTTCAAGGGAGCAATTTTATCATACCTTGACGACCTAGTTGTTGTAAGTTTAGCAAATAATTTTCGTATTTTACTTATAAGATTTTTTATTTAAATGTTTGTGGGGTGTGAAATATCACAAGGCCGAACTCGATCTGACGATTATATACGACTTGAATGAATGATAGAGTTCAATTAGCAGCTTTTTTTTTTCTTGTCAATGGTAGTCTTCTTTGTTTTTATATTGTTTGAGCACAGTGGGTTTAATTAGCACCTAACACCAATATGAATTATGATGAAATAATTACTATAATTAGTTTGTTAATAGCCAGCACACAAAAAATCGTACCAAACTACTCGTACAGTGAATTTTTCAAAGACCTTAAAAAGACATGCGAAACCAGTTCATGAGTAAGTAACGAGACAAACCCTCGCGATGTGAACGCATTAGTTGCTCCTCTTTTATCTAAACAGCTGTACAGGGCGCCGTCTTCGTAAATTGGCGGCAGCGTGGAAAGATGGCCGCCATTTGTTAAATTCAACAGATCAGCGCCTTGCTCGGAGCTCATACGTTTATATGGTCCATCTGCTTCAATATGGTAAGTGGCTATAAGTCTAAATCAGGTCAATGGATGTGGTAAGAGTCTAAGAATTTTGGTTTGAATTTCAATTTTGTTTGGAGTTAATTGGCTGGATAGTTTGTGAGAGCTTCTGGAAGAAGGCGTAAGTATTCAAAGGGCTGAGAAATCTTAACGAAAGTAACGTTTTATAGAATATTATAATACTTAAATTGTAGTTTGAATCTTTATATAATGATGAGGAAATTACCTAAAAAATATGAAACGTGCGTTTTTGAATAGTAAATCATTTGAGACTTATTAACCTCAAATAATATCATCCAATACTATTGAACAGGCAATATTTGTATCTATATTCAAACCCACGATCTCGAATACGGCCCTAATGATTTCGATGAAAGTTGTAATATAGGGGTTACGGGGGCGAAAAATCTATCTAGCTAGGTCTCATATCTGGGAAAATTTGTTTTCTCCGTATTTTCACCCGAGCACAGCTCGGGCGCCCAAAGTTTAGAACAAGATAATGAATAATGACATGAGAATAATGACATGGCAGCATGGAATTAGTAAGTACCTATTATCATGGCAGCATGGAATAAGTAGGTACTATACATGGATCAGTATGAACTTTTCTATACTATTAAATGAGCATTCAATCTCTATTTTCACCAGAGCAGAGCTCAGTCGCCCAGGTACTATACTATAAACGAAATTGTATGGAGCGAACATAGACAGTTGTTTTTTTTATCACCCACGAAATAATTATTGTGCAAATCAATGTTTAGATTTTAAACGCCCAACAATATTGACCTATGTTTTAGTTTTAATATTCTAATGTAATTTAATTATTATATTCTAATGAGAATAAAGTTATCTCAAACCTCAAGCTCACAAAATTTTTAATTCTTTAAAAGCTCTTGACCAAACCACCTTGAACATAAAGATCGAATTTATAAATCACAGATATAATTCCACTTCCTCAATAAATTCAGTTCTGCGGTATATTTATGGTCTAGACGAAAACACGCTGAATACGCTTCGAACTAAATGGGCCACGATATATACAAATTATGGTATTATATGGTAAACTCACACAAATCATGTGCGTGGTAAAGGAGCCAAGTTAGGCAATAAAAGGGGCACAATATGGCGCACAGCAAATGGCCGAATGATGATAACATATGAACAGATTAGTTCGGTGACCTCCAAAACTTTAGCGAGATATTAATACATTTACCTAACACAACGAATGACCGTTCATTATTTTGTACTTAAGACAAATAACATAACATCACCCCTTATTTCCCCGAAGGGTTAGGCAGAGGTGTACCCACAGTACACCCACATTTCGCCAGTTATGTTTAAGTCTCATGTAAGGTGGCGAGTGTATTGCCACCATCGGGCACAAATTCTAGACTCCGGGCTGCTACTAAAAAATTCCAGATGGAAAAGCCCAATAACACTTAAGACTACGAACTTTTTCTTTTATTAAAGATAGAAGGCTAAGCTTGTAATAAAAGATATCGTCAAAGATTTCGTACTCACAATTCTAAAAATACTTTATTTGACAAAAGAAAACTGTCAGTTATAATTACATTCTGAAAGCCTTATTTGTCTCTGCAATTGCTACCTGTAAACTTGATTAAGGCAGAGCCAAAATTAGCCACTCATTTTTTTAAATTGTGAGCTTAATACAAATTTTGATGAAAATATTTCAAACAAAAAAAAGGAAAATAAAAATGCTGATTCAGTGGCTTTATTACTCCTTTGACATTCAGATATTGAAGGCCGTTTGTACGTGAATTCCGTGGCGTCATTCCATAATACAACCATTTATTATTATTGTGTTGTCTGTCGATGTAACGCGCTTCGAATTGGAGACAAATCTAATATCGTAGTGTCTGTCGCTGAGACAAACTCGTCTGGGGTAATAACAGCTTTCTTATGTGATGTCTTTGTGTAACCACAGCCCAAAAATATGAAATAATGTAACTATTGTTTCATGTTTTTGGGCTAAGATCGGGAATTTGTTTCATAACCGCAAGAGTAATCGACATCACTTATTTCTTTTTGGGGATTTGAATAGATAAGCATTGATATAGCGCGCTTTTTATTAATTTCTTTTCATACGCTGGTTGGTCTAGCGGTCACAAGCGTCACTGCTGAGTATGAGGTTGTAGGTTCGATTCTCAGGTCGGGCAATTTTTTTTTGGTTGTTCTGTCAGGAATTTTTTAGTAGGAGCCCATAGTCAGGTTTGTAAAACAAAATGTAATTGAAAAAATAACGTGATATTGACGTTCAAGTCCTACACCGGTATGGACAATTTTGCTAATAAGTAGGTACCTTAATTATGTATAGAAAATATACCTTACCTATTCAAGGACACAAGATGTATAGGTACACAAACAAACTTTAATTATTCGAACAATAGCGATCGCTATAAAACCGAAAACGAGGCACTCTTAGTAGTTTTTGTGACTCTTCTATTTCTTTCACAGTTTTAGTTTCATATTGTAGATTTGTGCCCGGTTGGTGACAATAGGCTCGCCCCCATTACATGGGACTTAAACAAAACTGACGAAATGTGGACACTGTACTATAGGAACACCTCTGTGGATAACAGGCATGATATTATCTAAACTAATGTTATAAAAAGAAAAGATTTGATTTTTTGTGTTTGTTTGTAATGAATAAACTCAAAAACGACTGGACCAATTTTAAAAATTATTTTACCTGTAGAATGCTATATTATCACTGAGTAACAAGCCGCTGGTGGAAGCTAGTGTTATGTAAAACTATAAGCTGCTGATTCATAAAATAATCGAATAAATACTCAACATCATCCTATGTAGTCACTAGAGAAATAACACCCAGCCGCCAAGTAAGTGCCAACTTAACTTAATTACTAAGTTAGATTAACTTAGGCGTGTGTTTCGCTAACCATAAAGCCTATGTCATAGTTTACTTTGTTAAGGAGTGCACCCACATACTGCTTTAATTGTACGAATAGTTGGTTAGAGATTCTTGTACATAGACAGCATGGTTATGCATAAGGCACTGTAGTTTTTGAGACCGATAGGTATTTTACATTCACAGTAATAATTTCACGAAGTCAAACTCGTGTTTATGTGTCATGTGTTTTAACTAATTCAAATCTGAATTTCAATAACTAAAAGCTTATCCTATTTGTAATCAAATCGTGTATCAATTCGAATTATAATTGATTATTCTTCACTCACTACAGTTTTCAGGGTCGGTAATGTTAAGCAATTTTCAAACAAATTCCTTTTCTACATGGCGGGCTCATGTCACATTTTCGAACTGTCAGTTTCATTCAAAATGTTGGCAATGACGAAAGCGGTGGAAAAAATAACGAGGTTTCAGTAAAAATTAACCTTAAGGTACTTTTTTTTTTAATTCCAGGTCGACGGCGCGTTATGTTCCACGCGCACCTCAAAGGGATGTCAGCAGAACTGACGGGGTCCGGGGGCCGATGCCTGCCGGGGTCGCGAGAATTTCCGAAAGGGATACCGTGGCCCCTGGCAACATGGCAACTGAAGGAACACGGGTGGGTTTTAGTCAGTAAGAGTCTGACACGCCCTCGCGCTCCGCCTAGAGTGGGAGAAGTTATTTGATAATTTTCCACCAAATAAAAAATAAAAGGTACTTCACATATTTATTCCTTGACTATCATCATCATCTTCCTAGCCTTTTTCCAACTATATTGGGGTCGGCTTCCAGTCTAACCGGATGCAGCTGAATACCAGTATTTTACATGGAGCGACTGCCTATCTGACCTCCACAACCTAGTTACTAGGTAACACGATACCTCTTGGTAAGACTGGTTGTCAGACTTTTTGGGCTTCTAACTACCCGTAGCGACTGTCAAAGATCTACAAATGACAGCCGGGACCAACGGCTTAACGTGCTTTCCGAGGCACGGAGGGGTCTCGGTATGTAAAGATGGTCATCCATCCACAGACCAACCGCGGCAAGCGTAGCTTAACCTGATCGATCGACCCGTGCAGCTGTTGTTACTTAGCCACAAGCCTTTTGGCCTCGTACAGGACTTTCTGCTTTTATTTTAATTTTACTCATTTATTTTTATTAAGAAGACCAGTTGAAGTGTGGTAAGGATTTTAATACGTTGACTGTACGCGGTACAATATTTATATAGGACGAGCTCACGTCTCCTTTTCCCAGAAGGGAACGGGGTCCTCTAGACCAAAAAATGACACTACAGTCGAATATTATTCTTGACTGAGCAGTGGAGTCTCGTGAAACTATTCCAAGTAGGACGTAGCCGACGAATGCAATGCACCATTGGTTCAGTCTCACAAAAACTAACATTTTGGCGGAGGTCATTAGATCATGGAGAATCTTGACACCGCGATCCAGAAAGATGACATATTGCGACAACGCCATCTAGTGTCGAGTAGTGGTATTTTGTAGTCACTTAACTATTCGTGTTGGTGGTTTAAAAGGTTTGTTACAGTGTTTTTTAGTTTAATTTGTGATTTCCTGTGCAAGTCTCAATAAATACTTTTTCTTTCTTTCTTTCTTTCAATTATTAGTTCTTAATCTACCAAAACCAAACAGTATCTTTACATTTCCTCCCATTATCCTTTATTACTGTTTCCACAAAGAATGGGTCGCGTACGGTGGCTGTTAATCTTCGTTACCTTGACTCCTGTGCCCACACACTGAATCTAGGAGTGGCTTGGACTAATACCCGTCAACACGGGAAGTCGTAATGGTGATTAAATAAGGGCCAGATCCGGTAGACCGGTACAAATGAGCCCATTTATAGAATACGTTACGTGAGGACATGGGTTTGAAGGTAAAGGAATTTGGGAATTGTTTTTATACATGATAATGTCTTAGTGGTATATTAGTAAAGGAGTGTGGTTTCACTTTATGATTACTCTAATAAAAAAATAACATGACAACATTATTGGTTAGGCATACTTTCTCCTCTGTTACTAATTGAAAGTTATTGTAGTTTTTAGTTGATCTTGCATACTTAATGAATCATTTACAGAATGATACCTAAATCATTCACAGAATGATACCTAAATCATTCACAGAATGATACCTAAATCATTCACAGAATTATACCTAAATCATTCACAAAATGATACCTAAATCATTCACAGAATGATACCTAACTACTGTCGCACTCTTTTACGTGTAAGTTTTGCATGGTCGGTACTGTATAACAAATAGTTTTCAACCTCTGCTAAAAGTTTTGATCCGCTCTGAAACTCTTCAAATATTTCCCGAGGTTGGATTCAGTTTATTTTCATAATGCATTACTTAATATCAGTCACGTTAAATATTAAAGAACAATGCATTCAGAGATCATTTATAACACTCATATTAACATTCAAGCTGAATATCAACTTGGGACAGTGAAAAATAGATTATCTAGGGAGAACATTTTACCAACGAGTTATATTAAACTGGCCAGAGTTTCTTGCAAAGACTGAAAATATTTTTAAAAGTTTAAAGAAGATAAATCTTACTGGGTATCGTGTTACCTGGTAACTGGGTTGTGGAGGTCAGATAGGTAGAACTACTCCATGTAAAATACTGGTATTCAGCTGCATCTGGTAAGACTGGAAGCCAACCCTAACATTTTTGGGAAAAAGCCAAGCAGATAATGGTGCCGATTCTCTTGTTCACAAACTAAACTAAATTTAAGTTCAGTGCATCTTTTTCTTTCTATTTCATTAAGAAAAGGACAGAAGAGAAATTTTAGTTTAGTCCTGTCAAATTAATCAGCGCTTGACGTAAATTGACGTAATTTTAGTTGGCAAGTTTTTAATCACGTCTAAACTTGTATGGAGTATGACAGGCGCTGATTAATTTGACAGGACTAAACTAAAATTTATCTTCTGTCCTTTTCTTAATGAAATAGAAAGAAAAAGATGCACTGAACTTAAATTTAGTTTAGTTTGTGAACAAGGGAATCGGCACCAATGATGATTAAAGAACACTATTAATGTAATTTTTTACTATTTTATTTATCGTCACTGTAATATTTTTAACACGATGTATTTTGTTATGTAATAAATTACTATGAAAAGTTTTGACGTGATAACGTCTTATAAATCGATGAACGCCGGCTACACGCACGAAAAAGTGGCACGTTCCGCCTGAGCCGAGTGTGCAAGCGAGCGCGCGGAACAAGCGATAAAGAGGCACGATTGGCCTAAGCGTTCAGCTTGTGACATTATCACGTAAAATTATCGTCTGTAGACCGACTTTACAGACAACCAATTTTTTTTTAAACTTAATTGCTTCAATTTTAATTCTTTTTACCTATGTGGTATAATAATCTTATTACAGGTGCATCGTCTTCACATATAATTATATAATTAATGTTTAAAAAATATTTTAGAACATTTTAAAAGAGTAACGATGAATTTTCTTGCCCAATGCACTCCATACGAAAATTACTTTTAGAAAAGACGATTAGAATCAATTCTGTTTTATTTATTGTAAATTTTGACGTTCAAAAGTGCCTTTTATGTGCCTAGTTGAAATAAATTCTTTGACTTTGACGTGTTTTTTGAGAAAAACCTTCAAATACTTAAAAACTGTTTACATAGTAGACACAAGAGAAATAAGCTTAAAAGAAAAAAAAAACATTTTAAATAAATGAATATGAAACCACAAGTATAAGTATAAACTGTTTATGACATCAAGTTTAAACAAGATCTTGGAGAAAAAGTGTTTTTTTTTTCACTTTGCTCAACGTGTTTACGTGAACCTTCGAGGTAATCAGCCTTGCAAAGTTACAAGAAAATAAAAGTTATACTGAATGTTGGAATTAGTTAGTTAAAAAAAAAAACAATAGACGTGGATATATTTAGTAACCTGTTCCGCTTAGCTATTTCTAAAGAGCCATAAAAAATACTTGAAAAAAATCGACACGTGTTTCACCTCTCAACGAGGCATCCTCAGGATGACGATTGACTTCATCCTGAATCAATTAACTATATCAGTTAGTTTGTTTTTCTTTTAATATACATTATTAATTACATGGTGTAGGTAGGTACAATAGGTATATTTATGTAGAAGTGTATGAAAAATGATATGACTTAGAAGGAGGTGACTATTGACATGACAACTAATGGAGAAGTATGGAAGGAGATATGCAGCACTGACCCCAAATAAATTGAGCAGTAATAGCCTAGTGGTATGACCATCAGACTGCCAAGTCATAGGTCTCGAGTTCGAACCCAAGGCACGCACCTCTGACTTTTCGGATTCATGTGCGTATTGTATAATTATCACTTTCTTCAAAAACGGTGAAGGAAAACATCGTGAGGAAACCGGCATGCCTGAGAGATATTTCTCGACGGCATGTGAAGCCAAGTCAGAGGCCCATGGGCGGCTTTAAAATTCTGACACCAGGTTAGACACTAACCACACGAAAAGAAGAACTGAGATAGGGGCAAAATAATAATGGTATTTCTATATCATTTGCAGCTACCTACCTAATAAATCAAGCATTAAAAAGCGACTCTCTAAACCACGATTTATTGAAGATTCTTAAAGTCAGTGATCAGGCGGTCATAAACGAAGAGGTACTTACACACAAAATGGAATTTATGGACCCCGTGAAGATGTTAAGCTGTAACATTTTTTAGAAGCATTAACGTTACTCTTCTCTGATATAAAGTGCGGATTTACGATGAAATTACGAGGCATTATGTACAATTTGGTGGGTGCTTTCAAATTTATGTTTTTTTTACAGAAATGTACGGCATAAAGTTTTATGAACAACAAACTACGAACTATCGGTAGTATATTGTCCTGTACCAGTTATCAAAGTACAGACAGCTAATTTACAGTGGTACAACATACAAACCAACAATACGTTCACAAACTCCCCAACTCAGAACTCTCGAACACAAAATATAACAACAAAGTATGCAGAACTACAAACTACATTGACAACGTTTGTATAGAAATTGTATCAACTTTGCAGCTTATCTTTAGCTAACGACAAAGAGAACGCTGAGCCAAACACCAGCCTTGCCTTGCCTCGCCTAGCCTCGCCTCGTGCCGCTATCCGCAGCTTTTTGATAAGCGCACCGCTACACCGTCTTCAAAGTGAAGATTTGCGTACCCAAGCATCCTAGTAACAATGTAGCAAAAGGCTCGGCTTAACTTCAGACGTTCAACTAGGTCAAACAACAATTTATGCGATCGGCATGAATGTATTGCCTTCTATAGGTACTACTGTTTAGATTGATCTTAGTTATTCGACTGTAAAGGACCCAGATTGTGACCTAGAGTAACGAAGGCAATCACAAAAAAAAAATGTGTATCGACAAATCTAGAAGTCTACGCCGTAGTTTATTCGTAGACTGCTACGTTGTAGACCGCTACGGCGTAGACTGAGAGTGCTACGCAGGTTCTGCTACGGTACATTTTGATGAGCATAAGTTTCTTTTCGTCTTAATTAAGGGTCAGAGGATGGACTAGTGGTTCATTAAAACTGGGCGCAATTTATGATGATTATAGAACCCGATGACACTTTAACTATAAATTAGAAATATAAATCCAATTTGTTTTACATTCATTTTATTATTTTTTTACCTGTGCTGTCCCACTGCTGAGCAAAGGTCTCCCCCATACTTCGCCATACGTCTTTGTCTGCTGCTTTTTCTGGCCAATTAGTCAAGAAAGAGTCTAGGTCGTCGCGCCAGCGTTTCTTAGGCCTGCCTCGGTGACGACGCCCGTCTTCAGGCACCCATGCGTGACGACCCTGGCCCATCTGTCTTGATGCATCCTGTACGTGTGGCCCGCTCAGTCCCATTTCAGCCTTGCGGTCTTATCGCCAACATCAGCGATGCCTGTCTTCGAGCGTATTACTGTGTTGCGAATTCGATCCGTTAGTTTTATGTTCAAAATACTCCGCTCCATCGCTCTTTGGCAAACCTTAAGTTTGGATTTCTGAGCCTCGGTCAAAGATCAAGTCTGAGCGCCATAGGTTAGAATAGGCAGGATACACAATACATATGTCGATGAGCTTACTCTTTAGAGACATTCGCTTCATGAACCAGTAGCTTCTCCAGGCATTTCTTTAATATCAAGTTTTTATTATTATGGCTTAGCATAGTAATCATCTTGTAGGCGGTTAGTAGGTAATTAAAAAATATTGTGACTTCATTCATGTCAAACTACACTGGAAATTAACCACATTATAATCATACAGAACCGTCAATCACTCACAATACACTATGATACTGTCACACTGTTACCAAGAACTCTTAATTGCGATATAATTATACAGCCTACAAATTATGTGCAACTCTCATTTGATTAACCGTTGCAGAGTTCAATTTACATTACACGTGTTTATATCCCGGCGTTATACTGTGATATCCATATTTAGGGATGTCACTCTTTAGCCGGATATGTTCGGCTTTCGGCTTCTTTCGATCAAAAATGTGTCTGGGTTGCTTGAATTGTATTGTGTAATGTGTCTGGGTTTTTGCCAACGTGAAAGCCACTGAAGGATAATAAATCTTGAAAAACTACCTACTAAAATTTCAGCAAATATTTATGGAACTTATGAAGTTATAAAGGTTTAAAAAAATGTCACCAGAACCCCAGTTGCTTAAGACACTTTCAACAAGCCGACGGAATTAGAAAAAAATTGCTAATCCATTGCTTCATATGTTTGAAAAATTCGTCTGCTCGACAACGTTAATCACGCAATGAATGTTGTTGAACTGTGGAAATGAAAAGCATTGTAACTTTAAGTGTGTTACGCAATTACCTCACCGATCACAACCGAGCACAAACTGTACTCAATGTCCTTTAGGCCTGAATTCCTCTTACGCTGATGTTGGTCGCGTACGTCGGTCGCGTACGTCGGTCGTGTACGTCGGTCGAGTACGTCGGTCGCGTACGTCGGTCGTGTACGTCGGTCGAGTACGTCGGTCGCGTACGTCAGTCACGTACGTCGGTCGCGTACGACGATCACGCGAGTGTAAATACATTGTGTTCTATGTAGCACCATACTGCCACGCTAACGTCAGCGGCGCGTACGTACGTTCGTTGTGTACACAACCAAACGTACGCGACAGACATCAGCGTAAAAGGAATTTAGGCCTTCGAAGTATGCTATAATTATTATCACATACGTTAGAAACAAAAATGGAGCTCGTGGCTAAATACTAACAGTCGCACGGGTCGATTCATCAGGTTAAGCTACGCTTGCCAGGGTTGGTCTGTGGATGGGTGATCATCTTTACAGACCGAGACTCCTCCGTGCCTCGGAAAGCACGTTAAGCCGGTGGTCCCGGCTATCATTCATGGATCTTTGACAGTCGTTACGGTTCGTCAGAAGCCCGAAAATCTGACAACCAGTCTTACCAAGGGGTATCGTATTACCCAGTTACTGGGTTGTGGAGGTCAGATAGGCAGTCGCTCCATGTAAAATACTGGTATTCAGCTGCATCCGGTTAGACTGGAAGCCGACCCCAATATAGTTGGGAAAAGGCTAGGCAGATTGATTTGACGTTAGAAACAAAAATGTCGACATTTCGGATAGAACTCCTTTCTCCTCTTGGTTTTTGGCAACCCTACCCATATCGCTAGTTTATAGCCAGCCCCATTTAGCTATAAATGAATTGTACTGAAATAATTGAAAATAAACAGTGATCATGAGATATGTGTGTATTAAATTGGTTTCGAATGAATATAAACATTTGTGTTACGATTTGAGTAAAAACGTGGAACGCTTTGAACTGATATTCGAATAACATGTCTTGTGTTTTATGATATTCTCTTTACTAATATTATTTTGAAGCTAAAAATTTCATTCTTTTGTAATTAGGTTTTCTTTATAAAATAACATACTCAGCTCGATTAAAATAAGCCAATTATTTTTATCTACCCATTTAGTATTAGTGTCAATAATGCTGTGAATAATCACAGTACGTATATTTGTAAATGCCCACTGATTATGATAACTATGTTAAGTTCAGGTCATTATTAACTTATACACAAGTAATTAACTTGTATAAAAGTGTTAGGTTTCAATTTATTAATACGTAATTGTTGGATATTGTACTGGCAACACCCAAAGATTCGATATGTCAGAATAGCGGAATAACGGGCTTCTGGGTCTGGCGCTCGTGATGGTAAGACGTGCTTAGTGGCTGTGTTGGTAAAAAGAGAGATTGGCATAGTATTGGTTGGAGATCTACTGTTAATTAAGGTAACCTACTAGTTTTATGGTAAATATTAGAATACTGATTGAATTGTGATATTATGTGGGGAATAGAAGATGTGATGGTATGGTGTAGAATACTGAATTTCATGTTGGCAAAGAAATATAAATTACTGACAAATTATCTTGGTGTTTCATATTATTTTCCTTATCCCTGAAATATTGTAAATATGTAGTTTTATTAAACATTTTAACGACTTTAAGATTAATTTGGGTATTAGTATCAATTTTGAGGTTAAATAATTATATTCGGAATTAAATTAGATATTTTAGAGCTAGGATGGTTCTTATTTCACAAGTAATCCTAACTAATATTATAAATGCGAAAGTAAGTTTGTTCGTTTATTTAATAAGCTTTCACGTCTTATCGACTGAACAGATTTTGATTAAATTTGGTATACAGACCATGACCTGGGTTAGGACGTAGAATACCTTTTATCCCAGTAATTCGTTTCCTTGGGATAATTTCTAAATTCCACGCTGGCGTAAGCTAGTTTAATATAAAACCTAATTAAAAATATAATAGACGTGGATATATTTAGTAACCTATTCTGCTTAGCTATTTCTAAAGAGCCATAAAAAATCCTGAAAGAAATCGACACGTGTTTCACCTCTCAACGAGGCATCTTTAGGATGACGATTGGCTTGTCACGAACCCGAACACGGCGTGTTGCCACACCGAGCGCTAAACGCAGAGGATGAGGAGATTTCTGCAAGGTCACGCCTGAATCAACAATTTAAAACCTAATTGTTTAAAACTCATCTGACACACCACAACTGAAGCTATATATCGTCACAAACTACTTCACCACGAGATATAGACCTTAAGCCCCGAATAACGTTCTAATAATAACCTAACCTTTTGACTTACAGCTCTTTGTGTAAAAACCTACCTACCACAGCTCTGTACCGTATGTTAGATCTCTAAATCTTCGTTAAGCGAGGGACGACAGATGCTACGAACCCGAGTAAACCACACACTAATACTATATATGTGGACTACGCTTATATTGAATTAAAGTACGTGACAGTTTTAATAAAACTTCAACTTATTTACTCAATTCTTTCAAGGTTGGGGCAGTGAACTGTCTGTAAAAAGTTTTGCAAGTTCGTTGAACTGAAATGGACTTGATTATGCTTGTGTTTGAAACCGTAATCGCCTTAACTTATTATGACAAAAAAGAAATTGCGCAAATGTTACTGTTTCAATTTGCTATGTCATCAAATATATAATAGTTAGTACTGGTTTAAAAAAAAAAATTGCTCAGCAATAAGCATCGCCGTGTCCTCGTGGAGGCGATCGGCAGCGATGATCACTCGTGTCCGGCCCTGGTTCAGGCCATGGTACGGAGCGAGAGCGCATGGGAGGCCGTCACCTCCTTCTGCGAAGCAGTAATGCTCGCAAAGGAGGAGGCGGAACGCGTGAGGGAGAGGCCAATTTCACGCCCTCACGCCCCTAACCACCGCAGGAGACGCTCTGGGCGTCGGCAATCGCAGGCCGATTTCCGGACACCGTAGGCGCGGGCTTGCGGACGGTGAGCAATGGGTAGCTCGCCGTCCGATAAGGACCAGGCCCGGGTAGACGGCGCGTTGTGTTCCATGCGCGCCTCAAAGAGATGTCAGCAGAACTGACGGGGTCCACTTGGGCCGATGCCTGCCGGGGTTGCGAAGAAGTCCGAAAGGGAGATCGTGGCCCCCGGCAACATGGTAACTGAAGGAATACGGGTGGGTTTTAGTCAGTAAGAGTCTGACACGCCTTCCCGCTCCGCCCAGAGCGGGAGAAGTTATTTGGAAATTTAACAGCCAAAAAAAAAAGCAATATCCTTACCTGTACTAAGCATCACCTTGAATCGCAAAAATGTAACCTAACATGTTTTCTATCTGCGAAATGTCATATTGAATCAAAGCCCTTCGCTAACATCACCAGAATTTGTGACAATGAGTTTCTCAATGAATTGAAATTTTACTATGATTGAAACAATCAAACTGTCAGAGACAAATAAACCTTGTCGTTTTTTTTAACTTACAAATGACATTCAGAGTGTGACGACCCTGGCTTACGAGTTTAATATGTGTAAACTATTTCATCACCACTGCTGCCAAAATAGTGAATGAAAACATCGTGAGGAAACTGGCATGTCCTAAAACCAAAATTTTTAAAACGTGTGACATCTATCAAACCGTACTGGGCCCACGTTGTGGATTAGGGCCCACTTCCCCTCACAGAGAGGCCTGTATCTCAGCAGTAGAAACATTATTGACTGATTATGCTAATTGACATTCAAAAGCAATAACGAGGTTTTTGTTACGTCGGTATGTCTATGTGTGTAGTAAAGAAGATGATTTTAAATTGTAGTAACATATAGATATGACTAGGGCCCGCCAAACATTCTTGAGCAAAATTATATTAAATGGAATATATTGTTAAACATGAATAAATAATATTATATTTTGCCTAATCCAGTTAGTCTAGACAGGTTTAAGTGAAAATATTATCCTCAGAAATTCTGCACAAATTGGATAATAGTGAATGTAAATCTGATTTTGTAATCTTCGACGAATAAAACGAAGTTAGAAATTTCGAACTAGTATCAAAGCACTAATTGAAACCACGCTTGGCGTGATTGCGGTGTGTTTGAACCTTGTTAGAATACGCAGAATAATATTATATATACATTTACGAAAATTAATAGAAAAGATAGATGGATACAATAGTCTTTATTGCATTTATAAAAATGTATGTAAATTTAGGAGCTCGTGGTTAGTAATAACAGGCAGAAGGGTTGATCCGTCAGGTTAAGCTACACTTGCCGGGGTTGGATGAGTGACCATCTTTACATACCGAGATTCCTCCGTGCCTCGGAAAGCACGTTATAAGCCGTTGATTCCGGCTGTCATTCGTGGATCTTTGACAGTTGTCACGGGTCATCAGAAGCCCGAAAGTCTGACAACCAGTCTTACCAAGGAGTATCGTATTACCCAGTTACGGGGTTGTGGAGGTCAGATAGGCAGTCACTCTATGTAAAATACTGGTATTCAACTGCATTCGGTTAAACTGGCCAACCCCAACATAGTTGGGAAAAGGCTAGGCAGATTGATTTTTTAATATTTTATAACTAGAAATACAACAATTAACACGCGATATACTTGAAGCGTAGGTAAATAACTATAAATATATATTCTGTCTGTCTATCTGTCTGAAAGCGATAAACTCAAAATCTATCAGACGGATTCTCATACGGTTTTCACCAATAGATGGAATGATTCATGACGAAGGTACATAATATATAATTCTGTGTATAATTCTTACTTGGTCAGGCCAAGGCTCTTACTTTTGAACTTTCAACATTAGGTTAGTTGCCACTATACATAGTTTATAGACTACTATGGCGAAGGACGGGCAAGAAATAGGGCCGTCTGTTTCATCACGTTAATGAAATATTTTTGGTAACATTGTTTTCGTGACAAAGTATATAATTTATGAGTAGTAATAATAACAACTTATCCCAAGTATCGTATACATTTATTCAAACACCACTAGTCTAGGAATCCGCGTCCCAGTTCTAATCTAATCTCTAACTCGGAAATCTTTTTCGGGAGAAACTTTCTGAGCTAAAAGCTCTTTGGACAATACAAGTCTTTCGCTTTTATCTTGGTCGACTTGAATTCAATCTGTGTCTTCTAAAGTATCCTCTTTTTGATTTAACTGATTTCGTTTTTTAGCAATAGTGCTGGTGGTATTGAGCCAAGAATAGAGGTTAACAAGCGATCAGTTTTTGGGCGTCATAAGTGTCTTCTGATGCTCATTATGATAATAAACTAAACAATAAGTCTAATTAACGTTTCCTTTTAGTCACTTTTAAATAGAATATCATATTTTGATATCTGTAATACCCAATCAGTGTAGGCAATATTTCGAAATTCTCTCTTCGAGAACACAAAAAGATCTAATAAAATCGATGTCTACAAATATTATAAGCTAGCTATTTATTTATAATTTATTATTGTTAATTTGCTCTATGGAATTAAAAGACCTCAGTCAAGTTCGTTTAAAGGCTTTCTATGGGTAAATAATCTCCGTTTGATCTTTCTTTTGTGTGTTGTGGAGATCAAAATAGAAAAGAGGGTGAAAAGGGGTAAAGCGTACAGTCAACATGAAACGACCCCAGAAGTCGTAAGCGCAATTAAGTCGGTTTGTCTGTCCACACAATAAGTGGAAAATAAACGGAACTCTCTTGAAACTTTAACCGGGATCTCACTCCACACTTCATAAGAGTTATTACGAAAGTACGGTCTCCCCTGCACACATTTTGTCTACAATAAAATTGCAAACAACAAAGCAACGTGCAGTCTCGTATGAAATAATTACGGGGTTTTATATAGACATAGGATTTTTATGGCGTCGGTTTTATTTATTTCACGTCCCACTGACACCATTCTTTTTGTATTGTCCGACGCAACAAAAAGCCTCTATATCATATCCTTACAATGAACAAATGTAACTTTTTCACTTTAGACGAAAATATATTACGGACAATTTTTCACGGACCTTAAAAAGGATAATAATTGTTATATCGTCGCCAACTTCGTCTAGATTAATTGCTGTATTTTATAACAGGCCTGGGTTTCGAGGTCACTGTTTATATTATTATTCATCTTTTACAAATGAAAGGGTATCTGAAAGGCCTGTTAAATCGCCTGAAAGTTCTTTTCCTAAATAAAAGGAGCTCGCTTTTCCACTCGACTTAACTTTGATTATGGCCTGTCATAATACAAAAATCAATTTCGTTATTGCCTTCGTAATCCATTTTTTTTACGCATTTGAATGTGTAAAAGAATTTGTTGGAAATCTTTTGAAAGTAAAATCGGCAGAGAGTAACTGCTTGTAGGTAATACAATGCCGTACTTATGCTTTTCACTTTTATAAATTCACATTAGAAGTTGCTAGCTTGCTATGTACCGTCCATATTTTAAGACCTACAATGGGTATTACTTTTACCCAAGTGAATCACAATTCTGATGAAAAAACACTTCCTCTCTCCTTAAACATCATCATTACATATAGTTCCTTGCTCTTGTTTCATGTTTATAATTGTATGTATATCTATGCATTCGTATAGGTATGTATATGCTTTATGTATCTGTTGTATATGCAAATGATACACTGACTACCTGCAGTATTGTCCCTCGTTTTCCATTTAAATCCATCCAAAGGTTGTCTGTAAAAGATCGCTTTTGGCGATAAGAGCGTCCATTGTGTCACCCAATGTAAAATTTCTAAATTTGTGTCTGTAAAGAATACTTTATCTATCTATCTAATGACGATGGCTATGCTGCCATACTGTATTAAACAGAACAGAACTTAGTAAATCTATTCCACCACGTACGGCGCCACGTAACGTAGAAAGTGTTACAACTTATTCAAAAACTATTAAACAACGAAATCTATTTAAAGTCGCGAACAATACTACAAGTATATTCCTCGTCGTTTCCTCGTGTTTCACTTTTAGAAAGTTAGCCGTGTCTCACGAGGTTTAACGAGCTAACTTTCAGAATAATTCTACTTGCCTCCCCAAAAGTTTAGCTAAAAGGAATAGGGAACTTGTATAACTATTTATTGAGACTAACATATTAGCCGCTGAGGTCGCACAAATTAGTTTTATGTTAATGGCTCCTATTTAAATACAAACATTCAAACTGTCATTATAAGAAACGACGAGGGTTCAGTTGGTCCGTGAGAGAATACTATTTCACAAACGTTTCATGGTTTAACCCAATAATGAAAATTCAGGATCTTATTATAGAAACAGAATTATGTTCTTTTCACAACCATTGTAATACTTATTACGCATTATTATTATATTATAAACAATTAAGTATAAAACATTCACAGAAGCGACGAACCAAATGATTCACTAATGTTTATACAACGAAATATGAAAACAAAAGAAAGTAAATCAGGCTCTTGAAATACCCAATTGTAAAAAAAAAATACGGGAAAGAAGTTTTGACACAGAGCTGTCCTAAACTGGGTGAATTCAGAAACTTTGAATGTATGTAGGCAATGTAGGCGAGGTAGCCGGAGTATCTTTGTGTTCAACCCGTCTGTTTCCTTCGTGTTATTGAAAACAAAAACAGTGAGAGTATTCTCCTACACTGACTAGCTTTTGCCAGCAGCGTCGCTCGCGTGAAGGTCGGAAATTTTCCAAGGGGATCGTACCACTGGGACAAAAAGCACTAATCGAGGTCATAGTCTACTCTTGTGAATAATTTCAGGCAACTTCATTAAGCCGTTGGAGGCGTTATTAATTAACAAACAAATATCAAAATTCACAAACATCCCAATACAGGCTTTCACATTTATGACAGGTATTTTTCAGATGTAGGATATATCAGGAAAAGGTGTTTTAAAGTGAAATTCAAAGTGAATTTATGCTTTTTGAAATTCAAATGTATGGAAAAACTACAGCATTTTTTTACGGTCGGCAAAACATTTTCGACGCTTGTTTTCAGTTTGGGAACTTTGTTAGTTTTGCGTCAACGGTAAAATTGTATTTCATAAGTTTGAATAAAAACTGACCGTTTTGCATTTTACGTTTGAACGGTTGTCCATAGCTTTGTATTTATATTATGTAACCAAACGACAACTTTTAGTCAGCATTTTAAATTTGGATAAATGCTGCACGTTTCCACCAAGTTTTAATAAAAAATTGTCCTAAAAGTCTAAAAGTTTTTTTAGAACTGTGAATGTTCAACTAGGAACTGATACTGTTTTTAGGGTTCTGTACCTCAAAAGACAAAAAACGGAACCCTTATAGGATCACTTCGTCCGTCCGTCCGTATGTCTGTCAATGCCCTTTTTCTCATGAACGCGTGGAAGTATCAAGTTGAAATTAATATCAAATACGTAGGTCTCCGGTCCCATGGAGCTCTAAAGCTCTTTAAGCTTCTAAGTCAACGTAACAAAAAAATACGGTCATTTATGCGACATATTTTGATATTCGCAAATAAATCAAAACTTATAGGGTACTTCCCGTTGACCTAGAATCATGAAATTTGGCAAGAAGCAATGTACAAGTTAAGAAGAAAGTCCAAAAACAGTTAATTTGTATTTTTACATCATTTTGTTTTTTTTTTTTTGTTTTTACAAACTCACATTTGCACTTGGAAAATTGACCATGAGACGGTACACACAATATCTAGAATTTTCAAATAATATAGAACGCAAACCGGATTCCTTATCAAGGGTCGTGGTACATTCGACTAGACGTCTACCTTAACAATTTGACTTTGAGAGGACCTATATTTCTTAGCAATAAGGGCTTTTATAGTTTAAGTGTTAGTGCTGACGCAGTAGACTGTACCTTAAAAAGAAGTAAGTACACGCCGTGGGTCGGCCCTTATGATCCGTTTCCTTACAACGGAACAGATTAGTATTCCCTGTCCATCCTGCAGTCCGGAAAATAAACATTTTTGCCAAACCAATGCAAATGTAAAAAATCGTGTTCTCTATGTAAGTAGGGTTTCCTAAGTTGTTTTTGTAGTGATCTGAATAATTTTGAGCGAGCACTTAGGGTAAGCCGATTTTTTCGTATGTAGATAGGGGAACGTTTGCTTTTGCACCAGGAAATACGATATTTATTATTTCTACACCTGCATTACTCAGAAAATATACAAGAATACAAATAATATTTTAGGATCTCGAGGTAGAAAATAAACGAGTACTAAAAACTCTACGTACACAAATGATGTTATCAAACAGTTTGTTATATTTCTACCTTTACAGCACAGATACCACAACCGACAACCATAAAACCACACTGTGACGTCAGTAAAAATGAACCAAGAAAAGGAACCCACAGTCTAAAATACTTTCATTTCTAGAAATAACGAGACGATGCATTAAGTCGTTAGGGTTGTTCAATGTCGTCTTCGGTCGTGCGACAACTCGGGGGTACAACAAGCGACACCTCTATTGTTACCCCACCAAGAAAAGAAGGCACTTTGTCATACCACCCTTTGTTACTGAACTAATGCTTCTTAATGCGGCCGGTGTACCTAAGAGCACGGAAACGGGCGGCATCGTTTGTGATTTTGTGTTTTTATTTTTGGTGAGTTTTAAAACGAGGTTGGGGGTACAGACGTGAGGGAATGAAATTCATGAATACGTAACATTTTGGAGGATATAGAAAAAAAATATGTTTTTTTTTGTAGTGCTTCGAATAGAGAGTTGGCACTTATTTGGTTAACCGTGTTTGAAGATCATGAAAAACCTGATGGCTCAATATTTATACAGCTACTCATTGTTCAATGGGGATCGAAAATACGTGTTCTTAAAAAAAAATTAAACTTTTTCAATAGGTACACAAAGGAAATATTTTCCTTCCTGAAAGAATTTCTCAATTCCAATACACGTAAAACCACGTATTTGATGTACGGCGAAATGATTACTTGATCTATGGGAGAGGTTACGGAAAGCCATTATTAAAGCAGCAAGTCATGGTTTTATTGAAAAAGAGAGGAAATAAATGGAAATTTTATATATTTCCCCCATGTCTGATGTTTTATTACAACAAGGTAAAATTAGTGCGGAATACATTGTTACTTTGTAGGGAATAATGAAGGCAGGAGTGAATCTCTCGTTAGCGGTTACATTCAAGCAATGTCTATAGAAGGCAGGCAGCCGGGTAGTTGCTTGCTTACCGACTGTGGCACGGTTGCCGGTTGCCATAACTCGGTTGCCCACCCGCCTCATTGCGGGCAGAGCACTATCTTCTTGAAAATTATATTAATGTTTTTCTTGCAAAGTAGCTTTAGACTACTTTACTTGTGTTGAAGTGAAAAATTCTTTAGGCGCGTTGAGCATTTTTGAGATGGAAATAGTACATTACTGCCGCGGTCTATAATGACTACTTTGCTGGTCGCGCTGATGATGGCCGACAGCGCAGCGTAGCGCAGCTCCAGGCCGACACAGCGCGGTCAGCGTGCAGCACTTGATGGACGAGCTGAGATAAAGGCCGAGGCCGTAGGTCGAAGCCTTTACAGCGAGGACAGCAAGGGCTGCAATGATGGCCAAGCTGGAAGGCCTAGAGCGTAGCTAGGCTAGCTCAAGGCAATCATAGCGTGACCAGCGAAGCAGTCATAGTGGGCCAAGGCTTGTATAGTGCTTTACTCAAAAATGCAAGTACCTAATCTAAATAAAACCAGCAAGTAATTTCAATAAAATATATATTAATTAACTAGAAATTTAATTAAAATGACAATTAAGAAAAGTACAGTTACTAAAATTCAACACCGACTTTCCCGGTTTGATATTACTAATAGTTTGCGATAATTTTAATGCGGTGTTTGACTGCTGTATTATTTCTTCATTTATTACGCAAAAAACTCACTAAATAAAAATAAAATTTTCGCTGAACCGCGCTTTTGTTACTTCTTTGTTTTTTTTTTTTTAACAATGGTAGTTGGAACTATACAGCCAAATATGGAATAAAATCTTTTTGTACCTATCTCTATAAATACAAACAGCTGTGTTTTAAATAAAATCTTTTTGCATTTGATTTTTTAAAACGTTGAAACGTCAAAATAGCGGCCGGCAATGTTTCGCCGGCCTGTTAGAGCGACCAGCAAAACTTTGCCGGCCGCTCCTTGAAACAGAACGGCAAGGTCAACTTTGCTCAAACAAGGTTGTCAAAATAATGACCACATTACGTGCATTTAAGAGTAAAAAACAATTGAACTCGTGACACCGATACCGACACCTCATTAAAAGTATTTCCTGCACAGTAAAATTATTCAAGTTTTCACTTCTGTACTCCCGGAGTGCCACTGTTTTTTATTTATTTTTATGAAAACTTGAACATCAAATCATTTTTTCGGGAAAATAGTCATGAACTAAAGAGTAAATCTAAAGTATAAATCCTGTGTTTCTCTTTCATGGAAATACAATTAAGTCCAACTTGAATTTCTTATAATATTATTGAAAATATCTACCTTTTTCTTAAAGTGTCTGTCTACTTGTGTTATTTTATTGCTAGTTGTGTTTTATCATAATTAAATAACATCAACAACAAAAAACCCTATCAAAACAATACTCAAAACAAAAACTACCCTTTCACAACAATATAATAAACTCGACCATTCACACAAAACGAGAACCAAGAACTGTTCAGTGTTCTTAGTGGAGTTAATTGTGTTTCAAGTAACTAAATCCCAGTTAATGAGACAACTTGCAGTAAACTGGCCCAAACAGTAGCAAATACTTTGGGAGTATTAAGCGCCCGTAATGTTCGCGTATTGGACGTAGAATCTTGGCTTAAGCTGTACGGGATTCGTTTGAATGAGACCATGTACCATCAAAGAAACCTATAACTAAGCAATTTGAAAACAAAATCCCGTGCACACGACCCTTTTTTTTCGTAGGTAACCGTTACTATAGTAGCTGAGCGCTGGAAGCAGAAATAGTCCTTACGGTGTATAGGTATGGGTTTCTTCGATGGTACAGTCATCAAGTTGAGTGATGTATGTGGGTCAGTCTTATGGAGGTCGGGATTTTATAGCTATAATTCCACTCTTTTAACCTCTGTGTACTTAAAAAATACAAAAGACGTGAATATATTTAGTAACGTGTTCCGCTTAGCCATTCCTAACGAGGCATCCTCAGGATGACGATTGCCTTGTTGCGAACCCGAATGGACGACGGGCGATATGGCTCACTGTGCGTCCAGCGCTTGGTGTGGTAACACGCCGTGTTCGGGTTTGCGACAAGTCAATCGTCATCCTGAGGATGCCTCGTTGAGAGGTGAAACACGTGTCGATTTCTTTCAGGGTTTTTATGGCTCTTTAGGAATAGCTAAGCGGAACAGGTTAGTAAATAAATTCACATCTATTGTATTTTATAATGGATTTCCACAAGGTCACGCCTGAATCAATTAACCATCTCTGTGTACTTTTACGAGGTATGGTGCCAGGTTTTTGGTGTGACATAATTTCTGCCTTCAATACTGCATCTCGAACATAGGCTCAAACCATTTTTTAATGAATATCTAAAAGAAAAATTACAAAGTAAACTTGCGAGACGTTCGAAATTAAATGTTTATCCCAAAAGTCTGCCAAATATTTTGGACGGTAAGTTTATCAATAAGACATTAAAATTCATCTGCGGAGTAATTGTATAACTCGCTTATAAAGGCAATGGCTTTCATATTGAAAGTTCAACAACATTCATTGCATTATTCACCTGTTTGTTTGCAGATGAATTTTTCAAACCTATGAAGTAATGGACTAGGAATCGCCATTAAAATTCTTCCGATATTTAGAATGGTTCTGTAATTGGAGAGCCTGGCTTCCGTGGTAGCATTAAGTAACTTTTACGTGAGGTATTGAATAGTCTTACAGTTGATGACAGATGATTTTCTGGGATCTATTTTTGATAGCAGGAATTTTGGTAGCAATTTTGTTATCGAAGCTAACTCAAAAACTACCCAAGCAAAGTTAATAAAATTTATATGGGAACACCGCGTAGGCTTCTTCTATCAAATAAATAAAAAAACAAAATCGGTTCACAATTGACGAAAATATCGATGAAAATAGGTACATTTAAAAAAACATATAGACGATTATTATTTATGTATACAGGTGGTTCCAATAGTGACGTCATAAAAAAAATCGATTCCTCATACCCAGGGGTATCCGAAAGTACCCCATGTATGTTCTGCAATTCTTGATAGTTTTCGAGTTACAATTATTTTTAAGGCTTGCGTATCACAAAAAGTTGCCTCGGAAATTTCGACTCTGTATCACTCCAACATAAATTCCTCCTTTTCTTTTCGATCAAAATCTTTGTATGCCTATTGGTTTAATGATAGGAAGTTATATTTTTTGTCTGAAAGAATATTACATATCAAAGAAAATTAAAAAAAATGAATTTGAAAAAGCCGTGTAAAAATATAGATATTTTTTTTAAAGCGGTTGCCATTTTTTTTTTAAATTTTAACTCAAATGCTATCAAGAACTGCGGAACATACATGGGGTATTTTCGGATACCACTGGGCAGGAGGAATAAAAAAAATTATGACTTCACTATTTGGACCACCTGTGTGTATAACTTCAGTTAAAAACAGAAAGACACTTGCTCACACGTTTCATAAATAAAATATTACGTAACAAGTTAATTATACCAACTGGAATTATTACCGAACACTAATTAACTACCTACGTCAAGAAATGAAACCTATTACTTATGTAAAATAGATATTCTATTTATGAGTTTGTTAAATAGATACATATAATTTATTGACCTACTTATTTCATATCATGTGAAGTTGCACGTGTCTCAATAAATTAAATATTGAAAATTCTTTTTCGTCTAGTCTCAAAAGTTCTTTGATCATGTTTATCCAATCATTCTTAATGACTATAAAAATAAGGAGTAAATAAAATTGAACAAATTATTTACGTAGTTTAGGTACTGTGACATACTGCTGAAATATAATAAATCTCACAACAAGCAATTCTTTCTTTCAGACAGAGTTCTAGTACTGATCACCTTTCACGTCTCACGTTCCATAATAATGCTTTAGCATAAGCATAGCATATTCAGCCTATAATTTTCCCACTGCTGGGACACAGGCCTCCTCTCTGTGAGAGGGAGTGGGCCGTAATCCACCACGCGGGCCCAGTACGGATTGGTAGATGTTATATGTTTTCGAATTTTTGGTTCTAGGACATGGTGGTTTCCTCACGATGTTTTCCTTCATCGTTAATGAGAGCTGTGGTGACGAAATAATTTACACATAGTAAAGCGCCTGTCAGGATTCGAACCTACAAATTACAAACTCGTAAATCGCGACCGTTACCACTGGCACTTTATAGCAGTGATAGCCTAGTGGTGTGCCCGTCGGACTGCCAAGTCATAGGTCTAGAGTTCGAACCCAACGCACGCACGCACTTCTGACTTTTCGGATTCATGTGCGTATTATATAATTATCACTTGCTTCAAAAACGGTGAAGGAAAACATCGGAAGCCAACTCAGAGACCCATGGGCGGCTTTAAAACTCGGACACCAGTTTAGTCACTAACTACACGTAAAGAAGAAGACTATTGACCTACCACTGCTCCCAATAATGGTTTAACTCAACAAAAAATACAAAGGATTTGATCTAATAGGTACAGTCGGGGAAAATAATAGTTTCTCACACTACGCTAATTTGCTGTGTTATAGCCATTTCATACAACTGTCAAAGAATGATAGTTGTGGTTTGAATAAGCGGGCAATTTAAGTTAGTAGTCAATTTGGTATTCAGTTAATTTACCTATTTAGTACCTGGGCGACCGAGCTCTGCTCTAGTGAAAATAGAGAACGTAAAAGGAATGTTAATACTAATTCAATGTATAGTATGTACATACTAATTCCATGCTGCCATGATAGTAGGTATTTAATAATTCTATGCTGCCATGATAATGGGTACTTACTAATTCCATACTGCCATGTCATTATTCTAAGATCATCCAGCCATCTTGTTCTAAACTTTGGGCGACTGAGCTCTGCTCGGATGAAAATTAATTTTCCCAGATATGAGACCAAGCCAGATCGATTTTTTCGCCCCCGTAAACCCCTATATTGCAACTTTCATCGAAATCGTTAGAGCCATTTTCAAGAACGTGATTACAAATTTATAGATATATATACATACATACAAATATTACTCACTTAATAGTATAGGATCAAATTTTTCTTCACTAAAACCATACCTAATTAGATAAAAGAATACCTAAATTGAAAATAAATTTTCTGTTTATCTCGTGGTTTCTCGACAACTTCTACTAATACTCAGCAGTTAACAAAGTTTTCTATATTTTACTGCTTTCTGCGAAACACATGACGTCAGAGAAACCTAACCAGTAACATTAAGAAGTTAGTTAGGGGGCTAGTTAGGAACGTAAGCCTGATTGACTCGATACAAATCCTTTACCTCGTTACACCAAATGATTTTACCCTTTGAAACATACTCGTATTTTATTTCTCTATCGTCTTTTGTTTCGTCTTCTTTGTTGTTTTGTTGCTCATTATTCTTGATATTAGTGCCTTGTTCAGCTATGATACGACAAGTCTGTGCTGTACTTCATGCTATAGATGTACAGTGCCGACCAAAAGTCCATGAGCAATCTCACAAAGCAATAGACTGACGCTTCGGTTTGACTTACGACCTTCTTCTATAAGTTGTTACAATACTGTAGACACGCACATTACACACACACACTCACTTTGTCTGCAACCAATGACTAGTTCGATAATCATCATTCGTTTTTAGTTTCATTCGTCTTGTTCACATAAATATTAAAGTTTAGCAGGTAGACCACAAAAAACTAAGTAAATTATTTCGATTTCTGTGGGGTAGATGCAGTTTGTTACAAGTATTCAATTAATAGAACTTTGTTGGTTCGTGCCGTGATAATATTGGTGACGAGCATTTAGCGCAGTGTTGTGGTTATTATTATCAAAAAGCAGGCATAAAATATATTGAAGAGATCAGATCAGATCAGAGAATATTATTGCGCTGCGTAAAAGTGAAGTGAATATCTAATAAAACCGGACTAAGTGTGAGTGTTATCATTTATATATTTCATATTTTACTAAACATAAATCTTAATCAAGGGTATTGTTGATAGAACAGAGGTATTATTGAGACAGAAGATGCCTTTAAAGTTTTAAATTCATTGTGAGGTTTAATTCGATTAGTGAATAATAAATAATTAGGTATTATGTGTAATAAAAACAATGTTTTTCTTTGTTCTAGAGAAATACTGTGAGGGTTAAGAGATATGAGGAAGGGGCTTATTATCGAGTAGCAGCGACGTCAAATGGTGAATGAAACAAATGGTTTCATACCAACGAGATATTTTGCTGAATTATTAAAAACACGTCATTATGAACCGTTCGCCGTGCACTCTGAAGGCTTGCATCACTGAAGACCAGCTAGAAAACCGTTTTTGACCTTAAAATATTGACCGTACCAACTTAATAAACAACAGATTCGTTATTGCATGAATTTATGGTAACGATTTTTTTAAGCACGTTTCAATAGGGTGTTTGTCGTATTTCTTGCAGATATACCGAAATTTTTTAATATTATTTTAGTAATAGTATTATTTTAGGATTAAAATTTGAGGTTTAGTTTCAATCTTCTTTTCGTAAAGAAAATGAATACTTAAGCTATAACCTCAATACCAACCAATATTTACTAAAGCCAAATAAAGTTTAAAATAATTAATATGAACAACTGCCTTTAACCTTAAAATCAACAATTTTGTCAGTAGATTTTTTTACATTATAAGTAGTCTAATATTCTTATTTATTGCTTAATTACTTAGACCATGATCAAAGCTTTATATTTATGGTGCAAAAAAATCCATTTAAAATTTAAAACATTTCAAAATTTAAATATGTCAAAATAATACAAATTGCTTCTAAGTTTCTAGACATCTATTTCACATATTATTCAGGTGAAGTAATGATAAATAATTGTAGCAGTTTAATAACTATACTTAAGTAAAATAAACATAACGAATAAATATTATTTATTTTTTATTATAACATATCACGCATTTTTTATTCTAAACCCTTTATTGCAATAACAACATTAATAAATAGGCAGGATATTTAAAAATATTATTATTGCAAACAAAAATAATAATATTTGCAAAAACAGCGCTGTGATTTACGAGATTAGAACCTTAGCCATCTTGAATCTAAGACCAACGCTTAACGCCTTCTGCTATCTGCACATATAATTTACTTTCGAATTTTAGCAATGCGATACACTGGCCAAGGTCACGCGTACGAGTATGATGCGTGCTAACAAAAGTTATGGAAATATAAGTGCGGCGCCCGCGAACCGTGACGATACGATAGTGTGTAGTTCAAAACTGCGTTCTCTGTGGTGTGTGTACGGCACTCACACCACAGACGTCTGACTGTTTACACATACAAATGTACGGACTATACCGCGTGTTCACAGCAATACGACTCTTAGCGTGATCATGCACTTTTGAGCGCTTACTGTACCAGGATCTGTTGGCGTGTGGCTAAAACTCAAAAACTCAAACTCAAAGCATTTTTTTCAAATAAACCAATTACAGGGCAGTTGGTCAGTCAGAAAGATGAAGCTAGTTCCCCATTCCAAAGCGTAGTAGGTTCTTATGGAGAAGAACGGGCTAGAAACTCCACGGTCACTCTTTGAAATCAAAATATTGGTGACATCATTCATGTTGAAATTATACATGTGAAAACAATGTTGAAAGTCATGCACATTAAAAGCGCCCGATAAAACAATTTAAAAAATTTCAAATAAGCCGTGGCAGCTAAGAGATGACCAGTCCCTACTGACGGAGCCTGTTCACGAACATGACGCATGAATCAACTCCATTCAGCTCAACCATTTTGAAGTAAATTTAATTATCCAACTCACACGCTACCACCAGCGAGACATTTGAGTGAGCATGACATACTCTCAGCCGCCAGGGTACATGCAAGTAAATGAAAGACGTACCCAAAAATAGTTGCTTTATAGTAGGTACACACGGCTACACAACAAGCTATATATTTCCAGTATAAGCTGACCTCGCATTGTACGTAAATCCGATACAATGCGAGATCAGCATAAACTGGAAATGTATAGCTTGATGTGTAGCCGTGTGTACATAGTACTCAGACATGTGCTAAATCGGAAAAAAAAATAAAAAAACAACGTTTGCACAAATTTTGAAGAATCTGCCTGTCAATGTCATTCGAGACCCAAAAGATCCTTGTTGCATTGAAGATTTCAATGGTGTTATATTACAATATTAATTTCCTCGTATAGTTGTTTCATTTCATGAGCGCTCCTCAATCATTGTAATGAGGGTTTTCAAGAAAATTCACGCCAACAGTTGGCGCCACTTTGACAAGAGGTCTTCAATTTTGACAACGAATATAAAATATTTTGTTTCATTAATTTGCCATCATTAAGTCACAACTAAAGAAAATATAGGTGCTTTGACACTTTTGACAGGTGCCCGGACCTGACTTCTCAGTGCTGCCATCTAGTGAACGTCATTTCAGAAAATCCTCATTGAAACCTTATGCCAATGTTCATAAAGTTACATGACGCCCGCATATTATATTACAGTATTTCTATTTTCTTAATGTCCCTCGGCAAACTTCGTGTTTCGTCAGTCGTTGGATTTCTATCAGTTGCTCTTTGCACTCGGTGCAGACCGGACGCTCTCAATCGACTTGGAAGTATATAGAGTTGTTAATACTCTTTTAACTTCATCATCATCATCATCATCATTTCAGCCGAAAGACGTCCACTGCTGAACATAGGCCTCTTTTAACTTAATGTTATTTATTTAAAAAATGGGAGTAGCTGTGAAAATCGCAGGCACGACACATAGGAAAATAGTTTTACAGCTCTTTATAGTTCACAAGGAAATCAAAACAAAAAACAATAAAGCACATAGTTCTGAATTCAAATTATTATACACGATAAATCTAATTATTGATGACGTTTTATTTATTTCTTTTCAATAATTCTTAACATAACTTTGCAGTTTTTAACATGACTAACTATTTACACTAGAATTATTGGTGGACATGGAAATTAGCATTCGTTTGTATTCGGAAATGCGATGATTTCCGATGGACATTAAGAAAATAAAAATAGTGTAAGTAGGTACCTTATTTGTTGTTAAACCACTAGGTACAGCTGTTTAATGTTATTAATACCGTCAGAACAATATACATTCAATAAAAAGTAGGTATTCGATATAAATAAAAGAGAAAAAATCTGAACATTCCTGTTTCACCGACAACACCATTTAACTCGGTTTAAAATTTAATTAAGTTCTGCTGGAGTAGTATTGTAACAACCAATTGCTTGTTTCAACAGTTGTGCGGAAAACCAACCTTCCTTTTTCAAACAAACAATTTAAAATTTTCACACTTTTCGCATTACTTAATTATGTTCTCTTTTTATTTTTGCGATATAATATTAATCATAGTCTTCCTAGCCTTTTCCCAAATATTAGCCATCCCGGCTCAAACTCAAACTCAAACTCAAAGCATTTATTTCAAATAAACCAATTACAGGTAGGTACTTTTGAATTGTCAAGGGGTCGGTCAGTCAGAAAGATGAAGCTAGTTGCCCATTCCAATGCGTAGTAGGTACCTATGGAGAAGAACGGGCAAGAAACTCCACGGATACTCTTTTAAATAAAAAAATTGTTACAAAATATTGGTTACATTATTCATGTTGAAATTATACATGTGAGAACAATATAGAAAGACGTGCACGTTAAAAGCGTCCGTAACAAAAAACAAAAATAAAAACAATTCAAAAATTAAAATAAACCGTGGCAGTTAAGAGGTGACCAGTCCCTACTGACGGCGCCCGTTCACGAACATGACGCATGGATCAGCACCATTTAGCTCAACCATTTTGAAGGGAACTTAATGATCCAACACAATGGGGCTTTCAGACTAACTGGATGCAGCCGAATACCAATATTTTACATGGAGCGACTGCCAATCTGACCGTAGAGGTCAGATTGGCAGTCCCAGTTACTGGGTAACACGATACCCCAAGTGAGCTTGCGGTTTACTATTAATGTCAACTGAAAATATTTAACACACGTTAAAGTACTTTAAACTTTAAAATAAGGGAGTGCCTCCACTGCCGGCGCCGGCACCCAAAAATAACGCCATTGGGAATCGGCATGACATTACTGCCGGCAGCCGACATTAAAAATACATCGGCTGCCGGCACATTACATACTCTGTGGCTCTGTGGCAGAGCCGGCTTCAGTAATGGACACCGGCGGTGCGGAGTTTATTGAAACCCTTCTATTTTTCAGAACTCCAACTAACTAACCCTAACTAAAGTATTTTTTTCTATATATTCTAGTCGTTTTTGGCACTAGCCCGTCGCTGCCGCGGCACCGCTCGCGTGGCTCGTGCGTAGGGGGTCACAGTTCTAACCTAACCTTTTTTGCGAGTAAAAATATTTAACCTAATCTAACTAGTTCGGTTCCGGGTACCTACTTAGTAGGTACTTGATTACTGGAATATGGAAATCATTGATTACGGAAATATAATACTGAAAAAAAGTAATGCTTCATTAAATGTCCTTTTAATTATGCCTACACCGCCTATTTACTATATGTCCAATTGCCAACCCCGTTTTCCGCTTTTTTTTCCAAACTCAGTGCCGGCAGCCAATTCAGCAACCGGTGCCGGCAGAAAAACGGGAGCCGGTGCCGGCAGCGGAAGCACTCCCTTTAAATAAACACATAAAAGTCAAACAACAGCCATATTTTTATTTAATTCCCAAATCATCGAAACGGACATTCAATACAAAGGGAGTTCCAAAATTAAATCTTCATTGACTGGCCTCGACGGTACAGTCGGGTCCATAAATACGTGTGATGGCAACTACCGTCATTTCCATTCTCAGAGATACGGTTGGTAATGGGTATAATAAACGGATCATTTCGGGTAGTGCGCGTAAAGTGTGATCCGGAGTATTATCGCGTATTGTAATGTTAAATTCAGTGTTACGACTGACGGTTTTGTTTGCAGTTGTAAATGTTGGAATGAAGACGTCTTAGTTAGTTTTGATTGTATCTGTTTTATTTGTTGTATCGTCGTAAAATAGTGATAGCTAAACTACTTCTATTTACTAGTTTTATGAAGTCCGTTTTATTACGGTATTCTAAAGATGTGAATAAACTTTTAGTCACAGAAGATTAAAAACATTTTATTTGTATGACAATGTAATTCAATGTTTGTTATCAAGGCTAATCTAAACTATCATATTATAAAGAGGAAAGACTTGATTTGTTGTATGTTTGTTTGTAATTAATAAACTCAAAACTACAGGACCGATTTAAAAAAATATATATTATCACTGAGTAAATATATAAAAATATCCGTGAAACCGCTGGCGGAAGCTAGTTTTGTTTAATAAATTAACAGAAAAACACGTTGCTCAAATATCTTCAACTATTTATCTGCTTTTCCTTGGCTCGTCGGACTAAAATCCTCATCATAAAATATTTTCCAGTCAAGCTTTAGATACATTTTCGTCGTCCAATCGATTGAGTTCAAGACACAAACACCACTTACCAAAATTCTCAGTTCGCCTGTGACCAACAAAGCACACTTAAACTCGTTCGCTTATTCCATTTCCTATCGAAATATTTCTAACTTTAATAACAGAACTCACGTACCACTTCGTTACATTACTCGGCAACTTCCTAGCTCATCTAGACTCCATGTATTTTTGGTCCCTTGACGGTTGACACACAAACAGAAAATGTGGGAAATAAAATATAACTATATTTGCTGTCAGAGCAATAAAATCTTAATGTCAGAAATTTTGAGTTTTCAGACTTTGTAAGTTATTTGTTGTTGTAGATTATGATTAGTTGGATCTCAGAAATATTTTATATTCATGTACAATGTTTATCAGGGGTTTTAAATGTCAGATAGAAAACGAGATAAAAAAGTTCGCGAAGATGTGATGCAAGTACAGTTTTGACGTCAATATCAACGTTGATTAATTAGTTATTCAAAGCTATTACGATATTATCTGTTAAAGTTTCAAATAATCTCATAATTCAACACTTGTACGAATTACAATTTAACATTTTGCAAATTCAAGACCAGCCCAAAACAGCCTCAAAAATGAATAAAATGATAATTAATCTTCCGCCATTGAAATGATAAACAAAATGGGTCACATTTTTCACTCAAAACCCGCGCAGACGTGATTTAATAGAATACTAAAGCGAGAGGGTAAGTTAAGACAGCGGCACATCATTAGGCATGAGTTAATGAGTCCACACTTACCCCAGTTACAGGCCCTCTGAGTACCTTCTGTGTAACATACATTCTGCGTCTCACTTAATAATGACGGCTTGCTGACTTATATGGAGGAAAATTATGTTACGTAAGATAAGAATGTGTCAGATTTTGTGACGTTGTAATTTAAAACTGTGTTTTGTTAGGTACTGAATACTTTTAAATAATTTTTTAATAAAAAATTTCTAATACGTTTTTAATTATTAATTTTGAATATCTAAAGTAATGACTTACTTAACATGCTGACTCTATCTACTAAACATTGTACTATCGAAAAAACGCATATCTAAACAGTTTGAAAAAAAATCCCATGTACACGACCCTTTTTGGAGTGAAAACTACTTTAGGCGCGTTGAGCATTTTTGAGAAGAGACTAAACCATTATTTTCGCGACACCATGATGACACCTCATTTTTGTAAATGCGATTGTGCTCTTTATTTATATTACGTTACGGATCAATGTTCTATGCAAATATTTTTACTTTAAAGCTAAGGTATTATTTTTTGTAAACGCGATTGTGCTCTTTATTTAGATAAGGTTACGGACCAATGTTCTATACAAGTATTTTTCTTCCACCAAGGCGATCTTGTTAAAGTTTTCACTTCTGTCGGCACTCCCGGAGTGCAACAATTATTTTTTTCGTACGTATGCGTTACTATATCGACCGGGCGTTGCAAACAGAAATAGTCCTGACGGTGTCTTTTCTTTGATGGTACATACATAAACTCACGCCATCTTCCCATGAGGATAGGCAGAAACTACAGAACGCCACCTGCTACGATCCTTACATACTCGTTTATCTTCGTTTACGTTCATATTTCTGGTCCTACACGTACGCCGATTGCAAGTACTACTCACCTGGCTTTTCTGAAGAACATCATCCATAAGGTCACTATATGTCCTAGGGCTTCTTTCTACTCTACGTTATCTGTACATGCAGATACAGTGAAATAGAGCACAGCCACACAGATAAAGGATTTGAAACTCAGCTAAACTGCGTTTTATTCAGATCCATTGAATGTGATGAAAACTTTATTGGCTACGGCGATATTTGTCCTCAACCCGGAAGTTTTTTGTGTGGAAACACAAGAAGGGAAATACATAAGGAAACGTTTATTATTATCACACTTTATTGAAGAGGAAATGAGCAAATGTAATTGAGCATAACGCGTCGATGGCTCATGCTTAATGTGACAGATATCATCTCTATATATTTATTTGGGGAGAATATTTTAGACTAGCTTTTGAGGTCCGAAATTATTTCACGGGAACTTACTGGTATAAATTGTATTTTCCGGATTGACCCAAAAACGGCTCAACGAATTTGGATGTGACAAATATTATTTTATAATCTGGATTATATTTATTTTAATGTACTTAGTACGTTCCCGTGGAATTTTTTCCAACATCCATGAGGGCAAAACCGCGAGTAAAAGCTAGATATAAATAAAAATGTTTACTTTATTTACATGTTGCAGTATTGCAAAATTTTTACAGTATTTTATTTAGGTTTGTGAAATCTGCCCAAAAAACTAGTTTGCAAAACAAACAATAGCATTGGCGATAGTTAAATTTTCCATAAAACCAACAGTCCATATGAACAGCGGTAAAAGGAAATTGTATTGTGCACCGATGAGGATATGGGGAAATACCTTACAGCACACGAAATAAATAAAACAGCACCTTTTTTATAACATATTGAAGTGAAAACTTCTTCAGGCGCGTTGGGCATTTTTGAGATGGGACTATACCATTGACTTCGCAACACTGTAACGACACCTCATTTTTGTAAACGTGATTGTGCTCTTTATTTACATTACGTTACGGATGAATGTTCTATGCAAGTATTTTTACTTTAAAGGTTTTGTAAACGCGATTGTGCTCTTTATTTATTTTACGTTACGGATAAATGTTCTGTGCAAGTATTTTACTTTAAAGGTTCTGTAAATGCGATTATGCTCTTTATTTAGATAAGGTTATGGACCAATGTTCTATATAAGTATTTTTCTTCCACCAAGGCGATCTTGTTCAAGTTTTTATTTCTGTCGGCACTCCCGGAGTGCCAGTTTTTTTTAGCTCATCTATGTATCAATAATATTTTATGAGAATAGACTTAAATAAAATTTAGTTCAGTTTGTGAAATAAATTAGTAAATTGTTAAGCGAATTCGACACCCTACGTCAATTTACCTTGTTATAGCCATTACATACAACTGTAAACGAACGACAATTGTTATTTGAATAAACGGACAAATTAAGTTGGTAGTCCCTGAATTTACCTATGTCTAATGAAAGCTAATAAAATGTTTTATAAAACAAAGCTATGAGTTGAAGCTATATTCCGTTGTTTAAAACAGCCAGATTCGCAAATGAACACTTTTGAAATTTTCTGCTGCAATAGTACAGGCATTGTTAATTCACAGCTACATTGTTCCAAAATCGTATAGGTAAGTAAAAACAAAAGAAAATCGATGACGCAACACTGAATCTGAGCTAGTTCATTACCCCATCTTTTGTTTTATGAAGATAATCTGACTAAAGTCTTTATTGTACTCTTTGTTAGCGTGCAGAGTTAAGGAGCCACTCCATTCCTTGAGCCCCGCATTCATACAGTGACGTATTTAAATTGGGTGAGTTTTGTTAAAGAAGATTGGGTGCTGCTTGGAGCTTTTTAAGTAATTTAAATCAGTTTTTTCGTTAATGTTGAGCCAAGTTTTTCGCTTTATGTCAAAGGTTACGGTTTTATATAAAGTATTTAGAGGTAGAGGAAAACTAGAATGTAGAGGAAGAATAAAATATTAACTATTTAATCCCTAAAGCATAAAGAGGGGTGTTATAAATGATAAGCATCAAAGTTCCTCAATGGATCAATCGATTATTATCAATATTATTTACTTTGTTTGAAAGCGATTTTACTGCAAACTGCGTTTCAAAATGACATACATACACACACAGACATACAGACACACACACAACACATACACACAGGTACACATACATACACAAGTTACACAACACACACAAATACACACAAACTCGCACTCACTTCACATATTTTTACTTTCAGAGAAAGTAACGCTTACTTTAATGTGAACTGACGTTCACATTAAAGTAAGCCCTTTTCAGTAAGTTAGACAGACAATAAGTAAATGCATACTAGCGGAAAATTGGTCCATAGTCCCGTCACAAACAAATACATATCAAACGGAAAGGTTAAGTAAGATATCGGACCTTTTTAAAAAACAAAGATATTGAAATAAATATTTTTTTGCCTACCTACCGAAACAAACAAAACAATCAGTAACTGAAACATCCCAATTATTTCATATTGGATCGTCACAATTTGAGCTATGCATTTACATGAATTTGCAATAAGCATTTTCTGAAATTTCAAATGAGTACATTATTTTTTTATTGACTGTACCTTTATAGTACTTGTAATTTGGGACGAAACATAACTTCAATAGTGATATGGGACAGTCTAAGATTTTTTTTTTTGGAATGTGAGACTAAATTTCAGGACAAACGAAGAATAAATCGAAAATAAAAATTATTTAGTCCGGAGTCTAGATTTGTGCCCGGTTGATGGCAATAGGCTCGCCCCCTATTACATGGGACTTAAACATAACTGGCGAAAAGTGGGTGTACTATAGATACACCTCTGCCTAACCCTTCGGGGATTATAGGCGTGATGTTATGTGATGTGTAAAAATAATTTTATGGACTGTTTACATTCACAAAATTTAATTTTATTGCATAAATTGTTAATGTTCCTAAAACGGGTGAAGACACAGACTCAGTTACCGCCAGCTCAGGACTTCAATTGAAAACGTAACACCTTTTTTATATCAATAAAACAAGATAATTAATTGATTCAGGCATGACCTTGCGGAAATACATTATAAAATACAATAGACGTGGATATATTTAGTAACTTGTTCCGCTTAGCTATTTCTAAAGAGCCATAAAAAACTCCTGAAAGAAATCGACACGTGTTTCACCTCGCTGAGTGCAGCGCTTGGTGTGGCAACACGCCGTGTTCGAGTTCGCAACAAGTCCATCGTCATCCTGAGGATGCCTCGTTGAGAGCTGAAACACGTGTCGATTTCTTTCAGGAGTTTTTTATGGCTCTTTAGAAATAGCTAAGCGGAACAAGTTACTAAATATATCCACGTCTATTGTATCAATAAAACATTTCACTATTTATTGCATTTATGAAGTATAAACAGCAAAGTCAAAATACCACGTCCTAAAATAATGTACAGCCGAAAACTAATACTCATAACTCATTCTTGGCTTACGGGGCATAGCTTAGTACTAAATAATGTACAGCCGTTTCCTAAACGCAATATGTAGGCAGGCCTAAAACGGCAAGCCTTGCCGAGTAGGCGAACAAACAGGTACACGTAAGATGGTTGATATTCACTGAATACATAAATGTTTTGCTGATAAATATAATGCTTGGAAAATTGTTTCGTGTTGATGTAGCATTTTTGACTTCATATTTTGACATACAAACATAACCTTGTTTCCCTAAAGGGTTGGGCAGAGCTATATCTATAGTACAGCCACATTTTGCTAGTTATGTTTAAGTCCCATGTAATAGGGGGCGAGCCGATTGCCATCAACCGGGCACAAATCCAGACTCCGGGCTGCTACTGAGAAATTCCAGTTAGAAAAACCCAATAACACTTTGCCCGACCTGGGATTGAACCCAGCAGCTCACGCTCAGCAGTAGCGCTTGCGATCACTAGACCAACGAGACAGCTCATATTTTGATTAATTATGAATAGTGATAATTCAATCTGCCTAGCCTTTTCCCAACTATGTTGGGGTCGGCTTCCAGTCTAAACGGATGCAGCTGAATACCAATATTTTACATGAAGCGACTTCCTATCTGACCTCCACAATCTTGGTAAGACTGGTTGTCAGTCCTTTGGGCTTCTGACGACCCGTAACGACTGTCAAAGATCTACGGATGACAGCCAGGACCAACGGCTTAACGTGCTTTCCGTGGCACGGAGAAGTCTCGGTATGCGAAGATGGTCACCCACCCACAGATCAACCCCGGCAAGCGTAGCTTAACCTGATGGATCGATCCGTGCGGCTGTTGTTGCACGAGCTCTTCATGAATAATGATAATTACGGGAAATTAATTGCTGGACTAAAAAACCCAGTTCTGGTTCTTCTTAAACATAATATTCAATAGCGAGATGAAACATGAAACACATGTTGCGCCGACCCTAGATAAATTGAGATAGGGCAAGAGAATTATGATGATGATGATATTAGCGAAATGAGAGTCAGCTCACAGTTGTAAAATGCAAGACATAACTATCCACAAAAAATGGAGTTAGGCGCAGTTCGAGCCCACGCCGCAGAGTTTCGTGAAAACGTGTGGTGACATAATAACAAATTTTTCTTCAACGATGTTTATTTATTTATTACAGCACGGAAGACGGACAACTAAAAAAAAAAGTGGCACTCCGGGAGTGCCGACAGAAGTAAAAACTTGAACAAGATCGCCTTTGTGGAAGAAAAATACTTGTATAGAACATTGTTCCGTAACCTTATCTAAATAAAGAGCACAATCGCGTTTACAAAAAAAAAATACTTCCAAAACCTTTAAAGTAAAAATACTTAGATAAAACATTGATCCGTAACGTAATTATAAAGAGCACAATCGCGTTTACAAAAAGGAGGTGTTGGTAATGGTGTCGCGAGTTCAATTGTTTTTTCCCATCTCAAAAATGCCCAACGCGCCTAAAAAAGTTTTCACTTCAAAACCAACAAAGGAAACAATAGTCGACAGAAAGTCAATTACAACTCTTCGCGTTTAGACTTATAATAGAATTTGTGTTGTAAACATACAAGTAGTAACATATCACTATAATATGTTTACTGTTTTTAATTTTAACAATAAATAACAAAAAATAATATTTATTGCATTCCCGATGATGCTAGCTTTCATCGATTGTGATATTTTTCAGTTCTGAGTAGATTTACGGCCGATACGAGACAAGATCTTCAACATTTCTTACGGTTTCTGATACTACCGTTACTAATGTATTTGCTCGGCACTAGATTTTTTAAGCTCATTGCATTGATATGAGTCTATATATGAAATTATTTTGCTATTGTCGACTTCATATGCATTTTTACCCCTATTTTAAGAAATATTTTTGCTGTATCTCTTTTAGGTCCTGGTAGTCCTTTGTCAAGTTTTGGGAACGAAACCAGAATCACCGTTCTAGCTAAACACATTTTTGCACTATACGAGTACTAATTAGAATTTCGACATAGTGAAAAATAGAGGGTCGCGTGTATGGGCCTGCCCTCGCCATGTGACATTATAGGCAAATTATATCATGCCTCATCTTAATATATATAAATCTCGTGTCACAAAGTTTGTCCTCAATGGACTCCTAAACCACTTAACCGATTATAATAAAATTCGCACACCATGTGCAGTTCGATCCAACTTGAGAGATAGGATAGGTAGGGTAGGTAGGGTAGGTAGGGTAGGTAGGGTAGGTAGGGTAGGTAGGGTAGGTAGGGTAGGTAGGGTAGGTAGGGTAGGTAGGGTAGGTAGGGTAGGTAGGGTAGGTAGGGTAGGTAGGGTAGGTAGGGTAGGTAGGGTAGGTAGGGTAGGTAGGGTAGGTAGGGTAGGTAGGGTAGGTAGGGTAGGTAGGGTAGGTAGGGTAGGTAGGGTAGGTAGGGTAGGTAGGGTAGTTAGGGTAGGTAGGGTAGGTAGGGTAGGTAGGGTAGGTAGGGTAGGTAGGGTAGGTAAGGTAGGTAGGGTAGGTAGGGTAGGTAGGGTAGGTAAGGTAGGTAGGGTAGGTAGGGTAGGTAGGGTAGGTAGGGTAGGTAGGGTAGGTAGGGTAGGTAGGGTAGGTAGGGTAGGTAGGATAGGTAGGATAGGTAGGGTAGGTAGGGTAGGTAGGGTAGGTAGGGTAGGTAGGGTAGGTAGGGTAGGTAGGGTAGGTAGGGTAGGTAGGGTAGGTAGGGTAGAAATACGCACATTCATTGACTGTTAGGCGGAACGAAGTTTGCTGGGTCAGCTAGTAATTATTATAAATATGACCTATCTTTTGCGTGCTCAACTAAACTCTAGCATTCAAAATCTTGTAGTTATTAGCGATTGAAATCTTACATGTTTTTGACTGTCAGAAATATTGAACTTACTACCAATGCTCCGAGCGAAAAAACGTTTTCACTTAAAAAAATTACAACATTGACTATAAAATATTAGCAAGGAATAAACTCTACACGATTCTAGTTATTTCTTAGTACAAAAATCTCCTTCCAAATATTAATATTATAAGTTATTTAACCATAACATGCCTTTCATTTGATCCCGTTGTATTCTCATAAGCCTTTATATTCCATACAAAAATGTATCTAATATGTAAGATTAATAGAACATTTTGTTTCCAGTTTCAATCATTCGGCGCTGCTTCATAAAGTAATCCGCCATGATGGATTAGGTACCAAGTGTATGAATTTTTTATACACGTTTTGTGGAACGGGGAGGGAGCGAGTGCTTTATGACAAAGGATTAATAATACCGGCCTGTAATTGTTCCACTGCAAGGCAAAGCCTTTTTCATATAGGAAGGAACGAAGCATTGATATAACCACACTTATTAGTGAATAAACGGTGTCGGGGTCACCAGTATAGAGGTACATATGAGGAACAGGGTGGAAAGTTCAGTCATACTCTATAGAAAAGGGAGGATGCTCCGACCAGACGGATGTTCTGTCTGGTGGGCAACTGCCTGACGATTGATTTCGGGAAGTTATATATATGCTGATAGCACGGTAAACTCTGCTTGCGCGATGCAGGATTTTTGTGACGTAAGGTTTTGATACGTAGTTTGCATGTGGTGTTGTAGATAGCGCCACATCCTCCATCCCCTATTACATGGGACTTAAACATAACTGGCGAAATGTGGGTGTACCTACTACAGGTACACCTCTGCCCAACCCTTCGGGGAAACAAGGCATGATGTTATGTTATGTTTATGTACGTATTTATAGAATAACATTTCATACACTGTATACGGAAGCTATACAATGTCGCCCATGGGTATGTGACCGCCCGTATTTTTTTGAATATTCATGGAAAAATATCGAAAATTTACTTTAAAAATCTTTATGACATACCTAAATATAATTTTTTTAAAGTATTATTATTTTAATTATTGTGAATGTGAAGTCTATGTGGGTCATTCCTTTTTGTTTAAATTTTTTTTTAGTTAGTTTTAATCATGGTCTAGAGCAGTGGTGGCTTAGTGGTAACGGCCGCGACTTACGAGTGTAGGTCGTAAGTTCGAACCCACACAGGCGCTTTACTTTGTGTAAATTATTTCATCACCACTGCTCTCAAAACGGTGAAGGAAAATATCGTGAGGAAACCGGCATGTCCTAGAACCGAAAATTCGAAGACATGTGACGTCTACCAACCCGCACTGGGCCCGCGTGGTGGATTACGGCCCACTCCCTCTCACAGAGAGGAGGCCTGTGTCCCAGCAGTGGCAACATTATAGGCTGATGATGATGATGATGATGATGAATCATGGTCTGGCAGTTTGAGTAATTTATGTGGCCTACCCAAATGTCCTTTCTTTGGTATTCTTCGTCGAATCGTTGAGCTCCTTAAATTCTGAGTTTGAGCTGCACGATAACTGACAAATGCGTGCACTGACTAGACAGGCCCTCTCAATTTGTGTGGTTCTTTCCTCAAAAGACCACTTCAGACACCAATCTACATGGTCTACACATGATCTGACTGAGATTATGTCTGGACTTTAAAAGAGACTGTGACCTCTGAGTTTGTTTCGACCTTTTTTCTCAGATTAGTCAGATAGGAAACGCCGACCTCATCTAGTTTTTAAAATATGATTGACGAGTAAAAGTGTTTGTACAAACGTACTTACAGAAATAAAATCATTTATCATTTAATATTTATCATGTTTTTCAATAAAAAAATATTGAGATGCCATATCTCCGATGTTATTGGCTCAATTTGAATTATGTTTATTATTTCTAAAAGCTTAAGAGTTATTTTATTGGATTGACTAACATTTTTTACTAAAATTGCTTCGACTATGAAAAAAAAAAGGAGAAAATATTTTTTTCTAAAAAAATCAAAAAGTATTTATTCAAAAGACACAAGTATAGGTCCATAAAATCATATAAAGATTTAGAAAAAAAAAAATGAGAAAAAAAAAAGTTAATTTTCGATATTTTTTCATAAACATTCAGAAAAATACGGGCGGTCACATACCCATGGGCAGCATTGTATAATGTGATCAGAGGATAACCAAGAGAAGGAAGGGAAGGGATTTTACCAAGTATCGCCCCTGAAGTATATCGGATATTTCATATTAGGTATCCACTTCAGTAGCTTAATTCGTAGAAATTGTCTCATAAAAGAATTCTAGGTTATATAACGAATATTTTGTGATTTCATACCATGTGCCTATTTTATTTTATTCTTGTATCACAACCTTTGGTATTCATATAAATAATTCGTGTATCATGTAGCAGGAGAGCGAACATAATATGGCGAAATCTTATTATTCAGATACCTACCTAATCATTTGAAATGTTCCTTTTTTTTTGGGTGGGAAATTATCAAATAACTTCTCCCGCTCTGGGTGGAGCGGGAGGGCGTGTCAGACTCTTACTGACTAAAACCCACCCGTGTTCTTTCAGTTGCCATGTTACCAGGGCCACGATTTCCCTTTCGGCCTTTCCTAAATATTGATTTTGGAACTTGTAAAACTATGAATCTCAATAAAATTATGCCAATAAAGTGACTTAAAAATATTTTGATTGAAAAGTATTGAAAGTTAAAAATATAATTCAAATGTTACTTACTGTTGGAACAATCCAGTCTAAAAGCTAGATTAAAAACTTAATTTAGAAGAGTACCTATTTTTTTAAGAATTTCTTGGGAAAAAGATTTCATTTTCGCTAAGTAATAGGCTTTGCTGGCCAAATTGTGTTTCAATAATGAAACTTCGAATAATCCATTTTAATCTAAGTTTTATGGATCGAGACAGAAAAATATTTGGGTTCAGATTAATAATGTTATCTTGGTTGATCATAAAATATAAAAGAAAACGATTACCTAGTTACAGTTATTTTAGCAAAAAAATAAGAATAATCATTTTATTGACAACTTACTGTCTCCGACCTCGCCTGTTCGGCAAGCGCTAATGCTGATCATAAGGGGTTCGATTCTCGGGTAGGGCAAAGTGATATTGAGTTTTTCCATCTGGAATTTCTCAGTAGTAGCCCGGAATATGGATTTGTGCCCGGTTGATGACAATAGGCTCGCCTCCTATTACGGGACTTAAACATAACTGGCGAAATTGTGGATACATTATGGGTACCCCTCTGCCCTAACCTTTCGGAGAATTGAGGCGTGATGATATGTTATGTGTCTTTGATATAATTATTAGTTATTTATTCGTGTTTTTACACTTTTCCAAAGGTCTACTGATCATCTTAACTACTATCGATCTTATGACTGAAATCATTTAAATTTGCTTCAATACAAAAGGAATGACTAAAATAGCGGACGGCAATAGAGGACTAAGTAAAGTCGTCTATGGGACCGCTCCAAACTTTCCGTACTTCAGTTTCATTATTGAAATATTGTATACTAGCTTTTACCCGTGGCTTCGCCAGCATGGATGTCGAAAAATATTCCACGGGAACGTATTACCGGGATTACATACCTAATTATTAGCCGAGGAAAGGTCATTGACTAATTCCGCTGCGCCCGCGTTGCCGTCAACCATAATGATATAGTTATGCGTAATTTTGAATCTGTGATATCTTTTAAACTATTCAATTAAATGATATCATGATGAGGCATATTTTAATCTAAATTAAATGCCCAATTTAAACAACGTATTTTATTGAATAAGGATTAACATAATACCGATCAAAAAAGTTTAGGAAATAACAATTAAATTTTCATAAAATTCTGAAAGATAATAATGGTTACTGTGGGTCATCCTTAGAAGACATATGCCATAGCGGATTTTTTTGTTGAACTTTTTAAGATGAACAATACTATAGAACATAAATTTTATGTAACTTTTACGATTTCCGCGGAGCACGCCAATGAAGCTCCCAGTCGTCATGATTTTTTCCGACATCTTCAACAATAATCGTCAAATTTCAGCCAATTTACACAAAACTTTAATGAGTTACACACTAAAACCTTTCGCATGAATCACTCTGTCCATTGGTGAAAACCGTTTGAAAACCCGTTTGGTAATTTTTGAGTTTATCGCGTTCAGACAGACAGACAGACGCAGCGGGGGACTTTGTTTTATAAAATGTAAGGATAAGGATACAGTATTTCTATTTTCTTAATGTCCCTCCGGTATCATCGCATTTCCGAATACAAACGAATGCTAATTTCCATGTCCATCAAATATTAGATTTATCCTGTATAATAATTTTGAATTCAGAACTAAGTAGTTTATTGTTATTTTGTTTAGATTATCATGTGAACTATGTATATAGAACTGTAAAACTATTTTCCTATCCGTCATGCCTGCGACTTTAGCAGCTTTCCTACTATTTTTTAAATAAATTACAAGAGTATTAACAACTCTATACACTTCCAAGTCGATTAAGAGCGTCCGGTCTACACCAAGTGCAAAGGGCAACTGATAGAAATCCGACGACTGACGAAACACGAGGTTTGCCGAGGGACATTAAGAACATATTTGTACTGTATATTACAGTACCTATTTCTCTACCACTGCCAACCTACACGACCTTTTTTTGTAAAGCACGCTCTACCTACCTACACAGATTTTCTTTTTTACATACATTTTCTCAGAACGGGGGAAAATACCTGAGAGTGGCATCAACAAAGTATGTCGAGGCTTCTTACAGCCTCAACACCTACCTCCCGCAATAACGCGTTAAAGGGAAATCTTAAATGAGAAAAGTAAGTAAATGACCTAGATACCAAAAGAGAATCTACGCCCCACTTGTGTTTTACGCTAAGATTCCCTGTATTTTATTTGGCACTAATTTCAAATATCATTATGTTTCAAAAAAAGTTTAGGACACTAGTTTGTGATCGACTCGATTCGCCTAAAAAGAACGTACACCTTACTGCCTTGAAAGACCTACACTGTTTTCCCATAGCTACTGTCACAGTTATTTGAAAATATTGTAATGCCAATTATTTTTAAAAGAGTAACCGTGGAGTTTATTTCCGGCTCTTTTCCATAGGAAACGACCAATTGGAACCGTGCACCTAGCTTCTGACGTTTCATAAGTGCCCATGTAGGTTTATGTGAAACAAAATATTTTGAATTGAATTTGAATTAAATTGAATTGAATAAAAAAGCAAGAAGGTTCCCAATTTGACGAAGCTTCTACAGTAAGTTCATTATAACTTGACCCGTAACGCGATTGGTAGTACTATTCTGTCAGTCGCCATTTTGAACTCTATTAGTATTAAACTAAGCTTGACAAGCAATGGTGGCAACAAGATGGCAAGGGACAAGTTATAGTGAACAGTCTGTAGTATCCAATTGGGCATAGACATAGAAGTTCTTCAGTCGTACCTGCCTACTTGTGCAGTTAGCCTCGTAGGTACCCAAATGTGTTGCCTGACTAATAATTATTTTTACTACGGCATTCAACATTTCATCTCTCATAAGACTCTTATATCTGTTAGGCCAAAACTCGAAATACCGAATCACTTTATCCCTAATGAACGCTATCCCGAATCATTTTATCCCGAATGAACGCTATCCCGAATCACGCTATTCTGAATGAACGCTATCCCAAATCACTTAATCCCGAATGAACGCCATCCCGAATCACGTTATTCCGAATGAACGCATCCCGAATCACGTTATTCCGAATGAACGCTATCCCGAATAACGTGAGACCGAAATAACGTTATATCCAACGATGTTTTTTTCGGTATCGTAATGGAATATTCATACAGTATTTCGAATGCCTGCATAAAAGTAATCCCGGTTATATCCCCATAGCTTTAATTGAGGTTAGCTACCGTTTGAGGGATAACGTTCTTTGGAGATAACGTTATTTCGGACTCACGTTACTCGTGATATAGTGATTCGGGATAACTTTCCTTCGGAATAACGTGTTTCGGGATAGCGTTCTTTCGGAATAATGTGATTCGGGATAGCGTTCATTCGGGATAAAGTGATTCGGGATTTCGAGTTTCAGCCTAACGTATAAGAGTCCTCTCATAAACCTCATATTAACAAATATTACTACGAGTGACAATTTTGCACAGGGCCAAGGAAAACCTAAGAGATTAAAATTCAACATTTGAGATTAAATTATTTTGTTAGTTTTTGCTTGTGTAACCTTTCATCTTTAGCAACAAAAAAGCACAAAATGGTCCAGAATTCATTACGTTTTTCATAACAGGAAATCGTAGAGAGGCCCTCGAAATGGACGATGTGATTTATTTGATTGAGGTATTTTACTGAAATCTTTTTTATAAAGAGTTTTTGAGTTTGTATGAAACTTCGTAAAGGGACATTTCTTTTACATTTTTTATCTCGTATGGTGCGAGCAAGGTACCGCCGCAGGAGGAGAACCGCCGCAGGAGGAGACGCCCGGGGCGGGAATCGCGAGCCGATTTCCGGCCACCGTAGGCGCGGGCTTGCGGACGGTGAGCAATGGGTAGCTCGCCGTCCGATAAGGACCAAGCCCGGGTCGACGGCGCGTTGTGTTCCACGCGCGCCTCAAAGAGATGTCAGCAGAATTGACGGGGTCCGTTAGGGCCAATGCCTGCCGGGGGTTCGAAGAAAACCGATGGGGAAATCGTGGCCCCCGGCAACAGGGCAACCGAAGGAACACGGGTGGGTTTTAGTCAGTAAGAGTCTGACACGCCCTCCCGCTCCACCCAGAGCGGGAGAAGTTATTTGATAATTTCCCACCCAAAAAAAAAAAAAAAAAAAAAAAATGGTGCGAGCAAGGTTTGCTTAAAAACGACCTGCATTCTAGCTGATTTTATGAGACTTTTTTAAATAAAATATACACAAATATACACCAGTGCGGTGAATGCGGTCGTATTTCGTCGTCAATCCGTCACTCGTCAACGTACTAATAATATTTCTGGCCTGTACATGTCCCACTGCAGAGCAAAGCTCTTTTGTCATGCAGACAAGGAATAATCAATGATCACCAAGCTTATTCACAGTGTGGTGGCCATTTTCGACAATTATTATTAGTCGAGGTTTCCTAACGATAATTTTCATAAACGCAGTTGCTATTATTCTTTGCCCCAACAGCAATATAGAATCGTCAAATTCTAAAAAAATAATTCTAATGGTGTGTTATTTAAAAATCGAACCTTTTTTTTTTCTATCTAGCCAAAGAAACAAAATACTATCTTCAAAAGTAATTCAACCGCTATTTTCACACGGTCTTACGATTAAAACCTTCATTGAACAATTTGCTACCACTAACCTCCGCGGTGGAATCCCCAGCGGTTAGTACAATAGTGCCAGTATGTTACCTGACGCCGTAAAATCTCCGGTTTACAACACGATAATGTCTTCCCGCGGCTAATGTTAGCCATCATGTCGGCTTTAAACTTGCCACGGACGCGTCAAGAATATACCGAGCCTGATTTTAGTAGTTTGTATGTTTTGGCTCCAGTTTTGGCGGGCTGAAAGTTGTTTATAGATCGTTTTTAATTTGTGGGTTATTGAACCAAGTGAGTGTATTTTGGATAGTTGAATCCTTAAATTAACTAAGTACGAAATTGAGGTGTTCATTTACGTATTGTATTGTTAGGAAAAAAACTAATACTCGTTTTACCGCTTCTGTTTATACCTAAACTTCGTAATTAGGTAAATAATCAGTATGTGACAGCTTTCTGATCCATTGAAGGTTATTTTGGTAAATTCTACTCACTTTAGATATAGTTCAATGAACTTGTAGACTTGGTAGAGAATAAGAGAATAGGTACACATCAAGAATGGATTATTCACTGAACAATAACTACTAGTATTTCAAGATATACTGTGATATTCTTGGAACTTTCAAACTGATGGTCTATAAATGGAACCTAGAATACACAAATGAGTAGACGAATCATTGAAGGCAAGTTTTAAGTCTTCTTTTCTTCTGAATAAAAGAGACGTAAACTAAGAAAAAAACTTTTTACAAAAAAAAAACAAATGACTTCAAAAAAAAAAACACTACAAAGTGAAAAATTACTTTAATTTCGGAAGTCGGTGTTTTTGGTTTTGAATTTTCGTTTTTGCCACCGACTTCCGAAATTAAAGTTATTTTTCACTTTGTTGTGTTTTTTTTTTTTTGGAAGTCGGTTGTTTTTTTTTTTTACTTTTTAGCTGTGGTATTTACCCCACACAAATTCAAATACCACTACCTGCTATGTAAAAAACAGTGACAGGAACTTAACATATCATCCACATACTAAGTGGGAAAAAATACATACTATTGAAGTTAACTCAAAAACTACCAAAGCAAAGTTATAAAAAATTATATGGGACTACCTCTGAAGTATGACCTACCTAACAAAAAAAGAATCATTAAAATCAATTCATAATTGGCGGAGTAATCGGGTAACAAACATACAAAAAAAAAAACAAACAGCTGAATTGAGAACCTCCTCCTTTTGGAAGTCGGTTAAAAACAGAAACTATGACAACGACGTGTAAACTAACTAACTTTTCAGGCCCAAAACATTAAACAACCTACACAAAACAGTATTAAAATTCAGCGTGACAAAACCAACACGTAAATAATAAACGAGGACACGTACTAGTGCTGCCACGTGTCGGAAGGCGTAAACTATGACGGTAGGGCAACCCTAGAATTACTGACTGAATTATTTATACCAGGTTCCTATCATTATCTAATCAGCTGCCATGGATAATGAAATGGTGCGCTAAAGTCGAATGTCAAACATACCGAAAAATACTGGAAAAAATAATTCGTTTTCAGAAACTACACCTTTTGCGTAGATGTGGCGCATATTTACCCCCAATTTAAATAACATATCGTAACAAACACGTCTATTATGTACCCGAAACCAGAAATGACATACATTGTACCAACAAACGGGCGCTCCGCATGACAAAATATCGCCTCGTATGGACATAGCCTTGTATACGGGTTTATTATACCAGGGCTATTGAAAACCCTGAAATTATACACGACGCGACGTTGCAGAGACTGGAGGGTACAGTTTTTTTTTTAAAGAATATAGTTGAAGATGGGCGTCCTCACCGCGGCACCGAGGCAAGTCTAAGAAACGCCGGCGTGACGATTTGGACTCATTCCTGATAGACTGACTGGAGAAGGTACAACATAAAAAAACCGGCCAAGAGCGTGTCGGACCACGCACAATTAAGGGTTCTGTAGTTGGGATGATATTATCCCGAGGACAAACTTAACATTGTAGTTGAAAAACAAATTCTCCCATTCATTCCAACTGCAAATGTAAGTTTGTACGCACCATATTGAGAGATTTACCATGTTATTTTAAAACTATAGACTTCTTAGGTTTTCCAGTAATCTATAAATACTAACTTAACTACAACTTTTTTTCTATAAATGTAGAAATATTTTCTGTTTTTTTTCAAATTGTAGGCTCCTTAGTTTTGGAGATAAGGTGGGGGAATGTTCAATTTTCATATATTTTCTTAACTTTAAAACTGTTTATTTTAAAATTATATAAAAAATATACTTGAGACCCTCACAATAATTCCTTTTATTTGGTATGCCACACGGAGCTGTTTGCAAAACTTTTTTTTAATTTTCTTATTTGCCTCCCGAAAGCGACACACATATTCAAAAATCATTTATTTACGTTACACGTCCGTGTTTGGGTCACATAAATCCGTAGGTGTACCAAATTTCAACTCAATTGGTCCATTAAATTCGAAGCAAATTGGCTGTGACAGACGGACAGACAGACAGACACACAAGTGATCCTGTAAGGGTTCCGTTTTTCATTCGGTACGGGTACGGAACCCTAAAAACTGGAAAAATACGGGGAGACTTTTGCCCAACAGTGGGACAACATAGGTTAAAAAAGGTAGCTAAATAAAAGTGTTACCATTTTAGTGTTAGAATTATTACAACTACTTTAGTAGGCAGCTATTGTAATAGCGTCGTTGCTTGATCTAGTGGTCAGAAACGCGACTACTAAGCTTGTCCCCTCTGAAGAAATTAGTAGTATTCTATGCACCTATATGCATGTATTCCCTGATGGAATACAGGCATGACGATAAAACTTATCTAAACTAATATTACAAGGAGAAAAGATTTGATTTTTGTATGTTTGTTTATTTGTATGTTTGTTTGTTATGCTTTCACGCTAAAACGGCTGAACGGATTTGGATGAAATTTGGCACATGGGTAGACCTTGAGCTGAGTTAGGATATAAAATACTTTTTATCCCCATAATCTTACGGGATCGAGACTAATACGGTTAAAACCGCGGGGCAAAGCTAGTAGTTAATATAAGTCTGAAATCGCCAACCTATCTTGAGCAAGTGTGGTGATCAATACTCGTGCCTTCTTTGTATGAGAAGAGGCCTTTGCCTTGAGGTGGGATAATAATAAGCTGCTTATCCCCACCGCCGTATCTCTACGTTGATGTCGTGGTGGGGCTTGTGCGCTCTGAACTCTAGGTCTGTGCCGGTAGAGTTCACTTTGCCGGAACAGGTTTGGGATGAAGAGCCAGACCAAGAGACATACAAAAACCCGCAGGGCAGCATGTGGCAAGCTGTTGGGCAAAGCTAGTAGTTAATATAAGTCTGAAATTGCCAACCTGTCTTGAGCAAGCGTGGTGATCAATGCTCGTGCCTTCTCCGTATGAAAAGAGGCCTTTGCCTTGAGGTGGATAATAATAGGCTGCTTACTATTATTACGATAAAACTTGGAACAATACATCGATACTTCTACACCCAATCTTTTAGTGCGACATGTAAAAATGAAGCTAAAAAAGGAAACTGTTAGCGATAAAAGTTTTCTCACAAAAATAAATTCTATGTAATTTACTGTCGACATATAACTACCTGGAATTTATTGCAATGAATATTCATGTCGACTGATTCACTACCAGCTGAATCAGTGTTACCTATAAAATATGAGATTTTCACGAACAAAAATGTGAGTTAGTGGCGTTATCAATTTTTCCAGTATGTATAACGATCATTTGAAGCGATCAAGTTCAAAATGCAGTTTTATAAAGACGACTCGTTTTTTTTTTAGAGTAAATTAAATATGTCTGCCATCTGTGGGTTATTTGAAGTTTTTATTCAAATAACTTTTGACTTGGGTAGGTACGTTATGTTTGAGATTGAGACGTTCTGAAGTAAGGGAGAATAGATATGGTAATAAAAACGCGGGCATCTCGGCATAATAGGCAATTTATTTTGTGAAGATGACTTTTTGTGACTTTTTTGTTACGTTACGCTACGTATACGTTTACTATGTTCATGCAAATGCATGAATATACATATACTAAGACGAAACCGGCTTTTTAGGGTTCCGTACCTCAAAAGGTAAAAAACGGAACCCTTATAAGATCACTCTCTTATCCGTCTGTCTGTCCGTGTATCACCACCGATTTTCTCAGGAACGGGTGGACCTATCAAGTTGAAATTTATATCAAATACTGAAATCTATAGTCCCTATTAGGTGTATAAAAATCAAGATCCTGAGTCAACATGATAAAAAGACATGGGCAAATTTAGATTTTCGCGAAAGTAAGTACCAAAATTTACCTTAATTTACAACTTTTTTTTATTTTTCGGAATTTTCCCTTTATTTGTGCTGTAAGACCTAGCTTTTTGCCAAATTTCGTGATTCTAGGTCAACGGGAACTACTATATAGGTTTTCGACCCAAAACCAATAGGGTACTTCCTGTTGACCTAGAATTGTCAATTTTGGTTAAAAGCAAAGCGAAAATCTAAATTTGCCCATATCTTTTTACCAATAAAAATGATACCAATTTTATTATGGCGGTATAATGGGTAGGTACGGAACCCTCGGTGCGCGAGTCCGACTCGCTCTTGACCGATTTTTTTACTTGAATTTTTATCAATTAAGAGAATAATAATACACAGAATTTCTCGTGAAGTGTAAAAGGAATTTCACATTAAATGAATATTGAACTCAGTAGAATTTTGTAACAATTAAATGGATCTTGAAACAATTTACCTAAGTAGCATCGTAACTCAACGCTGGCTCTAATTTGAAGAGTGATCGGCTGTCACAGAAGAAAATAATTGGCACGGGCGTATAATTAACTTAAACTTTTTCCTGCTGACTTTTATTTAGGTCATTAAATACTCGTTTTTCTTTTATTTGTTCGGTCCTATTCTGTTGAAAGAAATAAAGGAAAGGAATTAAGCTGCTTTGTGTTCCTGCTTGGTAATTAGGGCAAGAGCTTATTGGAAAATATACTGAAGAAGAAAAATAAATGCATAAATGCATATTGAAAACAGTATTGTGAGGACTGAAAGGTTGAGTTTAAAAGTTCGGTAACTGACATGACTGCACTGTGCCTTTAATAATCAACTAATGCTAGCTTTTCATTCTATCTACATCAAGTACTTAATATAAGGTATGTATTAGAGATGCCGCGATGATAGTTGTTATAGCGAATAGTCGAATACCGATCAATCGCCATTCCCTATGGCGAATAGTCGAATACTCGCCATTATTACTCGACATAAAAAAGGAATATAAAAAAGTTTATTTATTCTCAAATAATAATATAGTTTATTTATTTTCTGAGGCAGGTTTGATTTATGAAAAAAGCGCAACCGACTTGATCCCAGCGCAACCGACTCGATCGATTGATCCTAATCGTGCAGAAAAACTAATTTTTCTGCACGATTAGGATCAATCGATCGATTAGAAAAACTAGTTTTTCTGCACCACATTCTGCCCCTTTTGGACATTAAATATTAAATTATTAATTAAAAAACCTAACTAATTAACTTCAACATGACTGATTTTTGGCTGACTTTTTTTATACATAACATAACATAACATAACATCACGCCTTGTTTCCCCGAAGGGTTGGGCAGAGGTGTCCCTGTAGCAGGTACACCCACATTTCGCCAGTTATGTTTAAGTCCCATGTAATAGGGGGCGAGCCTATTGCCATCAACCGGGCACAAATCCAGACTCCGAGCTGCTACTGAGAAATTTCAGATAGAAAAACCCAATAACACTTTGCCCGACCCGGGAATCGAACCCAGGACCTCATGGTCAGCAGTAGCGCTTGCGACCACTAGACAAAAATAATAATAATAATAAGATTAATAAAAGTTGATTATTTTTCTGTTCATTAAAAGTTTATTTTTATTTAGAGACAACTATTCGCCGAATCACGAATAATAGACACTATTATTCGGTATTCGACGATAAACAAAAAAATGTCGAGTAATGCCAAATACCGAGTATTCATAAAAATAGCGAGTATTCGCGGCATCTCTAGTTTGTATGTCTACAACCAGTACTAGGTATAATACAAACACTGACCAAATCTAATTCCGTCCATCGAACAAGTTATCGGACAACATAACGCCTAATTCCAATCTAAATTTAGTCGAACAAAGAGCCTGATACACACACAAAGGCTGACCAACTTCCTGCGAACCGTTGGTACCGGATGGTCACGCAAATATTAAACATTAGGGGCCCAAATTAACAATCGTTACTAACAAAGGATGTTGTTCACACTGTACTGACATTATAACAACCATTCAATTTAGTTTTTGGAATTAAAATAGTTAAGATAACGCCTTTTCTAACACAGGAAAACTTAAATACTATGGCAGCTCAACATGTACATATAGTACTCACATATTAAAGCTGGATAAGTATCGATGTATCTTTATTTACATTCTAGAAGTTTTCAAGATGTTTTAGTTCTAAAAGATTGAGACAATATTAGAGGTATGACAAAGGACGAATAAAGCAAAGTAGAATCTGTAGCGGAATACAAAGTTCTCTCACGAACAAAATCTCTTGAAAACTGCACCGATAGTAACAAAACTTTTATTTGAAAAAGAAATATAAATAATAAAGGTACATGTTGGTATCTCAAAAAAAAAAGAAATAAAACATTCACAATCTGCACTGTGCTCGTCCTTATTCAGAAAACGAGACGAGAGAGAGTTTCGGATAGCAACACCATCGTCGGCGCAAAGTTGTGGACGCCTCGAGCCGTTAAAACATTCAGTTTGTCCGTAAATAACTTGCCTTGTGCATTCGATACTAGCTGTGTTTTGGACCCAAAGGATTTCGACGAGAGAATTTGATTTCACACACTAAAAGGAAAACCATTATTGAGAATGTTTGGCATGCTAGTTTCGGTGTTTTTCTGTTTCAGGTCACAGCTCAAATTCCAGCTCAGTAAGAATTTAATTTTATTGTTAAGGTTAGTAGTATGTCGGTAAATTATTTTTGTGCCTAAATGAATGTGCTAATGAGCACCAATGAGAATGGATCATCTAACTGTTAGACCATGCCCCTGTGACTATCGGCCAATCAAAATTACTTAGGAAACAGCAGAAAACAAAACGTATGCTCTTTATCACTGCGCTTGTTTGAATTTCTTCATGTAGTACGAATTCACTTCCCGACGCAATTCACAACAGCGTAACATCAGACAAAAGAGGTAGGTTCCTATATTAGGAAAAGTCTTGAAGCGCGGAGATGTTTTGCAATCGAGTAAAAGGATATATAAATATATCTCCATGTACGAAGAACTTTACTCGTTTGAGGACTATCCTTTTTTTTTTTTGGGTGGGAAATTATCAAATAACTTCTCCCGCTCTGGGTGGAGCAGGAGGGCGTGTCAGACTCTTACTGACTAAAACCCACCCGTGTTCCTTTAGTTGCCATGTTGCCGGGGGCCACGATTTCCCTTTCGGCCTTATTCGCAACCCCGGTTTGAGGACTATCCTTTATTTACAACAAAGTATAAATTTTATGCGCTCATTGTTTTTGACTTTTTGTTGCAAACTTTCATTGACAACAAAAGGTAGTTTAGAAACATTTCGAAAGTTGAGAATGTCGCAAAATAAGTCTAATCTATACCTACATAAATTAAACACCAACCCGCACTGGACCTATGTGGTGGATTACGGCCCACTCACTCTCACCGAGATGAGGCCTGTGTCCCAGCAGTGGGAACATTATAGGCCGATAATGATATAAAACAGATATCTGGATGTTTTGTTAAGTCGTGAAAACAGTGCGATGCTGGACGGGCAGATAGAATACCGACCTATAATATAAAATTATTCTATACAAAGCCAAATAATGAAAACGGACTGCAAGCTGCTCGTTATTTTGTGTGTTAGTAGAATAAATAGTGACACGTTTTATGTTTCCCTCGTGTGGGTGAATTTTAAATAGTAAATAGACAACGAATTGACTGCTCAGCTTTTATTTAGGAGTTTTTGCCACACGGTCATTATTTTACTACATTTTCCGTTGGTCAGTTTTTGTTTTACATGGCTTTATCATGTCCAACAATTTCATGATAACGGAAAAGAAATATCAGCAGAATTAGGCTTTGACTGCTACGATGGTCTAACGGTCGAAAGTGCTACTTTTGATCTTGAGGTCCTGGGATTTAAACATAACTGGCGAAATGTGGATGTACTATTTGATGCAGCTTTGCCCATCCCTTCAGGGAAAACAAGCGCGATGTTATGATGACATTTTAGGGGTATGTAATTCACACAGTGCCAGCTGTGGTTCCAGTGAGTCGGAACCGGGTGCCGCATAGTTCGCGGTGGGTCGGAACTGCGATTGACATACACCGTGAAATTTTAATCACAGTTTTGCTAGAACAAACGTTATTCAGACCATGGTCTACTACCATTCTACAGCATCCAATAAAAAAAAACAAATTAGTTTTTGAAAAAACACAAAAAGACAAAGTTTAAAATGTCAAGATTATCTATTGCTTACTAAATTTCGTTTATATGGAAGTACATTTCCCTGTAAACAATGCTGTGTCCCATGCGTGGTGTCTGTGTTGTAGGGAGTAACGATAATCTTGACATTTTAAACTTTGTTTTTTTTTGTGTTTTTTCAAAAACCATTTTTTTTTTTTATTGGATGCTGTAGTATGGTAGTAGACCATGGTCTGAACAACGTTTGTTCTAGCAAAACTGTGATTCAAATTTCACGGTGTATATACAAGACTCCCTCTCGTCTAAGAGGAACTCTTGTGTGTGAACTGAAACCTGTGTCTGTGTTCCTAATAAACTTTCGTTCTTCTTCTTGTGTACTTGTGACTTATTACTTCAATATCTACTTTCTACCTACCACACACCCTATTCTACTACAACATTAAGATTAGAATCCTATACTATCAAATGAGCAATATTTGTATATATATCTTTATATATATAATTCTTCCATACGTGTGTTTGTCACCTAGCTCCTCCTAAACGGCTGGACCGATTTAGATGGAATTTTGTGTGTATATTTGAGTGGGTTCCTGGATGGTTTGAAAATACAATTGGACCCGGTAGGTGGCGCTTTTCGGACAGGATAACGTCTGTCGGATCCGCTAGTCTAAGTAAATATTTGTACTCACGTTCTCGAAATCGACTGTAACGATTTCGATAAAAATTGCAATATAGGGGTTTACGGGGCGGCGAAAAATCGATCTACCTAGGTCTCATATCTAGGAAAATTAGTTTTCTCCGTATTTTCACCCGACCAGAGCTCGGTCGCCCAAATTTTAGTACAAGATATTGAATAATGACATTAGAATAATGACATGGTAGCATGGAATTAGTAAGTACCTACTATCATGGCAGCATTGGAATAAGTAGGTACTATACATGGATCAGTATGAACTTTCCTAAATGAGCATTTTCTATTTTAACCAGAGCAGAGCTCGGTCGCCCAGGTACCTATTATAATTATTATAGGATGCATTGGAAGACTGCGGTTAAACCTAGGTTAAATACCTAGGTACCCGGGGTTGGACTCCGTCCACCCACTGAGTGACCTCAGGGAAGACAGCGCACAGTGGTCACGTGCTGCATTGCACACTTAGGTTTCGGGGAGACCCCTTTACAGTCTCCCCAGAGATGTGATAGGCGTTGCACAGACGTTAGGATTTTGGATTGGTCTTTTGAGAGGTCCCACACATCCCAAACTTCCCGGTCTTATCCCCAAAGCCCGGGAGCATTCTGAAGGTTTCCCCCCGAAACAAAAAATAATAATAATTACTTAGTTATACTCCTGTGTCTTATGCATTATTTTAGCATCACTTCTTTTGAAACATGAATACCGGATAATAAACTTATTTTCTCATATAAAATTGTAAGCTAACGTAACTCACAAATATATATAAATCATAAGCATGTGTACGAAAGTTGGCATATCCTTCCTACCACTTATCTCGGACATCGTGACGAAACGGAGAAAGTTAAATGAGGAAGAAAATCTATGGGTTGTTTAGTTGGATCCGGCTCCGGTGCTAATTCACAAACTACTTAATCGTGTTTCGTAGGAAAAGTTTGAAGGGGACAAAGATTGAGGGCTTATGCGTGATTGAACGAATGTTTTCTTTTATTTATGTGCAATCAACGGTTCCTTCCTGGCCCTTTTTTAAGGATTAGTATCTCTAACACTATGTGCTATGAGTTAGAAAAAAAGGCGGTTTTTGGAGACGACAGTTATGTCTTACTGGCAAGCCGTCATGAAACCACTGTGACAGTTATTATAATACAGGAATTTTACATCAGCAATTTTCGTAATATACTGTAGATGTGTTTGTATGTTTTGGTTTAAAATAATAATCTTTAATCAACATAATAGACCTTTGGTTGCTGTCAAAATTGGTCATATCTACACGACACTACAAAACTCCTTTCACCAACAAACGATATTTGCGTCATTGATACAAACTAAATATCTTCAAGTCTCCAGATTGAATCTCAAGATTCAAGATGGCGGCGGGCGTCCACTCTCGGCAAATGCAACGGCAATTAGTTTGTTAAAATGCAGTATTGCTTGCGCCACGATTTAAACTTAGTTCATATTTCTGCTGAACAACTTTATGGGAATCTGTTTATTACTTTGATAACAAATTACTGGTGAGTCCTGTGTTAAATTTATTAATATTTTTGCTGTTGCTGGCACTCTATCAATGAACAAAATTTTTACAGTTGAATAAATAATTACAGTTATAGGATTTACAAGCTTGTCCGATTTCTGATTAATTACTTAGAATAAAATCTAGTGAAAAGTGCAAGTTTGGCTGTAGCATGATGATGAGACCTGTGATGCAGCATTGTTGAACACACAAAGGAAAGTAGGAGGATGTCGTTTCTATACATAATCAATCTATAAGATATAGCTTAGGAATAGGAATAACTTTGTTGGACTTCAGCAACATGTTTCTGTAATATTAAAATACTTTATTGTTTACTTAATAAAATGTTAAAATCACTAACAGACAACGCAAAACTTAAACTGCTAGGACTAGAGTTCCTCGTGACGAAGGTGAGCACTAAGGAAAGATTTTTGTAAATTCATCCTGTAGAGTTAGATATCATCGAGGTCAATTAACTATGAAAATGAAAACCCTGGTCTGGAAAAGTCAAAGAAATACATTGCAAAAGAAAGTAAAACGACGCACGCATAAGTTCACCCGGTGAATTCCAAAACTTATATAAGTAAGCAAGTATTCCCCATACTACTGCCAAACCGACTTGGAAACAACAAAAAGTTCATTCTACCATCCAGTACTTTAATTTCGAAACATCGCAATAAACGGAATATGAAAATTGACTAAGTTACTTACTACATGAAGTTTTGAATGTTCCGCACTCATCGTAAAATTCAAGCACTTAAGGCGTCTACACACAGAACTTCGTGATAAACTCTATAAGTGTGGTAATTCTGTTGAATTCTAAATTGGGACGAATTGTCTCGCCTGGAAATCCCTCAGAGGGCCAACTTTTTCCTTTGTCGCTACAATTGTGGAAGTTGCGGTTTGAGTGAGAACCCACTTATGTTAATTTTGACGTGGATTTGAGTAATTTCATTCGTAATACTGTCATTATTATAAGCTATGTTGTTTATGAATGTGAAATACCCAAAATTAAATATGCTTTCTTTGTACCGTGTTCCATGATTCTAAAATATATATCGATAAATAGAAGTAAGAACTACCGAGTCCAGCTTTAAAACTACTGTTTTTGGAAGTGATAATAAAAAAAACATGCCACGACCTCTGAGCTTGTTTCTGCATTTCTTCTAAGTCGGCTACGAAACACTGGCGCCATCTACTTTTAAAATATTTAGGTACCAAAAAATAGACGTATGAAATCTTCTTACAGAAATAAACATAATTTAATTTCATCATTTCTTTTCTATATACGAAAACAAAGTGAATAGGAGCCAAAAATACACGAAATATTCTGAATGCGACGTAGATATTTTAATCTAATTATCTCTACAGTTGTTACGAATCCTTTTGACTCCCACTTAATAGCCAATTTGCTGACTCCTAATAATACTTACGCACAAAAACATTTCCCTTATAATTAACTACCTAAATTAATTATATCTGTTTCAGTTGAGGCTGACAAAGGGCTTACAACTGTCACTTTCAATGTCCTCAAAAAACCCTCGACTGTTAAATAATAATACCTTTTGTTAAACTGCGTGGGATACTCCTTATGGCAAAGAAAATTTTAATTCAATAGAAGAAAATAATGTAGGTCCTTTCTTTCAATAAGTTTGTATACCCTTAAGGCACCTGTCCTACCGCATTCGGTTAAAAGGAGGCTCCCTAAATTGTATGTTAATTGCATTAATATTCTGAAAAAGTCACGCGTACAATCAAAATGGAACTTTAGTATTTGATTTACTGGATTTTTTTCTTTCCAAATATAAGACAGTTACGTAATTGGAACCTTTTTGATCGATTCATTTTTTATTCGAAAATAATGTCTTTTTTAAAGATTATTTGAAACAAAAACAAGATTACTCAGCTTTTATGTCTAAAATAATTATTGACGATAAGAAGATATAATTTTAATTGTCTAGATCAATTACTACTAGCGAAATAAGAATTGAGACTTAGGTACGACATTCAGTACCGTGCTCGAACACGGCCAAAGAGCGCACGCGATTTTCAACTTTATCACTGATGTGTTAGCTAGCGTTTAGCTCATAGTGGAGTGATGGGGTGCATAGGGGGGGGAAAAAATTGTGTTTGGAGTGCCTGGTCTTACAGAAAGGTAAGTAGAGCTAGCAACTAAAAAACGAGATAGCGAGCCATGAGCAGCGAGTATGCGACGGCGACGAGCTATTAATTGCTGGTATGCGTATGCACCGAGTGTGTGCGAGTCTCTCAACGAGAGTTCTGCCCACCAAGCGAGCATCGCTCAGCGAGTACTCTCTTTGATAGCTCTTGTCGCTGCGACAAATGAGTTCTCGCCGGCGGTTTGAACAATCAGCAATCACCTAAAAGCGATCAGTGATTAATAAATGTATGTCTTTTACTTACACGGGACCTATAATCTTTTGTACGTTTCTTGAGCGAAAAAATCTTGGATAGCTAGATCGCTTCCTAGATGTCGGTGGGACGATGCAGTATTGAACCGATTTATTACTAGCAGACTCATTTGGTGGGAATAGATTTATTCCATTTCTTAAATTTCTTAAGCTTTAAATATCAAAACTGACATTGCATAGTCTGATTTGTGTAGACGAGTGTGAGTTGATATAAATGCATATGCGTTCCAAATAAGACGCAAAGCTTAGTAAAAGGGAAATATTGAAATGATTTTCTAAAAGCATATTGGTATTCTAATGATGATCGCCTTATTATTATTATGCTCTAAAAAAAAAATTGATCTTCTAATAATAATCGCTTTTTATTAATAAATGAGCCTCTTTTTACGTTTCTAGCCCTTTTTTCGAGGCGAACGCTACATCTAAATTGGTCACAGTTGCCAAGCTAGGGCCTATTTCACATAAAAGCGATCTAACATTTAGCGTTTCGATTTAGTATTTTAAGGAAACCGAAATGGGAATTATTTGAAGCTCACAAAAAGAGTTCATTTATTATATTAGCGTATCAATTAGTGGAGAGGTTCATTTATTTTTAACCGACTTAAAAAAAAGGAGGTTTCTCAATTCGACCGCATATATATTTTTTTTTTTTGTGTTCGCGGATATCTTCGTCGTTTATGAACCGATTTTAATGATTCTGTTTTTGTTGGAAAGGAGATATCCCAAAGGTGGTACCATGATAAGGAAACTAGGATTTGATGATGGCATCCTAGAGAAATCGAGGGAACTCTTCAAATATTATAGGCAAACCTATAGCGATTTGGGTATTTTTTATAGTAACTCGTGCAGTTGCTCTTGGAAAGCACCATTTGGTTAAGTGGAACTGATGATGAAGACCACAAATAGCCACCGGAATTACTCAATAATAAGTATTTCACGGGTTGCGCTTCGATTACTTTAATATGGTTGCAATGAAATTTATGCTCGTCACAATGCATATGGAGAAGTGGAGCTGATGGTGAAGTACCAGGAGAACTCCTTAACGATGAACGTCCCTGCATCGGGAAAAGCAATATTTTGTAAAAGGTGATGAGCAGTTGGCATTAGGCTAATGTAACTTAGATAAATTACAAATTGCCCCACTAAATAGCGAGAAATAAAAACTTTTTTACAAAAAAAAAACAACCGAATTCCAAAAAACCACTGCAACGTGGAAAATAACTTAAATTTCGGAAGTCGGTGGCAAATAACGAAAATACAAAACGAAAGACACCGACTTCCGAAATTTAAGTTATTTTTCACGTTGTAGTGGTTTTTTGGAAGTCGGTTGTTTTTTTGTTTGTTGTTATTTGTAGTTCAAAATAGGAATTATTTGAAGTTCAAACATGTAAAACGAAGAACGAATAATACTGCTTATTTTTATGAAGAAAATCCAAATGTTTTGAAAATAAACTATTTAAAAGGGCTACAATTCATCATTTCAGCCGAAGATGTCCACTGCTGGACAAATGCCTTCCCCAAACAACAAACAATTCAGTTGTTGGCAAAAAATCAGTAAAAATCAACACTTTATTTTATTTTCATCAACAGAATGCAGTGTTTATTTAAACAAGGGTTAATCCTAACCCATTAAACAACAAACGGCGAAATCAATTAAGCACAACACGGAATTCGCTTTGATCAATCATTGGACGAAAACAAAGGTATCGAAAATAAAAACAATTGGAACTATTTTAGGCACTAATTTTATTGAAACTATGCTATGCTTTAAAAATGTTATTATTACATGACGAATATGGCTGATAAGAGAGTTACAAGTATTTAAAAAACCCGGTCAAGTGCGTGTCGGACCACGCACAACGAAGGGTTTTCGCAAAATTTTAGGCTCAGTAGTTTCGGAGATAAGGGGAGGCGGAATGGTCAATAAGCCCTTTCATTTGATATGTCACACGATACTTTAGTGGTATGAGGAACAGGGTGTAAAGTTCACTCATCCACCATAGAAAAGGGAGGATGCTCCGACCAGACGGTTGTTGTCTGGTGGGCAACTGCCCATCGGTAGGAAGTTGAAATCTTGTATGTATGTCGATCGCTCGGTAAAATCTAACTGCGCGATGCAGGATTTGTGTGACGTCATGTCTTTGATGCGTAGTTTGTATGTGGCGGTGTAACCGCTACAATACAATACGCAAAACTTTTTTTTTTTTTTTTTCTTCTTTGCCCCCAAAAGTGACCCTATATTTAAAATTCATTTATTTACGTTACACGTCAGTGTTTGGGTCACAGAAATACATATGGGTACCAAATTTTAACTTAATCGGTCCATTCGATTCGGAGCAAATTGGCTGTGACTTACGGACAGACAGACAGGCACACGAGTGATCCTATAAGGGTTCCATTTTTTCGTTTTGAGGTACGGAACCTGAAAAAGCATTAAATGCGTGCTAATTATGATAGAAAAAATTAATGACTTTCGAATGTAATTGAATTGAAAAAGTGAAATCGTGACACACTTTCATCACTCGTTTCATCCACCAAAAGTTGCACTAAAAAATAATGCTCGGTCATTTTCTGTCTCGCGAAAATATAATTTATTGTCATTACACTGTAGTAGTACAGTTTTCTGCTCGTAACTAAGCAGAGAGCAAAAATAAAAAGAAACATTAACAAGAGACGTCTGTACTAGTGAAAAAGATGAAAAATATTAAAATACTTGAGTGTTTTTAAAACAATTTCATCTGGTCCAGTGTTTTTAACGACAAACAAAACGAAGCGGGACCGAGTTTGGAACTTAGAGTATCGTTGGTCGAACGTTGAACTGCGCTGCCGTGCTTCTGGAGTGAGAGACAAGTCGTGAGATGAAGCGATTTTGGTATTTTAAGAGATATGACAATGCTTCGCGTTATAGTAACAAAATATTTAATAAAGTTACTTGATTTTCCATCTGGAATTTCTCAGTAGCAGCCCGGAGACTTTTTTTTTTGGGTGAAAAATTATCAAATAACTTCTCCCGCTCTGGGCGGAGCGGGAGGGCGTGTCAGACTCTTACTGACTAAAACCCACCCGTGTTCCTTCAGTTGCCTACATTGCCAGGGACCACGTTAACCCTTTCGGACTTCCCCGCAAGCCCGGACTTCCCCGCAAGTCTGGATTTGTACCCAGTTGATGGCAATAGACTCGCCCCCTAATACGTGGGTTAAACATAACTGGCGAAATATGGGTGTACTGAGTGTACTATAGGTATTCCCTTCGGGGAAATAAGGCGTGATGTTATGTATGTTGTACTTCACATAAAACAACAACTATACAAACAAAAATACAACAACAACATTCGCCATTTTTTAAAAATTTATTAAGCTATTGCATAGCTTTTATCGCGGGCTTTGAGCGCGGCGACCGAATCAAGAAATTCCGTAACGTAACGAAAATAACACCTAACACCCGCACTCCGCCTACAATGTAATGACGGTTCCCATGACAACGTGATGTTGTCATGGGAACGTAATTTTTGTTTTATGTCATCACGTCATCATCCCAAGTGTAGCGTTGACAAATAGGAAGTATGGAGGTTACAAATGCTATGCAATAGCTTTACCGCGGCAGTCCCCGAGTGCCACACGTTTCTTTTTTCTTTTTGTTTTTTTAATTGGGGGATGCAGTCATTAGGTATAAAGATTTACGGTTTCACTTGGTTCGGTGTGAAAAGTCAGGATCAAAGAAAGTCCAATCGAGTTCGAATCTTGAATTGGCGTTATTATTTTTCGTACCGAAAGTTTTTACATATAGTATTCTCACTTCATGCCTTTATTCCTTATGCCTTTTTTCATGTAAGGAGCTCGTGGCTAAGTACTAACAGCCGCTCGGGTCGATCTGTCAAGTTAAGCTACGCTTGCCGGGGTTGGTCCGTGGATGGGTGACCATTTCTACATACCGAGACTCCTCCGTGCCTCGGAAAGCACGAGAAGCCGTTGGTCCCGGCTGCGGCTGTCATTCGAGGATCTTTGACAGTCGTTACGGGTCGTCAGAAGCCCGAAAGTCTGACAACCAGTCTTACCAAGGGGTATCGTATTACTCAGTTACTGGGTTGTGGAGGTCAGATAGGCAGTCGCTCCATGTAAAATACTGGTATTCAGCTGCATCCGGTTAGACTGGAAGCCAACCCCAATATAGTTGGGAAAAAGGCTAGGCAAAACAGAACTTCAATACTCAATACTCAATTCTTTATTGCATTCCATATGTATTACATAGATGGTATAACAAAGTAAAAGATCAATATGGACCCTGTCGGGCACAGCAAAATTAGGAGAGAGGAAGAGGGCTAAGTAGCAATTCAATATTATTATAAATGATTAGATGTGTTTAATTGGGTGTATAATTATGTATATATTGTATATTATTAGGTTTGTATATATAGGTATAGTATATTAGGGATTTTAATTTTATGTATTGCATAAGAATAATACAGGTAATTAATATTTAAATTCTTAGAAGTATTTTCATTATTATTAAATCATGTTATTATTTATGTATTAATATTTATATTTGATTTCCTATATTCCTTATTATATTATATTTCATAATGTTTGGCGTATGTGAGAAAGAACCTTCATGCCTTTATAGTATGTACGTACATTGTTTAGTTCGCATCGTGGTCATGGCGTTCCATTTCAAATTTTTTCCGACCGCTATCTCTTATAAACTTGTCCCACAAACATCGCAGTATCTATGTTCGCTTTCTCGGTACAGTTTCATAACTAGAACCCGAGGATGTCCTGCTGACAAGCGCTCTATACCATTATTTTATAGCACTTTTTCACAAAACTTCTGAATGCCCAAGCGCTATGTCCACGCTTACAAGGTCTGTGGACGTTTTGTTTTTACCAAATAATGGACAATTTAATTAGAAACTCTGTCGGGTTTCCCTTTATTAGATACATTCTATTTAGTTTCGTGGTTCTTTAGTTTTTAACGCCTGGTGATGTAATGTTTTGTTTTCAAACTCAAAGCATTTTATTTCAATTAAATCATTTACTTTTGAATTGTCAAGGAGTCGGTCATTCAGAAATATGAAGCTAGTTGCCCATTGCAAAGGGGTTGCACCCTCTTCCTATGGAGAAGAACGGGAAGGAAACTCCACGGACACAAAAATTGTTACAAAATATTGGTTACATCATTCATGTTGAAATTATACATGTGAAAACAATGTAGAAAGACGTGCACGTTGGAAGCGTACGTATATATTTTTTTTTTAAGATGATGATGCTAACGGGATCAGTCATCTTAGACGTAGCTGAATATTAGTTATACCTACACGAAGCAAATGTCGTCAAAACTCTACAATCCAATTAGTAAAAGAAAGAAAGAAAAATATTTTATTTGGAACACGCACAGGAAATACAAACAGTAATAAAAAATGCAAAAAATAAGAAAAGAGCATTTTAAAGTAACAAACAAAAATAATAACGTCCTCCTGTGCGAGGCCAAAAGACTCCTATCTCAGCAAAATGCTGCGATATTTAAAAAAATAAATACCGCAGCGCTGGTATTCCAATAGGGCCCGCTGTGACGCGACGGACATACCTATGAACATATAAATGCAACTAGGGGATTACAAAAAAAAACAAATAATAAAAATCAAAACTATTGTACCTATAAATTATAAGAATCGACGCACGCCCGACAAAGTAAGTGACACTGGTGTGGTAGTACAATTAGTAAGTAGAACAGACGGGTACTAATCTCAAGATTTGTTTGGCATGGTACACAGGTCAAATCAATTTCCAATATGATGAAATAGTAATTTGTATCTACGTGCAAATTCATGTCAAAAACGAATCCATTTATTCCTGCCTAGCCGTACCGAAGTGTCTAAAAAGCCCTGACCAACCCGAAAACACGCAGAGATACACCTTTATTTAGGTGGTTTCAACACAACACATCAAACTGATGCGAAACCAAACAAAACTGCCGTGACCCGAATACGTCTTTTGACAAACAATGTAATTTACACAGCTCGTTACCACAGAATAGATAGCTACAGAAGACCGGCTTCATACAACGAACGAAACAGACGCACGCACACATAGACGCGTACCTACGGCGCGGGCGATCTCAAACTATCTCATGAAAACAAATGCCAGTCGCGAGAGCGAATGCAACTCGCTGTATGTATATAGATGCGTGTTTATGTGTGCGTGCGTGTTCACTCTTTGTATGCAGTCCCCTTTTTATTACTATCTATTCTGTGTCAATACTGTTAAGCTTTGAATTACGACTACGAACCAAATTCGCACGTTCATTTGCAACCGAACCCCTTTCTCAATTAATCCCACAATTAAGGTACACGTGAAATTGAGATTTTAGAGTTTATTGGTGTCTGGGTTTGCATGGTCGATACATGGGAGTCTCGAATTAGACGGCTATGATGCGGAAAATCAAACGGATGTGTGAGAGACTGGGTTCGATGTGGTATCGAAAAGTAGGGGACAGTGGTATTTTCGGTCGCTGTTGGTTTCTGAATCAAACCTGTTCATGCGAACCTAAATGAGATGAGCTCTTTGCCTATGCAAAATTATCAAAGAGGTATTCATGTCATAAATAAACACCTCGTTTAATATCTCATAAGCATTTCATTGAGCAGTATTGCGTTTCTTTTTAAAGGTTTAATTAACCGACTGATTTCCCACATCCTGAAAATCATAAAACCGTTTCCAATTTAATGAGCAAATACTTTTCATGAAACACACCAATTGATTTTGAATAAACACCCCCGCAGATAGGCGCGACGCGACGGTACGACGCGATTCTGGTAGAACAATTTCCATTAAGTTTTCATAGAAATTGTTCTACTAGAGTCGTGTCGCGCTATCGCTTCGCCGCTGTCTGCGGGAGCCTAAAACTGAAATAAATTCTCATTAAAACTGTACGAAAATCGAGATCATTAAAGTTGATATTAAAAAAGTTTTTGGCTCAATCGAGAGTTCTCAAGGAGTAATTTCATCTGTGGAATGTTCCCTGAACATTTTTTATTCAGTGGACTTTATTTTACTTCCTATTTTACTTTTCTTTTCGATGCGGGTGGTCAGGACAGTAGTGCTTTGTAAACGTAAGTTAGTTTGATGATTTGGACGTAGTTATGTTGAAATGAAACTTTGCGATGTTTAAAAGCCTCATGTAGACTAGACGACGCGACGGCGCGGCGCGACGCGACTCCGATATTTTTCTACCGTGAAGTTTTCTTAGAAATTGGTTTGTTATAGTCGCGTCGCGCAGGTTTGCACGAGGCTTTAAACAAAAAATAATAATGGTTAAATGTAAGTCTAATGGTCGCAAGCCATGACCCATGACCTCATGCTCAGTAGTGAGCATGAGGTCATGGGTTCGACTCCCGGGTCGGGCAAAGTGTTATTGTGTTTTTCCATCTAGAGCTTCTCAGTAGCCCGGAGTTTGGATTTCTGCCCGGTTGATGGCAATTGACTCGCCCCCAATTACATGGGACCTAACTGGCGAAATGTGTATGTACACCTCTGCCTAAACCTCCGGGGTATACAGGCGTGGTGTTATATTATGCTAATAGGACGATCAATCATACCTTTTAGATATAACATCTCCTAAAATGTTAAGAAACGACCTGATGATTGACGATGCGAATTTGTCTTAAAAACATTTAACTAATATTGCCGAAGACCCTCTCTAACAGCATTTTATAAATCAACATTTTACTAGCTTTGACCGGATCTAAAGTACGAAGTTAATTCAGATTCCGTTTGGAATTCCAATCGCTTTGCAAGGAAAAAGAGGGGCGGCCAAGTTCGCGACCCGAGTCGAGAACCCATAAGGACTGCATTTAAACTGGTTATAAGTAACTGGCTTTATTCCAACAAACATGCAGTTGGAATACGTTCAGTTATGTGTTATTTCTTCATTTCAATGTGCAGAGACATTTTAATAATGATACATTATCTTCAACCATATTTCCCCGAGAAATAAAACGTTGGAGCTTGGAACGGTCCGTTTATTTCGTGAATGTTTTATTCTGTAAGACAGTGTTTTGATATTCAAATAGCTGGATCTTTTGTGGATAAGAAGCTTTCGATACATTTCAAAGACTACTTTCATATATATTTAAAAAAAAAAAATCAACCAAATAAGAAGCGTAGATGAATAAATAATAGCTCAATCTAAGCTGCTCAAATTGAGCTATATTTAACGCAAATGAGTTTGACCGCTTGGAAAGATTGTTGATTTACTTTGTCTAGACTCACTCTCTGGCCGTCTCCTAAGCGATTATCGTGTATATTTTGATTGGCAAACCCGAACGGGTCGTCGTGCTGTCCGAGGGCACGTTCGTTCTCTGAACAAAAGATTGACAAATGAACGCAACGATCGCGAATATAGCTCAATGACGCTCGCTTATGTGCGACACGGGCAAACTTAAAAAAAGAAACTCAAACATTCGAAATTCAAATTACTTCCTCATTCAAATAGGTGTTTACTCCATAAAAGTAGAATGTTATTGCCGCATCTATGATAATCGTACGCCGGACAATGTCAGTATTTAATGGTCTTGTAACGACCACTTTTATGTCAGCCGTATTCGTCGCAAAATAATAGTGATGTAGGGAAAATAAGAAGATGGGAAGAAAATTAACGATAGGGAAAGCTATAATATTAAACTGCTTTGTTGTTAATGGGTCATTTTAGTGATAAAATAATGTGTTGTGTGTATTTCATCTAAGTGTAGAAAATTTTGCTAGGGACCACCTTTGGCAAACATTTCGAGATATGTAGGTATGTATAAGTAATAGATGTAGGTAAAAAAACCCGGGGCCGATTACTATCAATGGCGATGCTCTCGAGGTTGTTCGAGAATACGTTTACGTCGAGCAAACTCTGCAGTTTGGTGAGAACAACTTTGAGAGGGAGGCTAACAGAAGAATTCAGCTGGACTGGGCAACTTCGTTGAGTCTTCTTAAACTTGGACACTCACGGTACGGTAGGTCCATAAATTCAAGGTTGCTCAGCGAGCCATGGAGCGGGCTATGCTTGGAGTCTCTCTGAGGGATAGATTCCGGAACAAGGTGATCTGGCAGAGAACCAAAGTTATCGACATAGCTCACAGAATAAGCAAGCTGAAGTGGCAGTGGGCCGGCCATATCTGCCGTAGAACCGATGACCGTTAGGGTACACGTGTTCTTGAGTGGAGACCGCGAATTGGCAAATGTAACGTAGGAAGCCCTCAGGCTAGGAGGAGCGACGATCTTCGCAGGGTGGCTGGTAGCAGCTGGATGAGAGTTGCCAAGAATCGAGCTGAATGACGTCCAATTGGAGATTCCTATATCCAGCAGTGGACTGCTATAGGCTGATGATGATGATAAAAAAAGAAAATGAATTCGATTCAGTGGATTGGTAACATTCATGTAAAAAGAGAACTTTACGTAATTTACATTGCGATTTCTATCGCACTTGACTATACACTACCATGCATGTGCTGTGCATGTAGCTACATTTCTAGTAAAGTTTGTGAATTTCAGATTTTAATCACTGTGAACCATGAAGTGAAATGGTACTAAACCATTATCCCTTTTTCTTTGATTATGATTAGGGTATATAAAGGGTAGTTACGTACCTCTAAACTGGTACCAATTAATGCAGCCGTCTCTACATACTTACTCATGAGTCGCTAAAAACATCGACTCATGTCAATTTGCAAGTTTCAAGTCTAACCACCAAACTATGATCGTTTCAAACGTCGAACGATTAATCGATACTACATGCACAAAGGAATATCGATTATATCGAGTTGATTCCTTTGCTACAGCTCCAACGATCGGTACTTTACGATGCCTAATTACCATGTGAACGTATGACAGTTGACAAAGTTCGCATCTATGTGAACTTTAGCAAGTAATTGAGTATCGGATATGGAAGTGGAGTTCGATGCAACCAATTACGGAAGCGAGTAGCTTTGACAAAGAATCGATTCTCGATTCCAAAGTGCCTCGTACTAATATTTCCCTTTAAAGGCTTTTATTGTGAAATTGCGTATTAACGAGCAAGCGACAAGTCATTTTCGTGGAAGGTTTGTTAATAATCTTTCTGTACAAATTAAGGGGTTTTTTTCAGGATACGTCATTTTTTATAAACTACATAACATCACGCCTTGTTTCCCCGAAGGGTACTGTAGGTACTGTAGCAGGTACACCCACATTTCGCCAGTTATGTTTAAGTCCCATGTAATAGGGGGCGAGCCTATTGCCATCAACCGGGCACAAATCCAGACTCCGAGCTGCTACTGAGAAATTTCAGATAGAAAAACCCAATAACACTTTGCCCGACCCGGGAATCGAACCCAGGACCTCATGCTCAGCAGTAGCGCTTGCGACCACTAGACCAACGAGGCAGTTTTATAAACTAATTTAAGTATAATGTGGTTTAAATGTATAAAATAGATGCAAGATATGCAACTTTTAGTTGTTTTCAATATCTATTTCTTAGGTTCCTATATCCTACATTATTCAATAAAAACAGTCCGTTCATAAGTAAAAATTCAAAGTGCAGATCATAAACATTGTATAAGTCCATTTAGTCGTCTAAAGAAATCAGTACATACCTCCATCGCACTACCACTTCGCCCCATGGCGACCCGACATCGCCTCAAACTGTCTAAACCTGAAACAAAAAAAAAACTTACTTTTAAAATCATTCCTTCACAGACAGATAACAAACAGTCAAAACCGCTGGGTCTAAAAACATGACACTTTGCACAAGTTTTCCTTATAACTATAACGAAACTGAGCGCTAAGAAAGGTTTTCTAAAAATTCACCCCCTGAGGGGTTCAATGGGAAATAAAAGTTTGTATGGAACTTCGTCATTTTTGCCGATGGAAAATCCCGTCGGGAGGTTGCATAAACAAAAATAATTTTGAAACTGAATACTTCTCTTACTTCAAAGTCTTCATATCAAGGGTTCAAATGTCAATAACCTTTTGTTAAACAAAAATAAAAAGGATATAATCCGCAAGTTAACGAACTATCAATTAAAAATGTTTAGGAACTCGCTCCAGCGAATGCGGTGCGAGTTTGTAGTCACGCCTGCCGCACGCGATCCGATTTAGTACAGATCTAAGTTAGATATGCAACTATATACTCGAAATTATGGCGAGGTTTATTTAAAAGTAGGTATATGCTACAGAACGTATTTTGCAGAATATTGGGTGTTTGGTAGGTAGGTGTGAGTTTCTATAAAATCTTTATTGAAATAGATACAGGGCGAAAGACCGCACAGCTCTTTAGCAATTCGTCCTTTTTTTTAAATATTTGAAAATATACAGATAATTAATCTTGAGAAGACGAAAAATTTCCTTATGGAAGATATTTCAAAACAAGCCAGGGTCCAAAATATTGGGTAGTCGAGATAAACGATATTCATACTAACCCTTTCCTTGCTCAGTTGCGTAAGTTCGCCTGATCCCAAAATATACATTTCTGACTATATAACATCACGCCTTATTTCCCCGAAGGGTTGGGCAGAGGTGTACTTATAGTACACCCCCATTTTGCCAGACATGTTTTAAGTCCCATGTAACAGGGGCGAATCTATTGCCATCAACCGGGCACAAATCCAAACTCCGGGTTACACTACTGAGAAATTCCCTATAGAAAAACCCAATAGCACTTTGCCCTTTGAGCTTTTTAAGTTCTGAGTTGAGCTCCACGATTACTGACAAATGCTTGCACTGACTGGACAGGTCCACTCAAATCTGTGTGGTTCTTTCTTCAAAAGACCATTTCAGACACTAATCTACATGGTCCTTATATGGCCCGACCAAGATTATGTCTGGATTTTAAAAGAGACTGCGACCTCTGTGTTTGTTTTGGTCTTTCTTCTCAGAGTAGTCAGATAGAAAACGCCGAACTGATCTACTTTTTTTTAAATATGTCGTGTAAAAGTGATTCCGATATCTCCTATTTACAGAATAAACAATTTTATTTCACTTCCCGACCCGGGAATCGAACCCAAGACCTCATGCTCCCGGGGCTGCGAATATGGGCCGAAAGGGACATCGTGGCCCGCGGCAACAGGGCAGCCGAAGGAACACGGGTGGGTTTTAGTCAGTAAGAGTCTGACACGCCCTAGAAGTTATTTGATAATTTCTAACCCAAAAAAAACCTCATGCTCCGCAGAAGTGCGCTTCTGACTAATTATGTAAATAAACATCCCACTATCGAAGTCAGTCAACCAGCTAAATTCTTAGTCGATAATCGAATCATCAACGCGTGTACTCAATGACTAGTAAATGCGATACTACTACATATGAGTTATCATCAAGAATCCAACATAATATAGTTGAGGTAAACACCAGCAGGAAGCATATTTTTTATCAATAACATAAATACCCATAAATTACTTATTGGTGCTAAATATTCCAAATTGTGATGGGTCAAACGAAATATCAATCAGATTATTCGATTGTCTAGTAGAATTTTTTTTCCCTTTCTCGCACGTTGTTTTAATTAATAACTCAAGGCAGCCCCAGTCAGTTATATACCTGCGTTGGATCTCTCTTACTGAAAAAAATCTCGACTAAACATTTGTAATTCGAATACCTACCTATAATTGTTACGAATCTTGATTTTTCGCATAGACTATGTTATGTTAAGCTTACCTACTTACTTGCACAAAACTGTAATGTCGACTTTTCTATTCAAAACTTCACTTTTGATATCCATTTTTATTTATTAAATGACTGGGGAACAAAAAAGCAAACCCCAATTATTGTACAAAAATCATTTAAAATAATTTTTGCAATGATTTAGATAAAGATTAAAATTGATTTACTTATTTTTATTCATACGTGGCAGCCCGGACTCTGGATTTGTTACTCGTTGATGGCAATAGATTCGCCCCCTATTACATGGGACTTAAACATAACTGGCGAAATGTGGGTGTACTATAGGTTAACCTCTGCCCAACCCTTTCGGGAATACAGGCGTGATGTTATGTTAAACTTATACAAATGATTTTACATCAATCGAATAATACGAAATCATGTGTCTTCCCATCGAATAATCGCCTACTGGTATTCGAATGGAACATTCGAACACGCCCCATCTCTGCTTCAGAGTTTATAACCGTAAAGCGTTTATTTTAATGGAAAAATGACAAATGAGCGACATTATTTGCGATCATCCGAACAGATATGCTACAATTACTTTGTATTGTTTACCGTATGTTCCGATGTATCGATATTTCGACGATTTTCGTTCGGAGTTCACATTTTAATCGATACACTGTTGTAATAACTTTGTGTTTGCACAATTTGTCGTTCAATCATTCAATTTTGTCGTAAATATTAATTTTTAAGTTTGTTGCACTATTAGATATACCCTTTTTTTCGGGGTGAATTCTTCTATAGGCGTCCGGGCTTTGGGGATAAGACTGAGGAGTGTGGGATTCTTAGGTACCTAACTAAAACCACCCCGGTGGTCACCATCTATCCCCACAGACCTAGTTGGAATGAGTTTCAATGCATCTTGAAGTTTTTGTTTTATAGTTGGCAGCTAAGATGTATACAAATACATTTATTTTAAAATTTAAGTCAATAAAATACTTCTCCTTGAGGAATGATATGTCGTATGCCTACTCAGAAAATGTTATGTCAATAAATATAATTTTAAAATCTCGAACTTTAGATGTCAAATAAGACATATATAAAACTACGAAACAGATCTATACACAAACCATAACATAACATCATGACTATAATACCTAAAGGGCAAAGGTGTACATATAGTACACCCATGTAATAGGGGGCGAGCTTATTGCCATCAACCCGTCACAAATCCAGACTCCACACAATCCACCGAAATTTATTCTGTCAAAGAAGTTAGAAAGCTCTCAGTACTTTAACTAAAAACTTTAAACATCTTTTTCTACAAAGACAACCATAATGTTATTGTTATCTCAGTTTCTCTCTAACAGAGTAGATGAATTTTGTTTATTTACGTAAAATAACGTTATTATTTTACTACCAACTATAAACTCAGCAAAAACATACAGTATTTGTGATTCACGGTTGAAATTATCGAAAAAAGTTTAATGTTTTCATTATTTTCTTTGCTTCTATTCTCATTTATAATTTGCTTCGTTTGCTGTTAACTTTTTCTAGCGTCCATTAGCAGGATTATTTTCCAGCGTTGTTTTCGTAGAATGCAAGCAATATGCTTTTTTAGAAACACGATAATAAAAGTCTACATGTTATTATCGTTGCATATTTCGACATTATTATTTCCAGCAGCAGGCAGAAAGCAATACAGGTTTATTTTTCACAGAAACACGTGCACTTAAAAAGATAAGTAAGTTATTTTTAATAAAAAAACAAAAGCAATCTATGATCACACAACAGAAATACTTTGGCTCGAGACAGACGGACTGCATTTCAACGGACTGCGCAATCGGTTGGCAGTTTCGATGCAGTTATGTCAACTCACAAGCATTCAAACTACAACTCACAAGCATTCAAACTGCAATTTTGCTGCTGGCTTGCTGTTCAAATCCCTCCGTCTGTTTAGACCCTTAGTTGGCAGATGCACGTAGTGACTGTGACAAAAAGGCTTCCACTCAGCATGATGCTGTGCTTTGGGGGACCCACAGCACAGCGCTGATTTACAGTGGTCACCCGGCAGCACGGTTTAACAATAGCTTTTAAACCTGTTATAAATAACAGACGGTTTTCCCTAAAGGCTCCCGGAGACCAGCGCGACGCGATGGTTCGACACGATTCTGGTAGAACAATTTCCATGAAGTATTCATAAAAGTTGTTCTACTAGAGGCACGTCACGGTGTCGCGTCGCGGCTGCCTGCAAGAGCCTTAATAAAGTTCACTATTTGCGTTAAGCGCTAAACATATTTGAAACAACATTCTGTCGCTGTCATCTTCAAACGATTGAAAGAAACAGAAATATGTTTTAAATTCGTATAGGATTAAAATAATTTGTAAAATCTAGCTAAAGATATTTGTGATGCAAGTGCTAAGAATTATTCAAAACCATGACTGTGGATTTGTAACTCGTAGGTGCATTACGCATGCGAGAAATATTTCATAAGATTAACCTGTGTGGCCTATGGAAATGCATTAAAGATTTTACTGAGTTTATAACCAAAAATTTACCAATAATAGTTGAGTTGTGATTGTACAAACTGGATATAACAACGCAGACGTTGGTAGCATCAAAAGCTACATTGTACATTAAGAAAAACGATGAGTCACTATTTCACAATAAATCATTTTCATAACCAACAATGGCCTTAATAAATCCATTATTATTATCCCACAGACCTAGAACAGCACACTTGAACTTGTACGAAAACTAGTTCACCATGATTCACAATAAAAGAAATGCTTAAAAAATAATAAAACTCAGTTATATATCGCGTGACGACTCCAACAATACACAAATTGCGATCGACATGAAAGCCTTAACGATTGAGGAAATTTGGTAAATCACTTCATATAAACGAACAATATTGCGGTTCCACAATGAAACTGTTTAATCAGAAAGGAATTTGGAAAAATGTCAAAGGTCGTTACGCCTTTTCTTTCGTTAATCGCTTGTTTTTGACCAACAATGGGCAAGACAAATTATCAAGTCATTGGTTTTAATTTTCCGGAAATGTGCTCCAATTCTTTCCGCTATCGAGACTTCTTGAAAAAAGTTTTAATAATTTCCTAATGTTTAAAAATACAATATCTCTCAAAAAGTTTCACTTTACATTTTCTATTCTTTAAAAGAAATACTTATACTACAACGCAGTTGTTAAAATATTCTTGACATAACTTAACAAAAATATCAAAATTAAAACATGCTTTTGGCATAAGTTGCAGTCAGCTAAAAACAAAAGATAAACGCGGGTAAAATAAATAAACATGCAAAAGAAAATTCTATACCAACGTAGGTACAAGTAGTGTGTAGGCTAATGTTTAGCATGTTAAAGTTCTCGAATAGGCGTCATTCAGGTCGCCATACTCGTTCACAGGTTTGCATAAACGTGAAACGAGAATTCGCGCCAAATTCAGTTCAAACTCAACTAAAAGGCATTCGTTTTATTGCCTCAAAGCTGTTTCTTTGCAAAATCTATTTCTAAAATAGTTGTTTGAACTTCCGTTCATCTTTTACTTAGAATAAGTCTTCGTGAAATGTATACAAACGATCTTGCAATAGGTCAATAGTGGATGTAACTACTAGGTACTACCGCTAACGCTCCTGGGTACGGTTAGAATAATAATGATACACTAAGTTAATTTGTGTTTCATTTACTAATTACTTTATTATTTTTATGAAACACAATGTTGCTGTACTATAATTAGCAAACAAAGGCGTAGGTTAATAAGTACTGTGTTGTTCTTTTGTTGTTGTAATGTAACTATGGAACTATTGGATTGTCTTTGTTTAGGGGTATTAATCGACATTATAGGAAAGATCCCTACTGTCTGTCTGATATTGCGTATAATGACGGAATAAAAATAAACAAAAATCATACTAGCACTTTTCTTACCATCAGTACTTTTGCACCTTCTAGCTATACATATATATATACGGACCGGGCGAGTTCGAACTAGGGATGAGTATGAACGAAGCCATTGTATTTTATTATTTATATTTTTATATTTTATTTAATTTTAGCAACAAAGTCGGTGTAGCTTATCTAACTAATATTATGAATGTAAAAGTTTTGACGTTTGTTTGCTACTTAACCGAAAAGGCTAAACGAATCTTGTCCCACACACATGTATTTATTAGGCATGATTGACTTTAATACCCCTCCAAGTTTTTTTTTTTAAAGTGAAAACATCTTTAGGCGCGTTGGGAATTTTTGGGATGGGACTAAACCATTGATTTCGCGACACTGTAACGCAATTTACCGACACCGTGGAGTAAAAGACATCAACGCGTTGATTACCGCGGTGCCGATTTTTTTTTTTCACTGTTTTTTTATACACTTTAGAGAAACTTAAGTTTAAAACCCTCCTATGCAGTAGTAGAGTAAATCTCCTATGCAATAGCAGTAGGTTTAGTTAAAATATAAGATTAGCGACAACAACGCCTATGGTTACATTTAGAAGCCACGCTTTTCATGGGTTTGTCGTAAAAGGGAACCTCCTTTGTCAACGTTTACGACCACGATTTAATCCCTTGATGATGATTACATCAATCCTTTCTTCCATGGCTCTGGGTTATAGCATACAGGAAGATTCAGTAAGGTAGATTTAGGAAAAGTGCAAAAAACATTCGCCACATTGATCGATGTCTTCAATGGAATAAACTTCCAGACCGCCTCAATTTTTTTATTTTGGGACACTGTCATCAGACAAGGTACTATATAACCTACTAGAACACAGGTATCTATAAACTTTCGATTATTATAAACGTTTATATTTAACTTTACCCAAACAGTTGAAAAGTTGACATTGATACTTTCATTTCAATATTTATTATCATAGATTTTCAGCTCAACAAAATACTGAGCTATCCACTGTCACATAATACTTGAATATTCGGTACTAATTTTGTTTGTAGTTTCGTATTGTTAGTGTAGTACCATTATATCGTTCAAAACTATAAGCAGTTCTATTCTGTAAAAACTTTCGAAGGGTGAGAATTCTGTATTCTCCGTGGAAAACAGAATTTCGAAAGTGACACTTCAGGAACAAAACATTCTGCATGTCATTGTCACTCAGAACTAACTTAAGCTCGATAATGGTTCTTTCAGAATAGCACTGCCGTTCGTCTGTAAAAGAAAAATTGTGTTAGTAGTTTATTCCCGTGTGTCTGTAAATCTGACAAATTGCTTGCGTAAGCAATGGTGACAGTTCGACGAGCGCACAGCAATTCTATCAGGTATCGATAACCAGACGTAAAAGGAAACAAGTTGCGATGTTCCTGCATCGGATTTGTCTTTAACGGTTACATAGTGCGGAAAACTACATCGGTGAAAACGCATTTCTGCATTCTCTGTTTTTCTGATAATGTACAATTTGTTGCATCATCAGTAACTCACAAAAAAATAAGTGTCCTACCTTAAAAGTGTTTCCTCATCCGAATAAACTTATTGAGGTTTTTGTAATGTTTCAGTTTATGCTTTGTTTTATTCTGTAATTAATAACAAAAGAACCGGTCAAGAGCGAGTCGGACTCGCGCACTGAGGGTTCCGTACCATTTTAAATTTTCATCGGCGAGGCCTTTGCTCATCAGAAAATTTTAATACTGCCGTATAGTAGGTATATTGCAGTTTTAAGTCAGCACCAAGACCTTTAGTGGAACTAACGTAATTTAAGTTGATGATTTCTGAAAAAGTGTGCTATTTAGAGACATGGTTTTATTTTTCCTGTAATCTTTACATAACCTTCTATCACATAGAATAATTTCAGATTTTTCTCTATGCAAACTTCGAGATAAGGGGGGAACGGTATTTTGTTTTGAATTTTTCGTCAAAAGTCGAAAACTTTGCGGCCTAAAAAAAATTTTTGTGTTTTTGCAAATAGCGCTCTTTCATATGATACCCCACATGCCCACTTTGAATTTTTAAGACACCCGTTCAGTCCACGTAGCAAAAAAAAAAAAAATTTCTTAACCGCAAAATAGTTGGGCAAACGTCATCTAAAACTGTTCCAAATTTCAAGTTTAGCATTAGTAGTTCTTGAGATATCCAGCTATGACAGACAGACGGACAGACAGACTAAGTCGCACCATAAGGGTTCCCTTTTTATCATTTTGGTACGGAACCCTAAAAAAACCTACTTTCCGATTAGTCCTTAGCGCAACCCATTTGGGTACCGCTAACACAAAGTACATGTCTTTAGAATGTCTCGAATCGTATGTTAATAAAAGTTTGAGGTATTTAACCAGTGACAACAATGAAAGCTAACACCCATTTTAGCTTTACGGATACAAACTCAATAGCCACAAAAAAAACGAAAAATAAAAAAATGGTAATTTAAAAAGAGTTCTTTTCACAATTCATTGGGAAAGTAATAAAAGGCAATACATACAAAGTAATCGCGCTAAAACGTTTTGTATGTAAATTGAAATCAATTGGTTGGTTCACGTGAGCGACAATGAGTGATAAGTTTATTGTATTGTTTGGTGTAAACGATCGTTTTCGCTTGTCACGTCCCGTGGTACTTACGGGAATTTTACAGGTATTTTTAAAGTTGGAAGCAATTTAATGCGTTTTAGTTCTATAGATAAAGTTGCATTTATATAGAAGTAGGTATATATATCTCGAATTGTGCAGGATTTTCGGTTTGGAAAGATAGCTCAAAACAATGAGATAAATGATAAATGATAAATAATTTTATTTCTGTAAGTAGGTTTGTACAAACACTTTTACACGTCAATCATATTTTAAAACTAGATGAGGTCGGCGTTTCCTATCTGACTACTCTGAGAAGAAAGGCCGAAACAAACTCAGAGATCTCAGTCTGTTTTAAAGTCCAGACATAATCTTGGTCAGATCATGTGAAAGCCATGTGGATTGGTGTCTGAAGTGGTATTTTGAGGAAAGCACCACATAGATTGAGAGGGCCTGTCCAGTCAGTGCACGCATTTGTCAGATATCGTGCAGCTCAACTCAGAATTTAAGGAGCTCAACGATTCGACGAACAATACCAAAAAAAGGACATTTGGGTAGGCCACTTAAATTACCCAAACTGTCCCTGACCATGACCATGATTAGAACTGACTGAGAAAAAATTAAAAACAAAACAAAAAGGAATGACCCACATAGTCTTCACATTCACAATAATTAAAATGAGAAAATAAACGCATAGGTTTTCAACAAGCGTGCCAAACTTTGGCCACTAACATTCGTATAATGTTATTATACGTTTAAATTATAATAATTATTATACGTATTTGTACTTTCATTCAAGTATTCAATTTTTTTTTGCGACAAATATTCAAGAAATTCATTGGAAAATCTTTAAAATTGATTTCACTTAATGTCTTGTGCAGACGGGCGTGACGCGACTCTAAAAAAACAATTTCTAAGAAAACTTTACGGTAGAACAATTGCCGGTGTCGCATCGCGCCGGTCGCATCGTGCCTATCTGCACGACACATTTAAGCTATGTTGAGTAAATAAACTTAAAGCTAGATGTAATAATCTAGAGTTGCAAAGTCACGTCGCCAATAAAAATACAATAAATTTTAATAAAGCAATAAAAATGTAGCCATTTTTTCTGAATTATTAGTTCATTTAAGAACAGTCACTTAATTAAACGTACGTGAGCCGTCGTTCGTTATATCGAATGAATTGTGTTTTCACAAAAATGGCTACAGCTAATAATTCTGTCCACAGCTGCGCACGGCACTCTTAATTGACGTAATTGAAAAGTTAAAACCTCACGTTTCCTCGCTCACCTTTTTAAATATTTACTTTAGCACCCAATTAGTGTGTCGCTAGTAGATTTTCCTTTACAACTAAGGCGTGGTGCACACTGAACTTACACGGCAATGGCGCCGACGAACGTTTACGTATAGTGGACCGCAATTTACTTTAACAAAAGAACATGAAACCGTTAAAGAAAACCAAACTCAGATCAATGTTATACAAGAATATTTTAGGGGGATTCTTGAACATATATGTGAATATAGAGAGCCAAAGTCGCGTTAGGAAGCAAAACGAGCATGCAAATGTCGAAGTTACGCCGATAATGGCGTCAAAAAGCAAAAATATTCACGTATGACGCGGTAGACGTAATTTACATGCTTTTCTCGTATTCTGCTGGTTTAAACCTATGCAAAACGAGCCGCGCGTCGTATGCCGTTTTAAATCCTTGCCGCACCGACATCGTCATGTCGATACTTGTGTACCAGCCTTTAAAAACCCCGTCCTTTCGCGTTCAGTCTAACAGGGTCGACTTTGCGTTAAGTTAACGGTAAAGCTAATTTCGTTTATTTTTCACTTTACCTGCAAATTAAGGTTTGAATATTCTAATTTATTATTTTGTTTAGACGTGACCGTTGAGTTACCTGAGGTCCGCTTGAGAACTGAAATACTTCAGAGATGAGAGGACAAACAAATTAAATTACTTACGAAACAGTACACAACAAAGGTTTTGGCAGGTAAGAGAAAACTGAACATAATTAAAAGAAACTTAATGTGCTTGAAAACATAAAAAACAAACGGCATTCTGAAAATTGTTCGTGACTGCGAAGAATGCTGCAATCAAAGCCGACCTTTATGATAACTAGCATTAGGTTCAGAATAGAGCAATTTAAAGCATAATAGCCACCATGTTCTAAAGGCTAGGTTCACTAATGTCGATGTATCGTTGCGTGAGGAGTTTCATTATAACGGTATACGTGGAAATTCACTTGGTCGTCCGCACCCATTTCAGTATAATAAGCACGCACTTTCGGCAAAGTGAGGGGCGTCAATCGCGTGCGCTACCCAGTAAATGAAACTATGTTATTATATAAAGCTTTTATATCACTCTTTTTATATATTGAAACTAATTAACTAGGGCTTGTTCATTAAGAAAAGAATAAGTGGGTTGTGTTCAATTGGTAGTTCGTGTAGTTACAAGGAAGGCGTGTAGTGCATTCTGTTTTAGTTAACTGATTGCATAGGTAATTATTGCATTGTTTCAGTAATTTGTGTAAGAAAACCTCATTAGGCAATGTTTTTGTTATGAGCGGAATAACTTTCTTGAACAATCATTTACTCACACTTATAGAAGGTGATCAAAACAACGTTATGTGGTTTAAGATTAATAAAAGATTTTTTTTAAATAAGAGTAGAAAGCAAATGATTAAAAAAAGCAAACCGGGGGATAAACAAAAGTTACACCATATTTTAGGTTATTGGTTTGCACCTGCGATACCAACATTTTATAGATTATAATGCTTGTTTTTCTCATTTCAGTTATGTGTTTTACAGTCGAGTTTTTTGTTTTAAAATGATAATAGGTAGTATACGCAGGAACACAGATGTTCATTATTTAGCATCATCATTATTTAAAACGAAAATCTTTGGGATATTGCTTCTGCAGGCTGCAGGTGTCGCGGGGATCGTGCGGTCCATGGCCCTTTACGGGGCGCCGGTGTGGGCGCCTTCATTGAGGCGGCAGCCAGGCCGCCGGCTGAACGCGTCCCAAAGGGTCATGGCCATCCGGCTGGCCCGAGGATACCGCACGGTCTCCTGCGAGGCGGCGAGCCTCCTTGCCGGAGTACCGCCATGGGATCTGGAGGCAAAGGTCCTCGCGCACATTTGGGAGTGGCGCGAGGAGGCGAAACGCCGGGGCTTAACTCCGATGCCGCAAGAAGTCGCGGCACAGCGGACAGAGCTCCGGCGGGATCTCATGGCGGAATGGAGAGTGCGATTGTCGCAACCCAGCGCTGGGCACGCCACAATTGCGCCTCTTTGAGGAGTGGCTAGAGAGGCGCCACGGCGTCCTCACCTTCCGCCTGACGCAGGTACTCACCGGACACGGCTGTTTCGGGAGGTACCTGTTCAGGATAAAGCGGGAGGAAACGCCCGGGTGTCGTCACTGTGTGGATCGCCCGGAGGACACGGTGGAGCATACGGTGGAGGTCTGCCCGGCTTGGGCAGGGCATCGCCGTGTCCTCGTGGATGCGATCGGCGGCGGTGATCTCTCGCGTCCGGCCCTGATTCGGAGCGAGAGGAAATGGGAGGCCGTCACCTCTTTCTGCGAAGCAGTAATGCTCGCGAAGGAGGAGACGGAGCGCGTGAGGGAGAGGCAAATTTCGCGCCCTCGCGCCCCTAACCGCCGCAGGAGGAGACGCCCTGGGCGTCGGGAATCGCAGGAAGATTTCTGGCCACCGTAGGCGCGGGCTTGCGGACGGTGAGCAATGGGTAGCTCGCCGTCCGATAAGGACCAAGCCCGGGTCGACGGCGCGTTGTGTTCCACGCGCGCCTCAAAGAGATGTCAGCAGAATTGACGGGGTCCGCTTTAGTAAAATAATTTTTGAAGTTTTCACTTCAAAAATTATTTCACTTGTAGAATGCTACATGCGGGCGAAGCCGCTGGTGGAAGCTATAAAGACATTTTGAATCCGCCATCTATAAAATATAAATGTCGTTGAACATTTCAAATGAAAGTGTATTGTAGAGACACACACCTAATTTAAAAAATAACAAACCATTAAAGATATCTTTCAATTACCTCCTTCACGGCTTTAAAAGCAAACATCTAGAGAGCGAAACGAATTCGAAAAGTTATAAGTACAAATCAAAACGTTTCCTTACACAAAATTTCTCCTAACATATTATGTATGTATTAATGTATCCACAAATTATTTTCATCATTAAAAAAAATTGTATCATTGTATTATGTAAGTAACATTTTTGTAAAATTTTGTTGAATGGTTCGCCGCACGTAGATAAACCCTGAGAAGTTTTCGTTGTGAAGCCAGAAAACGAAGTAATAGGTTGTTTTAGAAATAAATAAATAATAATAATAAATTATGGCTATATACGAACATGTCTATAGCATCACATAGCTCGCCTCACAAAAAAATTCAGACAAGCTTTACAATCTTTTTTGTGGGCCTCCGCCATCTTAAAGTGATTTCAATTAGCATATAAAATGTTCAGCTGCTGCTCAAATTATTTAAGGTTCTTGAAATACACCCTTGTTCGTCTTGCTTCTGATGTGTTTACTGTTTGAATTAATCAGTATCATGAATTGTTGGTCATGGTTTTTAAGTTTTGTTGAACTTAAAAACCGGCCAAGTCGGACTCGTACACGAAGTGTTCCGTATCACCGTACAATATTTAGCAAAAAACGCCGCAAAAGCACGTTTCTTGTATGCATTTTTTTAATAATTTTTTTGTTGTTCTCTGTGAAAATTTCGACTGTCTACCTATTGCGATTCATGAGATACAATCCGTTGACAGACAGACAGACAGCAGGGGCTTAGTAATAGGATTCCGTTTGGCACCCTTCAGGTACGGAACCCTGAAAATGGGCATTCCCTTAATCAAGTTCTTTTCTCGTTTTTTTCGAGAAATTTTCTTTACCATCTAATTTCAAATGGCACTTCGAATTCGTAATGACCAAGCGAATTGCTGCTCATTTTGTGAGAAATAAAAATTGATATTTCCATAAATTATGATAATTTCACGAGGTCGTTTTTCATTAAAATAAACAATAGCGCCCAAAACAAAACAATACAAAACGAAATAGAGAAATAATTAACACAAACAAAGCAGAACATTCAGAATCAAAAGAACTACCACTATAATGTGAAACCATTATGGTCAGCCAGTCGGTTTTACCCATAGTTACAAGTATATTCCTGTATAGACAGTGAAATAGAATTCTAAGTCAAAGGTATAAAGAACAAAATCCAACTGCCTATTTTTCATGTGCATAGTTATTTCGGTCGGTCTATACTGAGGGTGCGAAAGTTCATTCAGGCATAACAATACCCCTACTATAGAGGCCATTTAAACTTTTCGATGCGAATTTGTTCACGTGAAAAGGAAGCGAGAATTGGATAAGGAACACTCGAATTCTATATTTGAATTGCTTACTTTGCCGTAAAACTCTGAGGTTTGTATAAAGTTGAATTGAATAATACCGGAAGGTTTGTATCAAGTTGAATAGAATAATACAGGTGTATCTTGAATTTATAAACATCCTGAAAAGTCAACACGAAACTTTTCGAAATTCCAGATTTCGAAAAGTTTCGTGTTGACTTTTGAAACTTCGGGTAAGTTTGGCGATACAAAAATATTTCTTAAGGAAAAATGTGCACTCGTGGCTTTTAGGTGCATGTTTGAGGGAAATTAACTCTTTTAAAGTTACTCGGCTTTTTCATTCGGTAGAACATTTTTACAACGAATACTTTGGCTATGTCGTAGTAGCTTTTTATTAGGTACTCTGTTAAATGGTTCTAGCCTCCATTTTCTTAAGAATGATAATAAAATAGATCATCATCAATCTTTGGAAATTATTACTAGTTCTATCCGAACGAAAAAGTGTTTACCAAAACCTTCAAATTAAGAATTTTACACCATAATAACTACTAGAATATGACGGAAACTTAGTATATATTTCAACGTATTGTCCCCGATTCTTGCGAATTAATATTAAATTATTCTATTATACAATTTGTAAAAAAAAAACCTGTCTGATCCGAAAGGGACACGTAGGTACTGCAATAACATTACCTAAAAGTAAAAAAAAAAATCTAATTATTTTTGAAAATAAAAAGTTATTGCTATTTAAAAATCACATTGTTTGTACTAAAATCACCCCAAATTCATTGAAAATTATCAAACTTTCAACAGGCATTTTCAGTTATGACTTATAGACAACCGATAAACGACGGCCGCCCGCGCCCCATGTAGGAACTATCCCGGTAAAATTCCCCATTGAAAAAAAATGCGGCAATTTTTTTTTTATTTTTTCCTGAATATTTCCCCATAAATATACTCTTATCCTAACAACACCCTCACGGATCGGACAGCGTTTTTTACATGTTGTATAGAGCTACAACTGCTCTAGATTACCCAGAACCACATATATAATTAAAATTAAAGTCATCATCACTCTCTTGCCCTCATCCCCCCCGACCCTTGCTCGAAAACGAGGTGCGAGCAGTTGTTGCAACTAAGCACTTAGCTTTAAATACCCCGCATAATAATCATGATGAAAATCTAAATTTAATACAGCCTGGCCCTTCTTGCTGTCCTCCCCCCAGCGACGCCTAAGCCGAGGTTCGTACCCCACAGGGGGTGCCCTTAGCGAGTGTTAATTTTAATTTAAAATAGTTTTTGCCCCTGGCTGGAGGCTTTAAGTGTAGCAGCTTAAGGCACCCACAGGAAAGCTCGGTTAAGCAGCCAAGACCTTAGTGGTCAAAACTGCGAGATGCCCTAGTTAAAAAAAAACTAGCCCTAATACCAATTTATTTGAGGGCGGTGCAACATGTATTTTTCTTCCATATTTCTCTTTTAGTCATCATCTCTGTATTCACCCATTTCTAACTATATCACCGTTCACATAGTCCATTCATCGTAAAAAAACAGTGGCACTCCGAGAGTGCCGACAGAAGTGAAAACTTGAACAAGATCGCCTTGGTGGAAGAAAAATACTTATATAGAACATTGGTCCGTAACCTTTTCTAAATAAAGAGCACAATCGCGTTTACAAAAAAAATACTTTCAAAACCTTTAAAGTAAACATGCTTGCGTAGAAAATTGATCCGTAACTTAATATAAATAAAGAGAACAATCGCGTTTACAAAAATGAGGTATTGGTAACGGTGTCGCAAGTTCAATTGTTTTTTCCCATCTCAAAAATGCCCAACGCGCCTAAAGAAGTCTTCACTTCAAAAAGTATTTTGTAAAGAAAGTTCAGACGAACCCATAGTAGCGCTCCAGGGCGTTATAGTCAACGAGTGGATATAATTGCGACCTTCCGATTGCGGCCTAGCCGTTTCACCGCCACGCTTCCACAGAAATGGACATAGTAGATATTTATAGTTCTGGAACACCTCAGGTGTTCGCGCTCACCACTAGTAATTAACGCCCACATAGATTCTGAAGCAGGTTTGTTTTCTACGTAGTCAATTAATGGGGTACTGGTCGAGCAAAAATAGAAAGTAGGAAATAGTCATATTGATACCGTGTTTTTAAGCTGAGCCTTAAAGTTAATTAAGGATTAGCGATAAATGTGGCCAACTTCTAGGTGCCAAACATAAAACAAGTAATAGTCCTCCAGACCGAATTTCGGCCATGGCCACCAATCTCAGCAGAGACCAACCTTCGGCGCGGGAGATAATATAATTCACAAGTGTGTGGGGAGACACAGGTGCACTCTCTCTTCCCTCACTCTCATAGTCCGATGGGACGGCAATCCGACACGAAAGGAGAGAGATCAGGCGCAAGACCAACGGCTTAACATGCTTTCCGAGGCACGGGGGTATCACACCGCCAACTTCCAAACTCCGCGCTGTTACTAAGAAATTCGTAATGGAAAAACCCAATAACACTTTACTCGACCCGAGAATCGAATCCAGGATCCCACGCTCAACAGTCGCGCCTGCGTCCACGAGACCAACGCCTAAAACAAGTATCATCGAGCCGAAAAGAAGAACCTTCTACGCAATCCTTGCCGGCAGGCTTTTTGAAGTAAAAACTTTTTTAGACGCGTTGGGGATTTTTGAGATGGGAAAAAACAATTGAACTCGCGACACCGTTCCGACACCTTATTTTTGTAAACGCGATTGTGCTCTTTACATATATTAAGTTACGGATCAATGTTCTACGCAAGTATTTTTACTTTAAAGGTTTTGGAAGTATTTTTTTTGTAAACGCGATTGTGCTCTTTATTTAGATAAGGTTACGGACCAATGTTCTATACCTACAAGTATTTTTCTTCCACCAAGGCGATTTTGTTCAAGTTTTCACTTCTGCCGGCACTCCCGGAGTGCCACTGATTTTTTGTTCAAATTGCTGGGTTTGATATAACATCTGTCTTTCTTGTCCTTTCATCGCTTTAGTACATCAGAGCTCCGTGAGTGGTAATTACAGACCACAGTTTTATTCAACATCATTGACACAACACACAAAAGTGAATCATTAAAAGATTCGAAACCAACAATACCACCGTTCAACGCCTATTCTTAAATTGCTCCACAGCGAAAATAAAAAGAGAACACCACTTCGTGCAAAAGCTAAAAATATACAGGCCTTTGTGGAACTGAACACAGGGTCGATCTGTAAACTTTGGTCGATAAAAGACGCTATCGACACAACCAAAGTTCATTCGATCGTCAGCTTGACATAAATGGACTAACTTTACGACTTATTTATAGTTCTCAAATAGCTCAGGTGTAGGTACGCTTATGCCGTTATTAATAACGCCCACAGTAGCTCATAGCTCTCATACTAAAGCGACCTACATTCCAGTTGTAAATTCAAATAGGAACACCTTTGTGGGCTTAAGCGAGGGTTAATTTCTAAGACAAATGTTGGGGCGTTAATATTTCATTATCAGATGAAAGTTGTTGTGAAATATTTATCAAGCTTTCATTTGTTTTAGCTGTGAATATCCTTGCTGTGGGTTGAGATAGAGTACTGTAAATAGGGCTGAAATATTCTACGATTTGTTAGATTCATGAATCCAATCCCACTAATATTATACTTAAATGCGAAAGTTTGTGAGGATGGATGGATGTTTGTTTGTTACTCTTTCACGCAAAACTTACTGAGTGGATTTGGATGAAATTTAGCACACAGATCATCTTATCTTATCTTATCTTACATATTATAAAACAAAGTCCCCCACCACGTCTGGCTGTCTGAACGCGATAAACTCAAAAACTACCGAACGGATTTTCAAACGGTTTTTACCAATGGACGGAGTGATTCATGCGAAAGGTTTTAGTGTATAATTCATAAGGTTTTGTGTAAATTGGCTGAAATATGACGATTACTGTTGAAGAAGTCGTAAAAAATCATGCCGACTGAGAGCTTTACAGGCGTGCGCTGCGTTAACGGAAAAAGATACATCAAATTTATGTTGTAAGGTATTATTTATCTTAGAAAGTTCAACAAAAAAGTCCGCGATGGCATATGTCTATCTTCTAAGGATGACCCACAATAACCATTTTTATCTTTCAGAATTTGATAAAAATTGAATTGTTATTTCCGAAGCTTTTTTGACCGGTATAGTATTCATCCTTATCCAAAAAAAATATGTTATTTAAATTGGGCATTTTATTTAGATTAAAATATGCCTGTAAATCATATCATTTAAATGAATAGTTTAAAAGTTATCACAGTTTCAAAATTACGCGTAGCAACGCGGGCGCAGCGGTAAGAGTCAATGGCCTTTTCCTCTGATATTAGGACTAGGTATGAAATCTCGGTAGTACGTTCCCGTGGGATATATTCCGACATCCACGTGGGCGAAGCCGCGGGCAAAAGTAGTAGTAGTAGTAACTAGTAGTTTATAACTTGGATTAATACATAGAATACTTTTATCCCGATATTCCGACGGGATCGAGACTTATGCGATTAAAACCGCGGGGCGCTGCTAGTAAACAATTGGAATATTTGCTTTGTAGTACGAATATGCTTAAATAAACGTAATCAAATAAAAACCTAGGTGGAAAGTAGTATTATTAATAAGTTTAGTGTCAATTCATATTTATGGTTGTAAGTATCTCTAGTATTGAAAACTTTTCACTTCAACGCACAATTTCCGAAGTATCATAGAAACGATATCGATAGTGTGAAAACTCATACATTTTAACACGAAAATGTTTTATTTATCTATCTGTTCTACAGCGTTCATATAAAGTTTGAACACAAAATTAAACCGCAAAGTATTTTGATTAAGTCCCGAAGTTGAGTTTGTAACTTTCTTTCCTAATTACAAAAATACACGTTCGGATGTTTTCCAGATAATTTTGATAAGATAAGGAAGGGTGAAATCAAAATTTACGTGGGTATAGTATAAATAGTACCTACGTGGGGTAGGCACAAGTATAATCAGCTGAAAATTAATGTTACAAACAAATGAATTCCGTTTTATCTGATTATCATTACTGAGAACAGAGCAAACGCAATTTTCGACGTATAATTTAGTTATCAAGGGGAAATTTGAAACTCTCCATTTATGAATTCAGTAGGCAATTTCGGAATCTAGGCATTTCGCACTGTGTAATCTAGATAGCTTATGAAATGCTCAGTATTTTTGGTGGTGTTTTAAAGAATATATTTTTATCTGTAAAATCTATCTTTATGCTCAATTTTGCTTGCATTCATGATCGAAACCAGACGAAATAGTTTATCGGGACATTGACTTGTTTTCAGAAGTCCTTTGATGCACATTTTGTACACAAAGCTCCATTAAGTGGGTACCCCCCCAAGAGACATGTGCGTTCAAATCCGTGATAGGCCCAAGTCTGTTTTAATATTTTGCAAAAACATTTTATTATAATTAATGTATTGTTTTAGTATATAGGGTTAACATTTACGAAGAGTTATTCAATGTCTAAATAGACCGAAGGTTTCAAGGCCGCATGCCGTGATTGGATCCTAGACATGAAATGTGCTTTTTGACATGCATTTTTTTTTTAAATATTGTTAAAGTATTTTTCTTCATAAATATGACTAAACATAGGTAATAGACCTATGTTTAGTAATATTTATGAAGAATTTTAAAATTAAGAAAAATTTATTCTTTTAATAATTTAATAATATCACTGTCCCCGGCGAATAAAATTGTTATCAGTTTTTGTGAACATCTGATTAACTAATATAAATAGCGGAATTATTCAAATACCAAAAAAAAAGTAACTTTTTACATTCATTACAATACACCTTAAAATCTCGTAACTTCTGAAATAACCGTAGGAAATGAATGAAAAAAATTTACAGAGTGTAATCGGACCTCTAAATATCGAATATGCAATAAAGTTAAAACTATCGTAATAACACATTACCATTTTATTCGCCGGGGACAGCGATATTTATTATTGCTATTATTTAACAATACTTTGATCTTATTTTAGTACAAAGATTTATATTTTACAATTTGATTTGATAATTTACAGTTATACACAAACGGGTCCCTAGACAATAGACATCCTATTAACGCAAACATTAAAATATGAAGCGCTAGAAATAAATAATAGCTTTAAGAGAACGTATACATCAAACGCTGTATGTATTACTTCAGGGAATGGATTAATTTCATAAAGAAAAACACAAGTAAATAAAATTAATGGATATCCTCAAATTATAACATCTATCGATTAGACAGAGACCTAAAGATAAAGTGCCTAAAGACAATGAACTCTTTTTGAAGTATTCTTTTGTTAGATTATTCGTAACGAATTCAATGTTGTAGCAGTGTAACATTTTAAAACTTGAGGGGTTAGCACATACTGACGCTGTGTGTACTATGGATGTCAACTAGGAATGTTCGGTTTTCATAGAAAAGTATCCATCCTAACAAGCAGTTTACTTGAGTAGATGGATACCGACTTTAAGAGTACGTAACAGCTACCAAAGATATTTTAATATCTTTTATATGGTTTTACTTTTTGCCCTTTTATTTTCATGTCTTTTCTACTTACTTAATTATTTTTATTATACTTTGGCCGATCTCAACGGAGACTAGCCAGGTATGCAGGAGATATTTGAGTGCACATGTGTGTGCGCAAACACAGATGCACTCTGTGTTCCTTCACTTTCATAGTCCGATGGGATGGCAATCCAACACGACCGGGAAGAGATCAAAAGGCTTTACATGTATTCCGAGGCAGGGGTATCACACTACCAATTTCCAAACTCCGGGCTGCAACTAAGAAATTCCTAATAGAAGAAAAACCCAATAACACTTTGCCCGACCTGGGAATCGTACCTAGGACCTCACGCTTATCAGTCACGCTTGTGACTACCAGAGCAACGGCGTAGTAATACTTAATTATCATATCATCAGGTCACTAATGAACGACAACATGCCATAGCCCATTATATCCAAAAATGGGTAATGAATTTAATCTATTTCGTACATGCAATAAATATCCACCATAAATGTGGCAATTAGCTGCTCGGTTTATAGGAGATTAACAGAATATCCTCGTGTTGATATTCGGATAGTCCAATAGAATTTTCATATGGAAAACATAACCGTAAATACGGATCGCTTCATGAACCGAAATCAATAGATAAAAACCGGTCAATAGTGAGTCGGACTCACGCACCGAGAGTTCCGTACCATTTTAAATTTTCATTGGCGAGGCCTTTATTCGTCAGAGAATTTTAACACTGCACACTGCCGTGTAGAATATTGCAGTTTTAGATCAGCGCCATCTCTTGACCGCTAGTACAACTAATGTAATTTAAGTTGATTATTCAAAAAAAGTGAAAATTTAGAGTAATCGTTTTTTTTTTTTTTGTAATCTTTACATAAACTTCTATCACATAGAATAATTACAGATTATTCTCTAGGCGAACGTTATGTTTTTTTTAATTTTTCGTTCTTTCACATGATACCCCATATGCCCTAGTAGCCCCACTTCGGACAGACAGACTGATTCGCACCATTAGGGTTCCTTTTTACCATTTTGGTACGGAACCCTAACAATGATTTTTATCCGCTAGAAAATTGAAAAAGGAAAATATTGTAGGGGATTTTATTCTCAATTTTAATGCGGCCTTGTTGTAAATTGGGAACAATGGTGAGCTCCGATGGACAGCGACTGAACGTCAATATATCATGGGCTTGACATTTCACTTAGTTAGCATTTTCATTACTACAGTGTGCCAACGGAGTTAATTGACTGGAAAGTGCCCGTTGTTGTTTTGTTGCTTTATTTCTTGTTAGATGTGCTTTTTTTAACAACTTATGTACATACATATACTCACACTTTCATCCCAAGGGGTAGACAGAAAAGACAGAACGCCACCTGCTACGATTCTTACAAACTCCTTTTTAGGGTTCCGTACCTCAAAAGGAAAAAACGGAACCCTTATAGGATCACTCGTGTGTCTGTCTGTCTGTCTGTCTGTCTGTCTGTCTGTCTGTCTGTCCGTCTGTCACAGCCAATTTACTCCGAATCTAATGGACCGATTAAGTTGAAATTTGGTACACATGTGTATTTCTGTGACCCAAACACGAATGTGTAACGTAAATAATTTAATTTTGAATATAGGTGTCACTTTTGGGGCGCAAACAAGAAAATTAAAAAAAAAAGTTTTGCTAACAGTACCGTGTGACATATTAAATGAAAGGGCTTGTTGCGAGGATCCTAAATACATTTTTTATATAATTTTAAAATAAAGACTTTTAAAGATATTTGATAAATTCAATGAAAAATGACCATTCCCCCCCCCTTATCTCCGAAACTACTGGACCAAAAATTTTGAAAAAAATACATAGTATGGCTCTTTACTCATAGATTACAGGAAAACCTATAAGAAGTCTATGGTCTTAAAATAACATGGTAAATCTCTCAATATTGTGCGTAAAAACTTACATTTCGTCGCTCGGCATCCAGAAGGCCCATCTCTCTAGCTACTATAATATCAAAATATCAAAAGTGTTTGACCGTCTGCTTAATACACAAATAAATAAAACTGTAAATGTTCATGACAACCAATTCGGGTTTCGGCGTGGTTTGTCAACAGAAAATGCAGTGTTGTGCCTTAAGCATACTATCACATACTTACTATACACAGCGTAGGACGCCGATTTATGCTAGGTTCATCGATTTATTCAAGGTTTCTGATCAGGTTGCTTATGACGTATTGTGGAGAAAGATGGTGAAGAATAGGTTGCCAACGGAGCTTATAAACATCTTTAAATAGTGGTATGGTAATCAGATCAATAGTGTACGATGGGCTGGAACTTTTTCCAAGCCATACAGGTTGGAATGCGGGGTGAGGCAGGATTGGCGAGCTCAGCAGCACCAGAGTGGGTTGCTATATAGATGGTATTTGTGTAAATAATATTAGCTATGCAGATGATATGGTGCTTCTGAGCGCGTCAATCTGTGGTCTCAGAAAGTAATTGGTCGCCAAATGTGAGCAGTATGCCAAAACACATGGTTTGATGTATAACTCCAATAGGTCGGTGCTGCCCCGTTTTTGGAACGATGCGAATGAGGTGTGCATCCCTGGTACGCAGAGTACGGGCCAGCTCCAACAATATCGTTAGCAGTCTGGATTGCATGTACATCAATCACTGCAGTGCCGTCTCCCATGGGGTGAAATAAATTTAAACTAGATTACGTGGGGCACTCAGAAAGTTTTGTGATACTAGAAAAAAATATACTACAGGTTATATTTTTTTTATTAAATCTTTTGAAAGAACTCTCCATTGGCATACACAGTTTTATACGTCTAAACAAATTTTCATAACACATTTTCCAGTCCGCATCAGACACCTCTTCAATCTCCTTCTCAAATGCACCCAGTGCATCTCCAGGTGATGAAAACTGTTTTCCTTTGAGTTGATTTTTTATTTTGGGGAACAAGAAAAAGTCGCACGGAGCCAAATCAGGACTGTAAGGAGGATGACCTATAAATTTGACCGGTGTGCTGTCCAGAAAGTCCCTTGTTTTGAGCGCCGAGTGAGCCAGCGCGTTGTCGTGGTGAAGCAGTAGCCCATGGAGGCCAGTGTTCGGTCGCTTGCTGCTTGCAGTAGTAAAAACTTCTGGCAAACATTTGGTAACATACCATTCAGCATTGACGCTTCTTTGATATCGTCAGGGTATTGACACCAGATAAACTGGTAGAAAAAAAAAAAAACTTGCGATCAAGATTTTGCCTGCACTTCTGGCTCGCTTCACTTTGGTAGGCGTTGGTTCATTTTGAAACAGCCACACGGTCGACTGATGCTTCATTTCTGGATCATATTGATAAATCTAAGATTCATCACCCGTAATGATATCTTAAACGCGCCGAGACGAGCCTGCTACCAATTTTGCTATCATGTCTCGGCACCATTCTACCCGAACCTCCTTCTGACCCTGCGTTAGATTTTACGGTACCAGCGTGAAACTATCTTCCATAACCATGAACCAGATGCCTGTGTAGAATTTCATGCACACTTCCCGATCCAATCGGCAGTATACACCGTGAAATTTGAATCACAGTTTTGCTAGAACAAACTTTATTCAGACCATGGTCTACTACCATTCTACAGAATCCAATAAAAAAAAACATAAATTGGTTTTTGAAAAAACGTATACGTGGTGTCTGTGTTGTCGGGAGTAACGATAATCTTGACATTTTAAACTTTGCTTTTTTTGTGTTATTTCAAAAAGCAATTATGTTTTTTTTTTATTGGATGCTGTAGAATGGTAGTAGACCATGGTCTGAACAACGTTTGTTCTAGCAAAACTGCGATTCGAGTATGCGAGTATGCTGAACCTCTTCATATGTAATTCGCCTATTCTCTTGAATTAAATTTTTCACAGCCAGCACTTTTTCAACAACCGTCATAGGGCGGCCACTTCTTTCTTTGTCTGCCAAAATTACTAGACCACCCATAAATTCGTTGAACCAGCGAAAAACAGTATTTTTAGAAGGGCTTTTTTCTATGAACACCAGTCGAAGTCTTTCAAACGATTCTTCTGGTTTTAGTCGACATTTGAAATCGTACAAAATCATCGCGCGAAAATGTTCTCGTTATAAATCCAGTTTTCAGTAAAACAGACTATTTTGATTTTGCTCGTAAAAAAATGTGGAGGGAATTTCGAATTTGGAATGTCATGTTTTTTTGTAATAAATAGTCATCGTTTTAATTGACATCAAAACCAGCCAGTATTATATTGACAAAAACTGTTGGTCGCAAAACTTTCTAAGTGACCTCGTAAAATAAGTTTTAACATAGTTCATAAGTTTACTAACGCAATGAGTCCTTGTTACTTGAATAAAGAAAAATATCTGGATTATAATTTTTTTTGAACGACGTTTTCTAAAAATGAAACCTAGCTAGATCGATTTATCGCTCCTGAAACCCCCTGCATACTAAATTTAATAAAAATTCTTGGAGCCGTTTCCGAGATTCAAATTATAATTATACATAGGTATATACAAGAATTGCTCGTTTAAAGGTATTATTATTATATTAATACCGCGAATGTGAAATTTTTTACGAAAATCAGATTTTTGTTTTATTTCATTCTACACGTTCAAATAAGTGACCCTGCAATTTAAAAAAAAATGTCACAGTCGCGGTATTGGATGCCGAGCGATGATTTGCAGTTGGAATGTATGGGAGAACATGTTTTTCAACTACAATGTTAAGTTTGTTCTTGGGATAAATAAATTCATCTCAACTACGGAACCCTTCATTGTGCGTAGTCCGACACGCACTTGGCCGGTTTTTTTTTTAGGGTTCCGTACCTCAAAAGGAAAAAACGGAACCCTTATAGGATCACTCGTGTGTCTGTCTGTCTGTCTGTCTGTCTGTCTGTCTGTCTGTCTGTCCGTCTGTCACAGCCAATTTACTCCGAATCTAATGGACCGATTAAGTTGAAATTTGGTACACATGTGTATTTCTGTGACCCAAACACGAATGTGTAACGTAAATAATTTAATTTTGAATATAGGTGTCACTTTTGGGGCGCAAACAAGAAAATTAAAAAAAAAAGTTTTGCTAACAGTACCGTGTGACATATTAAATGAAAGGGCTTGTTGCGAGGATCCTAAATACATTTTTTATATAATTTTAAAATAAAGACTTTTAAAGATATTTGATAAATTCAATGAAAAATGACCATTCCCCCCCCCTTATCTCCGAAACTACTGGACCAAAAATTTTGAAAAAAATACATAGTATGGCTCTTTACTCATAGATTACAGGAAAACCTATAAGAAGTCTATGGTCTTAAAATAACATGGTAAATCTCTCAATATTGTGCGTAAAAACTTACATTTCGTCGCTCGGCATCCAGAAGGCCCATCTCTCTAGCTACTATAATATCAAAATATCAAAAGTGTTTGACCGTCTGCTTAATACACAAATAAATAAAACTGTAAATGTTCATGACAACCAATTCGGGTTTCGGCGTGGTTTGTCAACAGAAAATGCAGTGTTGTGCCTTAAGCATACTATCACATACTTACTATACACAGCGTAGGACGCCGATTTATGCTAGGTTCATCGATTTATTCAAGGTTTCTGATCAGGTTGCTTATGACGTATTGTGGAGAAAGATGGTGAAGAATAGGTTGCCAACGGAGCTTATAAACATCTTTAAATAGTGGTATGGTAATCAGATCAATAGTGTACGATGGGCTGGAACTTTTTCCAAGCCATACAGGTTGGAATGCGGGGTGAGGCAGGATTGGCGAGCTCAGCAGCACCAGAGTGGGTTGCTATATAGATGGTATTTGTGTAAATAATATTAGCTATGCAGATGATATGGTGCTTCTGAGCGCGTCAATCTGTGGTCTCAGAAAGTAATTGGTCGCCAAATGTGAGCAGTATGCCAAAACACATGGTTTGATGTATAACTCCAATAGGTCGGTGCTGCCCCGTTTTTGGAACGATGCGAATGAGGTGTGCATCCCTGGTACGCAGAGTACGGGCCAGCTCCAACAATATCGTTAGCAGTCTGGATTGCATGTACATCAATCACTGCAGTGCCGTCTCCCATGGGGTGAAATAAATTTAAACTAGATTACGTGGGGCACTCAGAAAGTTTTGTGATACTAGAAAAAAATATACTACAGGTTATATTTTTTTTATTAAATCTTTTGAAAGAACTCTCCATTGGCATACACAGTTTTATACGTCTAAACAAATTTTCATAACACATTTTCCAGTCCGCATCAGACACCTCTTCAATCTCCTTCTCAAATGCACCCAGTGCATCTCCAGGTGATGAAAACTGTTTTCCTTTGAGTTGATTTTTTATTTTGGGGAACAAGAAAAAGTCGCACGGAGCCAAATCAGGACTGTAAGGAGGATGACCTATAAATTTGACCGGTGTGCTGTCCAGAAAGTCCCTTGTTTTGAGCGCCGAGTGAGCCAGCGCGTTGTCGTGGTGAAGCAGTAGCCCATGGAGGCCAGTGTTCGGTCGCTTGCTGCTTGCAGTAGTAAAAACTTCTGGCAAACATTTGGTAACATACCATTCAGCATTGACGCTTCTTTGATATCGTCAGGGTATTGACACCAGATAAACTGGTAGAAAAAAAAAAAAACTTGCGATCAAGATTTTGCCTGCACTTCTGGCTCGCTTCACTTTGGTAGGCGTTGGTTCATTTTGAAACAGCCACACGGTCGACTGATGCTTCATTTCTGGATCATATTGATAAATCTAAGATTCATCACCCGTAATGATATCTTAAACGCGCCGAGACGAGCCTGCTACCAATTTTGCTATCATGTCTCGGCACCATTCTACCCGAACCTCCTTCTGACCCTGCGTTAGATTTTACGGTACCAGCGTGAAACTATCTTCCATAACCATGAACCAGATGCCTGTGTAGAATTTCATGCACACTTCCCGATCCAATCGGCAGTATACACCGTGAAATTTGAATCACAGTTTTGCTAGAACAAACTTTATTCAGACCATGGTCTACTACCATTCTACAGAATCCAATAAAAAAAAACATAAATTGGTTTTTGAAAAAACGTATACGTGGTGTCTGTGTTGTCGGGAGTAACGATAATCTTGACATTTTAAACTTTGCTTTTTTTGTGTTATTTCAAAAAGCAATTATGTTTTTTTTTTATTGGATGCTGTAGAATGGTAGTAGACCATGGTCTGAACAACGTTTGTTCTAGCAAAACTGCGATTCGAGTATGCGAGTATGCTGAACCTCTTCATATGTAATTCGCCTATTCTCTTGAATTAAATTTTTCACAGCCAGCACTTTTTCAACAACCGTCATAGGGCGGCCACTTCTTTCTTTGTCTGCCAAAATTACTAGACCACCCATAAATTCGTTGAACCAGCGAAAAACAGTATTTTTAGAAGGGCTTTTTTCTATGAACACCAGTCGAAGTCTTTCAAACGATTCTTCTGGTTTTAGTCGACATTTGAAATCGTACAAAATCATCGCGCGAAAATGTTCTCGTTATAAATCCAGTTTTCAGTAAAACAGACTATTTTGATTTTGCTCGTAAAAAAATGTGGAGGGAATTTCGAATTTGGAATGTCATGTTTTTTTGTAATAAATAGTCATCGTTTTAATTGACATCAAAACCAGCCAGTATTATATTGACAAAAACTGTTGGTCGCAAAACTTTCTAAGTGACCTCGTAAAATAAGTTTTAACATAGTTCATAAGTTTACTAACGCAATGAGTCCTTGTTACTTGAATAAAGAAAAATATCTGGATTATAATTTTTTTTGAACGACGTTTTCTAAAAATGAAACCTAGCTAGATCGATTTATCGCTCCTGAAACCCCCTGCATACTAAATTTAATAAAAATTCTTGGAGCCGTTTCCGAGATTCAAATTATAATTATACATAGGTATATACAAGAATTGCTCGTTTAAAGGTATTATTATTATATTAATACCGCGAATGTGAAATTTTTTACGAAAATCAGATTTTTGTTTTATTTCATTCTACACGTTCAAATAAGTGACCCTGCAATTTAAAAAAAAATGTCACAGTCGCGGTATTGGATGCCGAGCGATGATTTGCAGTTGGAATGTATGGGAGAACATGTTTTTCAACTACAATGTTAAGTTTGTTCTTGGGATAAATAAATTCATCTCAACTACGGAACCCTTCATTGTGCGTAGTCCGACACGCACTTGGCCGGTTTTTTTGGTCTAGTGGTCGCAAGCGCTACTGATGAGCATGAGGTCCTGGGTTTGATTCCCGAGTCCGGCAAAGTGTTATTGAGTTTTTCTTTCAGGAATTTCTCAGTACCAGCCCGGAGTCTGGATTTGTGCCCGGTTGATGGCAATAGGCTCGCCCCCTATTACATGGGACTTAAACATAACTGGCGAAATATGGGTGTACCTGCTACAGGGACACCTCTGCCCAATCCTTCGGGGAAACAAGGCGTAATGTTATGTTATGTTGTTTCGTTTACTTTCATACATCTGGTCATGCACATACATATAAATGCGTTTTTAGATGAGAAATTTAGGCCTTGTTTTACTTATTTATTATTTTTAAACATCTATATTATCATGACATTTTTAAATAATTAGACTCGTAGTGACATTAAACCTTATTTTTATTAATATTTGCATGCCCTTGTTTAAGGCAAACGTGATGATCTTTTTAACCGACTCCCAAAAGGAGGAGGTTCTCAATTCGTCTGTATGTTGTTTTTTTTTTTTTTTTGTTTGTTTGTTACGCGATTACTCCGCCAATTATGAATTTATTTTGATGATTCTTTTTTTGTTTGGTAGATCATACTTCAGAGGTGGTCCCATATAAATTTTATTAACTTTGCTTGGGTAGTTTTTGAGTTAGCTTCAATAATACGTATTTTTTCCCACTTAGTATGTGGATGATATGATAACTTCCTGTCACTGTTATTTACATAGCAGGTAGTGGTATTCGAATTTGTTTGGGGTAGGTACCACAACACTAAAAAGTAAAAAAATAAAAACTTTTAACAAAAAAAAAAAACAACCGACTTCAAAAAAAAAACACTACAAAGTGAAAAATAACTTTAATTTCGGAAGTCGGTGACAAAGAACGAAAATTCAAAACCAAGACACCGACTTCCGAAATTAAAGTTATTTTTCACTTTGTAGTGTTTTTTTTTGAAGTCGGTTGTTTTTTTTTTTGTAATTATATACTTTTAACATCTCTTGCATGCTGACAATTTATGTTGTATGTATTGTACTCATGTTCGAACAAATAAATTTTTATCTTACACACTCGTTGGTTGTTAGTACTACGCTACGCACCTGACCTTTCTGTAGAACATCACCAATAATGACGTCTTAAGTCTTGGTAGTTTTTCAAATGTTTGCGACTTGTCATTAAAATCACAGGTAACACTCGGGTTTTTTTATGCCTCATGTCTTGCTTGCTCTGAAATTATCGCTAAGCATTTTAGCCCAGCGTCTTAGAAAAAAATATTTGTTACAACTATTTTCAAATTCTTACATCGATGCTTCAGTAGCCAATATTTATAGCTCCATAACTACAAAATAAATACCAGTTCACCCAAACAGTACTGCCTACTCAGTACAAGAAAATAGAGTAAGAAATCCACGCGTACAAAACTTTCTTCCCCCTAAGACTCCAGATTCTAAACTCTTATAAGTTGTATGTTCTTACAATTCCCAAAGGGAATCTCATTCGAGTAGTAAAACTACGAAGCTTGTCTGAAAATATACTGTTAGTTCTATTTCCGTGGTTCGCAGTGAACCTCGGTATAATTTACTACGTCATATTTATTCAATGACGTCATTATGTCAAGCAATTTACAATCTGTTGTTAGTATTAATGTTGCACTGCATTTAATTTTAACGTCAACTTTGAATGCATTAATTGTTATACATTGTCCATTTTATAGTGATTGATGTCACGCATAAAAAACAAGCTATGGGCTTTTTTAATCAACTACTCAAACTCAAAGCATTTATGTCAATTAAACCATTTACAAGCACTTTTGAATTGTCAAGGAATCGGTCAGTTAGAAATATGAACCTAGTCGCCCATTCCAAAGCGTAGTAGGTACCTATGGAGAAGAACGAGCAAGAAACTCCACGGACACTCTTTTAAATAAAAAATTGTTACAAAATATTGGTTACATCATTCATGTTGAAATTATACATGTGAAAACAAATATAGAAAGACGTGCACGTTAGAAGCGTCCGTAATAAAAAGATAAAACAAAGAACTAAATGAGCCATGGCAACTAAGAGATGACCAGTCCCAACTGACAGCACCCGTTCACGATTATTCAGCTCATTCACTACATAATATTATTGATTTACCGACTATAATTATTGATTGACTGACTCGTTGGTCTAGTAATGGTAAGCGTTACTGCTGAGGATGAGTTCCCGGATTCAATTCCCAGGTCGAGCAAAGTATTATTGGGTTATTTCACCCGGAATTTGTCAGTAGCAGCCTTTATACCCGGTTGATGGCAAGCTCGCCCCCTATTAGGTACGTGGGACTTAAATATAACTGCCGAAATGTAAGTGTACAATGGGGTACACCTCTGCCTAATCCTTCGTGGTTTACAGGCGTGTGTTATGTTATGTTTATAGATAAACCAACTTTGGATTTGTGTAACGCTACAGTTCTATAAGAAGGATTTAGTATGCGGCACATCAATCACCTAAAATTAACAGATTATACAATGTGTAAAAAAAACCCCTGTCCGACCCGAAAGGGGTAAATAGGTACTGCAATAACATTACCAAAAAGTATTAAAAAATCTTATTATTATTGAAAATAAAAAGTTATTGCGATTTTTTGCACCCCAAATTTGGAATTACCCCAAATCCACTAAAAATTATTTTCAAATTTTCAAACTCAAACTCAAAGCATTTGTTTCTATTAAACCATTTACAGGCACTTTTGAACTGTCAAAGAATCGGTCAGTTAGTCAGAAAGTTGAAGTTAGTTGCCCATTCCAAAACGTAGAACTATATGGCGAAGAACGGGCAAGAAACTCCAAGGACACTCTTTTAAATATAGATATTACAAAATCCTGGGTAAATTATTCTTGTTGCTTCTTTAAGTGAGAACAATGTACAAAAAATTATCAAAGCAATTAAAAATGTAAGATTAAAAATAAGCCCGGGCAGACAAGAGATAGTAAGTTATGACTTATAGACACACGCTAAAGGACGGCCGCCCATGCCCCATGTAATAACCCGGTAAAATTCCACATAGAAAAAAAAAATTGCATTTTTTTTACCTGATAGTTTCCACGTATATAGACTCTCAGTACGATACTTAACAACACCCTCACGGATCGGGCAGGGTTTTTAACCGACTTCCAAAAGGAGGAGGTTCTCAATTCGACTGTATGTTTTTTTTTTTTTTTTTTATGTTTGTTACGTGATTACTTCGCCAATTATGAATTGATTTTGAGGATTCTTTTTTTTGTTTGGTAGATCATACTTAAGAGATGGTCCCATATAAATTTTATTAACTTTGCTTGGGTAGTTTTTGAGTTAGCTTCAATAATACGTATTTTTTCCCACTTAGTATATAGATGATATGATAAGTTCCTATCACTGGTAGCAGGTAGTGGTATTCGAATGTGTGTGGGGTAGGTACCACAACTAAAAAGTGAAAAATAAAAACTTTTTACAAAAAAAAAACAACCGACTTAAAAAAAAAAAAAACACTACAACGTGAAAAATGACTTTAATTTTGGAAGTCGGTGACAAAGAACGAAATTAAAGTTATTTTTCACTTCGTAGTGTTTTTTTTTTTTGAAGTCGGTTGTTATTTTTTGTAAAAAGTTTTTATTTTTCACTTTTAGTTGTGTTACCTACCCCACACAAATTGAATACCACTACCTGCTATGTAAATAACAGTGACAGGAAGTTATCATATCAGTGGATGATATGATAACTTCCTGTGATTGATGATTTTTCCTTTTTGAATGAAAATAAAAACTTTTTACAAAAAAAAAACAACCGACTTCCAAAAAAAAACACTACAAAGTGAAAAATAACTTTAATTTCGGAAGTCGGTGGCAAAAAACGAAAACACAAAACCCAAGACACCGACTTCCGAAATTAAAGTAATTTTTCACTATGTAGTGTTTTTTTTGGAAGTTGGTTGTTTTTTTTTTGTAAAAAGTTTTTATTTTCATACAAAAAGGAAAAATCATCAATCACAGGAAGTTATCATATCATCCACTGATATGATAACTTCCTGTCACTGTTATTTACATAGCAGGTAGTGGTATTCAATTTGTGTGGGGTAGGTAACACAACTAAAAGTGAAAAATAAAAACTTTTTACAAAAAATAACAACCGACTTCAAAAAAAAAAAACACTACGAAGTGAAAAATAACTTTAATTTCGTTCTTTGTCACCGACTTCCGAAATTAAAGTCATTTCTCACGTTGTAGTGTTTTTTTTTTTTTAAGTCGGTTGTTTTTTTTTTGTAAAAAGTTTTTTTTAATGTGTTGTTTAAATATTCGACGAATGGCAATTGTAACTAACTATTAAGCAAGAAACCCAAGTTCAGCATTAACAAATTAATAATAATAAAGCCCCAAAAGAAACAATCTATCCAAAAATATTTTCATTAAAACATCAGAATTACTCTCCATTTGCCAAATGTATTTTTAATCCGCCATAATTGAACAGATTACTCTCCGTCAGAAAAATAATTGAGCGCATTGTTTTAGGCAATGAACGCCATTTATTTCAATCTTTGCCATTACAGATTCATAATGGATTATGACAGAAAATATTGTTCATAATAAAGAGGCAAAAGAGGCAAACTTAAATACTTGTGACTCATTTATGACTTTGTCAAGGTTTCGAAATAATTTTTAGGGTACATAATCCTAGTCTAAACAATAAAATGTTTATATCATCACAACATAAACACGAAAGCGTAATGAGATTTTATTAATACAATCGTCATAATTTCTGACTCAATATAACTCCAATACTTATATTTCTCTCTGAAACCATTTGTGGCGGATTCCACCAGCTAGGGAGAACCGTTTACGTCTTGGTGCAAGTTATAATTAAGAGCGTTTAGAAACTCTTTAGTAGATATTTCTATGCATATATACAATGTTACGGTCCAACGGTCGCCAATTTTTCTCAAAATAAAAATGGTTTTTGCCACGAAATTTTAAGACAGTAAATAGCTTTTGCCCGCGGCTTCACCCACGTGGTGGTCGGATATAATCCCACAGGAACGTACTATCGGGATAAACAGTATCCTAAGTCCTAAACTATGTAGGGTTTCAAATTTCATCAAAAGCCGTTCAACCATTAAGGCGTGAAAAAGTAACAGATAGTCAGAGTTGTTTTTACATTTATCTACACCCATGCTATAAAACCTCTATAAAAGTTTCAGAAGCAGTTAGCTTATTGCCGTTATTAAAACAGACAGTGTCATAGTAACCATTACCTCATCCCAATGACTGATATAATGTTGTACGAAATTTCATTACGCAACTCGTTTCAACGTTCAAGCAGGGGACAGCAGCACCCGCTGCACGCATGTGTGTGTGATGTGCTGCTGCAGGCGACGTAGATACGTGCAGTTGTACTGAATTTCGTGGGAATTTCTTTATTCTTTATCTTGAATTACAAACACCCAATGGTTTCAGAAACTTTTATAGAGGATTCATATCATGGGTGTAGATAAAGTATTGTATGCATAATTAGGTATTAAAACAGTTGCATAAATAACTATTATAACATTATAGAATGGAAGTATGGATTTTGGTTACATACTAGGTACCTATCTGAAATCATTCACACTGATCAAAAGCGATATATGTCTACCTAACCTAACATAATCTGCAATTTCAGCCTTGGACAAAAACCTCATCAATTATCATGACCAATTTTAAAATATCACAAAAAAATTAATCGATACCGATAAGTTAAAAAATTGCACCGATTAGAGGTACACGACTTTTGTTCGCGTTTAACTAAGTAGGCGAGTTTTGTTCGCGTTTCTAAATCGCTCTGATAGTCTCGCTACTGCAGCTTCTATTAACTCAGACCACCCCCTAACTCCGAGGGACGCCATCAAGTGCTAAGTTCGCGTGAGCTAAACTTTTACCGCGACTCCTTTTAACACTTCTGTAGCTATTTACATTTTATTACTCCATCCACTGTAAGCTTACCAGAGTTGCCAAACCACTTTATTTGTTTCCTTTATTTATTTTGTGTCGTTTGTGTTTCGAATTAAGTAAACAAGTTTGATATTCCTTCCCGTGTTAATGTTGATGGGGGGAATTTGAACTGGGTGCAACTTTTACTTTTACCGCATGGAAATGTTAACGAGCTATTACGCGGGCGGGGTGTGCCGCAGTCTGTACTATTATTTTGATTTTTCCTTTTTGTATGAAAATAAAAACTTTTTATGGTGCCAAAAAACGAAAACACAAAACCCAAGACACCGACTTCCGAAATTAAAGTTATTTTTCACTTTGTAGTGTTTTTTTTGGAAGTCGGTTTTTTTTTTTTTTGTAAAAAGTTTTTATTTTTCACTTTTTAGTTGTGGTACCTACCCCACACACATTCGAATACCACTACCTGCTACCAGTGACAGGAACTTATCATATCATCTACATACTAAGTGGGAAAAAAATACGTATTTTGTAGTTAACTCAAAAACTACCAAAGCAAAGTTAATAAAATTTATATGGGACCAATTTGGGAGCATACCCTATCAAACAAAAAAATAATTTTAACATATAACATATAACCTCCTAAATAGCACACAAGGCACATAAACCGTGCTGCACCACTTCACACCAGGCTCAGTTCGTGGAGCTCTTTAGGTACAGGCGACAACATAACAACAACCTAATCTACATGTTCCTCACGTGATGTTGACCAAGAGCATGTCTGTACTTTTTCACCCCTTTTTATTTTTTTATTATCAATTAATTTCGCCCGCTCTGGGCGGAGCGGGAGGGCGTGTCAGACACTTACTGACTAAAACCCACCCGTGTTCCTTCAGTTGCCTGTATGTTGCCACGGTAACCCTTTCGGACAAACCAGCAACCCCGGCAACTTTTTGACCCCTGAGTTTGTTACGCCATTTCTTCTAAGGAGTAGTCAGTCAGGAAATGTCGACACCTAGATTTTTTTAATTATTACCAGTAAAAGTGATTCCGATATTATATTTACAGAATAAACAATTTCATTTCAATAACAGTTCCTACACTACAATTCATAACCTGTAGGGTAAATTACATAAAACACATTCAAGCATAAGCATAATCAGCCTATAATGTTCCCACTGCTGGGACACAGGCCTCCTTTCTTCAACAGAGAGTGGAATGTAGTCAAAGCACTTGCAATGCCAATGCAATTAATTTTGACAGTGTAACAATATTCATTGCGTTATTTACGTGGTTGATGAGATTCAAACCTTTGAAGTAATGGTTTAGAAATAACATAACATCACGCCTGTAATCCCCGAAGGGTTAGGCAGAGGTGTACCTATAGTACACCCACATTTCGCCAGTTATGTTTAAGTCCCATGTAATAGGTAATTATTACCTATTGTAGGTAATAGGTAAAACGGGCTGGTATCCGCAACTCCACATCAAAGCGCGTATTTTGCGTACGGGTGGGAAAATCGGTTATTCAATCCACCCCAGCTCCTCAAAGAAGGCCAGCAACGCCTTGGTGTCACTGACAATCTCACGTAGGGTACCTGGGTTACCGAAGTACTTACGGCCCTGTATGTGGCGACCACCGGGCAGTTTAACAGCACATGAGCTGCTGTCTCGCCGTCCTCCATGCAGACTCTGCACAGCGGACTGTCTGTGACTCCTATGACAAAGAGGTGTTTATTAAATGACCCATGGCCAGTTACAGCTGCTGTAACTGTACGCAGCTGCTGTTTCGTTAGTCGGAGAAACCATCTCGCAAGGCGGCCATCGATTAAAGGAAGTGCCTCCTTGGCCTGCCTGCATTCACCGTGGTCCAACCAAAGTTTGTGATGTTGGTCCCTGGTTTGTTTCCTTACCAGAGTGCGTAGATACCCAAAGGGGAGTGGCGCAATGGGTTCAGGCCCCACTGGTGCCATGCTCGACCCCCTTCTGACAAGTTCCATGTAAGCAGTCCCATGCAAGTCCCATGTAATAAGGGGCGTTTAGAAATGTCCTGCAAAATCCTTCTGCTTGTGATTGAGAGTACCTATGTTACGCATGTGGTCCTGGTATTTTCTGCTCGATTTGAGTGTCTGTACTGTCACATTACATAGTGTAACAACGGCTATGGCTGTGCAGGGTAGGCTAATGGCGAAGAACGCCTTGAATAGGTAATGCTGACCTTTGAAGAAAGACGGATGTTGTGGCCTTCGTTTACTACCTAACTCACTCATTAATTACCAAATTTACTAATTAATGAGAACTAGATAGTAACGTGCACGCACCTACATAATTTGTGGCACATAAGCGAAAATAATTCCACATAGTTGACCTGTTAGGGAGGTATGAAGGTACCGTAGTTAGCAGGTATACCTACACGATATCGTACTACAATACAAAAACCGGTCAAGAGCGTGTCGGACTACGCACAATGAAGGATTCCGTAGTTGGGATAAATTTATCCCAAATACAAACTTAACATTGTAAATGTAAATTTGTACGCTTAACATTGTAAATGTAAATTTGTACGCACAGTTTTGAGAGATTTACCATGTTATTTCAAGACCGTAGACTTCTTATAGGTTTTCCTGTATTTTATGAGTGAAGAACCAATAACTGTATTTTTTTCAAAATTTTAGGCTCAGTAGTTTCAGAGATAAAATTCGAATGGTAAATTTTCATCTATTTTCTTAAATATCTTTAAATGTAATTTTATTTTAAAATTATAAAAAAAAATGTTTAAGATCCTTGCAACAAGCCCTTTTTTTAATACGATGTCACACGATACAGTTTAAAAAACCTTTTTGTTTATTTTCTTATTTGCCCCCAAAAGTGACATAGGGGTCACTTTTGGGGGCAAAAGTGACCCAAAAGTGACCCCTATATTCAAAATTCATTTATTTACGTTACACGTCCGTGCTTGGGTTACAGAAATACGTATGTGTACTATATTTCAACTTATCGGTCCATTAGATTCGGAGCAAATTGGCTGTGACAGACGGACAGACAGACAGACCGACAGAGAGACAGACATACACACGAGTGATCCTATAAGGGGTTCCGTTTTTTCCTTTTGAGGTACGGAACCCTTAAAATCGACTTTACATACGTCATCATCATTATATTAGGCCGTATACGTCCGCTGCTGAACAAAAGCCTTCTACCATTATATCGCTACGTTAAACGTTCGTGACGGGAGTATACGTTACATACGGAGGTGCCCCATTACTTAGCAAAAACGGTATAAAACGTGTTATGATACATACTTAGGTGCATAAAATAAGATAGTCTAAAGAATAAGTCTCCTAACTAGAAATTCGTCTTGCAATCATACCCCAAACAGCTGTTTCTAATGAAAACAAAGCGTACGATAAAACTACTATATCTCAATACGATCATAAAAACTTGAACATGAATAAAACCTACATAAAACGTACGCTACCCGCGATTAACAGTAATCTTCCAAATGATTTTCCCGAAGCGCTTCGAAGAAAACATAAAAAGCTCGAATCCTTTCATTAAGGCTGACGGCACTGCAGCGGATATCACACAAGTTTAACGCGGAGTACTTGCCGTGCATGGCCCACTGTATGCATGGCGCACTCCGTGCATGGCCCACTCCGTGCATTTCTTACTACAGTTGCCTCCGTTCTTAATCTCCAGCCATTCCCTATTGTTGACATACTATGCCTGCGACCTAGAAACGAACAGGGAATGTACTATTTGTATGAACAAGTTTTCTGGCGGAATTGTAACGAGGATTCGAAGAATGTGTTTAAGAGGGTGTGTTATGTTATTGTTGAGTATAAAAGGGGAACAATTTTTTGTTCAGTTTTTATTCACTAACTTATGAATACTAAAAATATGTTTTTTATTTTTTACACAGGAATGATTTTATGGTAGAAGCATGAAATCCGAGAACAAATTGGATAACCATCGTTTTATCGCTGCACCAACGCTTAATTTTAAAGCTCATAAAAGAAAATAAGTGTAAACATTCCGAACATTAATTCCCCATAATTTTAATAGAGCTAACAAAAACTTAAAATATTATATCATAAAGCTTGAGAACGAGAAATTAGCTGAACAGCAATAAAAACAAAAAATTTAAACCATTTGGCAGGGAACTGTGGCGAATGCGAATGGAAAGTGGCTCGAACGTTAAAACAATGGACTCGCCCTCGCTAATTAAGAAGAAAATGCTCTTGCTGTATGTATATGCTAAGAAAGTTCGATGCAGACAGTTTTAAGTACATAGTCTTGTATGCTAGATAGTGGAACAGTTGAGTAATGCAGAATAGCCTTGTTTGTTGACAGTGTTTTCTGGAGATCAATTGTTTTTAATACCTTGAGAAAATTGTTTTAATACGGAAAAAACAATGGATGTCATCGCGTAAAAAATTATAATGCTGATAGAGCATAAATATTGTGATGACGGAAAAAGAAAAACTTTTTACAAAAAAAAAAACAACCGACTTCCAAAAAAAACACTACAAAGTGAAAAATAACTTTAATTTCGGAAGTCGGTGTCTTGGGTTTTGTGTTTTCGTTTTTTGCCACCGACTTCCGAAATTAAAGTTATTTTTCACTTTGTAGTGTTTTTTTTGGAAGTCAGTTGTTTTTTTTTTGTAAAAAGTTTTTATTTTTCACTTTTTAGTTGTGGTACCTACCCCACACATATTCGAATACCACTACCTGCTACCAGTGACAGGAACTTATCATATCATCTACATACTAAGTGGGAAAAAAATACGTATTTTGTAGCTAACTCAAAAACTACCCAAGCAAAGTTAATAAAATTTATATGGGACCAATTTGGGAGCATACCCTTTCAAACAAAAAATTTTTTTCAAAATCGGTCCACAATTGACGGAGAAATCGGTGGAAATACACAAAAAAAAAAAAACATACGCGACGAAAATATAACCTCCTCCTTTTTGGAAGTCGGTTAAAAAGAAAGAAAACTTGTTTATTCTGATCTTGTATGGATGAAAAATATCATACGCTGGAAAATTTATCCTGCGCTGAACCCAAATAAACTGGTGTAAAGCAGGCAGGATGTTTGCCAAACTTAGTATGTGCCCAATGCAGTGTGTATTGTCAAAAGTGGCACTCGAACACACTGCATTGTGCAGGGCATATTGCTCGCAGAACAGAATATAGGTATCAGTATTGCAGGTATCAACATAGCAACGCGGACACTGCTTGATTAGGTAGAATTAACAAATCCTAACTCTTTAATTGAGGTATGGTAAAGTTCATAAAAAAAAAGTTTTTTTTTTTTAAGTGAAAACTTCTATTGGCGCGTTGAGCATTTTTGAGATGGGAAAAAACAATTGAACTCGCGACACCGTTACCGACACTTCGTTTAGGTAAACGCTTTTTTTTTTTTGACTACGACAACTCGCAGTTTTGACCACAAGGTCATGGCTGCTTAACCGGACTATCCTGTGGGTGCTCTAAGCTGCTACACTTAAAGCCTCCAGCCAGGGGCAAAAACAATTCTAAATTAAAATTAAGCGAACGCTCGCTAAGGGCACCCCCTGTTGGGTACGAACCTCGGCTTAGGGCATCGCTGGGGGGAGGACAGCAAGAAGGGACAGGCTGGATCAAAGTTAGATTTTCATCATTATTATTATGCGGGGTATTTAAAGCTACGTGCTCAGCTGCAACAACTGCTGGCACCTCGTTTTCGAGCAAGGGTTGGGGGGTTTTGTAAACGTGATTGTGCTCTTTATTTATATTACGTTACGAATCAATGTTCTATGCAAGTAAATAAACTTTAAAGGGTTTGGAAGTATTTTTTAAAATTGTTCAAGTTTTCACTTCTGTTGGCACTCCCGGACCTGCTATACCGATACCTATATTCTGTAAAAATCTCACCGTGAACGTTAGGTGAAGTGAGCTTGAAGTGAGCTGTCAATAGTGTCAATCCCTAGCCTCAGGTGGAAAGACAGGTCACCTCTAGCTCTAGCTTCTAGACCTGCTATACATGCGTTGAAAACGGATTGTTAGATCTTTCTATACGACTGTAGTACAAATATAAAATGTCTCTCGGCAAACCTCGTGTTTCGTCAGTCGTCAGATTTCTATCAGTTGTCCTTTGCACTTGGTGCAAAGCGGACGCTCTCAATCGACTTGGAAGTATATAGAATTGTTAATACTCTTTTAATTAATTTAAAAAATGGTAGGAAAAGCTAAGCAAGCTAAAGTCGCAGGCACGACAGATTGGAAAATAGTTTTACAGCTCTATATAATTCACACGAAAATCAAAACAAAACAACAATAAAGTACTTAGTTCTGAATTCAAATTATTTTACAAGATAAATCTAATAATTGATGGACATAGAAATTAGCATTCGTTTGTATTCGGAAATCCGATGATACTCGAGGGACATCAAGAAAATATAAATACTGTAGTATCATAGTCAATAACATTAATCCAATATTTCAATTCTAAACAAATCAATAGCCATGAATAGTTCAACCGCGGAAGTGGTTTGCTGACTAAAATGTAGTCACTGTTTCAATTTAAAACTTAATTGATTTCTATTTTCAGTTCACAGGTCATCGAATCCACATATTGTTTTATTTATCGTGATATTTATTTAAACCTTTCTATTTTAAATAAAAATGGATTTATTTGACGAGAAGGCTTGCCAGTCAAAGCTCCTTTAATTCACAAATATTATTCATAGTGTTTTTTTCTTCTAGTGATCATTTTAAAAATGATTACATTACCCACATAAAAATCTTACACTGAACTCTTCGAACTCACTACACTTTAAACGCACTGTTTACCTACTATAGGTACCTAATGCACTTAATTAATACAAAGAATAAAAGCTCAGGGAAACACATTGCAAACAGTTTTTAACCCCCGAAGAAACAGAGGGTGTTATAAGTTTAACGTGTGTACAGTGTGTCTGTCTGTGGCATCGTAGCTCCCAAACTGCTGAACCTCATATTATTACTTACACAATCCATCTATCCACCCTTCAGGCCCTGATATACTACCATAATTACATACCCACATGTGAAACCTTATACCTAGTAAATTTCCCTACCTATGCATGATTTTTAAGTTTGTTAGTAATCTGAAAATTTTCTTTAAGATAAAACAAAATTAATAATACTTTTGACTACTAACTTAGTAGTTAGTAGTCAAAAGTATTATTATTTACCCTGTGCATCTAACAAAGCCCCCACCCACCCTGTCTAACTGGACAATCTGGCGTTCTGGCAGCCGAACATTAGAACATCATCATCATAATCGTGTGGAAATTTTGATTTTAATTTTAATTTTAGTTTTGATTTTAATTTTTATGTGATTTTAATTACGATTTTAATTTTTGTTTTAAATTCGATTTTAGATTTTAAATTGGAATTTGCTTGAAAACATAATGATGTTCGGTGAGAACTCATCTTATTTCAAGTAGGCACTTAACATCAAGTAGGTAAGTAATGCATGATGTGCGTGTAAGAAATTGATACACTAGTCTATAAGTTTATTGGATGTATCTCATATCTTTAGAATATAATAGAATAGAATAGGTCTTTATTCGGTCTTTCGGTATTCGGTCTTTCGGTATTCGGTCTTTGTATCGGTGTATTCAATTGTTGGTGAGCCAAATAAATGAAATAATCATTTCAGTCGAAAGACGTCCACTGCTGGACATAGGCCTCCCCCAAGCATCGCCACTTCGACCAGTTCTGTGCTTCTCGCATCCAACGATTTCCTGCGACCAAACTGAGCAGAATAGGTACTAATTGTTATTTTTATTTTTTTATGTTACATCTAGCCCTTTACCGTCAAACGTAAAATGTCACACACAATAGAAGATACATACACCACAGTACGACAAAACAAACAATGTACTCCATAAATCACTCATTTATCAGTTTTGCATACATTCTGTTGTCACAAACAGTTCACAGTTCGCTGTCGACGCATGTTTTCCGTTCACAAACATAGACAGAACTGAAAGGAATAGAAAATATACCTATACTTCATTTGAAATAAGATTAGACATTTGACTAAACCTTTTTTACAGTCCATTCAACCGATTTTGACTTCTATTGCGTTGGTTGCATGACAAATGACAACTGCAGTAAACAGTTGGTATTGTAACCACTTTTTTGCTTTTATTGCCATCCTTATACAAACGGCATAGAAGTCAGAATCGGTTGAAAGGACTGTAAAAAAGGTTTGCTTAAATGTCTAATCTTATTTCAAATGGAGTATAGGTACATTAATTGTAGGTACCCAACAACAACAAAAATGTGTTTGTTGCCCATTCTCCTCCAACTATATTTTGGAAGGGGTTAGCGAGCTAGAACAAATTCTAACTTTCTCAACTAATATGATGATAGTGGTGGGGAAAACAACAAGCAGCCATGAAAGAGCATCGTAAGATAGTTTGTAATACAAAATACAGGCCAAATGCAAATCAAACTCGTACACGAAGGATTCCATAGGTACCATATAAAGATCGAGCAAAAAACTCCGAAAAAAAGCACGGTTCTTGTTCCTCTAATTATTAACTTTATTAAATTTTTATCATTTTTTGTCATAGCGGCAATCAAAGTACACAATCTGTGATCGATTTCAACCGTCAACCTATTACGGTTCATGAGATGCAGCCCGCTGACAGACAGACCGACGGACGGACGAACGGACAGCTGAGGCCATAATTGGGTTCCGTTTGGCACCCTTCGGGTATAGAACCCTATACTCCATAGATTTAGGTCGTTAAATAAAGGTAAACAATTCGTAAAAAGGGTTTTTATAGATGACACTTGCTTGTTTCAAAATACGAAAAAACCAAATTAAATTTATTTTACATTCTTATAATAGTTTCCTCTTTTATTAATATACGAGTACGTTAAACTTTATCATTTATTCTTGAACTATTTTTCGTAGATGTAACTGCTTGAACAATTTTTTTTGTTAAATTTATAATAATTTTGTAATCTATCCATTGTAAAGAGCCCTAATTCTAAACGTCAACGAATTATAACGTTGCTAAATTGAAAAGTACAACTTTGACGTAGGATAACAACTGAAGTGACAGGTATTACGTTTAGTCGGTTACTTGACAGCTGTCTCGTCACGTGGTTTTTTTTTTGTTACCATTATTTAACTACCTAAACCTATGGAGTATAAAAACGTAGCTATTAACACAATATATTAAAGACATCAAGGTATTTTTTCAAGTCGATTAAAGCCGTGCGAATCAGGGGCGCATCGCTAGTCTATACTAATATTATAAAGAGGAAAGATTTGTATTTTTGTATGTAACGAATAAACTTAAAAACTGCTAGACTGATCTGAAAAATTCTTTCAGCAATGGATAGCTACATTATCAGCGAGTAACATAGGCTATATTTTATCCCCGTACTCCCACGGGAACGGGAACAACGCGGGTGAAACCGCGTGACGTCCGCTAGTAAGAAATAAATAGCGGTGACTATTTACAACAATAATTTTATTACACGATTCGATTCCAATCCGAGAAAAGGATGGTGATATAGACATCTATAGCTTCGTCTCTCTCTCGCACTGGAATCATGATAGCATTAAAATGTTATAATACGGCAACTGGAAACTGTAACCCAGTGAAACACCTACACGCCCACCAACAAAGGATTTACACTTAAAAAGTCGACATATCTTGCCTCTGTCATTAAAATACCGTAATTCTAAAACAGTCTTACACTTTCGACATAAGGTTTAATTTCATATAGCAACACATTTTACAGCAAATGTCAAGTTGTATCTAGAAACGTAAACATCAACGAGGCGGACTATTCTGAGCTCCACAAAAATAAGAAAAACGTTATTTCGCGTTGCTTCAAATCCAATTTTGTTTTTACAGCAATCGTTCGTGGAAATGTCACAGAAATACAGCAATGGATTATAAATGAACGTAAATTGTATGTGTATCCAGTATTTGTACTAGACCTTCCTCGGTAGTGGAATGTTGAAAGGGGAATATTTAGAGGGAATTCTCTACGATAAATCGCTTCCGAGTCTTATAAAAGATTAGGGTTCCGGTAGGAAAGTCTTGTGGATTTTTTTTCAATGCGGACCCTTTACGTAAATCCTTGAAGGTACTATATCAAAACATCACATGCGATTTTCTTTCTTCCTCACAAAGGTAAAATCTTTTTGAGATAGAATATAATAAATGAAAAGTTCAAAGTTAACGACGCCTTTAGGGTACGAATTTAAGCAATGGTTTCATAAAAGGAAAACAAGCATTTATATAATCCTCTCTACTTGGACTACATTAACATTATTTCTTACTAAGATAGCCAACCGAAATAATGCTTTGTTTCCGTTGCCAAAACAATGGAAATCTATTTAAATCTGTAAGTGCACTGAGCTGTGTATTCTTGTATTGTGTGTGCAAAGTCACGAATTTGAACCTTCTTTTCAAATCAGGCATTCGCCCGAAAACAAAAAATATATTACGTATCTATTTTATATTATTTTAATACTAGGGAAAGAGTGGTGAACCAGTAAGCGTGGTGGTGGCCCAGTGGTAACGGCCGCGATATTCGAGTTGTAGGTTCGAACCCTGATAGGCGCATAAATTTATGTAAATTATTTCATCACCACTGCTCTCAAAACGGTGAAGGAAAACATCGTGAGGAAACCGGTATGTCCTAGAACCGAAAATTCGAGGACACGTGACATCTACCAACCCGCACTGGGCCCGCGTGGTGGATTAACGCCCACTCCCTCTCACAGAGAGGAGGCCTGTGTCCTAGCAGTGGGAACATTATAGGCTGATGATGATGATTTCATCACCACTGCTCACAAAACGGTGAAGGAAAACATCGTGAGGAAAACGACTTGTCCTAGAACCAAAAATCAAAAGATGGCTTACGGCCCACTCCCACTCACCGAGAGGAGGCCTATGTCCCAGCTGTGGGAACATTGCAGTGGTCTGATTGTGATACTAGTCACCTATACTGACCTCTATCAGTCATAAATATCAATATCAGTGATATTTAATCACTTTCTTCTGGAAACAATCTGAATGATGGTGAAAGTGAAATGCATCAAAATCTGTCAAGTAAATTCAAATCCTTATCCGAATACACAAACAGACAAAACCTGGCCACTTCATTTCATTTTATCCTACAATTTGAGTATTTTTCTTGCGAATATTTAATCCCAGTATCCAGAATAAGGTCTCCACATCGTTGAAATACGCGTCCCCATTGTTCAGTGACACTGAACGCCAGTCACGAATGGCTTGTGCATGAACTGAAATTGTCTATGAAAATTCATTAAGAAGATTAACTACAGCGCTAACAGTGGGTTATCGGGCATTCAGGCCCGCTTGACATGTATTGCTTTATAAATATGTCGGACGTTTCACGTGATTCAATGTATGTGGGGAAACAAATGTTTAAAATGGAGACCAAGGGTAAATGACGGTACCTGCCGGGGTCGCGGGAAAGTCCGAAAGGGATACCGTGGCCATCCGACACCCCCTCCCGCTCCAGAGCGGGAGAAGTTATTTGATAATTTACCACACAAAAAAAAAGTGATGGCGCTCCGGGAGTGCCGACAGAAGTAAAAACTTGAACAAGATCGCCTTGGTGGAAGGAAATACTTATATTGGTCCGTAACCCTATCTAAATAAAGAGCACAATCGCGTTTACAAAAAAATAATACTTCCGAAAAAATAAAAAAAAATACTTGCATAGAACATTGATCCGTAACGTGATATAAATAAAGAGCATAATCGCGTTTTCAAAACCTTTAAAGTAAAAATACTTGCATACAACATTGATCCGTAACGAAATATACCTAAATAAAGAGCGCAATCGTGTTTACAAAAATGAGGTGTCATTATGGTGTCCCGAAATCAATGGTTTAGTCCCATCTCAAAAATGCCCAACGCGCCTAAAGAAGTTTTCACTTCAAAAAAAGACGGTGAATTGGAAGTGAATTTCGCGGGTGGCGTTTTCCACAAATTTAAGTTTTTTTTTATACAATTCGTTGTTCGGTTCTGGTATGTTTTAAAGGCGCTGACAATTTCAAATTGTTACAATAAACATGTGGGTAAGTAATTTTACGTGAAAAGTTCAGTCTGATATTGAGGAAATACTTCTTGTTTTGATGCGTAACATCTTTCCTCTTGCTTTCCTGCAATTTGTGGGAGTGATTTCGTGAAAAGCGACGGAAGTGTGTAACAGGAAGGCGGGGAAGCGCGCGCTATTTGATTTAACCAATGAGCGCACGCGGTGCTAAAGTTGGCCGTCAGAAACGACCGTGACGAGGCCCCGCCCCTTTAATATTGCTCATTACCAAGGTGAGATGTCAGAAGAGATACAAATCATATAATATGCGACTACTATTTTTTATTTTTTTATTTCTAGTAGGTACGCAATTTTACAAAATAAGATATAATAATGTAGCTGTTACACCGCCACATACGAACTACTCATCATAGACAAGACGTCACACAAATCCTGCATCGCGCAGTTAGAGTTTACCGAGCGATCGACATACATACAAGATTTCAACTTCAAACCGTTGGGCAGTTGCCCGCCAGACACAACACCCGTCTGGTCGGAGGATCCTCCCTTTTCTATGGTGGATGAGTGAACTTTACACCCTGTTCCTCATACCCCTAAAATAATAATACAGAAAAAAAAATTATCATAACAAGGCTTTTTTTTGTCAAAATGCAGTTCCGTAGTCGTTGCACTGCTCAAATACTAGCACATAACTATTAGTTCACAAATATCTGTTTTAACATTCTACTGATATACAGCAATTTGTGGCTTCACACGACCCCCAAGGGAAATGACGCCTGTAGTTTATCCTTGGTAGTTTATCATACAGGTCATAGTCAACAGAAACTTTCTCTTAACATCCAACTTGGTCTCCTAAGTACGTTTCCTAGTGCAGTGTCGTAATATATTGACTGCTAAACATACGACGTTTATAATATGCATTTAAAGTAATATGCAACCTGGAGATAAGACCATGGATCTTGATTCTAGACTGCATATTACAGTATATCTGATCGCAGTATATTTCCATGTGTAAACATAAGGGAACTGCTTTTGAAATAATCCCTAAGTCATCCAGCACTACAACCATGTGGCAATTATATCCATTTAATGTTCATCCTACAATGTATTGTTTTGCCTCTCTCTAAATAGAAAAGAAAATTCCTGTCAGATTACTGCCAAACAGTTTGGTCCAAACCTTCATTTGCATCTGAATCCAATTAGTATTTATAAATTAAACTACTTTGGCTGTACAAAATTAATCTTGAATATTTACTAACCATAGATTATGCACAGACAGAAGATCTACTTGTTGTCTGCAAATAGAACCGCTAACATGCTATTTTACTTTTACTTACCTAATTTTAATTTACATACATACATAATATCACGCCTTGTTTCCCCGAAGGGTTGGCCAGAGGTTTACCTGTAGCAGGTACACCCACATTTCGCCAGTTATGTTTAAGTCCCATGTAATAGGGGGCGAGCCTATTGCCATCAACCGGGCACGAATCCAGACTCCGGGCTGCTACTGAGAAATTCCAGATAGAAAAACCCAATAACACTTTGCCCGACCCGGGAATCGAACCCAGGACCTCATACTCAGTAGTAGCGCTAACGACCGCTAGACCAACGATTTTAATTTAGTTTATACTTTATACTCATAGTTAATTTATTACATTAAGTATGTATGCACTTCGTAGCCTGAAACACAGGTTCAACCTAGTTCAGGCAAATAAGCAACTGTGCTCTATTTTTATTAAGTTACTTATTGTAAATATGCACCTTTTTATAAATAAACGATTTATTATTTACTTACCAAGACTTCATATTATCGAAAGATTAACGTACACACGCTGGCTACACATCAAGCTATACAAAACCAGTTTATGTTGATCTCGCATTGCATAGGATTTCCGTACAATGCGAGGTCAGTTTATACTGGAAATGTATAGCTGGATGTGTAACCGTGTGTATCTAATTGAGCAAAAACTACAAAGAAGTAGGACATCAAACATTATCATGAAGAGGAAAAACCGCAGCTCGATTTTATGTCACATGCCTCCATGAGCAGTCAATGAGAAGAAAACATCGAATCCCGTCACATGAAATAGGAAAATATAAAATATACTAAGGATTTTAAAACGAAAACCCATTTAAAAATAAATTATATGAACATTAAGCCTTGTTTTTTGACGTAGGAATTCACTTTGCACAAAAATGAAACACAAAAACATCTGAGATGATGTCATTAATGTTCGCGTGCCGCGCTAAGTGACCTGCACTTCGGCTGCAAGACAGGCCGTGGTGTCCGAGGCTGTTGACAACTTCGCCACAGTGACAGCAATGAGGAGAACAACAAGGAGCTCCTAGTCGCAGGGAAGCAGTGATGCGGAAGGTAGTGTCGTCGAACAAAGTGCCTAAGTTCGATGACGGTAGTGCATGAAGCCACACGCCCGAATCCCACTTGCCCACAGCCAGTAGGCGCGCACACTCCGCAGTAGTAGCAGACGTGTCAAGTAAATTGTTCTGTACTACTCTGCAGAGCGGCTCATCCCACCGTCTCTGGGAAAATGGATTGTCAGGTGGATCTGAAACTTAATTACTCGTGCAGCATATTACTTAGTTGTAGAACTTTTGTTGTAAGGCATAAACAAAGCCCTTTAAGAATATAGGAAATTACTTGAAAAAAAAAAATATTGAGAGTTACGGAACATTTTCAGTGTTCCATTGTTCCATAGTACCTATCTGTTAGCATTTTCACTAATAAAAAGTTTAGATATTACTTATAAAGAAACAGTAAAGTATTTAAAGGAGATGGAAAATGTTGGGCCCAAATGTAATAAGTTGAGATATCAAAAAAATTGACATATTTTTTTATCCTTGAATATCAGAAATTACCTCAATTCTTTGCCTGGAAGCGGAGAAATATGATAAAGATAGTTTTCGTGAGATTATCGATTAAAGTAATCGATTACACAACTACAAAAAGAAAACCTACCCACGAGTTAACACTAGGTAATATAATTAACTCAAAGTAATTAAATGCACTATGCATACTTTTATACAAAGTGCATTTAATTTAAATAAAACATCATTAATTACTGAAAAACCAAAATAATGATTATCAATTTCATATCGATTAAAATCAGTTTCATTTTTTTGTCTATGTCATTGGCAGTGCATATTCTGCACTGGCATGAGCTGACTGACATTGACAATTTGACACTAGACATTAGTGGTGGGTCGTTCTCGAATTTTGAAGTGGCCGAAACCGTTTTCCCGACGACGAAAACGGTTACAGAAAACGGTTAAAGGACGAAACTTATCCAACATGGCATAGAATTGCGTTTTCGTCGAGCGCAGTTTCTTAAAACTATCAACGATTTGAAATGTATGAAATGGTTTTTTCGCATCACGAATGTACATCACTGACTGTATTTCGTTTCACAGAGTTCACTTTTTATTGGAAGGACTATTTTACGAATGTGATACATAGATAGTTTAATCATTGTACCCGACTGTATATTCTTAGATGTTAAATAAAAAATCGCACCAAGTAATTCGAAGACTGGTTTGTGCAATGAAGACTGTTTGAAGTTGAACCCAGGACGTAAAACGGTTTCATAATCACAAAACACAAAACGGTTTTTGTAAACGGTTCGTTATCGCAACGCCCACCCCTACTAGACAGCTGTCACATAATTCGTGTTTTCCGATGTGTTTTGAGTGCTTTCTCAATTATTTTTCTTTTTTAACGACCACTGCTTTGATTTTTACGGATTCTGACCCTGCCTACCGTGTACGACCCTTGCTTTCACACTGGACACCGAAGTTCGCTCACATGATTTTACCTTGTGGATTGGATATTGTTGAAACTATGGATCGCTGTGTGAATTGTGGGATAGCAACTAGTCACTGCAATACACTAATGTATGTTTGAAACTTTGAATCTATAAATTCACACCATTTTCATCTCGTTACATTCAGGCCCAAGAGTGTATGTAATCGTTTCCGTCTCCTTTAAATTTTATATTATTGTTATAACACGAAATATTAGGAAACACCTACTATAGCCTAACTACAGCATAACTATGTAAACCTATAGCATAACTTTAAACTTTTAGCATTTTTAGGGTTCCGTACCTCAAAAGGAAAAAACGGAACCCTTATAGGATCACTCGTGTGTCTGTCTGTCTGTCTGTCTGTCTGTCTGTCTGTCTGTCCGTCTGTCACAGCCAATTTACTCCGAATCTAATGGACCGATTAAGTTGAAATTTGGTACACATATGTATTTCTGTGACCCAAACACGAATGTGTAACGTAAATAATTTAATTTTGAATATAGGTGTCACTTTTGGGGCGCAAACAAGAAAATTAAAAAAAAAAGTTTTGCTAACAGTACCGTGTGACATATCAAATGAAAGGGCTTGTTGCGAGGATCTTAAATATATTTTTTATATAATTTTAAAATAAATACTTTTAAAGATATTTAATAAATTCAATGAAAATTGACCATTCCCCCCCCCTTATCTCCGAAACTACTGGACCAAAAATTTTGAAAAAAATACATAGTATGGTTCTTTACTCATAGATTACAGGAAAACCTATAAGAAGTCTATGGTCTTAAAATAACATGGTAAATCTCTCAATATTGTGCGTAAAAACTTACATTTCGTCGCTCGGCATCCAAAAGGCCCATCTCTCTAGCTACTATAATATCAAAATATCAAAAGTGTTTGACCGTCTGCTTAATACACAAATAAATAAAACTGTAAATGTTCATGACAACCAATTCAGGTTTCGGCGTGGTTTGACAACAGAAAGTGCAGTGTTGTGTCTTAAGCATACTATCACATACTTACTATACACAGCGTGGGATGCCGATTTATGCTAGGTTCATCGATTTATTCAAGGTTTCTGATCTGGTTGCTTATGACGTATTGTGGAGAAAGATGGAGAAGGATAGGTTGCCAACGGAGCAAACATCTTTAAATAGTGGTATGGTAACCAGATCAATAGGTTGGAATGCGGGGTGAGGCAGGATTGGCGAGCTCAGCAGCACCAGAGTGGGTTGCTATATAGATGGTATTTGTGTAAATAATATTAGCTATGCAGATGATATGGTGCTTCTGAGCGCGTCAATCTGTGGTCTCAGAAAGTAATTGGTCGCCAAATGTGAGCAGTATGCCAAAACACATGGTTTGATGTATAACTCCAATAGGTCGGAGATCATGGTCTTTGAGGCTGGGGGCAGACCGGGTTATGTACCACCTGTATTACTCAATGGGACTCCACTACAAAGAGTATTTACGTTTAAATATCTTGGTCATATATTGACCCCTGACCTCAATGACGGACTCGATATTGAGCGGGAGCGAAGGGCGTTGTCGGTAAGGGCAAACATGCTGGCTCGCAGGTTTGCACGCTGCTCACTTAAAAAGCCAAAATTACTCTGTTTCGAGCTTATTGTACAACGTTTTACACGTGCAGCCTGTGGGCTAGATATACCCAAAGGTCATGCAACGCCCTTCGAGTCCAATACAACAACGCTTTCAGGGTATTGGTGGGGCTGCCCCGTTTTTGTAGCGCATCGGGAATATTCGCGGACGCACATATTAATTGCTTTTACGTAACGATGCGAATGAGGTGTGCATCCCTGGTACGCAGAGTACGGGCCAGTTCCAACAATATCGCTAGCAGTCTGGATTGCATGTACATCAATCACTGCAGTGCCATCTCCCATGGGGTGAAATAAATTTAAACTAGATTACGTGGGGCACTCAGAAAGTTTTGTGATACTAGAAAAAAATATACTACAGGTTATATTTTTTTTTATTATATCTTTTGAAAGAACTCTCCATTGGCGTCTATACACAGTTTTATACGTCTAAACAAATTTTCATAACACATTTTCCAGTCCGCATCAGACACCTCTCCAATCTCCTTGTCAAATGCACCCAGTGCATCTTCAGGTGATGAAAACTGTTTTCCTTTGAGTTGATTTTTTATTTTGGGGAACAAGAAAAAGTCGCACGGAGCCAAATCGGGACGGTAAGGAGGATGACCTATAAATTTGACCGGTGTGCTGTCCAGAAAGTCCCTTGTTTTGAGCGCCGAGTGAGCCAGCGCGTTGTCGTGGTGAAGCAGTAGCCCACGGAGGCCAGTGTTCGGTCGCTTGCTGCTTGCAGTAGTAAAAACTTCTGGCAAACATTTGGTAACATACCATTCAGCATTGATGCTTCTTTGATCTCGTCAGGGTACTGACACCAGATAACCTGGTAGAAAAAAAAAAACTTGCGGTCAACATTTTGCCTGCACTTCTGGCTCACTTCACTTTGGTAGGCGTTGGTTCATTTTGGTTCAACAGCCACACGGTCGACTGACGCTTCATTTCTGTATCATATTGAAAAATCCAAGATTCATCACCCGTAATGATATCTTAAACGCGCCGAGACGAGCCTGCTACCAATTTTGCTATCATGTCTCGGCACCATTCTACCCGAACCTCCTTCTGACCCTGCGTTAGATTTTACGGTACCAGCGTGAAACTATCTTTCATAATCGAAGATGCCTGTGTAGAATTTCATGCAGTGTGCACACTTCCCGATCCAATCGGCAGTATACATCTATTTATCTTGACATTTTAAACTTTGCTTTTTTTGTGTTTTTTCAAAAACTAATTATGTTTTTTTTTTTATTGGATGCTGTAGAACGTTTGTTCTAGCAAAACTGTGATTCAAATTTCACGGTGTATGCTGAACCTCTTCATATGTAATTCGCCTATTCTCTTGAATTAAATTTTTCACAGCCAGCACTTTTTCAACAACCGTCATAGGGCGGCCACTTCTTTCTTTGTCTGCCAAAATTACTAGACCACCCATAAATTCGTTGAACCAGCGAAAAACAGTCTCTTTAGAAGGGCTTTTTTCTATGAACACCATTCGAAGTCTTTCAAACGATTCTTCTGGTTTTAGTCGACATTTGAAATCGTACAAAATCATCGCGCGAAAATGTTCTCGTTATAAATCCAGTTTTCAGTAAGACAGGGTATTTTGATTTTGCTCGTAAAAAATGTGGAGGGAATTTCGAATTTGGAATGTTATGTTTTTTTGTAATAAGTAGTCATCGTTTTAATTGACATCAAAACCAGCCAATATTCTACAAGTAGACAAAAACTGTTAGTCGCAAAACTTTCTAAGTGACCTCGTAAAATAAGTTAACATAGTTCATAAGTTTACTAACACAATGAGTCCTTGTTACTTGAATAAAGAAAAATATCTGGATGATATTTTTTTTTTGAACGACGTTTTCTAAAAATGAAAAAAAATCAAAAACCAAATCAAATCAAACTTTATTTGTGAATATAGGGGTACAGAAAGGTCTTAAAAATATACATTTTAGCGTGATCTCACCTAGCTAGATCGATTTATCGCTCCTGAAACCCCCCTGCATACTAAATTTAATAAAAATTCTTGGAGCCGTTTCCGAGATTCAGATTATATATACATAGGTATATACAAGAATTGCTGGTATGACAAATAAGTGACACTGCAATTTTTTTTTTTTTTTTTAATGTCACATTCGCGGTATTGGATGCCGAGCGACGATTTGCAGTTGGAATGTATGGGAGAACATGTTTTTCAACTACAATGTTAAGTTTGTTCTTGGGATAAATAAATTCATCTCAACTACGGAACCCTTCATTGTGCGTAGTCCGACACGCACTTGACCGGTTTTTTGGACATAGCCATGAATTCACTAAAGTTATAGTTATCCACTCAGCGATAATAAAAAACTTTAGAATTTTCGAAGAGCAGATTCTTCTGGCTACTGGACTATGATGGAAAACGATGAACATGTCAAAGATAGAACAAGCTTGCCCAGAAGATGCCTGTTTACTCTTGCTTTGTAGGTTTATATATGGAAGGGAACGCAGATGCTGACAGTATTTCAGAAAACAGGGATAAAATTACACATTGAGTCACATAGCTACAAAAATGCCGCATATTATATGACCGTAGCTTTCCCGTCAAATTATCATGAAGGTAAGTAAGACTGGCTTGAAACGTAAGTAAATATAACAATACCTGTCCGGACAGAGGCATCACGAACAAAATTACAAGATTATCCTTCTTATGTGAGGCTTCGCGGCTGATTGACATTTTGATACCTCAGGCCCAAATGGGCATATATCTCCAATAAAGGAGAGTCTCCTCGAGTCTCTTATGTCTTTTAAGCCACAGTGTATTTTATACTTACCCGTTTGATATAATAACAACAAGTTAATATTATAAAGAAATTATTTACGAATACACAATAATAATATAATTATGTGTTGCTCTTAGATCTTGTGGGTTTATGATTATTTGATGAGAGTACCGAAAATAATTATGTTTCTTGACTACTGCAAATGATTCGAGATATAAATAAAAATGTGGTTATAGGTTTCCAGTACTTATTTAATTGACTTCAATTACCTTTTTAGGACAGACTGTTACTTTTCATTGTTGAAAGCCTGACAAGTGCACTAAATCTGTGTAAGTAAATAAATCCTACACAAAAATCGTAATGTGTTTTTAAAATCTTTGAACATTCTGCAATTCGTGCTATCTTTGATAAAAATACGCCGGTCTCGAGAATCACCCGTGTTAAAAGACCAAAATCATTATCATTTTAAAATCCGAAATACATTTACAGTAAATTTGCAGTACCTGAAAATCCCTTCACAAATTCTTCACTCTTGAATTTAACTCGTATTGTAAAGACTGTACATATAAGAACTATACAGTTAACTTTCTTACTGCAGTTCAGTAAGGAAGTCAGTTCTTGCGGTAACTCTAATATTAATCATGTTCTTATGAGAACGTTCTTCAGTATCTCTGAACACGTCTCCACTTTATGTCTGCAGGCGTTGTCTCTTCGTTAGGAACTTGGGACAAGTCCCAAGTAGGAACTAATTCTACAATTCTTTGTCAAGACAAAGAATTGTAGAATTAGTTCCTAATATTTATTATCTAACTGGCTGTGCCCGCAGCTTCGCTTACACGACCATGTATCTTTGACATTATAAGTCAATTGAAACGTGAAGTCATGGTGTAGGTATTTATAAGAAAACTCGCTTAAGCTCAATTAACATTGCCGCGGAACGGAGTTTTGGTAACGATATTTAACATTGAAAAATGAGCTTTATGTCAATTGTCTAACGTACAAACTAGATACAAACTTCTTACTGCCATAATTCCCGAGAATGCGCGAGAATTCCCCAGAAGACGCGCGACCTGTTATTTGGTTCGTATCTAGTTTGTGTGTTACACTATTGACATAAAGTTCATAATGCATTGTACAAAAAAAAAAAAAGTGGCACTCCGGGAGTGCCGACAGAAGGGAAAACTTGAACAAGATCGCCTTGGTGGAAGAAAAATACTTGTATAGATTTCTAATACTTGTATAGATCTATGGTAACAACATTGGTTTGTAATCTTATTTAAATAAAGAGCACAATCGCGTTTACAAAAAAAATACTTCCAAAGCCTTTAACCTTTCGTATGCCTAAACGTGGATCCACGCGAGACACAATGGTTTTTTAATTGTGTCTGTAATTATGACACTCGAGAGGTTAAAGTAAAAATACTTGCATAACTTAATAACATTGATCCGTAACGTAATATAAATAAAGAGCATAACCGCGTTTACAAAAATGAGGTGTTGGTAACGGTGTCGCGAGTTCAATTGTTTTTTCCCATCTCAAAAATGTCCAACGCGCCTATAGAAGTTTTTACTTCAAAAATCGCGTCCATTCCGTTCCGCGGCAAAGTAAATTAAGCCTTAAACTCATGGAAATAAGTATTCAATACTTTGTCAATCACAATCCGCCTGCGTACCTGGTTGGTCTAATGGTCACAAGTGTGGCTGCTGCAAATTGTGTTATAGTGTTTTTCCATTAGGGATTTGTCTGTAGGAGCACGGAGTCTGGACTTATTATCTAATGTAGAAGGCAACTTGAGCAAACTTGGGACTTATTATGGTCTGACATCGACGACTTGCAAAATCAGCATATTGAGTTTACGTAGGTAGATAACCCACTGCGATCAAAAACCCGTACCCTGAGCTAAGCCGAATTTTATTTCAAGTATCAAATATGACCTTTTACATATTACATTTTCGGTAAACATTACCTAGATCCAACACTCTTCATAAGTCCTAGCTGCAAACTTATACCACCCGTGAAAGATACACGAGTACATTTGTAAACATCTATATCTATAAATACCTATATATACAAATAAATTGAAGTGTTTGTTTGTGTTGTCAAAATAACAGCTTTTTTACTTAATGTATGTGAAAGTAGGTATAAAGGGTGACAGGAACATCGACGCGAGAACTGATACCATGGACTTAGTACATGATTCTGAACCCCTGTAATGAAATGTTTCTTCAATTATTAAAAAAAAAATCTGCTGTTTCATAGAAAAGTGCAATATCTACGCGGTCTAAATGCGTGGAACAGCATTTTTTTTTTAATAACCGACGAAATACTTCAACGCTGGGGGTTCAGAATCATGTACTGAATCCATTATAACAGTTTTAACGTCAATGTCCCTGCTGTATACGGTAGTAATGACAAAAAAAAAACATTTTCTTTTTTGTTTGTCTGTCTGTTTGTTCCGGCTAATCTCCGAAACAGCTGGACCGATTTTGACGGGACTTTCACTGTCAGATAGCTATTGTTATAAAGAGTAACTTAAGCGTAGTTACTTTTATTTTCGAAAAAGAATTAGAGTCCACGCGAGCGACGCCGCGAGCAGCAGCTAGTTATAAATAAAAGTCGCAGTTTGAAAACAAAATCCCATGAACACAACCCTTTTTTTCGTAGGTAAGCGTTACTATATCGGCCGAGCATTACAAGCTGAAATAGTCCTTACGATGTTACGGTTTCGATGGTACGTCTATGTGATCGTGCTGTTCTTCTAAATGACGTGACGGAGTTTGATGTGGGTTTAACCATCATTTAGACAACTTATTCCGGAAGGCTTATGTGAATAATAAACATAATAATATCAAACATACAAATAATAAAGAAACGATGTTTTGTAAAAATCGTGCGAAGCAGGGATATGCCGCTAGTTTAGATATAAATACACGAAAATGTACGGCAGTAAATCCAAGGAGGACGTCGATCATTTCACCCGCACCGGTAAAGGCTACATTAGAACTGAACTATCACTAATGAGGGCTCAATGGGTCAAAAGATCTAGCAAAACAAAAGAACAGAGGAACAAAAGAATATACATCGTGAAATTGCACAGTTCACAGTTTTGCTAGAACAAACGTTGTTCAGACCATGGTCTACTCTACCATTCTACAGCATTCAATAAACAAAAACATGCTTGGTTTTTGAAAAAACACAAAAAAGACAAAGTTTCAAATGTCAAGATCATCTACAGCTTACAAATTTTCGTTTATGGAGGTAAATTTCCCTGTAGACAATGCTGTGTCCCGTGCGTGGTGTCTGTGTTTTAAGGAGTAACGATAATCTTGAAATTTTAAACTTTGTCTTTTTTGTGTTTTTTCAAAAACCAATTATGTTTCTTTTATATTGGATGCTGTAGAATGGTAGTAGACTATAGTATGAACAACGTTTGTTCTAGCAAAACAGCTGTGATTCAAATTTCACGGTGTATAGTTTTAAGTATGCCTGCTGTTCTTATGGTATAAACAAACAGCTTATATTATATGGTATAAACGAACAGCGTATATATTCGATCAAGTTTTATTTAAATAAGTAGTGTAGAATCGTGTTGATTCCGTAATTAATTTGAATAAATCACTACATTGGCTCATCACCACACCAAGCCTCTTGTAACACGCTCCACATTACATAATATCTTTTAAATAGATACACTACAAGTAGGATCACGAAGTACCGGAAGACGTAGCGTTGGAAGGCTTCCGACAAGGTGGACCGATGACCTGGTGAAGGCCGAACCCGCTGGATGCGGGAAACACAGAACCGGTTGAAGTGACGGTTCTTGGGGGGGGAGGTCTATGTCGAATAGTGGATGTCTTTCGGCTGAAATTATGATGAAGATGAAGTGGGATCAAACTGGAATAAGACCAATTTATTCTTCTGCATCAAATTAAGGGGACTTTTTTATTTTTTATGAATCTTATCGAGGCAAAAGGAGTATGTAAGGATCGTAGAAGGTGGCGTTCTGTAGTTTCTACCTACCCCCATGGGAAGAAGGCGTGAGTTTATGTATGTATGTGTGTGTTTTCTAAAGACGAAACTTAAAAATAGATAGGTACACATTATAATAAAGTTAATATTATAACTAAAGTGGCAGCAGCAAACGGTAAATAACTGTCTTTACACTATGATCACCATTCATTATGTCCTCTCAGCATAATCAGCCTATAATGTATACCTACACTACACACACCACACAAATTCACACCCTACATCCACACTTCACCCACCACACACATACACACCCTATACTTACACTACACACACTCACATCACTCACCCGTCAAATTTTAGATATAAGTAGTTTCCTTCATAGTCTACAATTTTAGAATTTTGATGTATGAGTTTTGTAAGTTTTTACACCTAATTTAGCACGGAAGAGCACTGATTTCCAAGATACAGATTTTACCTAGTTTGGAATTCAGAGTTCATAGAGTTTTAGCCGTCTACTCACTTACATTATTTGTACCCTAGTTCTTAGGAATATAACTGAATTAGGCTATATTTTATTGAGTCCAGATAAACGTTTACTATTTATTAGTAATGTTCTCACTGCTCGAGCACAGGCCTCCTCTTTTTGTGAGAGGGAGCCGTAATCCACAGCGCGGGCCCAGTGTAAGTTGGTGGATGTCACATGTCTTCGAATTTTTTGGTTCTAGGACATGCCGGTTTCCTCACGATGTTTTCCTTTACTATTGTGATGTCTTCTCAGGCACTGACAAATACGTTACAGCTACTCTTTTACACACTAGATTGATGATGCTTTTTAGAAAATGGTATTCATGTCCGAACCGATTTCAAAGTACCCGGATCACCGGTTCGAAACAAAGCCGTGTCAGGCCCTAAGTGACCTACAAAAGATTAAACAAGTGAAAAACTGGGGTAAGCGGCAGAGCAGCCAATTGGAAGCCATAAACTTATCCCTTCCCAACCTTGTTACTTTCGCGGATTATTTTTATTATATTTTAAATATTCCTCCCCTCCTAATTCCGCCTTGGGAAGTACTAAAATCGCTCATTTGAACTTTACCCTTGGGACTTTTTCTTTGAAAGGACCAACCCTGTAAACCGTTGCCCGAGGGCTGACCACAAAGGGATAATTTTTCTTGTTATCATCCATTCAGAACTTAGGCATCGAAGTTTTTCAGATTTTTCTCTCAGATATTAAATAAGTTCTTAAATATGTTATGTCAGTTAGAAAATAAAAGTTTTTTCTTTTGTTTCTATTGTATTAATAAGCTTTGGGAACAAAAAGTGTCCATGTATTTGTTTATTTTGTGTTTATTTTCTAACTTTCCAGTTGACTGCGATTGGCTTTTACTAGTTCACTGGACAATATTAGAATTGGGATCATTCAATATACGCGTGTATTTGACTTTTATTTACTCTCTACCTACAAGGTACCTACGTCCATAGTTATGCCGTATGCCAGATACCAGGTACTTGTTAAACTTAGAAACAAGTTTAAAACTTAGAAAGTCATAAGTATCAACACTAACAGACACTCAATCAAGAGCACAGTACACATTTACCCTTATTCTGTCCAAGTTCTAATCCATTTAACCCGCGTCTTAGCTCCATACGGTACCTAAGGGCTTATTCCACCGTTTTGGCACGAAGAGCGAGAAGCATCGGGTTATTCGTTCAGACCCGCGTCACGTTCGACCTCAGCCGGTTTGTCCGCGAAACTTGTTCAAATGTTCAGTGCCAAGGAAACCCATACGTCATAAGGGAGCACAAGTATGTTTGTTTAGGATTATTGTCTCTTTAGACTCTTTAGAGTCAACGTAATCGTGTTTTTATTTATATGATTCAAATATTAAATCGTATAAGAGTTGCCGAAAATAAGGAGTCAAGAAAGGTGAATTGATATTTTGGAAATAAGGTTCAAACTCAAAGCATTAGTACTTTTGAATTGTCAAGGGGTCGGTCAGTCAGAAAGATGAAGCTAGTTGCCCATTCCAAAGCGTAGGTAGTAGGTATCTATTATGGAGAAGAACAGGCAAGAAACTCCACGGAATCCACTCAATTACTGGAATTTATGAATTGAGCACAAAAACAATTGAAGGACGATGAAGGTTTTCATTAACTTTACTGTCTGGCTTTTAATACTTTAACATTAGTCGTGAATTAGAACCAGCAGTAAGTATCTTTAATCTATACATATTACCTACCTAACAGTATAAATAGTTACTTAAGTTCCATCTTGAATATTTTCTGATCGTATTGGTAAATAATATTGAAAAACTAACAACATGGTAACATAAAGGGAGCCAGATGAATAACCCTAAATACGAACGCTTCGGTGAGATTCAAAGGTCATCACAATGTCGATAGTACGACCTTGTCCAATCGCTTCCAAATCGAAGCAGTGAAAGAGAAAAAATCAAAAATAGAATGTAAATAATAACAGGCGTCCATTGGCGGATTCATCCGTCGATCGTTGCCCGACACGAGTCACAATTAGATTTACTGACGGCCTAAGGCACGTTCCCGACTCTAATCTTGTTTGTGAGGCCCTCACAACAATGTTACATATCAATTTCTACGAGAATACCACTCGCAACAAAAATGTTGAATTGTTTTCAAGAGGATCGTGTTGCTATGTTCGTTTTGATTTTAGAATCACGCCACTCGTTTGCAAAACTAAAAAGCATTTTATTTATACTGTAGATTTAAAGCCCACAAAGTGAATCCACGGTGTATATTTTCACTTCAATGCGTAATCCCAATTTAATAGAAAATGTTCAACAGGGATAATCTTGTCAAATCTTTCTTTAACGTGAGAAATATCCATCAAAGAGGTGTCTGCAACTTAAATACCCACGTTAGCTCCTTGCAAAACACTTTATTGTCACTAGCTACAAAGGCAACGTAAACGGGACACCGACTTTTATTCGAGAGTGAATCAAGATAAAATAAAAATAATATTTACGAAGCAATTTAGATCGTAAAAGGCTCGACAAAGTGTGCATCAGCCTTCAGTTTTTTGCTTATTTTTTATGAACAGTTAGTACTACTTAAAACGTTGCAACTCAATTATTTTTACTAATAACATAACAAACCATCACGCCTGTAATTCCCAAAGAGTTCGGCAGAGTTATACCTGTTGTATACTCACATTTCGCCAGTTATATTGAAGTTGAATTTGATGGGGGGCAGGTTCCTTTTGCTATCAACCAGGTACAAATCCAGACTCTGGGATGCTACTAAGAAATTCCTAATGGAAAAACCCAATAACATTTTACGAATAGTCAGAAGAAAATTGGTAAGGTAAATCAAATTATCACTTTCAACTCTTCTTGACGAACCCAATATCGGAATAAGGTATCTTCCAACCATAAAGTCGACATTATTGAATTCCGTAGCAAGCATTGTATTTTAAAGGTTCCTAAAAAATAAATTTACGAGCGATAAAAAATATTATAATGCTTCTTAAATTGAAGTATCAAATTATTACAACATCGTACTCAACAAAATGTTAGTCCATAAGAAAATAAAATAATTATTAGTGTAAAATTTTGACTAACCAACCATTAGCCGCATAATTGTCAATACCCGGGTTTAATTAACACTTAACGTACTGATAATGTTTCAATATTGTTATATTCAATTTGATTAAATTGGCGAATTTTGTCAGTGCCAAGCCAACTGATGACAATACAATAACAATTGCTTATGAAAAGTATTAATTCAGTTGATAAAAAGATATATTATTATATTCCCAACATATTAATTTATTTATTAAACATTTTGTAGACTTAACAGGTCAACCCAAGGCTTCTACAAACAAGTTACATTTTTGTAATATACGCGTTTAAGTTACAATTTGTGCTTAGCATATTATTATTATTATTAGCTAATAATGCTTAACTACTAACTTATAATGAATACAGCTTGGCCTAGTTTCGTCGATGAGTTAGCTTGTATGACAGTGAGTGAGGTGGACATTTGGCCGCAGATATAATTTTGCACAATTTGTCAGTGAATATGTCCACATCTTGATTAAGTTTGATCGGGTTGAGGAGCGTTGTTCATTTGCAGTTTCATTTTTATGCGTATTTATGTTTTTTTTTTAAATTTAAACTACAGAACTAGCGAACCCGACAGACGTCGTCCTGTCCAAAAGTACATACAAAAATCCCATAGAAAAAAGGCTGCACAGTTTTTCCCGAATTTGAACATTTTCCGGAAAACTTTACAGATTTTATTTTTCTATAAACCCAATTCGAACTACTACGAACATTTCAAAACAAAAATAGCCAAATCGGTCCAGCCGTTCTCAAGTAATGCGCTTTCATTTTTACTAATGTAGATTCAAACTTAATTTATACTACTGGCAACATTCCGCGTAACTCCTCCGATGTCAATTGTGCGGCTTTGAAAATTTATTTACGTTACTTGAAAGGCAAAATGCCCTCTATACCGTAGTCTTCGGTTAAGGACCAAAAGGAACACATTCATTGCGTTTGGCAAATGCAACGACTTTCATGTTATTATGGAAATATTTTTGTGTGCGTAAGCTATGTATATGATAAGATGGCTCTGAGTTGTAGTCTAAAGAAAATGGGTTTCCGTCCTGTCTGCGTAGCTACATAGTTTGCTGAATATAATATCTACCAGTGCAGTTTTTTTATACTGAACCGAGATAAACTGAACTAAGAGAACATAATTTTGCACAATTATACAACATGTAAAAAACCCTGTCCGGCTTTGAAGGTGTTGTTAGGTATCGAACTTAGAGTCTATTTATGAGGTCATTTTTAAGAAACTGCCTCGTTGATCTAGTGGTCGCAAGTGCTACTGCTGAGCATGAGGTCCTGGGCTTGATTCCCTGATCGGGTAAAGTGTTATTGGGTTTTTCCATCTGAAATTTCTCAATAGCAGCTTGGAGTCTGGATTTGTGCCCGGTTTATGGCAATAGGCTCGTCTTCTATTACATGGGACTTAAACGTAACTGGCGAAATGTGGGTGTACCTGCTACAGGCACACCTCTGCCCAAACCTTCGTGGAAACAAGGCGTGATGTTATGTGTGTGTGTTATGTTATATGTTTAAGAAAAAAGAATCGCCCCTTTTTTTTTAAATGGGGAATTTTACCGGGTTTCGGGAGCATTTTACATAGGATGCGGGCGGCCGTCATTTAGCGGGTGTCTACAAGTCATAACTTGTAGAAAACTTGAAAATTTTTAATTGATTTGCGATCATTTTGGTAGGTATACTAAAAATGTGATTTCTAAATAGCAATAACTTTTTATTTTCAATAATAATAGTATTTTTTATTACTTTTAGGTAATGATATTGCAGTACGTATATGCCCCTTTCATATACGTAAAGAGGCTTATCTAAAAAAAAATATCTCTTTAACCATCATCATAGTTAATGCAGTTTCCAACTACATATTATCATTTAGCATTTTTTGTTACTAGCAAAATGTAAACGTACTATAAGTACTGGTCTGCCTAACCCTTCGTGGATTACAGGCGTTATGTTATGTGTTGTTGTCTGAATATTTGTTAATCTAAGGTATGATTGGACATTCTTATTAAAATCCAGTAAAAATCTACTAGCAGCCATGTTGTCACTGGATCACTACAAAGAATATGCTATCTTAAATTCAGTTTTTATAAAATATTGTAAATTATATTTATTTCTGTATTTTTTTTTTCATAAAACACTTTTACAAGTCAAAATTAAATTATGTTTTTATAAACTATATGAGTTCGGGGTTTCCTAACTGACTACTCTGAGAAGTAAGACCGAAACAAACTCAGAGGCGAAAGTCTCTTTTAAAGTCCAGACATAATCTTGGTCAGGCCATTTGAGCATCATACAGATTTGAGTGGACTAGAGTCAGTGTAGTTAGTTACCTAATATATTTAGGTACCATGCAACACTTTGCTTGACGCTTTTTCTTTGTCTTTAATGGTTTGGTTTTAAATTGTTTTGGCATTCATGCCGTTTCCAAACATTCCCAAAATAGAACAAGAATAAAGACAGTCCTATTGAAAGTCCTCCTCGTAAAAACTGTCAAAAATCTTTTCTATAGTCTCATAGTCGCGCATATTTTTGTTCCCTGTTTCAATATCGAATCGTATTTTTTTCTTTCAATTTGTTTCACGAGCTCCGCATTCATTTGCTTTGTGGTTCTACCGTTCAATTCATACAACTGTCGTAGAAAAAAGTTTTTAATGGAAGACAAAGAGAAATCAATATTGAACGTAGATGTAGGCGAAATATGTATGACTGTTTCACAATCGTTTTTTTATAGCTACTGTTTTGGGAAAATTACTAATACAAAACTTCTGTAGAAATCCGTTTCGTTCTGTTTCCCATTGTTTGTCTTATTTGTTTTAATATTTTTATGTGTATTTATTTTTGTTTATATTTATATATAATTGGAAGTATATATTTATGTATATCTTTGTATTTAAATAATTATTTATTCCTCAATTCTCGCTATTGCACCTACCACTGTTTGTCTCTGCATCATCCAAAGGTTAGCTGGTAGAAAATGCCTTTGGCGTTAAGTCCGCCTCTGTACATTTGTGTGCTTGAAGTGTTAAATAAATATATAAATACATTACATGAATTCTTTTACCTTCAGGAATGATATCGATATAAAATTCCGACAGTCTCTCGGAAGCATGTATCTTATCGATTTAATTGCAATCTCTTCATCAAACATACTCTAGTGAAAATATATTTGTGAGCGATTCGTATTGGATTCTTTTATAAAGGTATCTGAAAGTACACAAGTAATCGATACCAAATGACTTAAAAATTCGAAGGATGAACAAAAATAAACTGACAATCAAATCGAGTCGGAGTGTTTTTATATATCCAATATATCGTTTTCATATATCGACGCCAAATAAAACCTTATACATATCATATATTATATCTTTAAAAATATATTCGTCTTCAAAGAACTCGTAACATGACACGGGATCTATTATTTTGGTACGCATTTCCCATAATTACGAGTTCGTCATAAAAGGCAAAAGAAAAGTAAAAAAAAAGAAATACGCGTTCTGAAATTCAATTCCTTCGAATTTCGTCTTTGATTAATGGAACACACAAATGAAGGTTTGATAGCTCAGTTGTGTTTCGTTGGATAAAAACAATTTGCATAATGTGTAAACAAAGGATAGAAATATTTTCGTGTTCATTATAATGTGAGAATAGCATTACCTGAGAGCGGGCATGTATCTGGAGGTCTGCATTTTCTGTTTATGTAACGAAACCCAAAAAATTGCACTATTAGTAGATTTACTCAAGCATTTTTCTACTAAAGACTCTAAAATTTAATTAATTTTGCCAACCAATAATTATATGAAAAGTTAAAATGTTAGGTACCGTTTTTAGATTACGAAAGGTGTAACTAAATTTTACTGAAAAGTGAATAGTGCTTGTTCAACCGCTTTGGGTTTCTACATTTTACCATCGACCGGCGTCATGTTTTGTGGCTTGAATAAGACCTAAATTAGATTCCGTATAACAAAGGCCACTTTAGATAATAATGTGTAATTTCGAAATGACCAAAGTGCATAATGGTCCTGTGTCATCATTGAGGTTATTAGCCCATGCTTACTTTAACAAAAGCGTGGGTAGCAGCAGATGCTTTAAATACATGATCAATTTTCTTTCTTTCGAGAAAAGTGGATTAATACTCAATACTCAATTCTTTATTGCATTCCATATGTATTAGATAGATGGTATAACAAAGTAAAAGATCAATATGGACCCTGTCGGGCACAGCAAAATTAGGAAAGAGGAAGAGGGCTAAGTAGCAATTCAATATTATTTTAAATTATTAGATGTGTTTAATTGGGTGTATAATTATGTATATATTGTATATTATTAGGTTTGTGTATATAGGTATAGTATATTATTAAACATTAATGTTATCATTTTTGTACTTACACAATGTAGCATCGAGTTTTATAAAAAGTAGACTTTATGGACAATCCTTTAGTGTGTCATGGTCTCTTTCTATCGATGTGTCATGTTAATTTCTGGGTATTGTAATAGTATACAACCTGTTTCTATACAAACCATCAAATATTCAACCATTCAGCCGAAAGGCCTCAAATGCTGGACAAAGGCCTCCCCCAAGGTATTCAACATCGACCGGTCTTGTGCTTCTCGCCTGTATTGACTTACCGCGGCCTTCACCAGGTCATCGGTCAGGTCCGTAAAACTGGATAAGTATAATAAAATCAGTGTCAACCCTATAAAGCATAACAATAATTTATTTAGACAGGGCAGATTCGCAGGCACAGTCTTTAGTGCATTTGGCAGCCTGCCTGCCAGGGCATAGGGTTATATCTAGCTCTCCGGACAATGGCAGATGAAAGATGTGAAATATTTCTCTGCACTGGTCTCTCAAGTGCTTTAACGGTTTTAGTACCTACCTTCGCTTCAACCTATATTTCAACTTTAAATGTTTCATATTCTTACGTTATGAGTTCTTGTCTTGACTATTACTGCGACATTGGATTTTGGCCTTCACAAGAATTTGATGTAGTGTCTTCCAAGACATAAATTTAATTCAACAGTTTGTGTAGATATCTCATTTTTAGTACCTACGTAAGTAGATTAACTTTTATTCTTATTACCGACTTACAGTTCAGGGCAACCTGTAAGATTATCTTCTACCGATTTGGACTCATCGATGGTTACTCACTTACACTTTATAACAGTAGCAGGAGACGTAATGATTTCAAGGTGCTGAACGTTGCGCTAGGTGAAGGCCCAAGTGGGCTACCGGCCCGTTCCTTTGGAGTTCGTAAACCAGTGCAAAAGACAATAACTGTGATACTTACTTTACTAACTTACCCTCTTACTTAAGAAGAAGAATAAGAAGAAATAATGTCACATATTAAGACTATCTTAAGAATTTAGCAAACATTTTGGTTCTCCGTCAAAATAGTCAAGTTACAAAGCTTCCCGACTAACGCTGCCTTGTCAAGGGACGTTAGGCCCAAAGCTTATCGTACCCATTGCTAAACAATTTGTACACGAAGCGGAATTTTGTCCGCGTCCGGAAATCAAAGCTGTCACGTGGAACGAATAAAGCCTTATTCCGCTACGGCAATCAGGTCGCCATCAATTAGGAGTATAGTAATTATGAAAGGGATTGAACCTATGAGTACAACATATTTGCTGTGGTTCAATTTCACCTCTCGAATACTAATGTGCGGTTTTATAATTTTTAACGTGACCATATTATCGTGGACATCCACTTTCACATCTTGGTATCACGATAACACAGGGGGCCTACCACCAGCTCATAAAGCAGTATTATTTTTATTACTTCAGTGTGGGAAAGAGATGAAGCTCTACAAGACGTATAGCTCCATCTCTTTCTCACAAAATAATACTGCGTTATGAGCTGGTGGTAGGCGCCCAGGGCATAGTATAGTGTATGCAATATATGAAGACGCTTTTAAACTGTCCACGATAACGATATAACGTGTACGTATTTCCATACATTTTATGGATATGGACGACGTGGACGTCCACGATAATATCGTCACGTTAGAAATACAATGTGCCGCAATTTTCTGAATATTCATGAAAAATTATTTTATTAAAAGGGGATCTATCTTGTTTTTTTTCTTTTTTAATGTTCTGTACCCAAAGGGTAAAAACGGGACCCTATTACTAAGACTTCGCTGTCTGTCCGTCCGTCTGTCCATCCGTCTGTCCGTCCGTCCGTCTGTCTGTCACCAGGCTGTATCTCAAGAACCGCTATAGCTAGATAGTTGAAATTTTCACAAATTATGTATTTCTGTTGCCGCTATAACAACAAATACTAAAACAAAATAAAATAAATATTTAAGGGGGCTCCCATACAAGAAACGCGTTTTTTTGCCTTTTTTTGCTTGATATCAATAATGGCAACAGGTAGGCACTTGAAATATTCACAAAATACTCAGTTGTACTTTTACTTTAATAATAAATAATAAAATTAAAATAAAATGAATATTTAAGGGGGGCATCCCATACAAAAAACGCCATTTTTTGCCTATTTTTCACGAAATGAGTCAAATTTTGCTTGCAAGATTTGGTTACAGCCAGACTCCATGGTTACAGAGAGACACCAGGACAAGAGAAACTAAAAAAGGTTAGAATATGAAATTTGTGTACCTACTGTTGTTTACCTAGTCAATGGTACGGAATCCATATTCATATTCATATTCATCTTTATTTGCATTCCATAATGTAGGTATAGGTGTTACAATGGCTTAAAGCTATGGTACAATTACGGACCCTGTAGGGCACAGCAAAAAGTATAAAACTAATTCTTAAAATACAAATAAAATTAAAATAAAACAAAATTAAAATAAAAACAAAATTAGAATAAAAACAAAATTAAAATAAAAACAAAAATTAAAATAAAAACAAAAATTAGAATAAAACGAAATTAAAATAAAAACAAAATTAAATTTAAATAAAGTAAAAAAAAAAAAAACATGTAACAATCAAACAATTTCAAATAATTATTTTCTTAACATTAATTGAGATCAGTGATAGGTTGTGGTAGGTATATAATAATAATTGGATAAGTTCAAACATAATAATATTATAATATTTATCTATGTATCTATTAATGCATTTATACGACTAACTATGTATGGTGTCTGTTTGCATTAAATCATTTTTTTTTTGTCATGTATGTATTCGTTAATTGTGTAGTATGCTTTTTTAATTAATATTTGCTTGATCTTATTTATAAATGCCATATCGCTGGTTTCATCTTTTATTGCATCTGGTAGTTTATTAAATATTTATATGGACATTACGTAGGGGCTATTGGAATGTAGTTTCATGCGCGAAGAGGGTAACATTAACATATTTTTATATCTGACAGATCGGTCTTTATGTTTATCGCCGCGGGTTGTGAAAAAGTTCATGTATTTCCTAACAAATTTGCATGTTTCTAGTATATAGATAGATGGTAAGGTGAGTATTTTATGTTTTATAAAAAAGGGTTTACAGCTATCGGTTTGTTTTATGTTGACTATGATCCGAGTTAATCCGACTCGCACTTGGCCGGTTTTTTTCCAAAATATGATTTTAGGTATTTGCACTTGTTTTTTTTTAAACCCTTTTTTTAATGTTTTCATTTCGTTTTTTTGGCATAGTCGACAAATTTTAATAAAAACATTAGTTAATGCGATAAAATAACTCCAACTTTTAGAAATAATAAACAGAATCCAAATCGAGCCAATAACATCGGAGATATGGCAATGGCTAATAAAAACATAAAAAATGGAATAACATGAAAAAGATAAACCCCTCTTTTTAAAGTTATTTTTCATTAATATTTTGAAAAATACAGGCGATGGGCGACATTTTATAAACGCGGACAATGGGTGACGTGTCTGTGGAAAAAATTAAGGTAAAGACAAACACACGATAAAGATGTTTATAATCATTACACAATTGCCTCAGTATTTTAAGAAGATTATGAATCTGGCTGTAATACATTCTCGTACAAATTAGAGTGTCAAAATCGAATTATCAGCTACATTGGAAATAATTGAAACACGGTAACAGACGGGGCCCAAGAGTCGAGTTGCTACATTTTGGTTGAAGAAAGTTTGAGTAGATAGTCCGTCATCCATAAACTATTATATTAAATGTTACAAATAGTTTCTAAACATTAATTTATTTCAGAGGAGATTATAAATCAGACTGAACAATGAAGATTAAGTTCGTAATAACACTTAACATTCCATCAGTAGATAAATACTTAGATTATCTAGTTAGAAACTTCCTTAATTTATTCAAACATTTAAATATCCAATAATTTATAATCCAAGTTTAGTTAACTGTGTACCTAAACCAAAATTTGTTTAGAAATTTATTCAATCAAAACCAATCCGAATTTTGATTTTAATTGCTTATTCGAAAGTTTCAAATGTACCTATTGTCACGTGAATACTTGGATATAAATCGAATTTGAGGTTTGAGTTCAATATTTCACATTTTAGGTACGGTTTGCTATTTGTGAAAACATTTGTTGAATTGAATTCTAGAATTCAGGCTCTTTGCATTATCTTCTGTGGTGAGTGCCAATATAATATACACCGTGAAATTTGAATCACAGTTTTGCTAGAACAAACGTTATTCAGACCATGGTCTACTACCATTCTACAGCATCCAATTTAAAAAAAAAACATAAATTGGTTTTTGAAAAAACACAAAAAGACAAAGTTTAAAATGTCAAGATTATCTACTGCTTACTAAATTTCGTATTTTTATGGAGGTACATTTCCCTGTAAACAATGCTGTGTCCCATGCGTGGTGTCTGTGTTGTAGGGAGTAACGATAATCTTGACATTTTAAACTTTGTTTTTTTTGTGTTTTTTTCAAAAACTAATTGTTTTTTTTTTATTGGATGCTGTAGTATGGTAGTAGACCATGGTCTGAACAACGTTTGTTCTAGCAAAACTGTGATTCAAATTTCGCGGTGTATAGTCCTCCAGACCGTATTTCAACCATGGCGGCCAATCTCAACGGAGACTAGCCTTGGGCGCGGGAGATATTATAGTGCACAAGTGTGTGCGCAGACACAGGTGCACTTTCTCTCCCCTCTCTCTCATAGTCCGATGGGACGGCAATCCGACACGAAAGGAGAGAGATCAGGCGCAAGACCAACGGCTTAACATGCTTTCCGAGGCACGGGGGGTATCACACCGCCAACTTCCAAACTCCGGGCTGTTACTAAGAAATTCTTAATGGAAAAACCAAATAACACTTTGCCGGCCCGGGAATCGAACCTAGGACCACTCAGCAGTTGCGCTTGCGACCCGAGACCAACGGGACAGTCAGCCAACATATCGTTGGCGTAGGTGGAGAACTAAATAACAAAAAAAAAAATCTTGTTTGGAGAAAATTGCGATTTATTTATGCGGCATGATTTGGGTGTTACGAAAATGGTGAAAAGTCAATTTGACCAAAATCGCAGTTATTTAGTTCTCCACCTACGCCGACGATATACTTAGTCATCTTAAATCGACTTCTATGGAATATCGGCCGTCAATTATGATTAAACATTAAATATCAATCAGGGTCCGGTCGATTTAGCTTTCTTTATGTGTCTCCAATCGAATTGACAGCGAATTATAGGTTTAATAATTAATGCGTAGGCTATTTTTCATTTGTATCCATAATATGTTATAGACCGCAATGAGTAGCATTATTCATCATGTAACACTTGTGTACATTTTCTTTTTTTTATTGTTTTTAACAAAAGAAATAAAGACGAGACGATTAATTAGATACTACCTAATTATTATAATTCATAAATTTCAAGATCTTTTTATGTTTTGTTTTATAGAAGAATTTATTTTGTTTTGTTTAAATAAATTTATTTTAAGTTACATTTAAGAAGTTTTTGTTTTTCATTTTTGTGTCCTATATCTTATCTTTCTTTTTTAATTTTAGGTACAGACGCCAGCGCAGCAAGCTACTACAATTTGTCAAATTTATTTAATAGATTTTCAACTTTATCGCTGACGTTTAAGGTTCAAAGTTGATTGGGAAAATTTGACAGTTTCGGGCTTATCTGCTGGCGTCTGTACATAGTTTTTAATTTTTGGAAGCTTTTAAATGGCAATCGTAAGCGCTATTGTACGTACTAAATAGATATTAGGCTGTAAGCTTTCTTTAGAATAAGTATCTAAATAAATAATATTCAAATCCGCCTAGCCTTTTCTGTAGTACTTTTCCAATCTAACTTATCATTTCCGCACTTTTACATACTCATTTAACTTGCCGGAGTTATTAAATGTACCTACGTTCACTTTATATGGGTCAGGAAAAAAATGGTAATCTTGTGGAGAAGCGTGTTCGGTAAAAACTTCACTTTCATTTAGAATTAAGCGTATATGAGATAGGTACTTCCCTCAATCTGCCTAGCCTTTTCACAACTATGTTGGAGTCGACTTCCAGTCTAACCAAATGCAGCTGAATACCAGTATTTTACATGGAGCGACTGCCTATCTGACCTCCACAACCCAGTTACTGGGTAACTCGATACCCCTTGGTAAGACTGGTTGTAAGACTTTTGGGCTTCTGTCTACCCGTAACGACTGTCAAAGATCTACAAATGACAACCGGGACCTCAGCTTAACGTGCTTTCCGAAGCACGAAGGGGTCTCGATATGTAATGGATGGTCACCCATCCACAAACCGACCGCGGCAAGCGCTGCTTAACCTCCGATATTGTATTTATAATAATATAGGTTGTCACACATTATAAGTGCAGACATTTGTGGTACAATACAAATTATTCTGATGCGCTCTTGTCCTTTTAAATTTAACCGCCTCTGTCGTCTAGTCTCGACCCAGAAGTCCCTAGTTCGATTCCCAGTGGGGGAAAATTTTCTGCTCGATTTGGTTGGTGGTAGGGTTTGTACTGAGTTAGCCTGGCTAGCTACCGCCATCTTATCTAAGTCTGTCCCCATAACAACAATGTTAACAGCATAGTTGTGTTTCGGCAGTTAGAGGTAAGGTAGCCAGTTCCTCTGTGGTTGAAGATCGGAATCTTCAACCACAGAGGAACTGGCTACCTTATCTTCACCAGCGAGCTTTACCCGGAGGTGAAGCTCGCTTCCACCTTCAGCCTGATCATCACTTCCCTTCAGGTGAGATGCAAGCCAAGAGTTTCCCCGTAGTGACTAAAGAAAAAAATATAATTTCGTTTGTTATTTTTAAGCAGTTCATCCAGTAACACGTTTCAAGTCTTTAGTAGATTGCGATTAGATTCCATCACACTTTGGACTGCTGCAGTTATGTAAATAAGATAACACATTTCACCAAAACTGTATCGTTAATCGGAGCTATAATACCATTCATGCAATATGTGACTGTAAATTATAAAGCCTCTAACACAGTGGTTCCCAAAGTTGACTGGACCGCGCCCCAACTAACAAAAACTTCCACATTCGGGACTCACCTCTTGGCTGTCATGGAGAAAAAAAGGGGCATAACTATATGAAGGACTGTTCAATTAAGAAAAAACATTCAGTTACAATCGAAAATTGTAATACTTAATTAAATACAAGGAATGCAATTTCAATGAGAAGGATGTATTTGTTTCCTATTTTTGTGTCATTATAGCTTTACCATCAACTTTAATTTTAGTTAATTTTAATCGCCATAAGTTTGATACGTCCAATTTATTTCAGTATTTAGTTTATTAAAACTCAATAAACCCAAATACACAAATCAAATAATAATAAAATAAAAAACAAATCTAATTTAAAAAACAAAATTCAAAAAACATCATAGTTGAAAATAATTTTTATATGGCCCACCTTTTTTTTTTTTTTTTTTGGGTGGGAAATTATCAAATAACTTCTCCCGCTCTGGGTGGAGCGGGAGGGCGTGTCAGACTCTTACTGACTAAAACCCACCCGTGTTCCTTCGGTTGCTCTGTTGCCGGGGGCCGCGATGTCCCTATCGGTTTTCTTCGAACCCCCGGCAGGCATTGGCCCTAGCGGGCCCCGTCAATTCTGCTGACATCTCTTTGAGGCGCGCGTGGTACACAACGCGCCGTCGACCCGGGCTTGGTCCTTACCGGACGGCGAGCTACCCATTGCTCACCGTCCGCAAGCCCGCGCCTACGGTGGCCGGAAATCGGCTCGCGATTCCCGCCCCGGGCGTCTCCTCCTGCGGCGGTTAGGGGCGTGAGGGCGCGAAATTTGCCTTTCCCTCACGCGCTCCGCCTCCTCCTTCGCGAGCATTACCGCTTCGCAGAAGGAGGTGACGGCCTGCCATTTCCTCTCGCTCCGTACCATGGCCTGAACCAGGGCCGGACGCGAGAGATCACCGCCGCCGATCGCCTCTACGAGGACACGGCGTTGCTCCGCCCAATTATATGGCCCACCTAATATTCGCTCGGGACCCACCAGTACCTTAGTTTGGGAAACGCTGCTAAACACATTAGGATTATGAACAAACGTGTGGCCCACATGAATTTTGAGATTTGTTTGTTTATAGTACGACCGTTTATATCCACCCACATTAGCTAGATCAAACTATGTGTAATTACTTTACATGACCCTCCATTATTGTGTTAAGTGCATGATATACGGATATGTGATTGCGTCTATTACGGTCACGCGTAATACACATTTAGTTACTAAATGCTTTAGTTCTGGAACTGATTGTCTAACTGTTTCTATAATACGGCAGCTGCCTAGGTAAAAAAAAAGAAATTCTATTTAGCCCGTCTTTCAGATAATAAAAAAATATTAGACACGTATTTTTTGCTTTATCATATTAATCAAAAATAACTTAGAAAACACGCACTAAAGTTGGAGAGTGGGGGCTCGCTACGTCACAACGCAGCATTAAATTTATCAAGGAGTGACGTCATACCACATTTCAACTCTATGTATCGCCATAATCTTTTAATTAAGTCAAAAAAGAAAAAGGCGTGTTCAATATTTTTTAATAATATACAAGACGGGCACAAAAAATGTTTGGACACAGGCCTATTAAAAGCAACCTGCTTGCTCAATCCAGCATATTTCTTCTGGATGTCAATATAAATGATAGGTTAAGTATAATTTAATCGACATTTATATTTAACATTCAGAAAAGCTAAGCACACCTTAAAGCCGCAGCGAAGCGCATTTCAATACAAAAAAATCTGTGCGGCCTGCCTGTAATGTGCGTCAGCTATAAGAGCGTTAATCCTAAAAATTGGCAACGTCGCGACGTTATAAATATTTGACAGCTATTTGCGACGTCGTAAATATTTGACAGCTATTTGCGACGCGTCGCAAATAGCTGTCAAATATTTACATGTTTTGATTTATTTGGCAATATTACTGTATGGAAATATGAAATGTGACTAACTAGCGAACTAAAATATTGATTATGAAATGCAATAGATGTAAAAAAAGTATTTGGAAACTTTCCAAATGCCTTTTTTACACCTAAAACGGTTACAACATCAAATATAATGTTATAATTGCAATTCATTATTAATATTCTAGTTCGCTAGTTAGCCACATTTCATATTTTCATACAATAATATTACCAAATTAATCAAAACAGCGAAATATTTGACATCTATTTGCGACGTTGCCAACTTTCAGAATAAACGTTCTTAAATAAGTGCTGTTGGTCGACAAGTTTAAAAAAAAAAACAGAATCAAACCTGTTCAACAATTTGGTTTTCAACTAAATATAATTATTTTTCCCTTTATGTACTCCATATAAGCATCACATAAGGTCATATTAAAACTTGAAACACCATCTGAATTTCCCTATCTCACAAAACCAAGCAACGTCGCAAACGACGCTTGTACACAAATATTAATTTAATCCATTTGCGAAAGTAACCTCGTTGACACGTTCGGCTCGTCGCGGAAGTATGCTTTAAAGGCAATTTAGAATCCATTAATAATATTCGCAGACACGCTACACCGCAAGGGTGCAGGATCGATACCATCCCAGCTGATTACAATTTTTTTTTTAAGTATTTCGTTACGCGCACTCCGGGGGACTCGGATATTCATGAAGTCATTCCACTTTTTTGCAGCCATTAGGTATAGTCGAGCAGCTCGACGCTTGCGTGTGGTGAAATGCAATCGTGAAAAATTTGCAAGAGGATTTTTTTAATACATTGCACTAATTAAGAAATCGAACCGTGTGACGGATGATGTCAAATTCCCACGCAAATGTATTATTTTCCACCTGATGATGAAGACACCTATTGATTTGACTTTGCAACTGCCACTACTGACTTTTAACATCAGAAAGTAAACTGTGATGGGTGAGTAAAATTTACAATAAATCAGGATAACATAGGTGCAGACACAATAAACTTAAATGATTATGCTAGATCCTACTATAACTATGAAACGAACGTACTTACGTTCGATGAAAGTTGCAAAACGGGGGCGAAAAATCGATCTAGCTAGGTCTCATATCTGAGAAAATTCGTTTTCTCCGTATCTTTACCCGAGCAGAGCTCGATCGCCCGAAGTTTAAAACAAGATAATGAATAATGACTTCAGAATAATGACATTAGAATAATTACATAGCAGCATGGAATTAGTAAGTACCTACTATCATTGCAGCACGGAATTAGTAACTACCTACTATCATGGCAGCATGGAATAAGTAGGTACTATACATGGATTAATATGAACTTTCCTATATAAATGAGCATTCTCTTTTTCACCAGAGCAGAGTTCGGTCGCCCAGGCACTAGATGATTATTAGAGCAGGAATGGCCCAGTGGTATCAGCCCAGACTTAAGAGTTGTAGGTCGTGTCTTCGAACCCAGGCACGCACTTTACTTTGTGTATTTTATTTCATCACCACTGCTCTCAAAATGATGAAGGAAAACATCGTGAGAAAACCGGCATGTCCTAGAACCAAAAAATAGAAGATATGTGACATCCACAAACCCGCACTGAGGCCGCGTGGTGGATTACGGCCCACTCCCGCTCACAGAGAGGAGGCCTGTGTCCCAGCAGTGGGAATGTCATATAAGCTGATTATGCTTATGCTATTATGATACAAAAAATACAAAATAGTTTATTGTGACAAATATAAAATAACATTTAAACGTGTTTAGAGCTTCCTTTTAGGCAAACAATGGTGTCGATTCCCTTGTTCACAAACTAAACTTAATTTAAGTTCAGTGTATCTTTTTCTTTCTATTTCATTAAGAAAAGGACAGAAGATAAATTTTAGTTTAGTCCTGTCAAATTAATCAGCGCTTGACGTAAATTGACGTAATTTTAGTAGGCATATTTTTAATCACGTCTAAACTTGGATGGAGTAGTGACAGGTGCTAATTAATTTGACAGGACTAAACTAAAATTTATCTTGTGTCCTTTTCTTAATGAAATAGAAAGAAAAAGATGCACTGAACTTAAATTTAGTTTAGTTTGTGAACAAGGGAATCGGCACCAATGCCTGTATTAGAAGGCTCCATTCTATCGCATCATTGTCGTACATATAAGGGTAACTATACAATGTAAGTACATTTTTCTGTATTTAGCTTAAATTTACAATTAATCTTATAAGAAAATAAAAATCTATAAGCAAAGTTGAAATTTCAATTATTAATTGTAAAAATAAAACTTATGAAGCTTATTCCCAGTTAGTGCATGTGGTGTGGTGTGGTATGGTGTGGTGTGGTGTGGTGTGATGTGGTGTGGTGTGGTGTGGTGTGGTGTGGTGTGGTGTGTGTGATGAGGTGTGTGGTGTGGTATAGTGTGTGGGTGTGTGGTGTTTTAAGTTATGGTTATATATGTGTGATATATTTCTAAAACGATTATTAAATATATAGATATATTTCTTAAACGATGATTATGCTAAAACAGTCCAATTCCAGAAGAAAACAATTGAAAGTGTTATCTCAAAATTCCAATTCTGAACGTTTAGAGTTATACTCTGTATCTATAGAATACTTATGCGAATATTTTCGATCGACACACATACACACAGTAACAATGTCTATTTATACAAGTAGCAGTCAAGAAATCACCTTTATCTATAGAATACACATGAAGTCCGGGACACTACTCAAACTGGGATGTTTGTCCCCAATCCGAGACGCAAACTGTCCCCTATCTATGATAACGCGCGAAGTGACTGTGAAGTTAGTTCAACGGCTTCAGATTACGGTCAGACACGACAAGGTTAGTAAATACATGTGTCTCTGTAGTTGCCCTTAAGGATAGCAGTAACAGAAGCTGAGAGAATTGATGGAGGATTTCAAGAACAATACACAGTGTTCGTCATAAGTTATGGATTTATGGGAACTTTCAAATATGTATGTTTTACATTGAACGTAATTACTTTTTCACTACTCTTACTCAAAAAGTCCGTCATTGTAGCGTACCAGAGCGGGGAAAAAATAGCATATCTTGCTCTAGGGAAAAAAGTAATTTTTGTTTTTAACCAACGAGCCTACAAAAACGAAACTAATATTTTTAGTATCGCATACCGGGATAAAAAGTTTCCTTAAAAATTCAGATTGAACAAATAGTAAAAAAAAAAACTATTTATTATTGTATTGGATTATTTTATTTTCTCGCAATCATAATGAAAAGTAGAGTGTAACTGTCACACACACGGTGCTAAAACCCATTATAACTCGGTTTCTATTTACTCCCTCGCTAAAGCTCTACTACCTCGATAGAATGGGTTATTTTAGCCCCTCGTATAACAATCTACTATTATCATTTTAGATATTTTGTACAATTATTGTTCACTCTGAATGCTGGTTGTAAATCTAGTCTGATTGGTTGCCCAATTTTTACTCGAAAAGTACAACACAAGTCCTGATTTAAATTTCTTAAAATAATGCTTAATTATTGAACTTAGCAGATAACTTATTAACTGGCGAAATGTGGGTGTACCTGCTACAGGGACACCTCTGCCCAACCCTTCGGGGAAACAAGGCGTGATGTTATGTTATGTGTTATGTTATTTATTTTACTTTAACGACGAAGCTATAATTGTAAGAAAAGACGAGGACTAAATTGAGCAAAATCTAATCCAACCAAATGGCCAACGTAAACAAATTCAAATCTCCAAACTAAACTAAAGTAACAATGAAACAATAATTTCCAAGCTTCCAACAATTTATAAGTACAACAAGTCGGAATATTGAACAGGTAAAATAAACAAAAGAACTCTGGCAGCCTGGTCTCAAGTGACTCAGTTGTACGGGGCTGAATAATCACTATAGTAAAATATACCGTAACTTTAATGATGTAGTATCTACATAATTTAATGGGACTATTCCCTTATGAGAGTAACCTTGGTCGGAAACCTATTAGTGATACTCGCATTGTTTGAATTATTTTAACACTGAACACACGAGATACAATAGAAGTTTTATTGTTATGACGCCTACTATGGGATGTTTATTGTCCTTAAAAGTGTTAAGCAATAGGTATGATAAAAATGATTATACAGTTTTCATGAAAGTGGTGAAGGAATTAAAATTAGATAGAAGACAAACAATCTCCAAAAATTTGAAACATTTCCAAAATCAACGTTTTTGTAGTGGTGATACTTAGGGAATGTCTATGTATTGGACATCTTTCGGCTGAGTTGAAGCTGACGGAACTATGAATCCCGATAGAGAGGTTTTTTTTCGTGTGTGTTCCTTAATCATTCAGTTTTCAGGTTGGTAAATGAATATGGCTTCAAAACCATGTACCGAAAAACCAGTATATACAATGTCACCCGTGGACATGTGACCACCCGTATTTTTCTGAATATGCATGAAAAATTATCAAAAATTAACTTTAAAGGGGGGTCTATCTCTAACATTTTTCTTAATTTTTTGAGTAACGTTTGCCATATCTCTGATTTTATTGGCTCGATTTGGATTCTGCCAATTATTTCTAAACGCTTATTAGTTATTTTATCGGATTAACTAATATTTTTTCGACTATGAAAAAAAACAAAAGGTGAAGAAATTTTTTTCAAAAAAAAAAACAGTATTTGTTTAGAAAACACAAGTGTAAGTCCATAAATCATAAATAATATTGATTTTTTTTTTAAATAAACAATAAAGTTTTACTCTTAAAGTTAATGTTCGATAAAATTTTTCATGAATATGCAGAAAAATACCCGGCTACATGCCCATGGGCGGCATTGTATAATTTGGAATAAACATTAAAAGTGGAATCAAACTAAAATCCCGAGCAATTTTATCATTTAGCAGTTTCAGCTGTTAGAAAATATATTGCCTATAAATAGACAGACTATATTATGCCAGTCAGAAAACCAATAAAAAGTTTTATTATCATTGCTTTCTCCGATGATATTAAAAGTTTTCATTGTTAGCTGTGTCCGCAGGTTTCGTTCCCACTACGTAGGTAGGAACATAATTTTACTGTCGGAAACACGCCACTAAGCTGCCACCACCGACTTTCTTGTGAATAAACAAATGTGAGGACAAGTTTCAGTAATTATCTAATGGACGCGCAAGTTTTTTGTTAAACAATTTAATTTAAAAAGGAATATAATATTTGCACATATTTTGTCGCATTTGGTTATACAATGCGGAGACAATAATTTAAAATTTAACGACGTTCCTAGTCTGCATACAATTTTTTTATTAAATATATGTGTTTAAAAAAGACGGAAAAGTAATTGTTAGCAAAATATGATTTTTAGTTTGTAATTTATCTTGTACTATTTTTTTCCTAATGTATATGCACTAATAGTTCCAATAGTTAATTTTTTGTCGTATTGCCGTCTCCAGATTGTAAAATTTTTGTTGTACGCAATGTTAAATGCCTACTTACGATTGTTGTTTTACCTACTGGTTTTCAAAGTCGATTATAATAAGATGAAACTGTTTTGACTCTAGCATGCGCACCATTAAGGCTTCCTGTACATGACGCCGGAGCCGCACCGAAGCCGCACCGAAGCCGCACCGGCACCGCCAAACCGCATGTTTGTGTATACGAATGAATATCGCCCTTGCGCCGCTCAGCCGCGCCGCCCCGCGCCACCCGCGCCGCGTATGTTTTGCATTTTCATTCTAAAATGTTCTGAAATTTTTGCATCTTGCGGTCCTGGGTGCGGCTACGATGCGGATCTGGCGTCATGTACAGGAAACCTTATACCAATCTGATATTCCAATACGTCACCATGACCAGTGTCCCGAAACATATTTTGTATGTTGTTTTAAAACAAAATCGAAGGTACGATATTTACGGTAATGAAAAACCAAAACAAAAGCACGTCGATACCGTCTGCTCCGTGCTCGGAGTATAGAACTCCAAAGGCAAAAGTTATATAGCGAATATATTATCAGCTCCTAGCAAGCTTTGGAACACTGCATCGTTGCTCTCTTTATGCTGCAACCCTGCAACATACTACAATAATTGGTAGGTACGCCTTCTACGAAGTTTTCAAAAGTTACATAATAAGTCAGTGAGTTTCAAAGTATACGAAACAGTTCGCACGTCGTGTATGTTACGCCAAATATGCTCAACTATTTGAAAGAAACTATGCAGTAACCATTTAAAATGTGGAATAAATTCATTTCAAACCTTAATTCTATCACACATTGTGCAGTTTCCATTACTACTTTTGATTTATCACCTTTTCAATGTAATTCTTTTTGGTGCATGTTGTTAGTTACAATAATAATATACTTCGTACACACGGCTACACATTAGCCTATAATGTTCCCACTGCTAGGACACAGGCCTCCTCTCGGTGAAATGGAATGGGCTTCAGTATTTGACATTATATACCTACAATTTTCTATATTTTTTTTAAATCAAATTAGATTTGGTACAGCTGTAGTGGCAATCATGTCATTTGGTTTAAATAGGTTCTTATTTTTATTATTTTGTTTATCTTTTATATAGATTCTTTTCTTTTCTTTTAGATTTTGTGAATGTGAGAACGTTGTAGGCTGTAAATAATAATAAATAAAATAAATAATAAAAAGAATTTATTGCATAAAACAAAATCACATTGCACTGCATACATTCAGTTGACGCTATTCAATACAACTTTAGCGTAGGAGTACAGTAAATTTCAACTCTATCCCTTAAACTAGGTCAGGCCTGTATCTTAAGAGATAGGGTTCAGCCATTATGTGGACTAAGTTATTATATTTATTAAAAGACAACAACAAGTTAAACCAGTGACGATGTGGTACTTAAAAACGTGCATTAATGAAAAGAATAAAAATAAAAACAATAATATACCAAAAATAAAAAAAAATAAAAAAAAAATACAAGGTATGAAGGTATGAATCGGTTGCGTATATTTGGGTAGATGATTGTGTGGTGTTGAGTGTAGTGTATGTGTATAGTATGATGTGGTGGTAGGGGAAATGTTAGGTATGTTTGAGTTTAAGAGATGTATGTCAGTAGATTTTCAGTTGTGATGTAGTCCTGTTGAAGTAGCCACTGTGTGATCTTGTGTTTTAGCGCGTATCTGTTAGAGTCCAGTAAGTTAAGTTTACGGTGTAGTTGTTTGTATAAATGTGTACCTATAACGTAGTGTTGGTGCCTTGCAAAGGATGTTTTATGTCCTACCCCAGAGGGGATGTTTTTGCGCTTTTCTGGGTTGGACCTGGGCATGGTTCTGTGGGTTCTGAGGACCGCTTGCAGGATAAAGAGCTGCCTAACCGTTAAGACCTTACATTCCTCATATAAATGCACTGTGGGAAATCTATATGGTTTACGAGTCATTGTTTTGAGGACTGCTCTTTGAGCTCTCTCTACCTTCAAGAAGTTTGTTTTCATTGCACCACCCCAAGCGGTTATACAGTAGCCGATGATCGACTGGCATAGCGCATAGTAGACCATTTTTAATATATTGACGTCAGCAGAATCTCTTAGGGATTTGAAGATGTAGACGAGACGCATTGTTCGGCTTGTTACTGCTTCGAGTTGCCTGTCCCACCGTAACCCACTATCAATTTGAAGACCCAGGTATTTGACACAGTCGGCTCTTGCCAACGAGGGACAGGAGCACGAGGTTGGGTTCCGACAGGAATGGGCAGATATTGCAAAATTAGACGACGGCCTTGTATTGCGCTTAATTGCGAAAAGAATGTAACTGGATTTATCGAGATTCAGTGTAAGTAAATTCTTGTTGAACCAGTTCATAAGACTTTTCATGGCAGCTTCCGCCCTATCTTTGACCACGTCCCAAGTTGGTCCGTGCACTAGAATCGCGGTGTCGTCGGCATATGTAAAAATCTTGCAATTCGGAAGGATCATCTTACAGAGGTCATTAATATAGATTTGGAACAATGTGGGGCCTAAAATACTCCCTTGGGGCACACCGTAAGTAAGGGTCTCCTCTTGGCTAATGTACGTATCTATTTTGACCTGCTGATACCGATTCCTGAGATAATCCTTGAATATATCCAGAGTTTTGCCACGTACACCCAGTTTTTCAATCTTTGAAATAAGTTTAGGAACAGAGACTGTGTCAAAAGCTTTAGACAGGTCAAGAAAGATGCCCATGCACTTTGTTCCCCCATCCAGCTTCCTTGCTATGAATTGCGTAAGGTCCAAAACAGCATCTTCCGTCGAGACACCAGACCTAAAGCCATACTGGTTTCCAGCAATAATATTATGCTTGTCGAGAAAGCTTTTAAGACGCACGTTAAGAACCTTTTCTAAAATTTTCGAAAGGGATGGTAGAACAGAGATAGGTCTGTAATTGTTGACACAGCCTCTGCTCCCGCCCTTATAAATAGGGTGAACTATGGCTTTTTTAAGGCCATCTGGGAATATCCCTAATTTTATGCTAAGATTGCAGATATAGGTAATTGGTGGAACCAAAATGTGACGGCAAATTCTAAGTAAGACCGACGACACACCGTCCCAGCCCACGGCACAATCGTTACGGAGCTGTAGGATTATTGTTTCCACTTCACTTTCATCTGTGTCAAGTAATACAAAGGAATTGGTCGGTGACGAGTTCAAAGGTTCGCATATTGTTGATCGTTCACGGCCCAAGGGTGGAAATGTTTGACCATGATGAGTCAAAATATTTGCTGCTAATTTTTTCCCAATGTCGCTAAAGAAAGAGCACACCTGATTAACCGAGGATTGAGGATCATCACTTATTTTTAACAGTTCGACAGGACTAGTACGAGTTTTATTGGTATTAGTAATTGTTTGAATAGTCTTCCAGAGGGCTTTGGGATTATTTTTAGATTTTTCCAATTCAGTAGACTCGTAGGCTATCCTAAGTTTACGGAGTAGGTCATTACAAAAATTCCTATAGCGCGTGTAAGTGACTTTTAGTATTAAATTGTCTGGGGAACTGTTTGATTTCATGTGAAGCATGTCCTTATTTCGGATACATTTCAGTAAACCTGGTGTAATCCATGGTTTAGTGATTCTTTGTTTCCTTGGAATAGTTACTTTGGAGGTATGATTATTTATTATAGTAGTTAATATTGATGTAAAGGAATTCAGGGCTTCGTTTGCGTCATTTATTTCATAAATTTGGGAGAAATTGGTGTTTTCTAGTTCTGATTTAATTGCATCAAGATTAGGACGAGAAATTGTGTACATTTTTTTATAACTTGGGTTCGCGTTTTTTATTGCCAGTATAATAGGTTTGTGGTCGGTTATGGAAGATTCAAGAACCAATGACATGACAGGTAGCTTAGACTTAACCAAAATATGATCAAGGCAGTTATCCAGTCTCGTAGGCATGAGGTGAGTTGGCAGAAGTCCATGGGACGCATTCAAGACAAGATAATTAAGGCTATGGGGGCTATTGTTACCCGGTTTTATATCGATGTTTATGTCGCCGACCAGCACAATATTTGGAACGGAAGAGAGCCCAACATACACGTCATTTAAGCTGGACAAGAACGTATCCATTTGACTATGAGTGTCATAAGACGGTGGGCGATAGATACCTACGAAAGCGAACTTACTATCTACTTGACATATAAGGCAGTTTGCATTTGTTATGTTTGGTTCCCAAACCGTAGTATTTAATCCAATTTTACTGTAGATGATTACGCCTTCATTCTGACTGCTTGCTTTATTTGTGGAATGTGAAAGGAATCCATTCAGTTTTGGTGGGTTAATGACTTTGCTTAGCCAGCACTCTGTTAACACAATGATGTCATAATTGATATCTGTTGAACATATTAGTGTCTGGAGACTATCTACTGTAAACTTGTGTACCATTTTTTATTTTACTAAGTACCTGGTACTTGTTGATAGGCGTACACTGTCATACCTATTAACACTGTAATTTGAAAACATTGTAGAAACAAGTTATTTTGAAAAGAGTAACCGTGGAGTTTCTTGCCGGCTCTTCTCCATAGGAAGCGACCAATTGGAACCGTGCACCTAGCTTCTGACGTTTCATAAGTGCCCTTGTAGGTTTATGTGAAATAAAATATTTTGATTTTGATGTACCCACTCCATCTCGCCGAGAGGAGGTCTGTGTCACCACGTGGGTGGACACAGTGCGGGTTGGTAGATGTCACATGTCTTCGAATTTTTGATTCTAGAACTTGCTGTTTTCCTCGTGATGTTTTCCTACACCATTTTGAGTTAAGTTCCTATGATGTTATAATAATTATACATACATACATAAACTCACGCCTTCTTCCCATAGGGGTAGGCAGAAACTACAGAACGCCACCTGCTACGATATTTACATACTCCTTTTGCCTCGTCTACGTTCATACATCTGGTCATACACTCACGCCAGTTGCGAGTACTACGCACCTGGCCTTTCTGAAGAACATCACCAATAAGGTCAGTAATAATTACGCCGTCACAAAAAAAAAAATACAGTGGCACTCCGGGAGTGCCGACAGAAGTGAAAACTTGAACAAGATCGCCTTGACGGAAGAAAAATACTTGTATAGAACATTGGTCTGTAACCTTATCAAAATAAAGATAACAATCGCGTTTAAAAAAAAAATCTTCCAAAACCTTTAAAGTAAAAATACTTGCATATAAATTGATCCGTAACGTAATATAAATAAAGAGCCCAATCGCGTTTAAAAAAATGAGGTGTCGGTAACGGTGTCGCGAGTTCAATTGTTTTTCCCCATCTCAAAAATGCCCAACGCGCCTAAAGAAGTTTTCACTTTAAAAAAACCTCTTGGGCGCGATGTGCCATAAACTTATAACTGAGTGTCGTTTTGAGTTTTACCTTTGAGTTTTACCTTTGAGTTTCGTTTTCATTATTTTTATTTTAGGTATATAATATGTATTAATCCTTTCTACACAACAATGTATCAACCGGTATTCTAATAATTAGTTAGTAACACGATAAATCTTACAAAGTAACATAAATAAGTCTCAAACTTTTTCCGTGAAACATATTTTCGAGTGACGACCAACCTTGCGTGTCAACATCAACTACTTAAAAGAAACTAATAGCTTAAGGATTTTCCTTAACGAGATAGTTATGGGGAAACGTTTGAGTTTTCGAGTGTTAGTAAAGCTATTTTGGACAAACATAAACGTCACACTTATGTTCAAAGAGCTAGGCACCTGTCCCACCACCCCGGCGATTAAAGAAAAGCGAGTAAAACTAAGAACTAAAAATGAGTTGGCGAGCAACGAGCAGCGAGTGAGTTATGCGTAGGTATGTACCAAGCGTAATTCTCTCAGCGTGTGTTCTGCCCACCAAGCGAGCGACGCTGAGCGAGTACTCTCTTTGATAGCTCTTTTCGCTGCAGCAAACGAGTACTCCCTGGCGCCTTGAACAGTCAGCGATCAACTATATTCATGTAGTGTTTGGGATTCGAGTACCAATCAAATCTCTTTACTTAATGCTAAGACAAACGTTTATTTTGCTTTCTTTAAAAATACACCGTTTTTCAACTGTACAATATAACTATCCTCTCACACCGTAGCCATATTTGCTCTTGCAGACTATCTTTCTCTCACTCACTCAGTCCTTCACTTACGTTCCGTTCCCTCTATTACTTCCGCATTCATACCCACATTTATATATGTTTTACTTACATCTTTTGTACGTTTCTTGAGCCAAAAAATCGTTTATAGCTAGTCGCTTCCTTGTCAGTGGTGGGACAGGAGCCTTAGACTGTTTGTCCACCGCAAAAGTCAAGGAGATGTCAATAAGGAACGAGATTATTCGAACGGAACGTGACGTCCCCGATCCCGGTAGTAGTACGGCCATAAATAGTCAATGTATGTGTGTGTGTATCTCTGTGTGTATGTATGTATGTATCGCTACTTCAGCGACGTCATTGACATAGCGGTAGGCAAACGGTCTTAGGTATGGTATAGAGTTATTAACACTCAAAAAGGCCTTCTTTATAATGGAATAGTGAAGTGCTGTGGAAGTCACAAACTTAAGGGTTATTTCAAGAGGATAAACATCATCCTTCTGACAACAGATTGTGTTCACTAATCCGTTTTCCAGATGTGGTTAGTAGGTAGTCAGGTACATAAATACAGCAAGTTTGACAAATAATTATTATACGCTGACGGATAATATAAAAAAACCACTTGCAAAGTGCCACAAAAATCAAAATATCTCCTAAACCACACAAGTTACCTACATAAAGTAAAAAAAAAACTTGAAAACCGTTTTATAGGTGTTTATATGCACTATTGACTGTACTTGAATGGTGTTTTTTACTTCAAGAAGCTATCTTGCGTGGTTTTGGAAATATTTCATGATAAGTTAGTGGCTTTTTCATATTGCTTGTCAATGTAGTTGAATTTTTTACTACGAGATGTACGACGAGCCTAATGTTATTTAAGTAAATCATTACAATAGGACGTCTTCGATGTGCAGGACATGTCGCAAGAATGGACGAGACCAGAGTACCCAAACGTTTCATCATAATCAGCTTATAATGTACCCACTGCTGGGACACATTCCTCCTCTCGGTGAGAGAGTGGGCTGTAATCTACCACGTGGGCCCAATGCAGGTTGGTAGATGTCACATGTCTTCGAATTTTTGGTTCTAGGACATGCCGGTTTCCTCACGATGTTTTCCTTCACCGTTTTGAGAGCAGTGGTGATGAAATTAAATACACAAAGTAAAGCGCCTGCCTGGGTTCGAACCCATGACCTAACAACTCGTAAGTCGGGGCCGTTCGTGCCCAAATGTTTACTTGATAGTAAACCGGTTGGCCGGAGAAGTCGAGAGTGACTCAGATGGTTGGATGGCGTAGACCAAGATTTAACTGCTGGACTGAGAAAATGTAGAAAGAAAAAGCTGGAAATAGGTCGTTGGAGAAATATACTTGACCAGGTTAAGGCGCGGCTGCAAGGGATTAAATAATGAATCTAAACAAATTTTAAAAGAGTAGTTAAGGAGTTTTTTTGCCAGCTCTTCTCCATGGTGCCTTAGTTTTATGTGAAATAGAATACTTTGAACTTGAATTTGAATAGGTATAAGCAAGTTAATTAATACAGGCGTGACCTTGCAGAAATCATAAAATACAATAGACGTTGATATATTTAGTAACCTGTTCCGCTCTTTAGTAATAGTTAAGCGGAACAGGTTACTAAATATATCAACGTCAATTGTATTTTTTAGGTAGGTATAAGCTTAAAAAGAAACAAAAACACGTATCCATAAAAAACACTAAAAAAAAATATTCTGTTACATACTACTTTGGTGTCTCGTGGACGCGCTATCTAACTTATTGAATTTAAAAAATATCGTCTTACTTGACGTGGCGCTAAGAAAGTTAGCCTCAAGAATTTCACTGGACGGACTTCAAAGTAGGTGTAACTGACCAACTTGGGTAGATAGTATAATACATACATGAAGAGAAAGATTTTTAATGTTTTAATGCACTGAATATAAAATATTTTCGCCAATGAGGCCATTTTTTTTTCTGTATTGAATTCGTACTTACACTAAACTATTAGAAACTAACAAAAATAATCAAACTCCCTTAATTTATCCATCACAACAAACCCAAATTTACAATCGGGGAGTATTTCTAACTGAACAAAATAAAACATCCCGAGGCAGTCTCGTAAACCACAAAGTACAGTCAGAATTAATTATCTTAAGCATTGTACTGTTAATGTGTATGTACAGTGTTAATTGGTATGAAATTTATGTTATTCAACAAGTCGTTAAACTTCCATATTTCTATTTGATTAACAATCAACAATGTAGGGGAGAGGCATTGCGATGAATGTTGCAAGAGAGCATGAAGTGCAAGAGAGATGGATACGTGTTACACCGTTGTGTAATTCCATATTGTATTAGTATTATAACTTAGAAAAATATTTTAGTATCATTAAAAAAAAACGATATTACAATATAAACCAAAAATGAAATTAGAATTAAATCAAAAATTAAATTAAATTACAAATAAAACAAAATTAAATCAACATCCAATCAGAATTAACCTTAAATTTAATTTAATCAAATTTAAATCTAATCAAAATTATGTCAAAATTAAACTATAAATCAAGACTACACCTTATCTTTAACATCAATATCAATTCAAATATCTTTCCTCGGCACCAGGCCCACAGCTATGTCTACGGGACCAGTGCATCAGCAAAAGAGTAGTCTGGCCTCTCCAAAATAACCTTCAGGATGCTATTGGAGCTTCCACGTATCCTACGCATTAGGGATGCCGTTCTTTTGCGCATGATAGCCCCAAAACGAATATACCTGCCTCGGCAAACACGCCCGACGCACTACAAAACCGCGGAAGCCCCAGAGACACCCTAAAAGCATTATTCTACTGAACACGGAGTAGCTAGAGTAGCAAGCCGAGTAATATCTCTAAATTCGACAAAAATCAACAAAAGTTATATACATCAGCCTATAAATTTTCCCACTGCTAGGACACAGGCCTCCTCTCTGTGAGCGGGAGCGGGCCGTAATCCACCACGCGGGCCCAGTGCGAGTTGGTAGATGTCACATGTCTTCGAATTTTCGGTTCTAGGATATGCCGGTTTCCTCACGACGTTTTCCTTCACCGTTTTGAGAGCAGTGGTGATGAAATAATTTACACAAAGTAAAGCGCCTGTCTGTTTTCGAACCTACGACCTACAACTCGTAAGTCGCGGCCATTACCACTGGGTCACCACTAAATGTACACCATGTGTAACCTTTAATACGAACGGCGTAGTTAAAAGCTGTTGAAATGCTGTCATCTAGAGCCAAGTAGTATAAGCAACTATTATCGACTATCATCATCAGGAACCCGTAATCGGGTATGGGAGCACCGACTTGCAGAGAGGACGCCTGTGTCCTAGCAGTGATGCTACTGCATCAGCAAACATATCAGATGTTTGATGATCAATAAAGCCATCTGTAGATACCTATTTATGGAAAGTAGCAAACCTAAAAAAAAGCATCCCAATCTTCGACAAAGAGATCGAAGATCCCAAAGCTATTTAACCGTTTCGTGAGGAAACCGATATGCCTGAGAGATATTGATCGACGGCATGTGAAGCCAAATCAGAGGCCCATGGGTGGCATATAAAGTCTGACACCATGTTAATCACAAACCACACGAAAAATAAGAAGAAGAAGACCGTTTTATTACAAAATAAGGTTTATCTTCAGACCCCGGTTTATACCATGGAGCCATTTTTGAAGTGAAAACTTCTTTAGGCGCGTTGGGCATTTTTGAGATGGGACTAAACCAATGATTTTGTGACTGTGATGTCATCAGCGTTGATTACCGCGGTGCCGATTTTTTTAAGTTTTCACTTCTGTCGCCACCACGGACTGCCACTGTTTTTTTTAATTTCGAACATTAGTCCGGTAATCGGCTGTCAGTTTTGTTATGAGTACTTTACCGTAGTTGGAGTAAAGTTCGAAATTAAAAAAAACAGTGGCTCTCCGGGACTGCCGACAGAAGTGAAAACTTAAAAAAATCGGCACCGCGGTAATCAACGCTGGTGTCATCACTGTCGCAAAAGCAGAGACCTCATAGTTTTGCATAGTAGACCTGGGAAGGTCTACTATGCAAAACTATGAGGTCTCTGCTTCATTATTGGTAAAGATACACGAGTCTTAATTTAAACCATTAACGGTCCGTATTTTATAGGAATCGGCTATTAGTCGTCAGTTTTGTTTATAGACCTGTATTTCTATCACAGCTTAGTTCTTGTGGTGTCTTGGTTTAGGTTAAGTATGTACAATAAAACACTGTTTCCAATATAGCTGCTCTAGGCATGCTATCGCTATGACCACTTGAACAAGACTGCGAGTGCGGCACACAGTGGAAAAAATATGACTTTTGCAAAAAAATCTGCCTACACCACAATTTTTGACGTATCGCTGCCATTTTTTTTATACACTCCTGTAAAAAATCGGGAAATGAAGCAAAAACAATTTCAAAAAAAATATTTTAACAAAAATCAGTTTTCAGGGGTTTTTCAAGTCCCTTCAAAATGGCAGATAAAAAATGGCGGCCCAAAAAAAATTTTGCTATTGACTTTTAAGGAAAAGTGGCATTAACACACCATCTCAGGAGTGTACGATAAAAAAAATGGCAGCGATACGTCAAAAATTGTGGTGAAGACAAATAAAAAAAAATAAAAAACATTTTTTTCCACTGTGTGGCGCATCGCCCCGCACTCCCTCTACCGTGCAACCTCCACCATAGCACGTATAACTTTTTTTAGACGTCACAATTCTTATTTTTAAAAATTGGCTCGATGATTTTACATGTGATGTTTCAAACCTCGTTTTGTAATAAGACCGTAAATGTCTTCAGAATCTTCAGAAACAATACCATTCAGTTACTCTTAATCTTATTATAAAAACCACAACTCATAACTTTAAGCCAGTAACACAATAGCATCACCTTCCGGATTCAAGTATCACCTCGGTGTAACAGACGTGCGTTGTTCATAACTCCACTCCCTCCGGTTATGTTCCACAGCATACAACATTGTCGCGACGTCTCACTTGATTTGTGATAAAAGTGTGCCACTGCATGCACTTACTGTGAATGAACGGTGAATGTGGCACGCTTGTTGGAATACTTATCGACGTTAGTGTTGTGTCGCGAACATTTTAAATGCACTTTCGTTGTTGATTTAATTGTATGGCTGGGCGTTGAAAAAATTGGGATGAAAATGCTTCGATTTACTTATATTAATTGTCAAAGAAGGAACTTTTTTGATGAAATTGCTTTGTATTATCAAATATAATGATTCTTTACACAAAAATAAAACTGTTTAGCCATCAACACTTTTCTACCGATGTCGATTAAATAATTCGATTACAGTTATAAACCCCTTCAAAAAAATTCATTGAAACAAGAATACACCATAGCGTCCAAAATTTTTCTACAATTTTTAACCGACTTCCAAAAATAAAGAGGTTCTATGTTCGTAGTGTGTTTGTTATTTTTTTTGTTTGCTCATCGATATTTTCGTTAATTGTAAACGGATTTTGAAAATTCGTTTTTTATTTGGTAAAAAATCTTGCGCGGTTGTCCCATACATTTTTTATTAACTGTAATTGCTTGGGTAGTTTTTTGAGTTAGCGTTATACGAGGATGATGTTATAGTAAGTTCCTATCACTGTTATTTACATAGCACGTCGTGGTATTCGAATTTTTGTGGGGAAGGTACCACTAAAAAGCGAAAAAAAAATAAAATTCAAAACCATAGACATAGACTTCTAAAATTAAAGTTATTTTTCAGTAGGTATGTAGTGTTTTTTTTTTCTGTAAAATATTTTTTACTTTGGGAGGAGCTCGTGGCTAAGTACTAACAGCCGCACGGGTCGATCCATCAAGTTAAGCTACGCTTGCCGGGGTTGCTCCGTGGATGGGTGACCATTTCTACATACCGAGACTCCTTCGTGCCTCGGAAAGCACGTTAAACCGTTGGTCCCGGTTGTCATTCGTGGGTCTTTGACAGTCGTTACGGGTCGTCAGAAGCCCGAAAGTCTGACAACCAGTCTCACCAAGGGGTATCGTATTACCAAGTTACTGGGTTGTGGAGGTCAGATAGGCAGTCGCTCCATGTAAAATACTAGTATTCAGCTGCATCCGGATAGACTGGAAGCCGACCCTTACATAGTTGGGAAAAGGCTAGGTAGATTTTTTTTTGTTTTTTACTTTGGGTCTAAGTATTAGGCAACCCCGACTTCATACGTAAAGAATAACTACTAGTATACTACGTAGGTACTAGTAACAATATGTTGCAATAGCCAATCCAAAATTGGCAAGCCAAGCGTTGTTCCTTACCGCAACAATTAATTGAAGCGGTCTCGTGTTAATAAGGTTCATGTTATAGCAGTCTGTGTTAACGCACTGGTGGTAATTAGAGAGATAGTGCCTTATGACATCAAATCCGTGCACAGGATGCATGGAAGTAGTAGGTTATTAATGAGTTATTATGGCATTATCATAGACCTCATCCATCGCTTTCCACCATGCGAGATCGAGGTCAAGAGCAAATGCAATTTAAAAAAAAAAACAGTGGCACTCCGGGAGTGCCGACAGAAGTGAAAACTTGAACAAGATCGCCATGGTGGAAGAAAAATACTTGTATAGAACATTAGTCTGTAAACTTATCTAAATAAAGAGCACAATCGCGTTTTAAAAAAAAATACTTCCAAAACCTTTAAAGTAAAAATACTTGCACAGAGCATTGATCCTTAACATAATATAAATAAAGAGAACAATCTCGTTTACAAAAATGAGGTGTCAGTAACGGTGTCGAGAGTTCAATTGTTTTTCCCATCTCAAAAATGCCCAACGCGACTAAAGAAATTTCACTTAAAAAAAAAAAATTGCTCCGTTATTAGGGTGTTTGCTTGTGTGTTCTTAAGGCCATCACAGTTAAATCTTTATAATTATATATAATACTAGCTTCTGCCCGCGACTTCGTCCGTGATCCTATAACCTTCCTCAAGAATTGGGCGTAACTTTTAAGGACGTTCGAATTCTAATCTCATTCGTAATCTGTCAAAAGTACAATCAAAATAGGTTCCAACATTTTTAACAAATTTGACAGATGGCGACTTAAATGTGACGTTTTTTAAGTACGAGAATTATTGGCCTTCAGATCGTTATGAAATTTGACGGATGGGTTGCCGGGTACATATGAAGAGAAGTAAAAACGCTACTTAACTTCCATCCTGGATATTTGAATAAAAAAACAGGCCAAGTGCATGTCGGACCACACACAATAAAGAGTTCCGTAGTTGTAATGAATTTATTCCAAGAAAAAACTTAACATTGTAGTTGAAAAACATGTTCTCCCATATACATTCAACTGCAAATGTAAGCTTCTACGCACAATATTGGGATCTTTACCTTGTTATTTTAAGACCATACTTCTTATTTTCCTGTAATCTGTATAGTTTTCTTTCTGTATTTTTTTTTTAATTTCATTCTTTTTTTTTCACATTTTTGCCTCAGTTCTGGAGATAAGGGGAGGAATGGTAAATTTTAATCTATTCGCTTAAATAACTTTAAAACTATTTATTTAAAAAATAGACCTTCACAGTAAGCCCTTGCATTTGATATGCCACCCGGTACGGAGCGCAAAACTTTTTTATTCGTTATTTCCTCCCAAAAGTTACATTCAAAATTCATTTATTTACGTATGACGTCCGTGTCTGGGTCACATAAATTGATATGTGTACCAAATTTCAAATTAATCAGTTCACTAGATTCAGAAAAAATTGGCTGTGACAGACGGACAGACAAACAGACAGACACACGAGTGATCGATCCTATAAGGGTTCTGTTTTTACATTCGGACATATGGAATCCTAATAAAATGATGAAATACAAAATACACGCTAACAAAGTCGCAAGCAACAATACCTGTTATGAGAGATGATTTTATTGAGAATTAATAACAGATTGACTTTATTGGTGATGTTCTTCATAAAGGCCAGGTGCGTAGTACTCGCGTGTATGACCAGATGTATAAACGTAAACGAGGCAAAAGGAGTATGTAAGGATTGTAGCAGGTGGCGTTCTGTAGTTTCTGCCTACCCCCATGGGAAGAAGGCGTGAGATATATGTATGTAATAACAGATTTCAGTTCATAACGTGAATTTCTGCTTTGACTGTTGTTCCGTGCTAAACTCTGACATTTTACTATCAGTGGACTTATATCCTGAACTTTTCACACAAAAAGCACTATGATACATTAAATAGGCCTTGAAACTTACCTGACAGTAATTATTATTTTTAATGGTCGTAAGGAGTGTTTAATGGCGTGATTTTACTACATATATATAATAGATGGGACTTAAACATAACTGGAGAAATGTGGGTGTACTATAGGTACACCTCTGCCTAACCCTTCGGGGATTATAGGCGTGATGTTATGTTATGTTATATAATAGATGTCATGATGATGTTATGCCATTTACGTACCAACACACTTAAAGGAACAGAAAAATACGTATATAGGTGATGCTTATTTTTATAGAATTATTTACCAGGATATCAGCATTCCAATATACCATAGGGCAGACGATAAAAAGAAATGACACCGTGTGTAAGAATAGAAGAGGAAATGGAAAAAGAAGTTTTTTTTATTTTTATTAAAATGGATTTATGCAAACTTCTTTAGGCAAGCGCTACTGCTGAGCATGAGGTCCTGGGTTCGATCCCCGGGTCGGGCAAAGTGTTATTGGATTTTTCAATCTGGAATTTCTCAGTAGCAGCCCGGAGTCTGGATTTGTGCCCGGTTGATGGCAATAGGCTCGCCCCCTATTACATGGGACTTAAACATAACTGGCGAAATGCGGGTGTACCTACTACAGGTACACCTCTGCCCAACCCTTCGGGGAAACAAGGCGTGATGTTATGTTATGTTATGTTATGTTCTTTTCTTTAGGCGCGTTGGACATTTTTGAGATGGGACTAAACCATTGATTTCGCGACACTGTAACGGAATTTACCGACACCGTGCAGTAAAAGACATCAACGCGTTGATTACCGCGGTGTCGATTTTTTTGGAATTTTTTTACTTCTATCGGCACTCCCGGAGTACCACTGTTTTTTTTTATTTGTAAATTAAATAAGTACCTATTTGATACCCGGTCGACGCCAAGTAACATGGACAAGGGCAAAAAGATGATGATGAATGGAAAATTATTCCAAGAGTACTCCTAAAGATTAATTTTGCGTTTGAGTTCCTGGAAATACCTTTATTAATAAAATTTACAACTCGCCTATGCTTCACAATGGTGCAGTGACAACATATCATAACGTCAAAATTTCAGTGCTATATCTTAGTTAAATATTATTGTATCATACACATAAACTGTCCGGAATTAATATTCTGAAAAATCGTGAAAACTGCATCAAAATCCATTATGCAGTTCAAAAGATCTCAGCGGTCACATGGACAGACATAAAAGCGACTTTGATTACAGATTGTGCAATCCACAAAGACGCGCCCCACTCTGCGATTACAGTACTGTAAGCTGTACTTTAGTACGGAGCGGAGCGGAGTGGGGCGCGTCTTCGTGGATTGCACTATCTATATATTATGTGTAAAGACAAATCGATTTACTGAATGTAGCTTTTAAGTATATTTTAGCGATAAAACAGATCAGTCTACAACAAGAATTTTGTTGAAATTATTATTAAACTTTTCAAAAGCTTCCAATTTCATTATGAACTTTGACGTTGATATGAAATCGTTAATTAATAAGCCCTTTTCAACTCTTCAAAATATTTGGAGTTTTATTCAATTTTGCAGTATTTTTATCTGAGATAACACAATTTATTTTCAGTTATTTATGATGATAAAATCAAACCGTAAAAGGTGAATAAGGAAGGGACAGCAATAAGGAAACCGTTTATAGATTTCTGGACGTTTGAGGGCGGCTCTTAAGAGTATTCAACTGGCAGTAGCCCAAAGTATTAAGTGTCAAACTGGTTAAGGAAAGGTTGCATTATTGACGTGAAATTGCTCCTGGCACAAGTATAACATTAAGTTAATCAACTACTTATCCTTTTCCCAACTATGCTGGGGTCGATTTCCAGTCTCGGTTAGACTGGATTCAGCTGAATATCATAATTTTAAATAGTCAAAGTCAATATATTTTTTCAATTAGGCACTTTTGAACGACAAAATTTACAAAAAATTTGACCTGCACAGCCCAGTTACTGGGTAACACGATACCCCTTGGTAAGACTGTCCGACTTTAAGGCTTCCGACGACTAATAACGACGGTTGAAAATCCACGAATGACAGCCGGGACCCATGGCTTTAGCGATATTTAGCTTATCTGGAGAAGTGAAAAAGAAAAAACGAGTTGGCCTTTTTTTTTTTTTGGGTGGGAAATTAAGAAATAACTTCTCCCGCTCTGGACGGAGTGGGAGGGCGTGTCAGAAAACCCACCCGTGTTCCTTCGGTTGCTATGTTTTTGGGGGGCCACGCCTGATTTATCTAAAGGATATTTTTATGAATGGCCTCTGAATTAATTACTAGTTTTTTTTTAATAATTTATGTTACTCTTATTACAATAGAATGGCACTAAAAGCAGAGGCAGGCCTAACGCTAGATGGGTGGGTGAGAATAGTGGAGGTGGCGGGTCAAAGCTGGCAAAATACAGCCAGCAACAAAGATTACTGGCATTCCTTGGAGGAGGCTTTTACCCGTAGGAGGTCCGCACAACGTTACTTAACATTTTTTTTTTTGTATGGTTATTAGTTTTTAATTTGCACGGAATTAATTAAAGCTTTAGTTATTTATTTTTTATTACAATAGAACGGACACTTCAGCACTTCTTATTTTCGAAAACATTTTAAAAAGTAATTCACTTCGCTCTTATTCCCCAGCGCCATTATTTTTTGTTTCAATTTGACTTTTTGAATAGGCTCTCTAAGCGCTTGATCTATGAATAGGGTTTTTAGTTACAAACAGAATAAAGCGATTGAAAGTCCTGTGTGAAACAAGCAACATCGACACTGACAGTCGATGAATTGACAAATGGCACATTGACTTTTGATAGTAATGACAGTGTCAATTTTGTCACACAGAGTACATTTTTATATTATCTACTACTTAACTACAAATAAATTAGTATAAAGAAAGAATGGTTCTGATTAATAAGTATGTAATGAAACGTTTGAAGATAAAATCCAATATATTTTCTCAAATACGTTTCTATTGGCCTAATTATAACCCCAAAATCCGAAAGTGTTTTAGATTTTTACAATTCTCAGCAGTGTCCGTTATTTTAATTTAGGTTCAATCGAATATGATTATGCATTATTTAGAACACAGAAAGTAAATTCACGTCTCTGTTGGTTTTTAGGCGAACGATGTATGGACGCCGAATAAGTCTTTTCAAAGGATAAAATTAGCTGGACGGAGTAGCTAAGAAAGTGCTAGAGTTTAATAATTAATTTGTTGGAATTGTAACGTAACGTTACGATTCCTACTCATATGCTCAATGTGCTTATAAGTTCTAAAATAACCTTGATTATTTTTATCGTTATCCAAGGACGTGGTAAAAGCCATAAATAAAAAAGAAAGAAAAATAGTTATATTTGTCAGAGAAACACGTGCATACATAAAATAATAAAAGACAAGAGTAAACGAAAACAACAAAAAGTACACAATAAATCACGAGCATAAAACAGAAATTAGTCGGCAGCTGCACGACATAACTGTGACAAGAAGGCTTCCACTCAACATGATGCACGATGAAGCATGATGAAGTATGGCTGACTGGCATATAATATGTATACCCTAAACTAATATTACAAATGCCAAAGTATGTTTGTTTGTTACGCTTTAACGCTACAACAGCTGGACGGATTTGGATGAAATTTGGGACATGCGTAGACCATGACCTGGGTTAGGACATAGAAAGAAGATAGAATATACATTTATTTAGCACAGACCAAAAAGCACACAATATAATTAACAGCAAAAAATAAATAAAAAGTGTAATGTGCGATGTAAGAAATTAGCAAAAGAGTGTGCCTCACGTCTGCGCCAAAAAGGCCCAGTTCAGCAAAAAATACAGACGAATAAGTGCCTGACGCTGGTTTTCAACTGGACTTGAGAGTGTGATGTAAATCAGTTTTATAATGTAACGTGTGTATGCATACTTTAATAAAAAATAAAAATATCTAATATATGATAAGTGAATGAAACTGAATGTTGTAAATATAGTAAATAAACATAATACCCAACAATATCATAGGTAAATTAACTTATGTTACTAATACAATAACATACTTTTTAGGAACAACCTGTATCAATGTAAATCACATTCCTCCACTACTTCTTGTTTTAAGGACGGTCAGTAGATTGGTCATCGATGTTCGCTCGTTAGTAATAGATAAATATTTCGCTTATTACCCTCGTTGTGTTTTTGTTAATGTTTCATTTTATAATTAAGAACTTAAGTTTGTTTTAATTGTCTAAATCATGTGTTCGATGATTTTGGTACACGGTAAAACTCTAATGAGTTTATGTTTGCACCAACTTATTATGTATAAAGATGTAAGTATACTACTGAATGAATAAATAATAAATAAATAATAAAATAAATTTGTGTCAGATAAAAAAATAAAAATAACGAATATCAAGCTACAAAAATAGTGTGATTGTGCATAAACTTACAAAACAAAGATTGACAAACAAATGAGTAAGTGAGACGGACGCATGATAGACCATTGTTAAATATGTAAATAGAGATATCCTTCAAAAATTAGTCAGAACAAAAAAACTGTTTTGAACGATGCCAGACTTCCATAGGATATAGGATACTTTTTATCCCGATATTTCTATGGGATCGAGGCTTATACGGGTAAAACTGCGGGGCGTAGCTAGTTCTGTATAAATTCACCATGTTAATAGCCTTTAATTTATACAACGCTAACATATAAGTCGCCCCCTGTTAACGCGATACTAGCGTGCAACGCTGAAAAACTAATCTGAAATGCAGACTAACTAAACTCCATTTTACCTACGACATGTCCAAGAACAATTGTGGACTTGATAATTATTCAGATTTATTACAGTTGTAATAGCAATCATATAATTGTTTAATTAAAATAGGTTTTTTTTTTATTAATTTATTTATCTTTAGCATAGATTCTTTTCTATTTTGTGAATGTGAAAACGCTGTAGACTTAGTGAGCTGTGACTTGTTGACCATTTTCTATTCTGTTAAGTACCTGGTACTTATTGAAAGACCTAAACTGTCCTCCCATACCTAGTAACACTGTTATTTGAAAGTATTGTAAAAGCCAATTATTTTTAAAAGAGTAACCGTGGAGTTTCTTGCCGGCTCTTTTTCATAGGAAGCGACCAATTGGAACCGTGCACCTAGCTTCTGACGTTTCATAAGTGCCCTTGTAGGTTTACGTAAAATAAAATATTTTGAATTTTGAATTTTTTTGAATTTTAATTTTTCAAATCGTAGTTGACATACTGAAATCGAAACTATGTAAACACAGTTTAAATATGCGTTGAATAAATTGACACTTGTTTTTTTTTACAAATATTATTTATCACTGATCTGCCATGTGTCCTGCCATGTTTAATATTAATTATGTAGTGTCATATTGATACTTTCAACCATTAAATTACACTTAGCCATTTTTCCATGGTTTGAAGATCTTAAATGTTTCTGTATTCATTTCATCCTCTATCATATTACTAAAGTTATTATAGGTACTAAGCAACATAAACGATTTAAATATTTGTTCACGAAGATTCTTATGCGATAATTAAGTAATCAATAAAAAACATAACTAGTTATGCTTCAACATAATTATCAAAGTAAGGTAAAATGTTCGCTGTGTAATGTGAATTCGTGTTAAAACCGCCACATGTTCAGTTTGTGACTATAAAGTTAGCCTCTAATTAAACTCTAGTCTGTCCCCAACTTTACACACATTTTCTAACATTAATATAACTTCGCAACTAAATATAGAAGTCATTACTTACCTCCCCTTTATGACGAAGCATTTAAGTAGGTTACCGTGTGCACTATTCAGTCACTGCCCTCCTCTAATGTCACTGAACATTGTTTCATTAAAAACACTTAAAATATTACTCTACATTTTCATAACACTACAGAGTTATTCTAAACTATAACCATAAACTGTACTAATTTTAACAATCGAACAAAGTTAACACGCGACACGTAGAGCGAGCTACGGCGTAGCACCGCTACGGCGTAGGCGTCCGTACGCTTACAACGACCGAGTCGAACTGAATGAGTTTCCACAAGCATTCCTTTTAGTAGGCTTTTAAGGTCTAATTTTCTATTTGAGTCAAGTAATGAAGGTTACTAATGGGAAATTCGTAAATGACTAATCTGCGTCTGACAGATCGTGGAAAGAAACCTTGAATCTGTAACTTTAAAGATACAATGGATAAGCTAGAAAGATGAAAACTTGGAAATATACATTCAATATTTATTTTTAGAACTCTTTCATTTGCCGAATTTCAATCTAGAAATTTTTGAGATCATGTTTTGAATGTGAATGTTTGGGACTTCTCGTACAGGACTTTTGGTAACCGTGAAAAAACGTGATCAATTTCCGAACAGGCCCCAGGCAACTTTGCATGGCATTTTGTACCTTATTCGTTTGCAATTAGAATGAAGATTGGGAGGGAAAAAAGGGTTTTCCCAACAGTGGCTGTAGTTACTAGATACTAATGAGGTACTACTAGACTTTTATTTTTAATGAACATAATTATTTTAACAGGATACTGTTACTCGTACGAAAACTTACAGCAGTAAATAATTTTATTAGATTTTCTGAGTAAAAGGTAAGTCAGTTATTTGAAAAATTTACATAAAATTATAGACTAAACCCAAAGTCTATGCCCTCACGCTCACATGCGGTTTAGTGCTAAAACTGTAATCATCTGTAATTTAGTTTATTATGCGATAGAAAAACGAAAATGTAGGCTAAAATTGCGTGTCTGCGAAGTTTTTAGATTAGGGCTCAAAAGTACTCACTAATTAAATGCTAATTTAGGAACAAGTTTTAGCATTAGGTAAAAATACTTTTCTAGCTAAATTTTTTCTTACAGTTTTTTCACTTCATTGGTGCTAATTTAGATTCCATATTCAAGTTGTTTTTTTTTACTGTCAATCCGACTGTCCCTGTCAATACATAAAAATACAAATAAAAGCTAACTAAAATGGTAACACAATTCCATATCTACGAGTGGATACGACACGCGTGGGTAATTAACAAGTCATTATCAAAATGAGTAACCACACGAAATAATCATACTTTTCTAATTTATTACTTTCGAAGGTCATTCGCTTTAAAAATCCACAAAAAAAGATTATTCGTCGTACATTTACTTGAATTATAATTCTTGTTAATGTTATAACTAGTTTTTCCCGCGACTCCACTTGCATTTTTAAGGAAAATAATGTGAAATAAGGTAAACACAAGTCAGAAACAACGTTTATTAATGTATGTACGAGTATGTATGATACATGGTTTATATACGACATATTTTTGACAAGTCTTTTAAAACAGTTGTCGAAAACAAGTATCACAACTTGTATATTATGACCTACACGCGGGGTAAGTTTTCCTGATATTTTTACTATTTTAATAATAATAATCTAATAATATTTTTACTTGTATTACAGCTTCAGTGATGTATATACGCGGTGTACATAAGTAAGTTGAAAGAGTTGTAATCAATAATATGTATAAACATATTATGACGATTATATCTCAGAAACGGTGGCTCTTAAGAAAAAAAGTATTTTGACATTTTATAAAGATAATTATTTGATCTACAATTTTTGTCTGAACAAATTTTATGATAAAACTTACCGTTTTACTGAAAATCGCGAAAAACCCGTTTCTGTGACCTTTGACCCCGAGTAATTTTTTTTTCAGGTATCAGATCGATGAGGACTTTTTAGATTTCATTTATGATGGTGTTTTGAAAAATCCTACCAACTTTGAGCTGGGTGCAAATTTTTGTAACCTCGGATGTCCAAATTGACCGGACTATGAATGAGGTGTTATGTTATAGGGTTTGGTTTCCGCACTTAGTCCGTAAGGTGGACTATTGTGCGTGGGCCATGGCGGCCGTTTGGTGGTTATTCCAACCAGCCCACCTCCCTCCAGAAGCTAATTAAGTCTCCTGGTCTATTCAGAACATCTGTGTAGGATCTGGGTGACCCGAGGGTTTCTGTTCTAATCTGGGTGACGCCTGTGCATTCAAAGAGCACGTGCGCTACTGTTTCCTCAGCCTCCATGCACGCCCTGCACAGAGGACTGTCCGTTATGCCTATTGTGTGGAAGTGTTTGTTTAGCGAGCAGTGCCCCGTGATGGTCCCCGTCACCAGGCGCAGGCCGTTCCTGTCCAGGCGTAATAAACGCCTGGTTAGCCTGCCATCCAAGGATGGCAGGCTAACAGGCTCAATAATGAATGAGGTGATGAAGTTTTCAAACTTGATTAATGTACCTACAGAAAACATGTTCTAAATAAGATTACGTGTGAATCTGGATTTTTTATTTGTCTGACTGTTATGTCTTGCTAATACTGTCTGGCTTTTTTGTCATAGTTTGGTTTTAGTTTTTATAACTTTTATTTTTATTTAAATTGTTTCCCATAATTATGTATGTTTTTGAAATGTGCTAATCAAGCCCTTTCATTTTTATACCCAAAATGCCATAAAAAAAAGACTAAGTCCTCTAGAAGGCGCCATATTCAATTAAAGGTGACGTCACATAACCAGCAAATGATAAAGAAGCTTCCAACGATACCTCATTTTTCAAATTATGATAAGTAGTTTAGAACTTATGAGAGAACAGATGAACATAATATATACCGACATACATACCGATCAAAATCATAACCCTTCGCCGTAGTCAAGTAAAAATCAAAATTATATTTAAATCTATTCAGTATTGAAACTCAAACATACAAACATATACATTTGTATTATTAGGTACACAGTGGATATAGGATTGCGTGTTCACTATATTTTAAACTACGGCTTGTTTACGTGTAGTAGCATGGGCCATGCTTAGTCACGCACTGGGCATGCATGGCCAGTGACCGCGAACTCTAATTAATGTAATATTAGCTGACCAAAGTGGTTAAACTTGAGAATCACTAAAGAGCTTATAGCATAAAAAAATCAGTATATAATATTCCCACTGTAAGGACACAGGCCTCCTCTCTGTGATACAAAGTGAACTATAATCAAACTCGAGACCCCAGTCTGTGCAGGTTGGTGGATGTCACATGTCGAATTTTTGAATGATTCCTCGTAGACACACTAGTTCTAGCTAGGATGCCGGTTTCCTCACGATGTTTTCTTTCACCGTTTTGAGAGCAGTGGTGATGAAATAAATTACACAAAGTAAAGTGCTTACCTATATGGGCTACGACCATGAGCTACGACTCATAGTGGCCATTACCATTTTTTATTTTTTTGCTTGGAACTTATCAAATAACTTCTCCCACTCTGGGCAGCGGGAGGGCGGTTCAGACTCCTTCTGACTAAAACCCACCCGTATTCCTTCAGTTGCCTGTATGTTACCAGGGGCTACGGTACGGCCTTTCGGACATTCCCGCGACCCCGGCAGGCATCGGCCCAGCGGACCCCGTCAGTTCTGCTGACATCTCTTAGAGGCGCGCGTGGAACACAACGCGCCGTCGACCCGGGTCTGGTCCTTATTGGACGGCGAGCTACCCATTGGTCACCGTCCGCAAGCCCGCGCCTACGGTGGCCGGGAATCGTCTTGCGATTCCCGACGCCCAGGGCGTTTCCTGCAGCGGCCGTTACCCCTAAAGCTATAGCGCATATTATAGCCGCTGCGGCTCGTGGCACACCGCAATGTAAAAATGCGCCAACACACATTAGAAGCCACGATGGGCCGCACCGCAACTCAGTAAATGTTTCGGATAGATTCAAATTTGAAATTTGAATTTAAACTGTTTCCACTCCACTGCAAGGAGGTTTGCGCACATTTGGGCGGGACGTGCCGCAACGCAACGCATTGTTCCTAAATCACTTTTGTACATTTTGTATAAACCATCCCACATTACAGGTGGGCCACATCACAAATAAAGCACTAGCAAAAATCCGGCGAGCGACCCACCAGTGCGTTGCGCTGTAGATTTTTGCTGCACTACATGGCACCAAACACTCGTGTTACTTTTCACGACCCTGGGACAATTGTCATCTCCTATACTGCTGATTATGCGCAAAATAAGTAGTCTACACTGCACACGCGTGCGCGGCATAACGGAAAACTATAAAATACTTTTTATCAAAAAAATTCAACCGACGAAAAAGAAACTGAAAAGCAAAATACAAAAACCCTCCAAAAAGCGTAAGTCATCATCATCTGCTTAGCCTTTTCCCAAATATGTTGGGGTCAGCTTCCAGACTAACCGGAAGCAGTTGAATACCTGTTTTACATGGAATGACTGCCTATCTGACCTCTACAACCCAGTTACTGGGTAATACAATAACCCCTTAATAAAACTGGTTGTCAGACTTTCGGGCTTCTGACTACCTGTAAAAAATGACAAAGATCTACATATGACAGCCGGGACCAACGGTTTAACGTGCTTTCCGAGGCACGGAGGGGTCTCGATATGTAATCCTAAAATTCATTTTAGATGCTTTGGATATTATTTGCCATATCAGGATTTACTTAATAAGTATAAACTCACAACACTTGAAAATAGACGTAAGTACTTGGATGCCATGTATCTTTATAACATTAGTAATAAAGACTGTATTGAGTTAACCAACATGTTATGCTATGTTGTCCCTAGAACAGTATACAAGCGAAAGGTGGCTGGCAAACTATTTTCCATGCGCACTTGCCATTCTAACACCGGTTTGCGCTCACCTGTTCACAAAATGATATGCCTACAATAGGAATTTTGAACATATTGACATTTTTACATGTCCTCCCAGTAAGTTCAAAGGTCTTATACTTATGGAGCTCTCTTGATTTAAGTGTAAAAAATATAGATAAACATGATACTTAAGTAAGTTTAGTTTTTAATATTATTATCTATTTATTACATTCCACAGTTACTTTGTGAACAGCATTGTGGGTTACAACATTGTTCAAATGTTTTGTGTATTTCTTTTTCATTTCTCATACTCGGAAAGTAGTGTTTGTTTGATCCAAGTAGCGGGTGGAAGACGTTGATCCCCACCCTTGGGCGGGAAAAACTCATAGTAATTGCTTCCCTCTCTAGGGTGGGAATGAATTTTAAAAATAGAACTAAATTTGGTTAGGTAGTCGGCTACAAATAATTTTACTAAGGGGGTTTATACTGTCGAGTCTGCGGTCATGGATCTGTGATCGAAGATATAATGGAATTGTAGAATAGACATTTGTTATGGGTATATCCCCCTTGAGGAATATCACACTATCATATTATGTCATATACCTATCTACGAAGCTCACAAATTACCCATGTTATGTCTATTTTACAATTTAGTTATGTCTTTGATCATGGATCTGTGATCGTAGATATGAGGGTGTAATACCCCCTTATAGAAAAATACAGATAAAAAAAAATCTACAGTCTTGTCATTGTATAAACAGCCAGTGTGAATTAAAAAAATACCTAAGGGTCAGCTTACACCGAGACGCGACGCGACGCGCACTTTTTTACAATCTTATACAATATCGAATTTATTTACTACGCAATAAGGTACACGCGCTGCGCAGCACCGCGCATCTCAGCGTACTTTGACAAAAGGTATATTTCAGTGCGAGCGTCATTATACCTTTTTGTGAGGAAAATAAGTTCGATACTTGTTTAAAAGTGCGCGCAGCGTCGCGTCGCGTCGCGTCTCGGTGTGAACTGACCCTAAGCGGGACGACCCGTGACCGTGACGCAGTGTGTTCCATATTTAAAATTTAAAAAAGACTAATAGGTACTAGAATACTCATGTTAATATTATCAATTAATATTTTAGAAAAACTACAACTTTTTACTTTCCATAAATTCGAAATGAAAAGTAGAGTGTTTAACACGGGTGAAAGTCATCAATTCCATTCGACCCTTGGTTAACAATCTACTATTTCTATACTGTATATTGTAGCTGTTTGTTGTTCCTTTTGAATTAAAAAAAAGTAATAGATGGTCACCCATTAACCTTCGGTCGACCCGTGCAGCCAACATTATATTGCCACAAGCCTCTCAAAAAGAAAGCATTAGTCATAACCTCCTTTATTCACAATCGAGCATCGTATGGCGATAAATACTTGGAACTCAATGCACCTCTTTGCATGATGTATGATCCTTCTCAAATGATTCATGAGAAAAATGGTAAGCTATAACAATCTCTTTTAACATAGCAGGGGTAAATCCGAACGTAAACCTTTCACGTTACGATGTCGTGACGGCTTTGATGACGTTAGTTAAAATGCTCTTAGCAAACCTTAGGTACAAACACGAGCAGTAACTCGCGACATGACACATCTTTTTGAAGCCGATGCAGCATCCTGTATTTTAGCGTCGCTTATCTTGTCAGATAAAGGGGCTTGTGGCTAAGTAGTAACAGCCGCACGGGTCGATCGATCAGGTTAAGCTGCGCTTGCCGCGGTTGGTCCGTGGATGGGTGTACTATTAAACGAGCAATATTTATTTATATATATTTAAAATCACGTTCTCGAAAACGGGTCTAACGATTTCAATGAAAGTTGCATTAAAGAGGTTTACGGGGGCGAAAAACCGATCTAGCTAGGCCTCATATCTGAGAAAGTTCGTTTTCTCCGTATTTTCACCCGGGCAGAGTTTGGTCCTCCAAAGTTTAGAACAAAATGGCTACCTTAGAATAATGACATGGCAGCATGGAATTAGTAAGTACCTACTATCATGGTAGCATGGAATTAGTAAGTACCTACTATCATGGCAGCATGGAATTAGTCTGTACTATACAGGGCGTCCCACAATTATGGGACATGAAGGGAAAGTACCTTAAATATCGCAGATAGGGTATTTTGCTGAAAGAAGACTTTATGTTATTTTTAACAGTTAGTAATTCTGCATTCAAAGATTTTCTAAAAATTACTTGCCTCGTCTGGGAATCGAACCGACTTAAATGTAAAGAAAAACACCCCTACTTTTATGATGCCAATAGAAAGAATGGCCAAAAACTAATAACTCTTCTTAAGTAACATAGTATTTTAAAAGAAACGAACAACGTAAAATGTTTGAGTCAAATTTCAAGAAAGTTATTGATTGCCGACGACGACGTTCGAAAAGTAGCGATATTATCATTCCATAGATAACATTGATTATTCGTAAATAAGTACCCACTTCATAAAATACTTTATAGCATAGGATTGGTACGAATGGACCGATTAGATGGCCGGCCACCACATACACACCATTAGATTTCTTCTTTTGGGGATACGTGAAAGATATGCTATACAAAAAGCGATATGCGAACGTGGGCGAGTTACAAACAGAATTGTGCCATATCATATCGTGTATTCACCATAAAATGAAAAGAAAATCAACAGGAAGTGGACTCATTAAAAGATTGGCAATTTGCGTAAGACAAGAGGGATCACATTTTGAGCATTTAATTAATTAATTTACAAAAAAATACCAACTTAATTGACTACGGCAGTTTCATGTATGTTTTTAATTTGATTAAAATGATTAATTTCACGCTGTTCCTTTCTTTTAAAATACTATGTTACTTAAGAAGAGTTATTATTTTTTGGCCATTCTTTCGATTGGCATCATAAAAGTAGGGGTTTTTTTTTTTTTACATTTAAGTCGGTTCGATTCCCAGACGAGGCAAGTAATTTTTAGAAAATCTTTGAATGCAGAATTGTTAACTTTAAAAAATAACATAAAGTCTTCTTTCAGCAAAATACCCTATCTACGATATTTAAGGTACTTTCCCTTCATGTCCCATAATTTTGGGACGCCCTGTATATGGAATTATTACTACTATGGAACTATCCTATACTATTAAATGAGCATTCTCTATTTTCACCCGAGCAGAGCTCGGTCAACTAGGCAGTGATCATAAAATGGATGAATCATGATATCAGAAATTATTGCCGAGCTATCCGTAGAAATATTTTTATGCTCGTGACTGTGCTGATGGATTTTGTATGTGTATTCTGTACAGATGCATAGGCACGCATTAAATCATAACAAGTGACGATACAGTTAATTCAGGCACACTGCGTAGTAAGCCTTGCAACTCCCTATATTTTATTTATTAAAAAAAACATTGGCACTCCGGGAGTGCCGAGTAAAAAAATGAACAATTAAAAAAAATACTTCCAAAACCTTTAAAGTAAAAATATTTGCACAGAACATTGATCCGTAACGTAATATAAATAAAGAGCACAATCGCGTTTACAAAAATGAGGTGTCGGTAACGGTGTCGCGAGTTCAACTTTTTCCCATCTCAAAAATGCCCAACGCACCTAAAGAAGTTTTCACTTCAATAATCCATACGTACACTAATATTATAAATGTGAAAGTAACTCTGTCTGTCTGCCTGTTACCTTTTCACGCTGAACGGCTGAATAGATCGATGACGGCACACAAATAAACCATGACCTGGGCTAAGACGTGGGATACTTTTAATCTCAGTACTACGTTCCTGTGGGATAATTCCAACGGCAAAGCCGAGAACAAAAGCTAGTTAGATATAATTATTTTCAAATCCTATACTCGTGCCATTGAAAATGTAAACAAAGTGAGGTAGATATAATTATCACGATTTTGATTTAAAATAAGCAGCTCAGTTTCAAACAATTAACGATCGTTGTTTGAAACTGAGCTACGTATTTTATAAATCTTAAATATTAAGTTTCGTTCTTTTGAAGTTCAAAAATTTAATTTATGACATTAAATCACCACTATATGAATAAACGAAAATGATTAGAAAGTAAATAAACACTGTGAAATTAATTACTAGGTAATTTACTTGATAAACAACGTTTATTAGACCAAGTTTAAAATCGTAATAATTTCCAACTCTGAATTGACCAAGAATTGAATTAAAGAACCAACATTATTCCTCGTCAAGGTCGTTTCTGACGGCCAACTCTATCATTACGCGCGCTCATTGGTCAAATCAAATAGCGCGCCATTCCCGGCTTCCTGTTACAAACTTCCGTCCCTTGTCACGAAATCACTCCCACAGATTGCAGTACGGCGAGAGTAAAGATGTTACACTTAAAGAAACTGCATTATCAAAACCCATTAAGCCATAAAACATAAAAACCAAAATAATCACTTCTTGAAAGCGCCAATAACAAAAAGTTATGTATTATTCCCTTGTTTCACATTATGTGATACAGTCACGAATATTTTACCATAATTGCTGCCATAGAAGTCATGTTCGGTTCGACTATTCGTGACAAATAACTAAACACTTATAAAAGGCCTAATTGGATAGTTTCATAATTGTATATTGTGCCTAATTACCAACCTAGTAAGTTAGGTAGTAGGGTTCGTTGGGAAAAAAAATCGAAGTAGTAAGGCCCACTCCAGTCGGAATAAGGGTTTATAATCACTGTTATGGTAATTACGACGAATCACAATAAAACAATACAAGTACAGTACAGATATGTTCTTAATGTCCCTCGGCAAACCTAGTGTTTCGTCAGTCTTCGGATTTCTATCAGTTGCCCTTTGCACTTGGTGCAGACCGGACGCTCTCAATCGACTTGGAAGTATATAGAATTGTTAGTACTCTTTTAACTGAATGTAATTTAATTTATAAATAGGAAAACAGCTAAAACCACTGGCACGAAAATTGTTTTACAGCTGTATATAGTTCACACGGAAATCAAAACAAAACAACAATAAAGTACTTAGTTCTGAATTTAAATTATTATACACGATAAATTTAATAATTGATGTACATGGAAATTTGCATTCGTTTGTATTCTGAAATCCGATGATACCCGAGGGACATTAAGAAAATAGAAATACTGTACAATCTTTCTGGATTTTATTAGCTTGTACATATTACTGGCTTTTTCCTGGGAAAAGGTCAAACATAATACATTTTTAATAAAAAAATCGAGGTCTCACCAATTTTGTAGAACGGTATTTGTTTACAAATAAAAATATTTTAGAGCGTACTACAGACCCATAGACCTAAGCTACTTTTAAAGCCGTACATTGTCAGTCTAGTTTATGGTCACGTAACCCTACCATACATTCACGACTGGTTTTCGAACTGAATTTGACAGTATCAAATTCAATTCAATTCGAAAACCTGTCGTGGCCAAGGCCTAAAAGTTACATAAGATCAAGCTAAAATTCATCTACTAGTCGAATTTAAAGAGTAATCTCTACTTCCAGAACTAAAAATTGAAGTTCCTTTGAGGAGAGTAGTTTAACAAACTAATTTGTAATGAAAAATCTTCTAGAAGTCAGACATTCCGATAATTGTGTATCTAACGTTCAAAATAGATCAAAATACTTATAATCTCAAGTTTAACGCTCCCAAAACGTATTTTAAACAGATCGCAAATGCAATTAAACACATCGGCACTTCAAAGAAGACGTACACATTCTCACACACAAACACACACACGCAACAACAATACAAACCCTGTTTTAATAAAAATAAGACGCACATGCAGTCTCACATAGGCATACATTACTGCAGTTACACAAAGAGCTGCAAATTAGTTTATAAGTCATTTACTGATATCTTTTCTTCCTAAATTTAATTTTTGTCACCTTTTGTAAACAATCTTCTCAATATCGAGATAGCCCCAACACAAGTATTATCAATTACTTACTGGGGATGTCTCATTTACTGTCCTTGTAACTGTTTTGGGACAAATAAACATTTTTCATTTTCAATTGAAAAAGGTTTAAGTCGCGCAACCTACTCAAATGATATTCTCCATTCCGATACTTGAAAGTAAAACATAGTATTCCGTGCTAGTCTCAAAACGTGCAATGGCCAGCAAAAAGCTTTAATCCTTACTACTTAAATAAACTATTAATACTACAATACTGTTACTGTGCAAAACACAACTTAAAAACTTCCACCATTTCTTTCGTGACAAATAGTAGAAGTAAAACCTACAGCGTGTTACCTGCATGTCCTGTGGGTGTACTCCTGTACTGTAGCTGGCAGTTCTCAGCCATTTAGCCAATGCACACTTCCACAACACGGAGAAAACGCCGACACAATTATACGGAACACTATAATGTAGGAACTTTGCACTTTTAGAATTACGTGGACTAACAAGAATAGAAGTACGGGATATGCGCTTTTGCATACCTTTATGAAAGGTTTTGCCGTGGAACAATATTAAGCTTTAATGACAATCAAATATGATGGATGCACCTACCTATTAACATTACAAATTATGTGTTCGTATTCTTCAGTAATGTGAAATGTGAAATATCTTGACACATTCAAGCCGGGATACCAACTATAATTTTTGTAACCAGCTTAAAAATATTTCACCATTTACATATTTATTAAAAATCTTAAATTCATTCATTTACTGGCAGACAACGCACATCTTAAACTGCTGGGCAAAGAAACATGAAATTTTGCGAAACAGTTCCATTATTTATCTCCTTTTTATTTTGGGTGGGATATTATCAAATAACTTCTTCCGCTCTGGGCGGAGCGGGGGCGCTCTTACTGACTAAAACCCACCCGTGTTCCTTCAGTTGCCTGTATGTTGCCAGGGGCCACAGTATCCCGTCAGTTGTGCCGACATCCTCTTTGAGGCGCGCGTGGAACACAACGCGCCGTCGACCTGGGCCTGGACCTTATCGGACGGCGAGCTTCCCATTGCTCACCGTCCGCAGTCCCGCTCCTACGGTGGCCGGGAATCGGCCTGGAATTCCTGACGCCGGCGGCTAGTGGCGTGAGAGCGCAAACTTTGCCTCTTCCTCACTCGTTTCGCCTCCTCCTAATAATTTATCCCCTAAAGCAGTTAAATGAAAGGTTGTATGAAACTTCGTCAATTTTCCAGTGAGAAATCCCATCGGGCACACGGCTTGTAATACTACATACAACAACAACATAACATCACGCCTGTAAACCCCGAAGGGTTAGGCAGAGCTGTACCTATAGTACACCCACATTTCACCAGTCATATTTAAGTCCCATGAAATAGGGGGCGAGCCTATTGCCATCAACCGAGTACAAATCCCGGGCTGCTACTGAGAAATTCTAGATGAAAAACCCCAATAACATTTTGCCCGACCATTTTGCCGAAACCAGGACCTCATGTTCAGCAGTAGCGCTTGCGACTACTAGATCAACGAGGCAGTCGCTTGTAATATTATAATGTATAATAATAATCCGCTTTTTAAACTTTCTTGCATAATCCGATTAGAGAAACTAAAAAGTGACGTTAAAGGATTTGAAACAATTAAAACTTTGAAACAGCGAACTGAAAAATTTATCAGACGTGTGATTAAAGGTATCTAACTAATATTATAAATGCGAAAGTAAAATTCACGTTAAAACAGCTGAACGTATTTGTTTTAAATTTGGCACACAGATAGTTTAGAACCTAGATTAACACATATGATACTTTTTATCCCGGTAGCACGCTCCCGTAGGATAGCTAGTTTTTAATAATGCTTCAATCTATTTTGTACGGAACATAGTTTCGATTGTGCAGTTACTTAGGGTTTTTATATTATAAATAGACTGAGGCTGAGGAATGATGTGATAAGACAGCGGTGAGATTTAAAAGAAGATGTAGTGACAAAAATTGAAAAGGGTATGCTGAGATGGTTTGGGCATGTTGAGAGGATGAATGAAAGGCGACTAACAAAATGTATTTATGAGGCTGATGTGAAGGGAAAGGCCGGGCGGGGACGCCTTAGGAGGACATATACTGACTTTATTGGTGATGTTCTTCAGAAAGGCCAGATGCGTAGTACTCGCAACCGGCGTGCGTGTATGACCAGATGTATGAACGTAAACGAGGCAAAAGGAGTATGTAAGGATCGTAGCAGGTGGCGTTCTGTAGTTTCTGCCTACCCCCATGGGAAGAAGGCGTGAGTTTATGTATGTATGTATGTATGTAAATATTTTGTATTTACAATATTGCCCAGAAAGAGGTGGCAGAGGCCTTTGCCCAACAGTGGGACATTATTGGTGAAAAAAAAACGAACGAAGTGGTAATGCAAGCATAATAAAATCAAGAACACATAAAAAACCGTGCAGTAAAAAATATACCCATAAACAAAAATTAAGTTGCTATCCGCAAACAAAAGTATAAAGTTAAAGAAATACATAAACAACTTGATGGAACCCAGAATGGCCTCAAATGGCCTGTAAGCTAAAGTTAGTGGGAAATAATTACAGTGCTCACAGTCATGAGCTTCGCGTTTTAGGTTATTTTGCATTCGCCATTATTTCAACCTGGACGGCCGAACTGACGTGTAAAGGCTGAAAACTACATCTATAGAGAATGGTTTTACACAGGCTATTATTTTATTTTGCATATTATGCACCTTGTTTTGTTTTGAACCTGTTTTACTAACAAATGATATAATACGAAATAGGACTAGAGCCTTTACATCAATTTTACTTTCAGGATTTGAAAATACAATAAAAATACCTACTAAACTGTTCAATCAAGCTGTTTTGCAAAACAGCTTGATCGAACAGTTTGAAAATAAAAGTCAAAAACGCATTTTTTTTTAATATCCATTTATAATTTTTATAAATGTATTTTTTTATTATTATTATAATTTTTATGTATAGTCCATAAACATTTTCATTCATTTCTGTGTATCTATCCATTCAAGTAATCCTGAAATAGTATCCAAGGATACTGCGGCTGTCCCTTTTCAAAACCTAGTAAAGGACATTTTTTACAAAAATCATTTTATTGCATAATCTTGCTAATCTAATAAATCCCCACCAAATACAAAAACACCAACGTTGAAAACTCACTTATAAGCAGATATATTTAAACATTGAAACCTAGTAAGTGCCCCATTCACTGTCCCGTGACCACTTTAAAACCAAGTAAGTTACTTTAACCATTTCAAAACCTAGACTTTTCAAAGGCTGACCCTATTTACGTTTTTGCGCTCTCCTGTAAAATTTCGTTTTAAGTCCTTACTAGGTTATGAAATGGGGCAGCCGAATGTTTAAGATCTATCATATCAAATCATCATCAAATCATCAATCTATCTATTCAAAAATGTGGAAATCCAATAAGTATAAACTTATCGGATTTCCAAATCAACGTAACATTGACGTAAGATCGACATAAAACAGAATTTCTACCATTAACTCTGCAGCTTTACCTATAAAATAATTACGTTCCTATATTTTCGTTAAAGAGAATATTTAAGGAGCCCGTTCCATTTTACGCTGTGTGCATTTTATGTAGTTCAGTATATTCTTGTTTTAGAAAATCTGCAGTGTCTCTATTACAAAATATCATGCTTCGAGCTGTGTAACGCGGCTATCTTGGAAAAATGTTGTTGAATAAATAGGGAAAAATGATAATCACTATTAGGTGCATGCAAACGGAAAAAATTATCAGGATACATCCTAGATATATTGTACCTACTTAAATGTTTAATGGGAATGGTGTTATGAGGGTTATTATGCTGCTCTTGTTTATGTGTTTAAAATGCACTTAGGTTGCACAATTATTTTCAAAATTGTATGTTTTCATACGTGACTATTCATTTTACATATACCTTCGTACATTAAAACTGATTATGAATTTGGTTTTTACTATTTTATATTACACTCCTGCATTTGTAACACTGAGCTTGTGTTACGTTTCACAAATGTAGTTACCTACGAAGAGACCTTTACTGGTACCACCGATCATTTTCATCCAAAGGGCTCTCATATTATTGCAGATTAGTGGCGTGGCTAATAATTATGCATGCTATTTAGTAAAGTTATTTATTTTTATTTATTTCGTATTTATTTATCTAGTTTTGATTTATTTATTTAATGAAATGCACAATGATTTATAATGAAACGAGCGCGCAAAATTTAATGAACAGACCTTTGGGCGTTTAGATATTATGAAAAAACTACTGGATGTATCTACTCAAAATTAAATTATTTGATGGCTTTTATTTTTCCATTTTCATTCTTATAGGTTATTTATTTACGCCCAAAAATGAGTTAAAATTTGTGCAGAAATATGGAAGTTTCGATGCTCATAACTTCCAAACCAATATTTTTTTCGATTCTGATTCCATACAGGCCTAGATAATGTCGAGACAAATTGATAAAATTTTTAATTTTGTACTTACACCCTCAAACACACGAGTAAACACCAAACTACGTTTGTATGGAAGAATGACTGGGAAGAGTAACCTTAAGGCTCTTTTATGGTTCCATCCAGGACGATGAAAACCACAGGATTTGATGGGATTTCGAACGTTTAAGTGGGATTCTATGTTGATGCATTCCACCTGGGAGAGCACAACATTAATTTTAAAATTTAATATGGGCGCACCGCAACGACTATGCGAGGGACCTTTTAATTATTCCGCAGGGTATGTGCGTGACAGAGAAAAGTTATAAAAAAAAACTCGCTTGTTGTCTAGTCTGTGTACCTACATATTTTAGTATTACATTTAAACTTTATGAGCTGGGGAATTAAAGGAATATGTACGGTGCAATGACCTAACCTGTGCGTTTTATAATTTGAAGCTTAAGGAATGCGCGGATTGCAATATCCTTTGACGTTTTCCACCGCTGCTGGAAGCATATTATTGAATAGTTTCAAAAAGATAGGGGGGTATATCTAACAATTTCAAAGTCAAAGACAAATCATTTATTTCAAATAGGCACATAAAAGGCACGTTAGAGCTTAAAAATTTACAAAAAAAATAGAAGTGATTCTAGCGGTAGTTTCGTATGGAGAAGAATGGGCAAGAAACTCCACCGTTACCCTTTTAATAGACAGGACGTCGTTTTTATTTTAGTAGACAGGACGTGATCTACCCACACCTAAAGCGCGCGCTTCTACAGAGTCGTGATGTTTTAAGGCCATGGCGAGGAGGGATTCAGCCTCGGATTGCATTGGAGTCAAGACGTCGCGAAAACTGTTCTCGATTCGTGTTGCTCAGTTATTGTGTTAGTTGTAATTTGTGATAATTGTGTTAATTGGTGATTTTAATAAACGCCGTCGCACCCAGTGTGTGTATAATTTAGCTAGTGTGATTAATTTGATAGTAAATTATAATGTGATCTGAACTGCAAACTGCTTTTCTATTGCGCATTAACCAACACTACCCACACTACGCCCACAGTAGTTTAAATATCGCTGATAATAACGAAAGAGTCAAATACCCGTCTCCGACATATATAAGCATAATTATGTGATGACGATACACCTAGAATAAAATTACCACATCGGAGTAGGTAAAAAGAATGAAAAATGAAGCAATGACATATAAATTAATTATGTCATAGATACGAGTATATTATGGTGCCCACTTTACAAACATTGTAAAATGTGTGAGGTAAAGTAAACACAGAAGCTAAATCAATGTCATATCTACCTAGCCTTTTCCCAACTATATTGGGGTCGGCTTCCAGTCTAACCGGATGCAGCTGAATACCAGTATTTTACAAGGAGCGACTGCCTATCTGACCTCCACAACCCAGTAACTGGGTAATACGTATCGTATTGATCAGCTAAATAAACGCAATCATGCAAATACGGGTCTCAAGTAAATCAACAGCGGTGAGGTAATCCGCACCACGAACAGGTGTAAGTGGGTTTTTAATCAACTGCAAATGCAACGGTTTAGGAGAGTCCAAATGAGATTCGTATAGGGCTGTCGCAATTTCGGTTTTGGGATATTTACTTCAGAATTATACACAATCAATCTGCCTAGCCTTTTCCCAACTATGTTGGAGTCGGCTTCCAGTCTAATCGGATGCAGCTGAATACCAGTATTTTACATGGAGCGACTGCCTATCTGACCTCATAACCCAGTAGACTGGTTGTCAGACCCGTAACGACTGTCAAAGATCCACGAATGACAGCCGGGACCAACGGTTTAACGTGCTTTCCGAGGCACGGAGGAGTCTCGGTATGTGGAAATGGTCACCCATCCACGGACCAACCCCGGCAAGCGTAGCTTAACCTGACAGATCGACCCAAGCGGCTGTAAGTACTTAGCCACGAGCACCTCTTAAAAAAAAAAACAATATCATAAAAATAATAAATTATACAATTAAATTAGCAACCCGTTTGATTTTGTTTAGCTAGACTCTATACGTAAATAGACCTATGGATCAGGACCAGCATGTTTCCAAACATTCATATCTTGGATATAATCCTCGAATTTGTAATATGCTTGTTTACAAATTTGAACGCATACGTAGCTTCTTATTGCTATATTTTGTTATTGATCGATTTAAGGTGGTTGCACTTCGGCCTATAAATGGAACGACTTCTACAGAACAATCGATTGATCTCAAAATGGAAATAAAAAAAGAAGCAAGAACAATAGTAGTTTATAAAACTGTTGCATAATGAGGGGTATTAAAACATGAGTGTGTGTTTAAAAACAGAGCCGTAGGCGCGGTTTTTAATAGTATCACACGAATGTTTTAATACCTAGTTATGTGCAGTTTCATACACTACTTTCTACTCTCAAACATTGGGATTGAAACAAATACTAAATAAAAAATCAAAGTTAAAGATCAAGAATAAATTTAAAAATCCCACGAAATTCAGTAAGTACTACAAAACAAATGAATGTCGCCTGCACCAGCACATCACCGCACATGCGCTACAGCGGGTGCTGCTCCGCCAAAAGTTGATGGAAACTCTTTGGTGATATTATCTTCTTGGATTAGCGCTGCATCGTAATAGAATAAAAATTGTTTTATAGTATTATTTTGTTTGAGAAAAAGTGTTATAATATGATTCTATTTTTAAATTTCGGTATTCTGTTTCTAAAGTTTGTCAATTTAAACTCGTTTTGAAGTTTGCTTTGTTGTAGATAAAAGTATTTATCAACTCTCATAGCGTAACATTCGAATTATGAACTTTTCTCTTTTCTCTAACAAAATAATACCTACTATAAAACAATTATTTTTCTATTATGATACAGCGCTAATCCAAGAAGTTAATATCATCAAAGAGTTTCCATCAACTTTTTGCGGGGGACAGCAGCACCCGCTGTAACGCATGTGCGGTGATGTGCTGGTGCAGACGACATTCATTTGTTTCGTAGTACTTACTGAATTTCGTGGGATTTTTAAATTTATTCTTGATCTTTAACTTTGATTTTTTATTTAGTATTTGTTTCAATCCCAATATTTCAGAGTAGATAAAGTAGTGTATGAAACTGCACATAACTAGGTATTAAAACATTCGTGTGATACTAAACACACACTCATGTTTTAATACCCCCTCATTTTGCAACAGTTTCATAAACTACTATTTTAAGTTCGGTGACAAATGAAGATAAAGATCTACGCCCATTACACTGTATCATACCATACGGCCTCTGCCTCGAATCCTGCGGGCAGAGGGGCGGCGGCAGCGGCGGCACCGCATCGCATAGTCTTATATGGAACCGTTCGCTCCCCGCACCGCTGCTTTCGAGACCAGTTACATATAAATCTATGCATTTGAACGCGCCGCTCCCGCGGCGCCGCCGCCGCCGCCCCGCTGCCCGCAAGATTCGAGGCAGAGGCCTTACAGTAACCGTATTGCCACATCATCAGCATCATCATCATTTCAGCCAAAAGACGTCTACTACTGAACATACCTACATAGATGTCCCCTAAAAATCAGCCTATAATCTTCCCACTGGTGGGTCACAGACCTCCTCTCTTCGAGAAGGAGTGGGCTGTAATCTTCCACGCGGGCCCAGTGCGGGTTGACAGATGTCACATTTCTAAGAATTTTTGTTTCTAGGGCATGCCGGTTTCTTCACAATGTTTTCCTCCACCGTTTTGAGAGCAGTGCTAATGTAATTATTTACACAAATTAAAGCGTCTGCCTGGATTCGCATCCACAACTCGTAAGTTGGGGCCGTTACCACTACTCAGCTTGATTGCCACTTGCAATAAAAATAATAATGTTCTTATTATTACCTATTACATGAGATTTAATTATAATTGTCAAAATGCGGGTGTTACGTAGTAGTCACCTTTGCCTACAACCTCGGGATATTAAATACCTACTGACCCTATTTGTTCGCCATTTCTGAGGCGTTCTTAGCCATGGTAGGGGTACGGTATCTTCTACGATGTAATGGGCAAAGACCTTAATCCTGCGTCCTAACAGAAAGGACTGTCGCGCAAATACGCGATTACGCGATTTACCTGAAACATGAGTACCTACGTGACTTGATTGATAGTACGAGTATGTTATACAGGATAAGTTTTTATCCAGTGCGCAAACTTTAACACGTGACTTTACTGAAATCGCGAAAAAAAAATCAGCTGCTCCCTACATTTTGACGAGTTATGTGAACATAAATCTAGGAAGCAGCTGATTTTTTTTCGCGATTTCAGGTTTGGTCTCATAATAAAAGTTTTTCACAATGATGAGTAAAGTCACGTAGGTATTAAAGTTTGCGCACTGCATAAAAACTTACCCTGTATGTATAAACAAAAAATAAACCACTACAAAAGGAAAAAAACTTTAATTTCGGAAGTCGGTGTCTTTGGTTTTGAATGCTGGTCCTGCTCCACAACCACAACTAATTGATTAACATTTGCAAATACTGTTGGAGCTGCTGAAGATTGTAAAACCAGCTTTGCATTGTATAAACTCAATCTCCTTTGTATTATATAATTGCATGGCACAGGTGTGAGCACTACGTACTAAAGAGTTACCATTTACTGGATAATATGTCTTGCATTGACTTGAATGTGCCCTGGCGGCTATGAGTATGTCATGCTCACTCAGATGTTTCGCTGATGGTGGCACATGTGTTGGATCATTTAGCTCCCTTCAAAATGTTTGAGCTGAATGGTGCTAATCCATGCGTCACGTTCGTTCGTTGGGACTGGTCATCTCTTAGTTGCCACGGCTTATTTTTAATTTATTTTAATTTTTGAATTGTTCTTTGTTGTATCTTTTTATTACGGACACTTCTAACGTGCACGTCTTTCTACATTGTTCTCACATGTATAATTTCAACATGAATGATGTAACAATATTATGTAACAATTTTTTATTTAAAAGAGTGTCCGTGTAGTTTCTTGCCCGTTCTTCTCCATAGGTACAGTAAGCGCTCAAAAGTGCATGAGCACGCTAAGAGTCGTATTGCTGTGAACACGCGGTATAGTCCGTACATTTGTATGTGTAAACAGTCAGACGTCTGTGGTGTGAGTGCCGTACACACACCACAGAGAACGCAGTTTTGAACTACACACTATCGATCGTCACGGTTCGCGGGCGCCGCACTTATGTTTCCATAACTTTTGTTAGCACGCATCATACTCGTACGCGTGACCTTGGCCAGTGTATTGCATTGCTAAAATTCGAAAGTAAATTATATGTGCAGATAGCAGAAGGCGTTCAGCGTTGGTCTTAGATTCAAGATGGCTAAGGTTCTAATAATCTCGTAAATCACAGCGCTGTTTTTGCAAATATTATTATTTTTGTTTGCAATAATAATATTTTTAAATATCCTGCCTATTTATTAATGTTGTTATTGCAATAAAGGGTTTAGAATAAAAAATGCGTGATATGTTATAATAAAAAATAAATAATATTTATTCGTTATGTTTATTTTACTTAAGTATAATTATCAAACTGCTACAATTATTTATCATTACTTCACCTGAATAATATGTGAAATAGATGTCTAGAAACTTAGAAGCAATTTGTATTATTTTGACATATTTAAATTTTGAAATGTTTTAAATTTTAAATGGATTTTTTTGCACCATAAATATAAAGCTTTGATCATGGTCTAAGTAATTAAGCAATAAATAAGAATATTAGACTACTTAAAATGTAAAAAAATCTACTGACAAAATTGTTGATTTTAAGGTTAAAGGCAGTTGTTCATATTAATTATTTTAAACTTTATTTGGCTTTAGTAAATATTGGTTGGTATTGAGGTTATAGATTAAGTATTCATTTTCTTTACGAAAAGAAGATTGAAACTAAACCTCAAATTTTAATCCTAAAATAATGTAATCTGTGCTATTACTAAAATAATATTAAACAATTTCGGTATATCTGCAAGAAATACGACAAACACCTTATTGAAACGTGCTTAAAAAATTCGTTACCATAAATTCATGCAATAACGAATCTGTTGTTTATTAAGTTGGTACGGTCAATATTTTAAGGTCAAAAACGGTTTTCTAGCTGGTCTTCAGTGATGCAAGCCTTCAGAGTGCACGGCGAACGGTTCATAATGACGTGTTTTTAATAATTCAGCAAAATATCTCGTTGGTATGAAACCATTTGTTTCATTCACCATTTGACGTCGCTGCTACTCGATAATAAGCCCCTTCCTCATATCTCTTAACCGTCACAGTATTTCTCTAGAACAAAGAAAAACATTGTTTTTATTACACATAATACTTAATTATTTATTATTCACTAATCGAATTAAACCTCACAATTAATTTAAAACTTTAAAGGCATCTTCTGTCTCAACAATACCTCTGTTCTATCAACAATACCCTTGATTAGGATTTATGTTTAGTAAAATATGAAATATATAAATGATAACACTCACACTTAGTCCGGTTTTATTAGATATTCACTTCACTTTTACGCAGCGCAATAATATTCTCTGATCTGATCTGATCTCTTCAATATATTTTATGCCTGCTTTTTGATAATAATAACCACAACACTGCGCTAAATGCTCGTCACCAATATTATCACGGCACGAACCAACAAAGTTCTATTAATTGAATACTTGTAACAAACTGCATCTACCCCACAGAAATCGAAATAATTTACTTAGTTTTTTGTGGTCTACCTGCTAAACTTTAATATCTATGTGAACAAGACGAATGAAACTAAAAACGAATGATGATTATCGAACTAGTCATTGGTTGCAGACAAAGTGAGTGTGTGTGTGTAATGTGCGTGTCTACAGTATTGTAACAACTTATAGAAGAAGGTCGTAAGTCAAACCGAAGCGTCAGTCTATTGCTTTGTGAGATTGCTTATGGACTTTTGGTCGGTACTGTACCTACTACGCTTTGGAATGGGCAACTAGCTTCATATTTTTGACTGACCGATTCCTTGACAATTCAAAAGTGCCTGTAAATGGTTTAATTGAAATAAATGCTTTGAGTTTAAGTTATAATTTTTATTTTTTGCTACCTACTTCCGAAAATAAAGTAATTTTTCACTTTGTAGTGTATTTTTTTTGGAAGTCGGTTGTTTTTTTTTTAATTGTAATTTTTTTGGAAAAATTGTGTATTTTTCGCTTTTTAGTTGTGGTACCTACCCAACACAAATTCGTATACCACTACCTGTTAGCATTGACAGGAACTTATCATAGCATCCACATACTAAGTGGGAAAAAATTCGTATTATTGAAGTTAACTCAAAAACTATCCAAACTAAGTTAATAAAATTTCTATGGAACCACCTCGAGAGCATACCCTTTCAAACAAAAAAAGAACTTTCATAATCGGTCCACAATTGACAGAGAAATCGGCGGACATACATATAAAAAAAAACAAACACGCTACGAACATTATAACCTCCTCCTTTTTGGAAGTCGGTTAATGAGCGCAATGATTGCATACTCGCGGGACAATCGCGTTCGGTTAAGACGCGACGGTCAATCATTTTGCAAGACATGCAGACAATAGCATTGCTTTACCAATACAGTTTCCTAGATTTGTTGTAAAATTATTGTAACATTTTCATTTATTCAGGCAAGGCAGAAAATAGGGCATTATTTTGGTATGAACTTTGAGTGTAGCGATTGTTTGAATAATCTGCATAATTATCATCTGCTAAATTAGATACAGAAAATTGATTAACCGTGAAATAAATCAATATGTATGTAAATTATTGAATAATTTGACCGCATGCTGCCCGTTAAAATCTAGTTAATTAAATAATTATCGTTTTGGCTCTCGATACCTAAATACTCATTTGATTTGTGATTGATTTTGAGGGTAGGGTAGACTGGGTACGGAAGTGACAATTTTCATTTGACGACCAATAATTTTGTTTGTGTGGCAGTTAGCTGAAAAAAAGAAGTTTTGTATTGTGAAGAGTACATTTGCCTACATATAAATACTAAAATTGTGTTTCTAAGTACTATGGTTAACTCACAGAAGCATGTTAGAAAAAAAAGAGAAATTGTCACAACCGACCACACCCCAAGGGCGGTTGTGACAGTACCTAGGGTCGGCAGTGACAGGTTAAAAAATACACCAAAATGGTCATCAGTCACTTTTATTGTACGAAAAATCCATTTTTCTCGAAAAAAAATGCGTTCACGTAACTACATTTACGTATTTATATTACGTAAGAACATTTAATGTTTATAAATATTAAGACACTGTAGCATCTATAGTTATTAAAACAAATCTTCATATAGCAGTTTGATTGCTTATAACTAGTACTTTAATTAGTCTTAAATTACAATCAGTCCAAAAAGCTAACTAAAGAATTCTAACTATACAATACGGTAACAATGTCAAAATACAAACTATACTAAATATTCGTCACAACCGTACCCAAAAAAATGGTCACAACCGTATTCAAAGCACTCCTTCGCAAAAAAAGCAATCACTGTGGCCGTATAAAATAATGTACGTACAAAGTAAGCACTGCTATTTAACCATTAAAGTTTAACTAATAATGAAAAATAACAGTCATTACTGTATCTGTAAACATTTAACAACAATCTTTAAAAGAAATCGAATAAAAATAGTTACTTTTGACTGTTAAAAAGTAATGAGGGCCTCTGCTAACATCAACGTCGCGCGTTGGCTGACGCAACACTATGAAACACGTTCAGACCCGCATAGCGCTCCTCTCTCTCCTTACACCCTCCGCGGTATTTTTTACAGTTTCGCTAATATTGCGATTGTCACAACCGTAACCTGTCACAACCGTACCCAGTCTACCCTAATTAGTTGAAATTATATAGCTTTTGTTCGGGCGAGAGGTACATTATGGTCAGCAGTGGGATGACATAAATTGGATAATGTACAATGTGTATGTGTGTGTGTATCTGTGTGTTGTCGTGTGTATATGTTGTTTGTGTGTGTTGTATGTTGTTCTATAATGTATTTTCTTTCTTTATTTCTATAATCAGTGCTGTACAAGAGTACCTAATAACTATCAAATTTTAATAACCATGTTAATTCGAAGACTACAATGGGTAACTGAAGAGGCAAAATGGTAAGCCATCTTAAAGCTGCCTGTCCACTGCAGCGGAGAAGCGAGAAGAGGAGCGGAGCTGTGCCAATATTAACCAATAGAATCTAAACTCTGAAGCGGAGTTTAGATTCTATTGGTTAATACAATAACATCCTGAAGGAAAGATTAAAGGAAAGAAAGGAATGTGTGTTGACCGAGAAAAAATTAAGGAGAGAGAGGTCAGAGGGGTCATTAATAGAGAAAGCTAAAAAGTGCTAAGCTGAAAACAATGGTACTACTAGGTGGTAGAATGTATCTAGATTCGTTGTGTCATCAATGTTTAAGATTTATTAACAAAACAAGAAACGAAATGAAATGAAAATGTTTATTCTGTAACAAGGATATCGGAATCACTTTTAGGTACACATCATATAAAAAAATAACCTAGACGAGATCGGCGTTTCCTATCTGACTACTCTGAGAAGAAAGGCCGAAACAAACTTAGAGGTCGCAGGTACAGACACGCATCAAAATATTTAACACCTCTGAACCAAAAAACTAAATAAACAAAGTTGTATTACAATGCAACTGCGTCCTGTTTCACAATATCCGCCAAAATGGGGGTTTGTATTCATGCAGTAAAATAAACGTTGGTAACGTCTAGCGAGCCGAGACAGGTAGCAAGTGATGTATGACTATTAAATGTTCTTTGTTCCACATTCGCGAATTCGTAAATTCAATTTTTGCATAACAAATCCTTGAGCTCCAAAGGCGCTTGTCATGGAGAATATTACTACCTACATGTTTGTTGGCGAGTGCTGAGTTATTGAGCCTTTGAAACATGTTTTATTTTTATGTTAAAGTTTAGTAAAAGATGTCGGCTGACCTGATGGAATGTGGTTACCGCCACTAAGAAGCACCTGCAGCATCAGGGTCTATAGGTGCGTTGCTATTATTGCAAAATTTTGAGGACCATGCTGCATTTTATTGATAAATACTGGAAGCTATGTCAACAAAGAGTATTTCTCCTTCATTAAATGTAATTTTAATGCAGTATATTTTCCAAACTATTCAGAAGAATGACGTATCTATCTAATAAGTGAACACAATCCCGTGAAATTAAACATAGAACGCATTAAAAAACTTCCAAATTCCAACTATCGAGTTCCATAATCGAATGTGACCCAAAACTTTTGGCGTACCAATTTGTATGAACAACTGAACACGCTCACCTACATATGACACGATTATAACATGCTACATATGTGTGTATAGTGAACATTTTCGGTGGCAACGGTCCAGTGTAATCGACACTGTAGCAGCTGGCGTGTTGTGTGATAACCCCGGATATTGTGCCAGTTAGATCGACTTCGAGCCCCTCCGATACATGACGTGCAAGTCAGATAGCTTTTTATTTTAACCCTAATCAATAATAGGCAAACTTTGCAGAGTTAAATAAATAAATTCTTTATTCACAAAAAAACATAAACTTTGACAATAGATAGGTATACAGAAAGGTAAGCAAACTTAAGTATAATTATACAAAAGTGAGGTCGAAAGTTCAAGAAGAAAAATGTACCCTGCCCCCAAACTAGGAAAATCCTGTATCTCGGGCGGCAATGTCTTCGCGTAGATACAATAAGTTCGAGCGATTATTATGAGCATACAAGTTGATTTAGAGTTAGAGAATTGTCAAACGCTAGTTAACATGAGCGAAACTTTCCTGAAGCATTAAATATTGATAATGTTAAGCTATCTCCGTTAGCCCCATGATCAGCCTATAACGTTGTCACTGCTGGAACGTACGCCTCCTCTGTGTGAAAAGGAGGGGGCCGTAATCCACCACGAGTAGTGGTTGGTAGATGTCGCCACTTAATTTTTTTTAAATTCCTTATGTGACATAAACCTATCATTTTAATGTTGTAGGTACCTATCATAATATTATGTAGTTAGGGTAAATCACATGCCTATTGACTGAAGCGCATTCTGTCATTGACCTAGACAGGATATTAAATCAAAATAAATAGAAAAACTGTCATTAATAAAGCTACTTTATTTGTAACAAAAACGTGTGCGGTCGGGGGACCGCACACGTTCGGAACAAAGTTCTTTTTCACGTATGCTTTAAAACAAAAAAAAATTTTTTTGCAGCCGGCATCTTGGATTTACATTTTGACCTCATATCGGCTTAAGCACCCTCAAAACCTGTGAAACGACACCCATGACGAAAAATTTTAAAACTTTTTATCTTTGATTTAAATTTTGACCTCACTATCTTTAGAGGCTTTAGCACCCTCGAAACGTTTTTGAAAATTTTCAGAGCGGCCATCTTTTTTTTTTTTTTTTTTTTTTGGGTGGGAAATTATCAAATAACTTCTCCCGCTCTGGGTGGAGCGGGAGGGCGTGTCAGACTCTTACTGACTAAAACCCACCCGTGTTCCTTCCTATGCCATGTTGCCGGGGGCCACGATTTCCCCATCGGTTTTCTTCGAACCCCCGGCAGGCATTGGCCCTAGCGGACCCCGTCAATTCTGCTGACATCTCTTTGAGGCGCGCGTGGAACACAACGCGCCGTCGACCCGGGCTTGGTCCTTATCGGACGGCGAGCTACCCATTGCTCACCGTCCGCAAGCCCGCGCCTACGGTGGCCGGAAATCTTCCTGCGATTCCCGACGCCCAGGCCATCTTGGATTTTCATTTTGACCAATTCCACTCGGGCCGATGTGTACAATTTTATCCCACTACATTGTCATCACTTTACTCTTTTCTTTTGTTTTTTCTGCCAGTGTTCTCTCTCTCTCTCTTTCTCTCACTTTCTTTCTCTTTGAATTAGAAGAAGACAATCGCAAGTGTTAACACTTTTTAGCGTGACGATTTCTGAAAGTTTACAAACTGCATTGAAGAACTTCGTTCCAAACACCCTGACAAAATGCCTGAGAGATATTTCTCGACGGCATGTGAAGCCAAGTCAGAGGCCCATGAGCGGCATAAAAACTCTGACACTAGAGGGGCAATTCTCGTATTTATAACGTTTGCATTCTAATCACAGTATATATCTGTCAAAAATTTCAATAATTTATCTACAATTCGGACGTTATTGACAATGATTGACGCTGAAATGAGATAGCAACTTAAATTTGAAAGTTTTTTAAGTACGAGAATTAGCCTTCAGGTTAGCTGTATTTCTTATTGTAATATCGCCAAATTAATCAAAACAGCGAAATATTTGACAGCTATTTGCGACGGACTAAGGTCATTCCCAACATTTTTAATGAAAATGACAGTTCAAAAAGGTGAGATGCGTCCGCTATGTGGGACAGGTATTTCATTGAAAATTGTATAACATTATCGCTATTTGACTATATGTGTTTGATAATACCACTCCCGAAGCTTTACTCTCGTGTGCAACTAACTTAAAAACTAGAAACAAAATGAATAGGTATTTAAAACGATTGTAAAATACTTACAGTAGATCTTTGTGAAGAACTTCGATGTTCTTCAGTTTAATAATAGCTTTGGTTTCCGGGTAAGTATCATCATCATCATTTCAGCCGAAAGACGTCCACTGCTGGACATAGGCCTCCCCCAAGCACCGCCACTTCGACCGATTCTGTGCTTTCCTTATCCAGCGGATTCCTGCGGCCTTTACTAGTCAAGACGTAGCGTTGGAAGGCCTCCCACAAGATGGACCGATTCCATCTTGTGGGAGGCCTTCCAACGCTACGTCTTCCGGTACGTGGTCGCCACTCCAGAACATTGCAAAGTCGGGTAAGTATAGAAACTTGGAATGTTGGACGGATATTTAAATTCGTATACCTAGGTACTTGTTCTGATACAAAAGATTTATAATCTTTGGGTTTTGGGCATAAAGGACATGACCAGTGGGGCAATGGGCGCCAGCTTAGGTATAAAAATTAATGTGCAGCTAATATTGTTTTATTTTTGCAATTTTTGTGTTCTATAGTTTACAGATAAAAAGTTTAAAATACATCCTTTGTTATTATTACACGATTCTATTCCATCATAATCATAACATTCATAGCATTCATTACATAAATGCGCCATGTTAGATAACGAAGCAGTGGTGGCCCAGTGGTAACGGCCCCAACTTACGAGTTGTAGGTCGTGGGTTCGAACCCAGGCGGGCGCTTTACTTTGTGTATTTAATTTCATCACCACCACCGGCAGCTGAAATTAAAAACATCGGCTGCTGACACATTATATACTCTATAGCTGGCACCGCCGGCTCCCATAATTGACACCGGCGGCGCCGGCGCGGCGTTTATGAAAACCCTTCCAGTATTCAACTAACTAATCCTAACTAATTATTACTACTATTTAATTATTTTTTCTATTTATTCTTGGCACTCGCCGTCCGCTGCCGCGGCACCGCTTGCTTCGCTCGCTCGGCTCGTGCGTAGGGGGTCACAGTTCTAACCTTTTTTTTTTTTTTTTTTTGTTCCGGGGTGGAAAATCCTCATGGATGTCCTCCGCCCTGGGGCAGGCGAAGGGGTCTGTCAGACTCCTACTGACTAAAAACCACCCCGGTGTTCCCTTCCCACACTTGGACCGGGGATCATGAGAACTAGTGCGCCTTCCATGATCCCCGACTGGTGCCGGCCCGCATTTGCGGGCCACTTCATGCCCGCGGGGGGAGTGAGGTGAGACTCCCCCCGCGACGTCAAATAGGGGCGCGCGCGGAACACTACGCACCGCCACCTCGGGTCCTGCTGGGGGCGGCGGACGTCCCCGAGTCCGCCGTCCCTCCGGATCTGTTTACGGGGGCTGGAAGAGGGCGTTGTCCGCCCTCCGCCGACGCCCAGTCCGCCTGCTACGGATCAGGAGAGTGGTCTCAATCTCCCTCTCCCTTTCCGCAGCCTCCTTCTGCGAAACTACGGTTTCACAGAAGGAGATCACCGCATCCCACGACTCGGCGCTCCCAACCATCGAACAAGCGACAGCCGGCAGCGCCAGGTCGGCTCCGACTTCAGATACGAGGGCACGGCGCGGCTCCTCCCAGTCACAGTTCTAACCTAACCTAACCTTTTTTGCGAGTAAAAATATTTAACCTAATCTAACTAGTTCGGTTCCAGGTACTTAGTAGGTACTTGATTACTGGAATATGAAAAAGCATTGATTATGGAAATATAATACTGGAACAAAATAATGCTTTATTACATGTTTATTTTTAAATTATGCCTATCTACTCCAATATGCCAAATTGCCAACCCCGTTTTCCGCTTTTTTTTTCCAAACTCAACGCCGGAGCCAATTCAGCAACCAGCGCCGGCAGCCAATTCGGGAGCTGGCGCCGACAGCAGAGGTACTCCCATGTATTACTACTACTATAAGATTAATTTTGTAGCGACATCTGTCCGTCTTTAAAAGTACTACATAGATGAAAAACAAAGGTGTAGATGGCGCCACAAAACAGACAGTTCAGAGTTCTGCATCGCACAAACAACATTTAGTGGGAAGTTGTTTATAGCAAAGACGCCAGATGTCGGGCAGTGTCCCTTCGAATATCATCCCTCCTCATCAGGGGAAAATAATAACTTACGCGAAAAGGATTTTCTTTATTTAATTTATGCTACAGTGCACTTAAGGCAAAGTGCATCCACATTTCTAGCTTTAGAGTGCATGACCATTGGCATCAACAGTCCACCGACTTGGAAACTGCTGTACAATTCTAAGATTAGGAGTTAAAAGAAGAAAACCTAGTTTCTGTTACACATTACCTTTGTAGTTACCTAAGGTGTCTAATATTATTTATAAGGTACATACAAAAAAAAAACAACCGACTTCCAAAAAAACACTACAAAGTGAAAAATAACAAATTTTGGAAGTCGGTGTCTTTCATAATCATAATCATTTAATCATTTGTTAACATAGGTAGGTACAATAAAATAGTTGTTATAAAAAAAAAAATTGCCACCGATTTGCCATATGGAAACGTATTAAAAAGTTTTTATTTCTTGCTTTATAGTGGGTCCGTTTGTAATTTATCTAAGTTACAATAACCTACTGACAACTGCTATTACAACTACACACCTATTACAACTGGATCGAGTTTCATTAAAATAAACAAGGCGCCATGACGCACCTAAAAGATTTTAAATCGTTTAATGTGTTGTAAAAGCGTATACATTGACCCATGAATGAGTTGCCTACTTTGTGGAGACGTTTGCGATGTACAGCAAAGTTGTGTTTATTCCTGGTATTCAAACTATGAATATCGGACATTTGCTTAAAATTATATTTTTGTGTACATACAATAGGTTTTCAAAAATATATTGTGAGGCAACAGTCAGAATATTTATTTCTTTGAATTTTTCTCTAAGGGAATCTCTTGGACCTAGGTAATAAATGGCTCGAACAGCCCTTTTCTGTAGAACAAAGATAGTATTAATGTCCGCACAGGTTCCCCAGAGAAGAATCCAATATGACGTAAGACTATGAAAATAACTAAAATAAAACAATTCTGGTTGTATCTACGTCAGTTATCTATCTAATTTTTTTAACAGCATGGACTGCTGAACTTTGCATTCCTGACAACTTTTCTATGTAATTACCCCATTGTAATTTACCGTCAATAGTGATTCCAAGAAAAACTGTCGACTCAACAGGGTCCATTAACTTGAACATTGGTAGATAGCTGCCTGACATTTGGCATTGAAAATTTAATGAGTTCAGGAGATGATTATTTACATTAAACCAATGCACAACTTTAGAGAGTGCATCATTAACTTGTTCAAAGTTGACTAACTGACGTTTGATTTTAAATATGAGGGAAGTGTTTATCTCTTATGTGGTAAGGTAAGTTATTTATATAAATTAAAAATAAGAAAGGACCAAGAGTTTAACCCTGCAGCACGCCCATGGTGACCGCAGATCCTGCAGATCTCTTGCCATCAACATCGACCCTCTGAATTCTGTTGTTCAGATAAGTCAGAAGGTCACTCATACCATAGTGGTACAGTTTTCTGATGAGTGTATCATGATGTACGCAATCGAAGGCCTTGGACAAGTCGCAGAAAATGCCAAGAGCATCTTGCGACTCCTCCCAGGCCTCGAATATGTTCTTCAGTAATCCCACGCCCGCATCTGTAGTTGAACGACCCTTTGTAAAACCAAACTGTTTCAGATGAAGTAAATTATGTGCATTGAAATGTCCTAACATTTGTTTTAAAATAAATTTTTCAAAGATTTTGCTCAATGTAGGTAATAGATCTTTAATATCATTGCTATAAAGTGGCTGTCAGATGTAAAATAACAATCAGTGAAAGGACTGTTTTATGTAACTGACAGGTGTCAGGAACGCATTCTCGCCGCCGGAAAATAAGTGGTAATTATTATATTATAATGATTTATGTGTTTAACCTAACAAATTAATGTCTTTCCTTCATAGACTTGGATAAACATTTGTTTTTATTTTACAAGATTCTACTTATTAGCCAATAACGATTGGATAGATTTTTTAATGTTTAACAGCCTTTAAACATGAACTATGATAACAGCCATGAAAAATGTTTCATGCTTAGATGAATGATTGGTCTCGCTGCGTCGAGCGCAGCGAGACCAATCATTCATCTAAGGTTTCATGGCTGTTATTCATAAAACATGTAAAATAATGTAAGTATTTAAAATTGTAGACTTTTGACACAGACAAAAAATTTATTTATTATTGTATTTATTAAATACTGTTCAGTCTGCATTTTAAATACTTCGAATCTGAATCTAATTATGCACCTATTTTATTTTTAAATTAAACACTTAAAAATGGTTGTATCATAAGTTTATTTTTTATAATAAACACAAAATAATTTACTAAGACCACCTAAAATTTCACGTACCGTATACACAGTCAGCATTCAATTGTGATACAGTATTATATTCTACGTCTATACATAGTATAAACCGAAGTCAATTTTTGTGTCTATTTTTGTAACCGGAGGGATTGCCGTGCACCTATTGGCGACCATACACGGTCTATCGGAAAGGTTTACCTATGCAGGTATGCCTGCGCACACGACCCACATGGTATATGTTCCAAGAACTGCACAGGTCTATTCCAATATACGCTCCGGTCTTGCTAAAACTGCACCTGTAGGCATCAAAGGCCAATGTTCCATTACTTTGCAATTTCTTCGGGGATGCACACAATCAATTGTCTTGTATCCGTGGATCTATGTAATAAGCATGAAAAATAAAATGCCAGTTAATTACATTAATTATTGATGTGCCGAGAATCGAGTTTATGTGCAACCCATAGAAATGCATATCTATGGTGCAACCAGACTGCCATCGATCATTATTAGTGAATTTCACACCATAGACTGACGTCGAATGATAACAGTAATCCAGCGACCGTAATCCGGTTGCCGTGAACCATACAGGATCGAACGCAGTCTGCTTGCATCTTCAAAATGTCGTGCGAATGTTGAGGTATGTCTACATCCAAGCTGGCAGTAATAGGCTGTAATCTGCTGTAGGCTTATGATAATCATGAAAAATAACTATAGGTGGTATCTACGCTAACTTGACACCGGTCTGTAATCTCATAACGGTTAGTCAACTCGACCAGCTGCTTGTCGTAACCTTAGCTGTAGTTTTTTTTTTTTTAACTAGGATATCTCGCAGTTGACCTATAAGGACATGGCTGCATGCTTAACCAGACTTTCCTGTGGCTGCATTAAGTTTCTACACTTAAAGCCTCCAGCCAGGAGCATAAACGATTCCAAATTAAAACTAGGCGAACACTTGCTAAGGGCACCCCCTCTGTGAGGTACGAATCTCGGCTTAGGGCGTCGCTGAAGGGAGGACAGCAAGAAGGGACAGGCTGGATCAAACTTAGATTTTCATCTTGATTATTATTCGGGGTATTTAAAGCTACGTGCACAGCTACAACAACTGCTGGCACCTCGTTTTCGAGCAAGGGACGGGGGAAGTATCATTTACTCAGGGACGCGATCGCGAAGGACTTCGGCGGCGGGGTCGGAATGATGGGTGTCATATGTGTTTGTGCACTGTACTGGTGGCCCTATTCTTCTCCTGGAGGAGTATTATGGGGTCATCTGGGTCGGAGAGGTGTAGCCGTAGCCGTTGCCGGTAACATTTATACCAGAACGTATTGCTCAGATTTCTCCTGTAGGTATTGTAAGCGATACAGGTACCTACTAAAATACGTCCACAGACAAAAAAAACAGTGGCACTCCGGGAGTGCCGATGGAAGTGAAACTTAAAAAAATCGGCACCGCGATAATCAACGTGTTGATGTCTTTTACTCCATGGTGTCGGTAAACTCGGTAACAGTGTCGTGAAATCAATGGTTTAGTCCCATCTCAAAAATACCCAACGCGCTTAAAGAAGTTTTCACTTTAATAAAATGAGTTTCATAATTTAGGTAGCTACTGTAGTACGGCACGTCACATATCAAGATTACTCCGGCGGAATACAATGTCATGAAGCATAATGTCCTGAAATTGTATAAAGACACGGGTGAGGGAATCGCGGCAATCGTATGCAGTGCCATCAAATTTAATAGAAACTCTTCGAACCAATCTCCAGAGTTTACTTTGCCGGAATAAGTTTAGAATGAGGAGCCAGACCAAGAGAGATTAATAAACCCGCAGGGCAGCATGTGGCGCGCTGTTGGGCGGTAGCGGCCCCATGGACCCTATCTCCCGGGAGAAGTCTTGTTCCCATCTCTGGCTTGCCATAATTGACCGACCGGAGTGAACACTAACTTAAGAGGAACAGAGCTAGCCTCTTTCTTGACTTTATTGGCCGTTTTGAGTGGAGATTCTCAAGAGCAAACGTACTCGGAGGAAGGAAGTATTCCAGTAAGATGATGGTAAAGATCTTCACCATCTTCCGGGCTCTGCGATTGTCCTGATAGCCGTGGAATACCTTTTCACTGCTCAAGCACCTCAAGATATGTTGCCCCCCTGTCGCTACGTCACCAAGTGCTAGCGACAGTTTTCGAGGGCCCATAAGTCACCATGTGCCATTTTGTCTATGTATTATATTATATAAGTCACCGTAAGACTGTGAGAACCGTAAGTTTATAATCTATCGGTATTATTTTCGTTTGATTATAAACTGTCAAAAAATTGTGAACTGGGTGAAATGGGTAAGGTCAGGTTAGAACTGTGATACTTCCAAGTTGCTCGCAGCTAGGCAGGCTATTTAGAATTAGCGCAAGGTGCGTTACGTCGCAAGCAAGTTTGATACCAGTTCACAATTTGTCAGTTTTTCATGGATACATTATAAACTATCGAAAAATTACGCGTTAAATTGTAAATGATTTGTCACGGTTCACAATTTTCGACAGTTTATAATCTAACGGAAATAATACCGATCAATTAACTTACAAAGTTCATAATTATACGGTGACATATACATACAACATTGGTCAGGCAGGACACATAGTTTTTCCAATGTTCTAGGTAACCAGTCCATTTTAGCCACCCATACCCATAGTGAAATAATTATTTTTGTTTCCATAACCTGCAAATAGTCATACTGCACCACGGGTTGTCCTTGGGTGCACTTGCACAGTACATGCAAGGATACTCGTCGCTTGGTGCTTTATTTTCTTTTCTTATTCCAACGGGCCTCTGCGAGTTGGCTTCGGCCTACCAAAACTCCGAGACCGCAGAGTCTCGTGATATGCGAAAAGCTTCAAGCTTCGGCCAAACCAGAGCGACCACAACGCGGGACGCGGGAGCGCGAAGCGGGAGCATCTACTGCGTGGCGGACGCTGCTCGTGTTATTATATGGCGCCTTGCACACCTACGCGACCGTTACGCGGGAACACCGCGTCGGCAAAGCGGGACTGAGTTCGCGGTTCGCGCTGCAGTCGCGTAAGTGTGCACGGTTACACCGCGTCGGCAAAGCGGGACTGAGTTCGCGGTTCACGCTGCAATCGCGTAAGTGTGCACGGTTACACCGCGTCGGCAAAGCGGGACTGAGTTCGCGGTTCACGCTGCAGTCGCGTAAGTGTGCACGGTTACACCGCGTCGGCAAAGCGGGACTGAGTTCGCGGTTCACGCTGCAGTCGCGTAAGTGTGCACGGTTACACCGCGTCGGCAAAGCGGGACTGAGTTCGCGGTTCACGCTGCAGTCGCGTAAGTGTGCACGGTTACACCGCGTCGGCAAAGCGGGACTGAGTTCGCGGTTCGCGCTGCAGTCGCGTAAGTGTGCACGGTTACACCGCGTCGGCAAAGCGGGACTGAGTTCGCGGTTCACGCTGCAGTCGCGTAAGTGTGCACGGTTACACCGCGTCGGCAAAGCGGGACTGAGTTCGCGGTTCGCGCTGCAGTCGCGTAAGTGTGCACGGTTAAGTTTCGCGTTGTTGACGGTCCCGCTTTGCGTCCCGCGTCCCGCGTTGTAGTCGCGCAGAATTGGCCGTACCTTAAAAAATAATAATAATGCAAGCCTATTACAGAAAAGGCACGAACATTGATCACCACGATTGCTCGAGATGGGTTGGCGATTTCATACTTTAATATTATAAATTCGAAAGTAACTCTGTCTGTCTGTCTGTATGTTACTTTTTCACGCCTTAACCACCGAACAGATTTCGATAAAATTTGGCAAGGAGATAGATGGCATCCCGGAAAAGGACATAGGCTACTTTTTGTTTCAAAAATAACCCTAAGGGGGGGGGGGGATCAAAGATTGTATGGGAAACCTATCATTTCTTAAGTTAGGTTAGCAAATAAAGAACTACGTATTTCTGCGTTTTTCAAAAATCATTCCTCAAGAGGGAATAGGGGATGATTTTAAAATTCACTTGTATTTTTTTGTGTCTTCTTTTCAAGAGATTTAAGGTTTTGGAAATACAGTCATTGTCATCTTGAATTAACATTTGTTTTATTCGTTTGTCTAAAGATTTCTACTCACATTCTCGAAATCGGCTCTAACGATTTCGATGAAAGTTGCAATCCCTATATTGCAACTTTCATCGAAATCGTTAGAGCGATATTACGGGTGCAAAAAATCGATCTAGCTAGGTCTCATATCTGGGAAAATTTGTTTTCTCCGTATTTTTATCCTAGCAGAGCTCGGTTGCCCAAAGTTTAGAACAAGATAATGAGTAATGCCATGACATTTTTGACAGTAGAATAATGATCATGGCATGTGAATTAGGAAGTACCTACTATCATAGCAGTATGGAATTAGTAGGTACTATCCTATACTATTAAATGAGCGTTCTCTATTTTCACCAGAGCAAAGCTCGGTCGCCCAGGTACTTTCATTTTAAAATCAGCTCACTCGGTAAAAAGTTATTACAATTTAAATTCATAAACTAACCTTTCTAACATGTAAGTATTCTGTGCTCAATGACGGCAAGAGTATATTACAAATCAATGGTGATAATAATAGTAAAATTAATAATTGGTATTTTAATTTAAGAAAGGCATTTGGAATCATATTTAAAACTGTTTTATTTATTTTTTAAACTTAACAGTGTGAGTAGGACTTGCGCCCTGAGGGTTCCGTCTCAAAGCTGTGCTTGCTCGGCTGCCCGAATTTCCAAATCTGGATTGAAGGACAAACTTAACTTTTCAATTGAAAAATAACTTTTAATAGAATAATGAAATACAGACTCAACGTTACTTCAAGACACGGCCTATGAATTTTTGATCCCAGATTAAAGAAAATATAACTATAAATTATCAATTTTCCTATTTACTTGACCTTACTTCTTGCCAAACTTCATGCTTCTGGACCAACGGGAAGTATCAAATAGACTGGTTTATCTGGAGGTGTCAAAATGTGCGGCATAAATGGCCTTTTTTTTTATTGCGTTGACTTGGTTGTTTGATTTTCGTTACAGCTCCAAGAGACTCGATCTAAGTTGTCACCATTGTGTGGATCGCTTGGAGGATATGGTGGAGCATACGGTGGAGGTCTGCCCAGTTTGGGCGGGGTATCGCCGTGTCCTCGTGGAGGCGATCGGCGGCGATGATCTCTCGCGTCCGGCCCTGGTCCAAGTCATGATACGGAGAGCGAGAGGGCATGTGAGGCCATCACCTCCTTCTGCGAAGCAGTAATGCTCGCGAAGAAAGAGGCGGAAGAGGCAAATTTTGCGCCCTCACGCCCCTAACCGCCGCAGGAGACGCCCTAGGCGTACGGAATCGCAAGCCGATTCCCGGCCACCGTAGGTGCGGGCTTGCGGATGGTGAGCAATGGGTAGCTCGCCGTCCGATAAGGACCAGGCCCGGGTTGACGGCACGTTGTGTTCCACGCGCGCCACAAAAAGATGTCAGCACAACTAAAGGGGTCCGCTAGGGCCGATGCCTGCCGGGGTTGCGGGTTTGTCTGAAAGGGTTACCGTGGCCCCCTGGCAACATACAGGCAACTGAAGGAACACGGGTGAATTTTAGTACTTACTAAAACTCACCCGTGTTCCTTCAGTTACCTTAGTCTTACTTAAGAATGACACGCCCTTCTGCTCCGCCCAGACCAGGAGAAGTTATTTGATAATTTACCACCCAAAAAAAAAGGGTTAAAATTTTTGATTTTGAGGTACGGAACCCAAAAACAGATTTATTATCTGCCTGTTACCTTTCATACCGAAACGGCTGAACGGATTTAGATGAAAGGCATACGAATAGGCCATGGCCTGGGTTAGGACATAGGATACTCAGAATCCCGGTAGCACGTTCCTGTGGGATATTTTCCGATATCCACGCGGATGAAGCCGCGAGCAAAAACTAGTTAACTATAAGTCCGGGTTTCCTCAAGATGATTTCCTTAACCGACGTCAATAATGTCCAAGATACATTCAGAAAGTACATAATATATGAATAGTAAGTCACATTGGTACTTCCCCGAATTTGAACCCACAACCTCGTGCGTCAGAGCCGAGGCCTTATTAACTGCTGGGTCATCATGCCATGAGATGGCGCCTCAATCCCGGAAACCTGCACCCCTATTGCGAAATACACGATCAATCATAATCTGAAACATTTTGAAAGAAATTGCTAATCCGCTGCTTTATAATGTATATGTTCGAAACATTTGTCTGCGTAACTAACGCAATTAATGTTACAACTGTCAAAATAAAACAGATTGTGATTGATCGTGTGTTACACAATTAGAGTGCAGGCAAAAACACCTATGTACTATACCCATTTTTTTGCAAAGACATAAATGTTGATTTGATTTTGATTTGTTCATATTTACTTCTAAGCCTGTCACTAACTTAAACATGATTAATGTACAAAAATTTAAAAAATGCGAACCTCGTTCACTAATTCCGTGACATCGCTTAAGTGGTTCGTAAAGATAAATTGGAAATGGTTTCTTCGAATTTGATTAACCATATTTTTTCTTACTGAAAAGGAAATTAACTGTTAATTTGCCTAATCATTTGACTAAATACAATTCACATCGGGTGAATTAGCCGTATCAGACAGATGTCTGAAAATAACCCGGCGAAAATAAAACACTTCTTTACAAAGAAAAATAACCAACTTCCAAAAAAAACACTTTAATTTCGAAAGTCGGTGTCTTTGGTTTTAAATTTTCGTATTTTCCACCAACGTCCGAAATTAAAGTAATTTTCACTTTGTAGTGTTTTTTTTGGAAGTCGGTTGTATTTTTTGTAAAAAGTTTTTACATTTAATTTAATTTATTTCAGGCAAAATTCCAGTCCATAGTTTTCACTCATACATTTAAATTATAAACACAACCACTACATTCACTCATTCATAAATTTTCTACTATATTATTATCTTTTTAGTAGTGGTTTATGGTACCACAACTAAAAAGTGAATAATAAAAACTATTTATTATTTTATACCAATTTGTGTGGGTTTAAGCCCCACACAAATTCGAATACCTGTTATGTAAAACATACACGGTGGAAAAAATACGTATTATTGAAGCTTACTCAAAAAGTACCCAAGCAAAGTTGATAAAATTTATATGGGACCACCTAAGAAGTAGGTATACCCTTTCAAAGAAAAAAATAATTTTCCAAATCGGTCTAGCAGTCTTCGAGTAATCGGGAAACAGTAATAAAAAAAGATTCCGATGAACTGAGAATCTCCTCCTTTTTTGAAGTCGGTCAAAAACCGTTAGTTGCCGTTTAAGGCTCGTACAGACCAGCGCGATATCGCAGGCGCGACACAGGGCGCGCTGCCTGTCGCGCCAACGATGTCGCACTGGTCTGCACGAGCCTTTACTCAACCGCCCACACTAAGCAACCACCAGCGAAGAGTGTTCGCTGGCTTGCGTGTACAGACGCCAGCACATCAAGCTACCTGAAACTGTCAAATTTTCCCAATCAACTTTGAACCTTAACGTTCAGCGATAAAGTTGAAAATCTATTAAATAAATTTGACAGATTGTAGTAGCTTGAAGTGCTGGCGTCTGTACCTACGCATCATCTTAACTAATATTATAAAGAGAAAAGATTTGATTTTTATGTTTGTATGTTTGTTTGTAATGAATAAACTCAAAAATTCCTGGTTCGATTTTAAAAACTCTTTCACCCGTAGAATTTATAAATATATCACGCGGGCAAAACCGCTGACGGAAGTTAGTAAAAGATACAATAAGAGCCATAAGAGCCACGATATGTTAGACAAACGTATCTTGTTCTATCGTCGTAACATGAACTATAAATAAGTACTCACAAATCCTCCAACATTTCTTTTATCGATTTCACTTTTACGTTGTTTTCAGGGTACTCATAATAATCTGGTATGTTGCAAGCATAATCAGTCTTGAAAACATAGTCAGTTACAAACTTGGCTAAGTCTTTTGGTTTTGGATAAAGACCCGCAAGCTCTGTAAAAGAATAAAACTCAAGTATTTTCTGATGATATTTTCAATTCTGTAGCTGGAAGTAGACCCACAGAAACTAAGTAAGGCAATGATACACACATACAGATAACATCACGCCTTGTTTCTCCGAGTTGGGCAGAGGTGTCCCTATAGCGGGTACACCCACATTTCGTCAGTTATGTTTAAGTCCCATGTAAAAGGGGGCGAGCCTATTGCCATCAACCGGGCACAAATCCAGACTCCGGGCTGCTACTGAGAAATTTCAGATAGAAAAACCCAATAACATTTTGCCCGACCCGGGAATCGAACCCAGGTTCTCATGCTCAGTAGTAGCGCTTGCGACCACTAGACCAATAAGGCAGGCAATGATATTATAGGTAAAAACCAGCAAAGTGAGTGTTGGTCTACAATGAAGGGTTCCGTAGTTGAGATGAATTTATTGAATTTGTTATGTAATTGAAAAATATGTTCTCCGATACTTTCCACCTGCAAACGTAAGTTGGTCGCCTATTACTCGTTAACTTGTAAAGCCTACTTAGCTGTGATAGTTTTCCTTTTAACTTTGATATATATACTACTGCAGTAATTTTTTTTCACATATCCTAAAACAACCATTAAGCTGGCAGGGGAAACGGCAGGCCGTCACCTTCTTCTACGAAGCGGTAATGCTTGCGAAGGAGGAGGCGGAACACGTGAGGGAGAGACAAAATTCACGCCCTCACGCCGCTAACCGCCGCAGGAGGAGACGCCTTGGGCGTCGAAAATCGCGAGCCGATTTCCGGCTGCCGTAGGCGCGGGCTTGCGGACGGTGAGCAATGGGTAGCTCGCCGTCCGATAAGGACCAAGCCCGGGTCGACGGCGCGTTGTGTTCCACGCGCGCCTCAAAGAGATGTCAGCAGAATTGACGGGGTCCGTTAGGGCCAATGCCTGCCGGGGGTTCGAAGAAAACCGATAGGGAAATCGTGGCCCCCGGCAACAGGGCAACCGAAGGAACACGGGTGGGTTTTAGTCAGTAAGAGTCTGACACGCCCTCCCGCTCCACCGAGAGCGGAAGAAGTTATTTGATAATTTCCCACACAAAAAAAAAAAAAAAAAATAGGGGGACACAAGACGTAACAAAAATTAGCACTTTAATGCTTAATATTTCGCAAATGGATCCCTGTATCGAAAAATGGTTTTCACATACAACGACCTATCCGACGACACCCCACGCCATGAGACAGAAGAGGAAAATAAAAACTTCCCCACTTTACATGTGAAGGAGGAACCTAAACAAAACCACTTTGTCGGCGTGATCAATATGTATACCCATGCCAAATTACAGCTTTCTAGTACTAAAGCCCGTATTACAGAACCTCACTCAAAACTCTAACCAGTTTCAACCAATCAAAAGGCCTTAAACGTTTTAAGTAATACTCGAATTTTGAGTGAGGTTTTGTAATACGAACCTAAGAGGCTAGCTAAGCCGCGGGCAGACAGACGAACAGACAACGAGAAAATATTAATGAAATCCTTAAACCCTTAATACTCTACAAATAGGTAATATTTTTTCTTATTTTCATACAAAAAGTGAAAAATTCCATATAAAACACGTCGAGGCTGCCCCCCTGCGCGCCTCCGGCTCTAAAAAGATTCACGTGGTTAGGTATCACGTGTGGAGTCGCGATTGTCAAATTCGATTTAGATGTGTCAAAATATTTTTATAATTTAGAGAATTTATTTTGCAGAATAGCTTTGAGATTCTCATAGTCAAAAGTAAGGAATTTTAGCGATAGTTTAGTTAGTTTAGTTCGGTGTACAAGAGAATCGGCACCATTGTTAGCCACCATGCAACTGGCTTGACTTATTTAGCTATTTCCCAATTAAACTCTTTGCTCCACAAACCAGTGCCACATTTATATTCAGATACTTCTTTGATTTGAGGAGTTGTGAGAGAGAACCCACGGCGTCCTCACCTTCCGCTTGACACAGGTACTCACCCGACACGGTTGTTTCGGGAGGTTCCTGTTCCAGATAAGGCGGGAGGAAACGTCCGGGTGTCACCATTGTGTGGATCGCCCGGAGGACACGGTGGAGCATATGGTGGAGGTCTGCCCGGCTTGAGCGGGGCACCGTGTCCTTGTGGAGGTGATCAGCGGCAGTGATCTTTCGCGTCGTACGGAGCGAGAAATGTAATAAGAAACCGTCACCTCTTTCTGCAAAGCAGTAGTGCTCGCGAAGGAGGAGGCGGAAAGCGTGAAGGAAAGGCAAATTTCGGGCCCTCACGCCCATAGGCGCTGCAGGAGACGCCCTGGGCGTCCGGAATACCAGGCCAATTCCCGGCCACTGCAGGCGTGGGCTTGCGGACGGTGAGCAATGGGTAGCTCGCCGTCCGATAAGGACCAGGCCCGGATCGACGGCGCGTTGTGTTTCACGCGCTCCTCAAAGAGATGCCAGCAAAACTAACGGGGTCCGCTAGGGCCGATGCCTGCCGGGGTCGCGGGAAAGTCCGAAAGAGATACCGTGGCCCCTGGCAACATACAGGCAAATGAAGGAACACAGGTAGGTTTTAGTCAGTAAGAGTCTGACACGCCCTCCCGCTCCGCCCAGAGCGGTAGAAGTTATTTGATAATTTCCCACCCAAAAAAAAAGACACTTCTTCGAACAGTTGTTGAACTGAAATACTGTCTTTCAGCCAAGTTAAGAACGAACTCCCATCCATCTATGTTTGGGAACGGCGCGGGCGCAGACCGGTTTTATTGTGGTGGCACACACACAATAAGGGGTGATCTTCCTCAAACGGGCAGAAAAGGCAAGCCCGCAACGACAGCCGCAACAAATATTTGTTAACTAAAGAAATATTAGCAATTTCCACTCCGAAATCTCATACAGTAACCTTTTTTCGAGTAAAGTATAAAATAACAATAAAAAAAAGTCTACTTTGGACCTAGAAATCAAAATATTATTAAAATTTTTGCAATTTTACTTCCAACTTTAAATTCTCGTAAATTCTCTGTCAAAAAGAACATTGCAGAATATTGCAGAATATTCTCGATCCGAGAATATCCTCAGTAAGAGAATATTCTCTCGACCCATCACTATCTGTATGTATGTTTGTAGCATCGTAGCTCGCAAACGAGTGGGCCGATTTAAATAGATGGATATTGAGGTTCACCATCGCCCTGATTCAACAACCTTCTGTGGCACAGCCTGTATTAGGTGCTCTTATATTTTAATAAGCAAGGTAACAGTGAAATTAGTTTATACATACTTTGTGTGTAGGCATCTTCAATCACGGAAACAGCTATTTTTATAGATAAAGTTGGGATGCTGTTAAGAGGTGGATAGATTCGGCCAATTTCTAAATCTTTCTCATTAACGTTCAACGCTAAGGTCTGAAAAAAAAATACTAATATCATAAACCACAGAGCCATTACCCAATTTTATAGGGTTCCAACCTTAAAAGGAAAACGTAACTGCAACAAAGTAATTTTTAATTATTTTTTTGGAAGTAAAGTCTCATAAAATTATAGATGTATCATTTGAAAAAGCTTTCTTTGAGGAAAAAAATTTTTTTTTTTAAATGTTTGGCCCAGTCGTCTTGAAGATAAAAAAATCTTTACTTCAAAGTTTCTAAAACATTTGCAACAGTGTTGTTGCAAAACATAAAATGGAAGGAGATACTGTTATAATGTGTGGTGATTTGTGTGAAGACTGAGTGATTAAATTAATACATTTTATAATAATGCGTAATCTGTATTATTTGGTTAAATCAATAAATACAGTGTCTTTATAATGTGCACATATCGAAATGAAGGTTATCTATACTTAATTTAATTTTGATCGACGGAAAAAATATTTTAAAAATCTAAATATTTTTTTTAATATTTTATTACAGAATTTTTAAACAAAACAGAGTAACTAAATAATCTATCGCCATGAAACAAACTCCACAATGATTGAAAGTAATTAGGCGTCCTCATAAAATGAAAATTGTGGAAAAAAGTACCCTCAATTGAAACAAAATATGTTTTTTCAGCAAAAATCTGTTTTTTTTAAATCAATTGTTACAATAATCGTAAAATTTCTCAATAAGACGCCCCATTACGTATTTAAAAAAAATTTAATATTTAGATTTTTTTAAATATTTTTCCGTCGGTAAAATTAAACATACATTTCGATATTTGCACATTATAAAGACTCACACTGTATATTGGCGGCATACCACTATATATGCGAAAATACGAATAAGTGTCTTCCCCTGAATAGGCGAGGGATTTTAACGGGATCTGCATTAGAGCACATTCCCATTAAAATGTAATTATACTTGCAAGTGCATTACCCTGGCTGCGGCTAGGAACATGGTATCAGGAATATGTTGAGCAAAGCAAGCGAGCACTCCGAGCGCTACTCCCGGAAATATGTAGGAGTTGTTACCCTGGCCTGTTTCATATACCTTCCCATTATATTTGACTGGAGGGAAAGGCGAACCAGATGCAAATATGCATCGACCCTAAAACAATATTACTTATTAAATAAATGCTTATTTTTACTTTGCCTTCATCATAGTAAGGGTTGCCCAACAGACAACTTCACATGCTTAATAAAACGACTATAACAAGATCCTTAACGAATCCGAGAGTCCCTTGTTCTTCCAGTCATTCTGGTCACCTATGAAAAGTCGTCACACTTCGTCAAATAATAATTAATTCATCAATGGATATAGGAACACAAGATGTACATGTCGGCATTCATTAGTACAAGATGTGTAACACATCGCCGCCGCACAGTGGGAAAAAAATGACTTTCTTTGTTCAAAAATCTGCCTACACCACAATTTTTTTTTTTATACACTCCTGAGATAACAGACTTTGGCGTGTCACTACCACTTTTCCTTAAAAGTCAAAACCATAACCTCAAAAAATCGGTAAATGAAGCAAAAACAATTTCTAAAAAAAAATATTTTAACAAAAATTGGTTTCCAGGTCCTCGCACACATCTGAGAGTGGCGCGAGGAGGCGAAACGCCGAGGCTTAACTCCGATGCCGCAAGAAATCGCGGCACAGCGGACAGAGCTCCGGCGGGATCTCATGGCGTCATGGAGAGTGCGATTGTCGCAACCCCGCGCTGGGCACGCCACAATTGCGGCGATAAGACCCCTCTTTGAGGAGTGGCTTGAGAGGCGCCACGGCGTCCTCACCTTCTGCCTGACGCAGGTCCTCACCGGACACGGCTGCTTCGGGAGGTTCCTGTTTAGGATAAGGCGGGAGGAAACACCCGGGTGTCACCATTGTGTGGATCGGCCTGAGAACACGGTGGAGCATACGGTGGAGGACTACCCGGCTTGGGCGGGGCAACGCCGTGTCCTCGTAGAGGCGATCGGTGGCGGTGATCTCTCGCGTCCAGCCCTGGTTCAGGCCATGCTACGGAGCGAGAGGAAATGGCAGGCCGTCACCTCCTTCTGCGAAGCGGTAATGCTCGCGAAGGAGAAGGCGGAACGCGTGAGGGAGAGGCAAATTTCGCGCCCTCACGACCCTAACCGCCGCAGGAGGAGACGCCCGGGGCGGGAATTGCGAGCCGATTTCCGGCCACCGTAGGCGCGGGCTTGCGGACGGTGAGCAATGGGTAGCTCGCCGTCCGATAAGGAACAAGTCCGGGTCGACGGCGCGTTGTGTTTCACGCGCGCCTCAAAGAGATGTCAGCAGAATTGACGAGGTCCGCTAGGGCCAATGCCTGCCGGGGGTTCGAAGAAAACCGATAGGGAAATCGTGGCCCCCGGCAACAGGGCAACCGAAGGAACACGGGTGGGTTTTAGTCAGTAAAAGTCTGACACGCCCTCCCGCTCCACCCAGAGCGGGAGAAGTTATTTGATAATTTCCCACCCAAAAAAAAAAAAATAGGGGTTTTTCAGATCCCTGGTCAGGAATACAAAAACGGAGCCCAAAAAAAGGATTTGATTAATTTTCAGACATTTAAAAGAAAATTTTTAAAAAAGAAATTTCGATTTTTAAAAAGTGGCAGTGACACACCAAATTGTATTATATCAGGAGTGTATAAAAAAAAATGGCAGCGATTCGTCAAAAATTGTGGTGTAGGCAGATTTTTGAACAAAAAACGTCATTTTTTTCCAACTGTGCGCCGCGTCGAAGAATGAAATACAATATTCAATCTGTATTGGAAACTGTATCGTAGACCGACGCGACGTCAAAAAGAATAGGGATGAAGACAATTTCTTTTTGTCCGTCAGGTTGAATATTAAAAAATATTGACCCGATTTTTTTTTCACGGAATTTAAAGATGACCGCGATACATTGAATTAAAATGAGCCATGACGTCACGTCATTAAGTAGATTTTATACTTATTTGTGACGTAACGAGCCCTCACTCACCAACTTTAATGCGTTTTACATAAGTTATTTTTTTTAATAATATGATATGTTACAAAGAAACCAAAAAATACATGTCTAATATTTTTTTATTATCTGACTAACAGACAAAAAAAAATTGACTAGAATTTCTTTTTCTTACCGAGGCATCCTCCTTATTGGAGAATTCTACACTACTCATGAACTTTTGCGTTTACGGTAGTGCGAAATTCGCTATTTTCGCTGTTTGTGTTTTTTTTGCTGTTTATTTGCGGTTACCGTAAACAGCGAATTTTCACGCCAAGTAAAAAGTCGTTTCTCAACTAATATTTTTGTACAGACGCCAGCACATCAAGCTACCCGAAACTATCAAATTTTCCCAATCAACTTTGAACCTTAAAATTCAGCAATAAAGTTGAAAATCTATTAAATAAATTTGACAGATTGTAGTAGCCTGATGTGCAGGCTGGCGTCTGTACAATGTTAATTAGTTTGAATGCGTAGATGATGGCTTTGTGATGGATCTTTTTACATCCAGTATATGTATACAAGCAGTTATTTCTATTATAAAGTATTGTACCTCAGTATGATCATAAGCTGCCTGAGCTGAGCATTCTGCTTTGATCGTCGGATTTGAAAGTGCATAGATTTGCGGTCGTTCACAATTTATGGCCATTTGTTTCAAAATTTCAGGCGTAAAGGCACCGGCCATTGTCGACGCACCTAAAAACATAATGTACTAGGTAATAGGTATTCTGAGATAAAGTTTTAGGGGCATGAAGAACAGGATGTAAAGTTCACTCATACTCTATAGAAAAGGGAGGATCCTCCGACCAGACGAGTGTCGTGTCCGGCGGGCAACTGCCCGAGACGGTTTATGTCGGAAAGTCTTATATCGTTGCCCTCCCCGCTAACTATCGTATCTCACAAACTGACGTATCTGCACTGACATTACCTACATGTTCAGAACTTTGTTTCGAAAAAGTTATCTGTAATCGTCGTGTCTGTGTCGTTTACCGTTTAGAAGATAATCACCTATTTTATTTTGCGTGACTTTTGTTTGAGGGAAAAAATATTCTCACCACCTGTCGTATAAACACACATCTACAGTTAGTGAGTTAAAAAGATTAAGTCAAAAGCTATTTATAAAAAGTTATTAATTCATTAATAAAGCCACAGCTAACGCAACTATATTAACATGATTGTAGCGCCCGACCGAAAAACTGTTGCCCTGGAAAAATATCAATTATAAGATGCCATTGTTTGTGAAGAGAAAAATAAATTATTTGAATTGTTAGTTACGACAGTTAGCGGAGAGGGCGACAATAGATGTCGTTCGCGCGGTAAATTCTAATTGCGCAATGCAGGATTTGTGTGACGTTATGTTTTTTTTATGCGTAGTTCGTATGCGGCGGTGTAACCGCTACAGGGTCATAGAAGTTCGAATGTACAATCAGTCTTACTTAAGAACTTGCTAAATTCCAATTTTCACAAGCGAGCATGTAACAGAAAAATGGTATACCGTGCAGTATCGTGTCGGCCACGCACAGTGAATGGTTTCATATTAGAATGAATATTTACTAGTGATGCAACGAATACTACTTTTACGAATACGAATACCGATTGTACTATTCACCGAATACAAATACCTGCTTCTAATATAAATGCACACAATTATTAGCCAAAGAAGGTAAATAGAAATTAGTCACGCTAAGCAATATAAATATTTATATCAATCAATCTACCTAGCCTTTTCCCAATTATGTTGGGGTTGGCTTCCAGTCTAACCGGATGCAGCTGAATACCAGTATTTTACATGGAGCGACTGCCTGTCTGACCTCCACAACCCAGTAACTGGGTAATACGATACCCCTTGGTAAGACTGGCTGTCAGACTTTCGTAAAGACTGTCAAGGATCCACGAATGACAGCCCGGACCAACGGCTTAACGTGCTTTCCGAGGCACGGAATATAAATATTTACATGTAATTTAATTATTAAAATTAACTATGGGTACATTTTTTTTAAACATGGTAGGTAGTTTAAGTAGGTAGTTTTTTTTAAACATGGTAGGTAGGTAAGTTTTTGGCGACAAACGATTCCTCTTTTCTGTCTGTATATTTCCTGCTGAAAATAGTAAGTGTAGTCATAAATTCGGCGAATACGAATATTTTTATTCGTTGCATCACTAATATTTGCGGATGTATGCATAAACGCGTCAAAATATTGCCACATATAAAACGTAAAACGTTTTTTGAGGATGATATTCTCGTAACATAGAAAAAAGTATGTCTATTTGTTTTTTATCTTTTTATACCTATTTAAAGTCCCCGTCACGAGAAGCTATAATTTTTGTAAATAAAGAACTTCTACCAATTTACGTAGCGTCAATTTAATCAACAATAAATAATCCCAAATTCAATGAAGTCAAAGTAACGTACGTGTTATACGAAACTAATGAGCAATTTCACTTGATCGGGTTATATTTTAGCGATATAAAGCGCTGTCGTCTAAGGTTTTGTGGTACTGGAACGCATCTGATTCATGGAACGTAAACATTTGGGCCACGATTTTGAAGTAAGTTCACGCTGACGTTGTCTCTGCTGTCTTTCGAGTTTCGAATGCGTCTGTTTGTTTGTGATGTTTTCGCGGATTAGGTTATATTGTTTGTTATTGTTAATTATTGTATAAGGAATTGTTATTTTTTTACTACCTATAATGGATCCAGGACCCAGTACGTCCAAGGAAATTATTTCGCCACGAAAAAAACGTCAAAAGGTATGTGTTAATTTGACTGATTGCGTCAAAAAGAGAGTAATGGTTTTTCGAGTGTTTGAATTTTATTATTTGTACATTTGTATTTTATTTTTAACAGGTAACGAGCTTTAAAGTTAATGAAAAAAGCATGGTTATTAACGTATATAAGTATGTGAAAGAAACTTGGCCGTCTGATCACTATCCGTACAAAACAGAAATTACAAAAAAAACAGCAAATATTCTTGGAATTGGCATAGCGTCTGCGTATAATATTTTAAGAGAGTACAAATCCGAGGAGGGAATAAAGTCACCAGTTAAAACTAAAGTGAGACCTAAGTATTTTGAAAAGGTTAATGACTTTGATAAAAGTGCTTTCAGAAAAAAAAATCACAGTTTCTTTTTAAGAGGTGAATTGCCTACTATACCAAAAGTTCTTCAGGCAGTCAATGATGATGATGAATTACCAAATTTTAGCGAAACAACTCTCAGGCGGCTAAAGAAGAATTTGCACTTTACATATATAAAACGACAGAGAAATAATGCGCTCATGGATAGAGACGATATTATAATATGGCGGCGAACATACTTGAGAAAAATCAAAGAATACAGACAGCAAAAGCGACAGATATACTACATGGATGAGACATGGGTTAATGCAGGTAAGTCTCTAAAAATAACTCTTAGACATTTATTATTATAATACAATACATCCTATAATATGTTGTTATATATAATTATAGTGATTTGATTGAGTTCATGACGGTAATATTTTCATTAACAGGACACACTGTAAACAAAACTTGGGTAGACAAGGAAATAAAAAGCAAGAAGCAGGCTTTCCTAGAAGGACTTAGTATTGGTGCCCGCAACCCAACATCAAAGGGTAGACGATTAATCATCACACACATAGGAAGTGAAAATGGTTTTGTAGATGGAGGCGAAAATATATTTGAATCTAAGGAGATTACCATGAGTCAATGGACGCTACACATTTCGAACAATGGTTTGAAACGGTGCTACCTAAACTTGGAGAAAGTTCTGTGATGGTGGTAATGGACAATGCACCTTATCATTCAAGGCGTCTTGAAAAGACCCCTACTACTGCCTGGAAAGAAGGAGATATACAAAACTGGCTTTTAACTAAGAATATATATTTTGATCAAAATGAAATTAAAACCGAATTGCTGCAAAAGGTTAAAAATATTAAAGATAATTTTAAAAGTTACGCAGTGGATGAGCTCGCAAAAAAAATTAAGGTGGAAGTCTTAAGGCTTCCGCCTTATCATTGCGAGCTTAATCCAATTGAGCTTGTTTGGGCCATATGTTGCTCGCCACAACACAAATTTTAAATTTGAGGAGGTGAAGTCGTTCCTGCAACAAGGACTGCAGCAGATTACTGTTGAAAGGTGGAAGCGTTGTGTGGAGCACGTCATCAAGGAATAAAATAACTTTTATGGCAAAATTGATGAAAGGATAGATAGCACGGTAGACAGTTTTGTTATCCATGTAACTGATTCTGAAACAGAATATTCAGAATCGTCTGAAGACAGTAATTAGATGTGTGTGTTAATATAATTATATTCCTGTAAAAAAATAGTACAAAACTGTTTTTATTTTATTTTACCCAAAGATTGCAAACCCCTGAATGTGTGTTTACAAAATTTATAGCTTCTCGTGAAGGGGACTTTAGTACATTGCATCACTTTTTTTTTTCTGTCTTAATATTTGTTTGCTGCACCGGTCGACGTCATTACGTCGGCGCCGGCTGTCGCTGAAAACCAGCGCTGGGGCTTTGTTTTGCATTGGGTCGTAGCATAATGCTGAGCGATAGCCGATTTGCGTGGATGTGACGCATGCTTCCCCCAACCTTTTCTCATTTTTGTATTTTAAACTATTTTTTGCGTCATGTTTACCGCAAATAAACGTTTTTCTTTCTTTCTTTTTTTTATGTACATATTGATTTAGTCGACCGCAAACATAAGTTTGTATTTCCAAGTTATATTACCTACTGCGGTTGTAACCGATAATATTTCATATCTGAAAAACGAATAGACTTAATGAAAAAATTGAGCCGTTGCGGGAAAAAAAATTAAAAGCGTGTTCGGTCGGGGGACCCCCCATCAGGAACGAAGTTCTTTCTCACGTATCATTTAAAACAAAAACAAAATTTTTGCAGCCGCCACCTTGCCTTTACATTTTGACCTCATAACGACTTTAGCACCCTCTATTTTCATTTTGACCAAATTCATACGTTCTATCTCTCTCTCTCTGGCATGCAGTATACTCGGGCCGATGTGTACAATTTTATCCCATGACACTGTAATCACTGTACTCTTCTTTTGTTTTTTCTGCCGGCGTTCTCTCTCTTTCTCTATGAATTAGAAGAAGACAGTCGCAAGTATTAACACTTTTTAATCGTGACGATTTCTGAAAGTTTAAAAGCCGCCTTAAAGAACTTCGTTCCAAAAAAAAAAAACGATACCCCATATGCTTATGCGCATTGATTTTCTTTCATCCCTCGATTACATGTATGAAGAGACAGAGCTACCCCTAATTCGTTTTATCCTTCACTACACCAATGTTTAGCGGTCCACAGAATACACTTTCTTTCCAATTATCAGCGATAGTATAAATAGTCGCCGAGTAAAATGGCTGTGTAGCATCCGGATGGACAGACAAACGGACATGACGAAATTCTAAGGGTTCCGTTTCTGTCATTTAGCATTGCATTACCTACATTTTGGAAACAACTGTATTCACACATTTTTGAAAAATGGAACAGTCGGCTAGAAAAACGATATTTACTTACCGATAAGTACGGTTGCCTTTGAAGTCTTCACGAAAGCTCCAAAATCCTTCGTTGGTTCTAAATCTTTCCCGAACATAGTCGCGTGCGGTGGTATTCCACCCTGGCGTTTAGTCGACAACAGACCATCGATGTCAAATAGGAAGATTTTCTTTCTAGCTTCTTCCATTGTAATGCCGTCCTGGACCATCGCATCGCATATCAAATTTGCTATACCAACGCCTGCCTGAAGATTATAACGTATAGGTACTATTCCATCAAGAACACTAATTAGCAGTTGATTTCATCCGCAAATATACCTATGTCGCAGCGTCAAACCTGATACACCATCTATATTTTTGATTATTAGTAACGTTATCTAATTATTAGGTACTAACCGGAAACGTCAAGACAAAGTATTGAGGTCGATATAGGAAGTGGCAACACTGGGTTAATGGCTGTCACATGTCGGTTGACGTTTTATATTTTTGAAGTTTATGTTAATGTTAGACGTTAGAGCTCACGGAGCTCACTTTGTATGGAGACGCGCTTGGGAAAGGTTTTCTTGCCATCGATATTGAATTTACCGCGTTTCCTTAATGTAACCTGATTGCATCTGCCTAATAAAGTGATATTTTTTGAATCAGTGAACTTTAGTGCAGTATTAGACGTCTATACTTATTTCGATTACCCATCATGTCCAACCATTCCGATAATGAAGAAAGCGAAATGCCTTCCTAACATAAATAATTATTAAATAAACTATCTAATAAGTATTGAAAAAACATTGTTAACTGCAATAAATTTTTTGTAGGTACTTAAGAGCGTTCATCCAAAAAGTTGGCAATTTCGCAAATAGCTGTCAAATATTTACGTTTTGATTAATTTGGCAATATTACTGTACGGAAATAAGAAATATTGCTAACTAGTGAACTAGAATATTAAAAATGAATTGCAATTGTAACACTGAATTTGATGTTGTAACCGTTTTAGGTGTAAAAGTTTCCAAGTACTTTTTTTATAAACTAAAACTAAATACATTTCATAATAAATATTTTAGTTCACTAGTTATCCTTATTTCTTATTTCCAAACAGTAATATTGCCAAATTAATCAAAACTTCAAAATATTTGACAGCTATTTGTGACGTTACCCACTTTCTGTATAAACGCTCATAAATATCTGCGCCCTTTATAAAAATGTTTTGTGCCATATCCATATTTGAAATATTAAATTTGCGGAAGACATCACGGATGACTCATATAGATGAAGTTATTGAGATAGAATATTATAATTATTAAAATGATATTACCTGATTGGGCAAGATTTTGTTGTGATTCCTGTTCCGTCTTCGAATTACCTTTTTTATTTACTTTTTTGTAAAATCTTAAGCAGCAGCTGCCACGGCAGTGCCGTTAAATTCGCGCCAAACTAGTTGATCTGAATTCCAGCTACGTATTACCTAAATAAAACTTACAGAACCGGCTCCGAGAAACAAATATACATTTTCATGAATTTTTTTCTTGGTGATTCTGCAAGCAGTTAACATTCCAGCGACCGCAACACCCGCAGTCCCTTGAATATCGTCATTGAACGTACAATACAAAGACTTGTATTTTTCGAGATAGCGGGTAGCGTTACTCAAAGCGAAATCTTCAAACTGTTAACAATAAAGTACCCATTATTGCCTAAAATAGAGATGGTTTAATTTGAACATTGGAAAGAAAGAAAGAAAATTATTTTATTTGGGACACGCACAGGAAATACAAACCGTAAAAAAAATAAAATAAGGAGCATTTATAACTAACAAAATTAACATATTTTTGGAATAAACGAAAACAAAAATAAAAATGTAATAACGACCTGTGCGAGGCCAAAAAGGCTCCTATCTCAACATAATGCTGCGATATTTAAAAAATAAATACCACAGCGCTGGTATTCTGATCAGGCACGCTGTAGTGTAGTGACACACCTACGGATGTAAAAAATCCTAGTATGGAATAACAAAATAAATAATTCAATAACTTATACTAAAATAAATAACAATATAAATAAAAACTTTAACTTTGTACATAAATATTAAAATCGACTTACGCCCGACGTACCAACATCACTTGTCCATGGCATAGACTATATTATCTATGGTGTATGACAAGCGAAGGGACGCGGACGCACTGCGATCTGCGATGCATTGCAGATCAGTGTCAGTTTGTTTCTTGATTAAAATTTGATTCGTGACCATAACAAAATAAATATGAATTTACAGAATTAGAATCATTAATACATATCTCTAAGTTAGATTTTTTCTGTGACTTTTTCATTAAATCATGACATTTAAGAACAAATCTAACTTAGAGAGATGTATTTACTAACGTAAGAAAGTTTTAATTTCATGGGCTACCTTTACGGATCCACCTTAAATTTAACAATTTTTGATAAAATACGAAGCATTATTTAAACCTCGATCTCGAATATTTTGATCTCGAAAACGTGATCTCGCCTGATTTGCGGGCGAGATCTCGAATGGCTAATCTGGACTCGAATTGCCAATCCTAACTAAAGATTGCATTACATAGGTACAGTACAACTATTTTCTTAATGACCCTCGGGAATCATCGCATTTCCGAATACAAACGAATGTAATTTCCATGTCCATCAATTATAATTATTACATTGATCGTGTTTAATCATTTGAATTCAGAAGTAAGTACTTTATTGTTGTTTTGTTTTGATTTCCGTGTGAACTATATAGAGCTGGAAAACTATTTTCCTTTTTAACATTAAATTAATTTTGACAATCACGCACAGATACAAGCTTCCTATACTACAAACGCACACAAAAAAAATGACCTCACAGGGAAAAGACCAAAGACAAAATTGAAAAATTTGTACGTATTCATGCAATTGTCTTATGACAACAAACACAAATTGCTAGTGATGTGACACAAACAATGAGTGAAATTTGCATGAATGAATGAACAAAATGTACATTCGTTTTATTTTCTTGTATACATAGCTAATTTCACAAATAAAAAAACATGCAATACGATTAGTAGCCAGTAATGACAAAACAATTTTATATAACACTATAGAAAAAGAAAGATAGTATTTATTTTTATAGTGGAACATTTTTGATGTGAAACATGTCGCCACGCCAGCAGTGCCAATGCCAAACCAACGCCAACGCCAAATGTTGGCGTCGGTAAACTATCCTTTTATGTATATTAAGATAGTATTTATTTTTATAGTGGAACATTTTTGATGTGAAACATGTCGCCACGCCAGCAGTGCCAATGCCAAACCAACGCCAACGCCAAATGTTGGCGTCGGTAAACTATCCTTTTATGTATATTACCTGTACATAATAATTTTGATGTTTCACATCTGCCAGGCGTCCCGCGACGGCTCATTTATCAACGCGAACGAAGTCGTGGACAGAAGCTAGATAAATAATCTAGCTTCTGCCATTATTATATGCCCTATTGCTGAACCTGTGCCTTTCCTATAAGAATTGTACAAATGCCTAAAACCCCATAAATGGTTGGAGACAAACTGGTGATGCCAATAAAATGGTGCCATACAATGTTTAAACTACTCTTAGGTACCTTTATACAATGTCACCCATCGGCACGCCTGCATTTTTCTGAATGTTCATGTAAAATTATCGAAAAATAACTTTTAAAGAAAAATACCTTTTTTTTTTTCTATTTTTTTTATATTGTTTTATGAAATTACGCTTGAGTTTAAAAAAAAAAATGTTTTCGCCTCCATTTTTTTTGCATTGTTGGCAAATAATAAACAGAATCCAAATCGAGCCAATAACATCGGAGATATGACAAACGCTACTCAAAACATAAAATATTTAACAACATGAAAAATATTAAAGATAGACTCCCCCTTTCAAAATTATTTTTCGATCATTTTTCATGAATATTCAGAAAAATTCGGGCGGGCACATGCTTATGGGCGACATTGTATTTCAACTCAGAATGGTATGTACCTGTCACTGTCATTCTGTATTTAGGGTCGGGAATTCGGGATTCATACTTGAGCCTCGTTCTTTAATAAGGGCCTAATGTATCAAACAGTATACGTATCAAAAAGTATAAGCGGGTAGAATATAAATAATAAAATAATACTATCAATCAGATAGACTATTATTTTTTATAAATCACAAAGTCACTACATGACGCTGGCTGAATCGTCGACATCGGCTCAGTTACCAAAAGGAAAAAAAAAACACGTCAGTTTTTTTTTTTTTTTTTACAATTTGTGTTCGGTATTTATTAGCTTAATGATGAAACAAACTAAATAATGTGTTTGATATCTTAAATAGGAAAACATGCGGGCACATATGCGGGCGTTCCCAGGAGTGTGGAAGCGAGCAACATTACCCCTCAGTGCATAAAGGTGGCTTCAAAGCATGACGTCGAACAATATACACCCATCTCGATCCTGCCGGCCTTGTCAAAGCTTTTTGAAAGACTTGTTCACAATGAGATTTACCCTCTTCTGCATAATATTATCATTCTTGAACAACATGGGTTTGTTAAGCGCCGATCTACGACATCTAACCTGTTAATATTTGCCAATTACCTTTTTGAAAGTATTGATGGGCGATTGCAAATAGATGCGGTCTATACTGATTTCAAAAAAGCTTTTAACAAGGTTAATCATGAAATTCTCCTGAGTAAAATTGCTTACAATGGAATACGCGGAAATTTACTGCGTTGTCGTACCTCGAAAACCGGTCGCAAAAGGTTGTGGTTAACGGTCATCAGTCTGTCTCTGTTAATATTACTTCTGGAGTTCCACAGGGCTCTATTCTGGGACCGCTTCTATTTATTATTTATATCAACGATATTAAGAAATGCTTTAAAAAGTCCAAATTTTTGATATACGCGGATGACTTGAAGGCGTTTCAAACGGTGCATACTGTGCACAACTGCCAGTCATTTCAGGACGGTCTACATAGACTGACTGCCTACTGCACTGTCAATAAGCTGCATCTTAGTATCCCAAGTGTATATACACTTCACTAGGAATAATTTCATCTTAAATTTTAATTACAACCTTAACTGTGTCCCCTTAAATAATATTTCTGTAGTGAAGGATCTAGGTGTTCTCTTTGATGGAAAACTGTCCTTGAACCAGCACATCGAAACCATAGTCAATCGTGCTTTTAAAATGTATGGATTTGTGATGAGATCTTCAACAGAATTTAAGCGTACTTCAACCTATCTCTATCCGTATAAGACGCTCATTTGCTCTCAGTTAGAATATGCGGTCCCTATTTGGAACCCCTTCTACCAAAAGTACGTAGTTGGAATAGAAAAGGTCCAGCGCAAGTACCTCGTTGCTATGTACTACAAATGTCGGGAGGCTAAGACTTATCTGTCATACTCCCAACTCTTTGATAAGTACAAGCTTATCAGCTTGGAGAACCGACGCAAATACCTGGAGGCCAACGTGCTTCATTATATTGTTCACAACAATTTTTATGCCATTGATCTAACGAGTAAGCTGTGCTATTCTGTCCACCGAACAGTTCACGCGTGTCAGGTTCGTGTACGTACTCTGTTTGCGCTAAACTCTTGTCGTACGGACTCTGGCTTACGCTGCCCTATTCATAGAATTTTAGAATCCTATAGTTCAAATGTCATTGATATTTTGCATGCTCGAAATATAAATTTAAATCTAATTTTATAACATTTTTATCTTAATTGAATCTTATTATTTATTTATTGCTTAATTTAAATAAATGAAATTGTTTCTTATCTAATTTGGTTTTGTAGCTATAGCTAGCTTTATGTAACTTATTTATTTCAAATATTTGTTGATTTTGATAATGCTCGTCTAGTAGCAACCACTGATCTTTTAATATGTTTTACTTGCGGATAATGCAGTGGACTGCAACATTGTTACTAAAAGTTCTGTTAACCCTAAGTATTATTATATGTTGTAGTTGTTCATTATCCCTTAATAAATAAAATAAAAATATAGCTACATCTGAGTTTTTAAATGTACTAGTTTATTATTATGTCGAACACATTTCTGCGGATCTACTTTTTTGGTTAAAAAGGATATACGAACATTTGTCTACTTTTCCATAATCACATTCGCTAATTCTAAAGTATGGTTAACTAACCCGTTATCAAACGCTTGATGTGCAATATGAGGAAAAAGTTCTTTTCCCATAAGATATTTCAGTGAATTTGAAACGATAAATTGAGTGGTTATTTTTTAACAGAGTTGATTTTTATCTTTCAAAGTCCTACGAATCTCTTTGTCGCATATTCGGCACAAATCGATTACTGGTTGTGAAGCATATAACAAATACTCTCTGCTTTTTTGGTATATTAGGCTTTTTTTATGGACAAGTCCTAACAGTCCTCCTATGCATGCGGCACATTTCATGTAGGCACATTTCAAGTTTTTAATGTAGTAAATGCTGTGAACCCTGCAATACCAGGTCATTCAGAAAGTTTTGCAACTAACAGTTTTTGTCTATGGGACACTGGCCGGATTTGATGTCAATTAAAACTATGATTATTTATTACAAAAAAACAACATTCCAAATTCGAAATTCCCTCCTTTTTACGAGCAAAATCAAAGTACTGTCAGTCTAGTCTCACTGAAAAAATGGATTTACAACGAGAACATTTTCGCGCGATGATTTTGTACGATTTCAAATGTCGACTAAAACCAGAAGAATCGTATGAAAGACTTCGAATGGCGTTCATAGACAAAAGCACTTCTAAAGCGACTGTTTTTCGCTGGTTCAGCGAATTTAAGCGTGGTCGAATAACTTTAGCGGACGAAGATTGAAGTGGCCGCCCTATGACGGCTGTTACAAATGAAAACGTGCTGGCTGTGAAAAATTTAATTCAAGAAAATAGTCAAATTACATAATATGAAGAGATTCAGCATAACACTGCAGATTGGATCGGCAAGTGTGCATGAAATTCTACACGGCAAGGAATATAGTTTCACACTGGGTACCACATAATCTAACGCAGGCTCAGAAGTAGGTTCGGGTAAAATGGTGCCGAGACATGATAACAAAATTTGAAGCAGGCTCGTCTCGGGCGTTTATGATATCATTACGGTTGATGAATCTTGTATTTATCAGTATGATCCAGAAACCAAGCGTCAGTCGACCGTGAGGCTGTTTCAAAATGAACCAACGCCTACCAAAGTGAAGCGAGCCAGAAGTGCAAGGCAAAATTTTAATAGCAAGTTTTTTTCTTTGACGGGTTATCAGGTGTCAGTACCCTTACGAGATCAAAGGAGCATCAATGCAGAATGGTATGTTACCAAATGTTTGCCACAAGTTGTTACAGCTGCAAGCAGCAAACGACCGAACACTGGCCTCTGTGGGCTACTGCTTCACCACGACAACGCGCCGGCTCACTCGGCGCTCAAAACAAAGGACTTTCTGGACAGCACACCGGTCAAATTTATAGGTCATCCTCCTTACAGTCTCGATTTGGCTACGTGCGACTTTTTCTTGTTCCCCAAAATAAAAAATGAAAACAAAGGAAAACAGTTTTCATCACCGGAACATGCACTGGCTGCATTTGAGAAGGAGATTGAAGAGGTGTCTGATGCGGACTGGAAAATATGTTATGAAAATTAGTTTAGACGTATGAAACTGTATAGATAGACGCCGATGGAGAGTTCTTTGAAAAGATATAATAAAAAAATGATAACCTGTAGTACATTTTTTTCTAATATTGCAAAACTTTCCGAGTGCCCCACGTATATTCAATTACTTTCTCTCCAAAGGGTGAAATAAAGATGTGACTTTCAATATCCTCTAAAATGTCTACATTGCTGGTTATGTTTACCTGCGGTTGCAACTTATCTTCATCGCAGCGTATTACGATAGTCTTGTTAATTTTTGAGGTGAAAACTTCTTTAGGCGCGTTGGGCATTTTTGAGGTGGGACTAAACCATTGATTTCGCGACACCATGATGACACTTCATTTTTGTAAACGCGATTGTGCTCTTTATTTATATTACGTTACGGACCAATGTTCTATACAAGTATTTTTCTTCCATCAAGGCGATCTTCTTCAAGTTTTCACTTCTGTCGGCACTCCCAGAGTGCCATTTTTTCAATAGCTGAAGTACAGTTCAGAATATTATTTTTTTCTAGTGAAATGCAATTTGTGCCTGTAGATGTTGTTTGGAGTTCCGTATGTATTCATATTTTTTTGTATATGGCTTCGAATTGACGTGCAGTTAGGTTGTCATTGTAACCACCGTGGCTGTGAATGACGGAAAACAATATTTCGATGTGGTCTTGGCTAATTTTATGCATAGGGATATTTTAATTTCTCATTTAGTACCAAGTTCAGAAACAAAACCTGAGTACTTTCTATACATATCAATAAGCCTAGATAACCAGTATATCGTGGCAATTTAAATAAGTTCTTTCGGACTATTAATGGTTTGCCTTTATCTTTAAGGTCAACATCTATTTGCAATAGCACTTGACGAGCTTCTTGAAGTCGGTTGAAAGCTGCTTGATAGTTACCTTAGCTAAGTGCTCTTTTATACCCAGAACTTTTTGTCCGTAAATACGTCATTCATTAACTTTATGAAGTTCGCTGTAGCTTCAACATCAGCAAATTCCGCAAATTTATTTGATCCTTCGATTCGTTTATGAAATATTCATAATCTGAAAATGTATTTCTAATGAGTTTCAGCATGTGACAGGGATCGGCGAAAAATTAAACCTCTTGACCTGAGGAAGGGTCCAAAAAATTGGTCTGCAAATTATTCGGGTCTTTGAAACAACATCCAACTCTTCTGCCATGGCAAGATTAGCTTTTACACCGTCACATGTCAGTGATTTGATTTCAATGCCAGTTTCGTGGACAAGTGACAAAGCTTCTGAGACTAGACGTGAATTTTGTGCCTTTTACCAAAAAATATCCAATGGGCACTTTAAATATTTTATTTATGCCCACAAGTAATAAATTATTATGTTTTTCCTCATAGGAGTGAATAATTGTATTCTTTTTGAGTGAAATAAATGTTCTTAAACCATAAGTAAAAGATCAAGAGCGTCGGTTGCTTTGTCTGAGCTGTCAGAAATCGGCTCAAATCCGTGGTTAACATCATCATCATCATTTCAGCCGAAAGACGTCCACTGCTGAACATAGGCCAAGCACCTCCACTTCGACCGATTATATGCTTTCCGCATCCAGCGGATTCCTGCGGCATTCACAAGGTCATCGGTCCATCTTGTGGGAGGCCTTCCAACGCTACGTCTTCCGGTACGCGGTCGCCACTCCAGAACCTTTTGGTCCCATCGGCCATCCATTCTACGAGCAATGTGCCCTGCAGATTGCCACTTAAGTTTCGCAATTCTTCGGGCTATGTCGGTTAACATAGTCAAAATATATTTTTGTTCGAGGATCCCACTCTGGATATAGCTTGATTTTCATCTCGTCAAAAAGAAAAGCACAGTAGTTTTTGTTCTTTTCCTGTTCAGCTCTCAGTTTTAAAGCAAACAAGCTCTCTTTCGTGAAACCGGGCTGTCCATCGATGTTGCTATACCAATTAGATAAATTCCTTGGATGAGGAAGACATGTCTTAAATACCTTGCGTACGCACTTATACGCCTTTGCTGAGTAGCAATGCAGAGTGAGTGCAAAAGATCTCAATTCGAATGAATATTTCATCCTAGGGAGCTTATCATTTTTTTCATTTGTCGTTTAAGAAGTTCCTTCTCCGTAACACCAATTTTGCTCAAAACTAGTTTATCTTCTTTGTCTATCAGTGATCTTTCTTCTAAATTGTTAAGAAGTTCTTGTAGAGTATTGACCTTTTTCTTTAAATATCGCGTTTTTTCTTGCAGTCTACGAATTTTATTATTTTTAAACTGTAACTGCTTGCGCAGTTTTCTGTTCCTTGGAGTCTCGACCAGTTCACTGACAGATATTGCAGGCGGTCTTCTGTGCCAGAAATGTTTTTTAAAGTGGGTACCCCGCGCCCTCAACTAATTTTCTTCTATTAGTTGCATGTTCTTTAAAAGTAGACGATGTGACATGTTCTGAATAAATTGCGCTAGTACGCGTGGGTTTCCAAGTTTCTGTATTACCGCAAAATATCCTCTATTTTTCTCTAATTACAGTGTATTTTGGCAATCTGTTGAAAAAATATATAGAATGTCTACAGAATCAAACTAAAATGATGGCGATTAATTTGATTGTGTACGTACTGTGTTTTTGTAACAGCCTTAAAAAAACCTATTGGTTTTTATGGGTCGGTGAGAATGTGCCTTGCGGGTGTGACTAATCCTACTTGGGACATAACTGGCGGCCTCGACAACCAGAGGGTTGCGATGTTTGGCCGCGGACTTAAAATAACACTTTGCAAGGCGTTTTAGGAATTGGTAGGTCGAGATACTCTCGTTCCTAGCGAACCAGGGGGAACCGGTGGCCCTGCAGAGGAATTGGAGGCCCGGTTTTGGAGGGTTTGCATCCTATGGAAATGATGGGGTTTTGCATGAGCGAAGACGGCATCCGCATAGGTCATGATTGGTCGAATGCACGCTGTATAGATGCGTAATTTGCACTTAAGTGACAATTTGCTACGTGCATTCAGAACGAAATGGCGGCGGTTGGTGAATGAACTAGTTTTACATAACGTGCCTGGTCATATGACCAATCGACTTTGGCAGAGGGGTTCGCTCAGCTATGCCATCTCTATAGGTTAAATGCTCTAATATAGTGTTCCACGGAAATTAGTAAAAATATAAACAAATTAAAATACTTCTTCAACCGACTTCTAAAAAAGAGGAGGTTCTGTTCGACATGTAGGTATGAAACTAAAATAAATATTGATCCGGTTATTGTTTTTTTCAATTTAGTCAGAAAATTTCTTCATCTGATGTAGCTGTCTGTTCACTAGCCATGATAATCACTTTCTTCACTGCTCAAACAGGTATTGGCATGGAACATGGCTATATACGCATGGAAATTTTTATAAATTTCCATGCGTGAATCAAACATTGATTCAAATTTTTTATATTCGTCCTCACATTTTATTGAATGACCACATACTTTTTTCCATTCTTCCGGGCCAATCATATTGATATTTATGATTTATAATTTCTTTGATTGTGACATTCATTGCAACATTTTTATTAGCTACGTATCTTTTAACGTGAGACCAAATGTTTTCAATTGGATTAAAATCCGGATGATATGGTGGCTATCGTAAATGGTATGTATGGCCGTGTTCTTCAATGACAAACTCTAAGTTTCTTTCTTTATGTTTTTTTACAATGTCATATAAATCGATCTTAAATGAGTTTGGGTTATGAGGAATGTTATGTCAAATTAAACGCGCGCAATCATTACCTATATTTAAGAGACTCGTGAAGGAACATTACTTGTCGTTGTGATCTTGTTCTCGTAACTGTAATTATCCTAGTCTTCATTTATTTTTGTTGCTTATATATTTAGTAAGTATGTATATATTTATGTATCTATTATTTAGGATATGTATATATCTGTGTATCTATTCTTGTATATTGTATATTTATTATTTGCACCAACGACAGCCCCATTTTATGTCCAGGCAAATCACTGTCCATTCCAAGGTTGCCTGGAAGAGATCGCGGAAAGCGATAAGGCCGCACATTGTATATTTTGTAGTATTTGATTTGTTTTTTGTTGTGTATTTTTGTGGTGTACAATAAAGTATATATAAATAAAATAAATAAATAAAAATAAATATGTTGCTGCAACCAAACTATAATTTGTGGTTTAGTAGTTTTTGAGTTCAGGGTTTAACTAATAATTTATTATAGTATGGTACATTACCTATTACTAAAACACTAGTAGCTGGTAGATCTGGTATCAACTGATTACGCAGCCAATTTTGATATCCATGGGCATTGATTTATTTATGGTAATCGCCGTCACTATAAATTCATTTGTGCAACATCAGTGCACCTGGAACAAAACCTTTATCATTGCCAGCGTGAACGATGATTAATTATATTTTCTCCTTTCGAAATTAGCTTCTTTACACCTTTTTTATTTTTATCTATACAACATTTTCCTTTTGAGTGCGACGTATGCACATATGATTCATCCGTGAAGACAATATTTTTGCCATCGGCTCTTTGTTTGAATTTCTCGGAGATTTATGAGCCTTTTAAGGCGAATTTCATACTTTTCAATTAGTATTTCCCGATTACTTTGTTTTTTTTTTATATCGAAAACCAGTATCTTTAAAAAAAAATCTTAATGTCTCCAGACAGCCTCCAAGTCCTCAAACAAGGTAATTTCTTAAAGCGTAAATGAAACTCGTAAATCACGTTACGTATGACAGAATAGTCGAAATTGTTCAAATTTAAACGAAATTGTTTGGTCTTTTTTACTCTTTTTGGTGATTGGGAAGGGAGCCAATTTATCTTTTTTATCATTTTCTTTTACAGTATTCTTTACAGTTCCTACTGAAACACTACAAGCTTCAAAAACACGTTTTTGAACTTTTTGAAAATAACCATTGCTTTCTTTCTTGAATCTATCGGCTTCTTGTAAAAAATACAAGTTTAAGCTTAAAAAATTACCTGTCGTGCCTGTGACTTTAGCACCTTTTCTCAATTTTTTTAAATAAATTACATTAAGTTAATAGAGTATTAACAACTATACTTCCAAGTCAATTGAGAGCGTCCGGTCTGCACCAAGTGCAAAAGGCAACTGATAGAAATCCGACGACTGACGAAACACGAAGCTTGCCGAGGGACATTACAAAATAGTACTGTACGTATACTTCAAATCAATAAGGTGTATAAATATGTCTAGATACATAAAATTTATAACGAAACTAAAAGTTACTTGTATAAGTATTTTGTGGCTATATCTGGCGCAACACGCATCCATGAACTCTTGTACAACTTCATCTAATGGTTGGCCTTTAAGTCGCTTCTCTCGTACACCTATGTACATCGGATCAGATAGCAGCATCTGAAAAGGTATCCGAACACTTTAGACAAAATTACGGGTGTCCTGATTTAACTGTGTTACTGTTCTAGATAAAACACCGTTTTATTTATACTGTTATTCATAAAGGTGTAAACAAGTAGTTGTTCCAGATTTTTTTTGCTTATCAAACTCTGGCGCTAAGGGGCATTTTACAGGCAATTTTCGTCACAAGTCAGAAACTTTATTCCTTTAATAATAAACTCTGCTACATAAGTTTAAACATATACGTGCCAGGGGCGACGGGTCTGAACAACATTATTCCTACCGGCTTCCCTTCGGAAATTCGGAACACAACCACTCTATCGTCATTGAAAAATCAAACTAAAACTTATTGAATAATCAAACTACACCATAAAATTCAAACATTACAAAACGCCTACATACAATACATTAAATTTTTGTCTTAGGGCCTGTTTCACTACCTCCGATTAGGTTCTCGTTAACTTACTTGGCAGATAATATCCTACAAATTCTGTTCCATTTTTAGTAAGTAGTGGCTATTCGGACATCGTGAAATAGGCTCTTAATATCCCAACAACAAAACACTTTGCGCTAAAATAACTCGTAGGCGCGTCCGGCTTATCGTGAATTCAATTTCTTTAGAAACTAAAGTCCATCATGACGTCACTTCGGTCACGTGACACCGCGGTTTCTTAGCAGCCGCATAAGCCGATCTGGCAACGAGTTACGATAGGAATAGTAGTAGAAAACGCGCGCGTGGGAGCGAGAAGGAATGATTGCTATTGCACCACCTCTTTCCGGCACACGCATTTAATTCAGTTTGTTAGGTTTCAATTTATTATACACCGAAAGATATGATCTGTCAAAAGTGGCGCGAGAACGGCCTTCTGGGTCAGGCGCTCGTGACGGTAAGACGTGCTTAGTGGCTGTGTCGGTAAAAAGATAGATTGACATAGCTGTAAATTAAGGTAACCTAAAAGTTTTATGGTAAACGTTAGAATACTGATTGAATAGTGATATTATGTGGGGACTATGAGATGTGATGGTATGGTGTAGAATATTGAATTTGATGTTGGCAAAGAATGCATTTTAACTATGTTTTTATTATTGTAAAAGATAATAATTGTAATGTAACTCGTTGGAAATCCTATAAATAAGAAATATAAATGAATGACAAAATATCTTGGTGTTTCATATTATTTTCCTTATCCCTGAAATATTGCAAATGTGTAGTTTTATTGAACAGTTTTAGATTATGATATTGGGATAACGACTTTAAAATTCATTTGGGGATCAATATCTATTTTGAGGTTAAATAATTATATTTGGAATTAAATTAGTTATTTTAGAGTAAGGATAGTTTCTAATAAATATCAGAAGTGGGATGTGGCCGGCTTTCTTTTTTTGCATTATAATAGAATTCATTTTAGAGTACAATTCGATGTTAACCGTTAATAATAACGGTTAACATCGAATTGTGGACATATCTAACCTACCTACATCACATCTCGTGTTCTTTTGGTGTATTCGAATCATCAGTTATAAACATTAAATAGATTGTGATGGGTATAGTACCAATTGATGAAGTGGAGATCATAATTATGAAGGTTACATTTTTCTTTCTCTAAATTTATCTTTTAAATACGTCGAGGTACAATGGAAAGTAAAATCTTGTTATTTTTGAGCTACGACCAACCGTTTAGAAGACATTCGATATTTTAACTTTTTCACGGATTGTTCGAAAAGGAATCAACCCCGTTGTTATGAGTTTCAGACAATGCTTCGCGACAGTGAAGCGTCCTCACTGGGCGTCGACTGACGACCCCGGCCCGAGATAGTATCCATTCAGGGGTCGAACCGGGAACTGGTAGCAGTCGCAGCCACCGTGGTCGGAGTCTCATGCGCTGCGCTCGTCGTGAGCGGACCGCGGGATGCGCGAGCGAGAGCCGGCGCGAAGTGGTTACGCTGATGCAGCTGGACGCCAGTGAAGCTGGACGCCAGTGCAGCTGGACGCCTGTATAGCTGGACGCTAGTGCAGTGCACCTGGTGGTAGTAATCGGTGCTGTTGGTTCAATATCTTGCGGAGTGCACATACTGGATTATTATTTTAAGAAATTAATTAATTAACTTATATAATGGATGCGATTAGTAAATAATATCAAATTAAATCCTTATTCATAAATGGCACCAAAATACTACAATTTACAACTTATAACTTACTGTATTTGGGATTCAGTTACTTATACAATTTGATGCACATGATTATAGGTGTTGTTGGATGTGAGTTTGAGTTTCGTCTTGGGTTGATGTATCTAGTTAGTATTACGAGATCAAGGGGCATAGTAGCTTGTTGCCTGCTGAAAAAGACTTATTGCTAACACACTAGTTACGATTGTAAAATTGTACTTGTCACTAAATGCAATAATGCTCTTTTTGTTAGTTTTTTTTATATTTGACTAATAGTACTTCCCAGATGTCATAAGGTAAACTAATTAAGTTTTAATGAGGACAAATGAGAAGTTGAGTGATGAGAACTCAATCCGGATAAGTTTTTAGTACAATTTTATTGTGTCTAAAATTATTAGTATTCCTCGTTAATTATAATGTGTAGATTGACTGGTTTGAGATTTGATGAGATTATGTATGTGAACATGAGTAACAATTATTTTGTGAAAATTCTGCGAATATCAAAATTATAATTTTGAACAATCAGTATACACTTATATACTTATGCTTGTGAGAGCGGTCACAAGTTATCTCGCCATGATTGGTGATGTCGGAGACGGGTATGTGACTCTTTCGTTATTATCAGCGATATTTTAACTACTGTGGGCGTAGTGTGAGTAGTGTTGGTTAATGCGCAATAGAAAAACAGTTTGCAGTTCACATCACATTATAATTTAGTATCAAATTAATCACACTAGCTAAATTATACACAAACTGGGTGTGACGGCGTTTATTAAAATCACCAACTAACACAATGATCACAAATCTCAATTCGTGGTGCTCAGTTATTGTATTAGTTGTATAACACAATAAATGAGCACCACGAATTGAGAACAGTTCCGCGACGTCTTGACTCCGATGCGATCCGAGGTTGAATCTCCTCCTCGCCGTGGCCTTAAAATATCATGACTCTGTAGAAGCACGCGCTTTAGGTGTGGGTAGATCACGTCCTGTCGCCAGCGGCGCGCTTGCGATTCGTTTTGTGTCCGTACTAATGACCGGATCCGACATATACTTATGCTTGTGAGAGCGGTCACAAGTTATGTTACCATGGTCGGCGAGAGTTAGAATATCATTCCAAAATTTGGACTCCGATTTGCATCGTTTTCCAAAATAACAGCCCTCCAAAAATTTCGGTACCTAATTATTATTGCGGTTATTTGTTGAACGGCGAATGCTCCGTTTTGGCGGTGATTATATGGGTGGACTAGACGGAAGGATAGCAAGTGTATGCAAAACCAGCAGAATGCTCAGACAGCAGAGCGTGAGAGAACCACTCAATACATTACTTGACGTTAACGTTTAAGATAGTGTTGTCTGTTCTAATTAATTTAATTAAAATTTGGATGTCCTTGGTGCCTAATCTGTGGGGTCATAGAAATAGCCTCAAAGAGATGTCAGCAGAATTGACGGGGTGGCCGATGCCTGTTAAGGCCGAAAGGGAAATCGTAGCACCCGGCAACATGGCAACTAAAGGAACACGGGTGGGTTTTAGTCGGGTGGGTTTTAGTCAGTAGGAGTCTGACACGCCCCTCCTGCTCCACCCAGAGCGGGAGAAGTTATTTGATAATTTCCAAACCAAAAAAAAAAAAAGGTCATAGAAATAGAATTTGAGTGTGCCTGTAGGTGCAAGCTATTTCTTGCTCTATGAAGAGATGTGACATAATCTTAATCATAATCTTAATCATAATCATAATCTAAGATTCTTATGCAACGCAATTTTGGTGGAATGAACGTTGACGATCTTTGCAAGGATGCCAACAATATAGATTGGTCTGCTCTGTTTGCCTCTGCATCAGTCGATGAGCAAGTTAATATTTTTGCGGCTAAACTTATCGAGCTTTACGATCATCACGCACCTGTTCGAGCTGTTAAGGTTAGACATTTGCCAGCGCCATGGCTCACAAATGAGATTAAAACGCTTATGTAGAAAAAAGTTACGACAAAGTCTAAATTTAAGCGTAGGGCTAATGACGCTAACAGGGAAAGATATTTCTCCATACGTAATCACTGTAATAAGGTGTGTAGGAATGCTAATCGCCACCACATTCATACTTCTGTCCAAAATGGGGACGCATCCAAAGTTTGGAAATTTCTTGGATCATTGGGGGTCGGTAAAACACGACAAGACACAATTCCAAAAGACATAGACATTGAAGCTATGAATGCTCATTTTACTGCCTCGTCCAATTTTAATAGGACAATAAAATTAAATACACTTAATTATCTTTCTTCACTTCCGACTCCCAGTTATTCTCCATTTGTTTTTAGTCAGTTCTCCGCATGTGATGTTAAGAAGAGCTTACTATCGATTACTTCCAATGCAATTAGGAAGTGACTGTATCAGCCGTAATATGTTAGTACCTGTGCTGGATTTTATCCTTCCCGTCATTTGTCACATCCTCAATTTTTCTGCATCTAGTGGTGTATTTCCATGCTCATGGAAAGATGCTCAAATAATTCCTTTACCTAAAAAGTCTAATCCCTCATCCTTTTCTGAATACCGTCCAATATCCGTCCTACCATTCCTATCCAAAGTCCTTGAACGGTTAATTCACAATCAAATAAGCACTTTCCTCTCCAAAAATAATCTCCTCAACCCCTTCCAGTCTGGCTTCCGTCCTGGTTATAGCACCACCACATTACGGATGATATAAGGTCAGCCATGGAAAACGGTAATCTAACGGTTTTAGCATTGCTAGATTTTAGTAATGCTTTTAATACCGTTGATTTTGATATTTTGCTTGGTATTTTATGCTCTCTTAACATATCTCCATCGGTAATTGACTGGTTTCGTACTTACCTGTTCGGCCGCCGGCAACGTATTTGCATTGGAGAGACCTTGTCTTCCTGGAGTAATACTTCTACCGGTGTATCTCAGGGTGGCGTTCTATCTCCTTTAATTTTCGCAGTTTTTATTAACTCAATCTCCGACGAACTAATTTCTTTCTACCATCTTTATGCAGATGATTTACAAATTTACTAGCGAGCTCCTCTTGGAAATCTATCCGAGGCTATCTCAACGATTAATCGTAATCTGGCCCGTATATGCGACTGGAGTAAGAGATATGGACTTATGGTCAACCCCATAAAGACGCAGGTTGTGGTGGTAGGCAGTTCTAGGACGGTCTCAAGGATCGACTGGATGACTCTTACCCAAGTTTCTTTTGACGATTCAGTAGTTCCGTTCAGTGAGAAAGTTAAAAACTTGGGGATCTTCATTGATAAAAACTTTTCATGGACTGCCCAGCTACAGGAAGTTAGCCGCAAACTATTTGCATCCGCTGCATCTTTGAGGAGATTACGTAATTTTCTACCGACTGCCACCAAGATTGCGCTTGCACAATCGCTACTTCTTCCCATCCTTGACTATGCTGATGCCAGCTATCTTGACCTTATCCAAGACCAACTCGATAAACTTGAGCGGCTTCAAAATGTTTGTATAAGGTTTATATTCGGTTTGCGCAAATACGACCATGTTTCCGAATTTCGTGTGAAGCTCAAGTGGATACCAATTCGCCTTCGCCGGAATGTTCATATTCTTTCCCTTTTGTATAATGTGCTTTTTTCCCCTTCCACCCCTCTTTATCTCAAGAAACGTTTCCAGTTTCTTTGCGACTCCCACACAAAATTTTTAAGGTCATCAGATAACTTGAAGCTTAAAATGCCTATGCATTCCACTACTTTCCTCGACAAGTCCTTTACTGTCCAGGCCGCTCGTTTGTGGAATGCATTGCCAGTTCAAATTAAACGCGCGCAATCTTTACCTATATTTAAGAGACTCGTGAAGGAACATTACTTGTCGTTGTGATCTTGTTCTCGTAACTGTAATTAACTATAGTCTTCATTTATTTTTGTTGCTTATATATTTAGTAAGTATGAATGTATTTATGTATCTATTATTTAGGATATGTATATATATGTGTATCTATTCTTGTATATTGTATATTTATTATTTGCACCAACGACAGCCCCATTTTATGTCCAGGCAAATCACTGTCCATTCCAAGGTTGCCTGGAAGAGATCGCGGAAAGCGATAAGGCCGCCCATTGTATATTTTGTAGTGTTTGATTTATTTTTTGTTGTGTGTTTTTGTGGTGTACAATAAAGTATATATAAATAAATAAATAAATAAATAATCTGTCCCAAATTTTAGTTTATTGGGGTCATAGAAATAGAATGTGCGTGTGCCAATAGGAGTGTTCTTGCTTTATGAAGAGACTGAGACTACCGTCCTGAATTTTAGATTAGCGGTTCAAACAGCGAGCGCCCTTGTTTGTTAACGTGTAAGGTGACATGAGATTGTCTGACCCAAATTTAATTTAATATTTACGGTATCCTAAAGTTCAAATGTCTGCGAGCCAATCAGTAATGTTATTCTATAAAAATCTCACCGTGATAACTTAGGTTAAGTGAGCTGCCAATAGTGTCAATCCTTAGCAACTGACAGCTCACTCCACGCTCACTTCACCTAAGATAACACGGTGAGATGGTTACAGAATAGCACTACTGGTTACATAAAACGGAGTGATGTGTGTATATTAGTTAGCAAGGTAATAAGGTAATACTGAGTTTTAGATCTTAATAGTGGAATAGGCGCCGAAACCGTATTTTACTGCACTTGTAGGAATTCATACTCTATTTTCCGTTCCATCAGGTGGAATAGGCGCCGAAACAGTATTTTTCATTTATGTTATTGGGCATTCAACTCCACCGAGAATGACGAGGCGTACGGAGTGAGCCGATGAAACGGGAATTTATCAAAATCAGTCGATTTCGTGCACGGCCCCTTAATGAAAAAAACAAAATTAAAATATTGAATTTAAGTTTATAATTTTGCGCCTACATATTCGTAATAATAAACTCTGCTACAAAACTTTTTTACTACATACATAAAAAAAACATGTTAAAATACTCACATACAAAAAATATGAGTAAAAAAGTAATAAGTAGTAAGAACAGTAAAAACTTTATAAATAAATTAATAATATGAATGTTAATTATTCAAAAATATCATTCATATATGGGGTTTTTATGGGATGGGGATAATGTGGTTGAAGCGCTACTGTAGTGCTTCTGGAATGTTCGTGGAGGCGAGGGTAAACGCGTTCAATGCCATTCAAAGAAGCAGAATTGCATCATTCATGTCCTGGGTTGGTACGTGTAGAAACAGTAAAGTTAAGAACCTTGGTGATAGGATGTATGCCACCGAGACCTACAAACGGTGGCTACAAATAGCTGCGTAAATGTTTTAATTTGAATCTTTTATTTTGATTTGAATTTTGATATGAATTTGAATTTTATTATTATTTAATTTCTATGTTATTATTTAAAAAAAAAATATCGTGTGTTTTATGTATCATGTGGTCTGCATTCAAGATTTTGATTATTATTTTTATTATTAAATAAATCCCAGGCAATGCAAACTCTAGTTAATTATTTGAATAAGATGAGCCACTAGCAGAATTTATCGTTACTTTTGTTTATGCAAAACATGTTTGTATGTCTTTTGAAAACCGGTACTGACGTAAATCGATCGGTAACGTAGCCTCGGATATTTTTGACAAGTAAAATAGTAAACAATAGATTGTCATTTATCTTTTGTAATTTCGGCGTCATCTCTGTGTTCTGTGCGGTATTGTGTTATTTCGCACTCTTAATTATTTTGTTTGTCCGTATTCCACATATTTGAAAGTGAAAAACATCTCAATTCAAAATGCCACTTAAAACTATAGCAATCAACCCCAAAAAATATTTTGCGGCATTACTAATCTCCGTACTTTTAAAACATATATTGGATGCCGTACTAAGTTATACACCGTGAAATTTGAATCACAGTTTTGCTAGAACAAACGTTGTTCAGACCATGGTCTACTACCATTCTAAAGCATTAAATTGCTGGTTATTAAATTGCTGGCAAATGATACGACATAATTATATATTGGAGGTATTTTCCACGCAATGGGACAAAGTAGGCTAAAAATAATGATCATAAAAATAATAAGTTACGTTTTATATATTATTATTTTTAAGTCCAAGCATGTTAGGAGAGTGGCCATAGTTCTTGGTGAGCTATTTGACGAATGCAAAGCTAGCCAACTAATAGTAGGTACCTACTTATCTACTAGTGATAAGAAATTAACAACCTCATTATTTGTTCCCACGTCCAAAGTGATCGGTAAGCATAAGTTGGGAGGGATTCCTGCTAACGCGGTGTACAAACACAGCTTGCCCACAGGTATCCCCATGCCGTAAGCACCGAGATCACCCAGCCCTAAAATTCTTTCTCCGTCAGTAACACAGATAGCGCGCACGTTCGGTATAGGCCTGAAAAAAAAACGCAAAATATAATAATAATAAAATTATAGATTAGTAGGGTTACCATCTGACCGGTATTTGCCGCACTTGACAGGCATTTGCCGCACTTGACAGGCATTTGCTGCACTCGACAAGGCACTTTACGGTTAAGACGGGCGTGCGGCCTGCGCCAAGCTGAAACAGGCATTTTTGATTTTCGCGGTATCACGCAAGCCTGCCCGCTAGTATTATACAATGTCGCCCATCGGCATGTGCCCGCCCAAATTTTTCTGAATGTTCATGAAATATTATCGAAAAATAACTTTTAAAAGGGGGTCTATCTTTAATATTTTTCATGTCATTCAATTTTTTATGTTTTGAGTAGCGTTTGCCATATCTCCCTTTCAAAGTTATTTTTAATCATTATTCATGAATATTCAGAAAAAAAAATCCCTAATAAATGCACAGTGGAGTAAAAGGAATCGCCTGACAATAGAGTCGGTAAAAGCGCTATTCGTAACCCAAGAAAACTCAAACGTTTCGTATGAAGATTTTTATACAGGGTGACTTGTAATTTGACGTATTCCTTCTAGGATGGGATAGTGTGACCCATTTGCAATAATTAAGCACTCCATAAAACCTAGGCGAAAATTCGTGGGATTCGAGAAAACCCAATATTTTTTTATTTCCCTGAATTCGTCACTAAATTGCATTTCCATTAGGTACCGAATATTTTAAACCTTTCGATGTAATCAAATGTACTAAAACATAAAACAGTTAAAAAATAAAGGAATAAGTTTATTAACCATTTTCATCTACGTAACGTTTTTTTGATAACTGTTGTCAAAGTTCAATCTTTGACAACAGTTATCAAACATCAAAAAAAAAATACTATGTCATTAAGCGTTTAAATTACGGAAAAAACTTTTATACAAAAAATACAACCGACTTCCAAAGCAAAACAACGTTATTTATCGGTACACACCTTATATTGTTCGTGGCTATTTCCCGCTTAGTTTGCTATGATTCCTCGTATAATCGTATTGCTAGACGTAACTACAAAGTTAACTTTAATTTCGGAAGTCGGTGTCTATGGATCAGTATTTTAGTTTTTGCCACCGACTTCCTTAATTGAAGTTATTTTTCACTTTGTAGTTTGGAAGTCGGTTGTATTTTTTGTAAAAAGGTTTTTTTTACTTTTTAGTTGGTTGGTTTGTAATTTAAGGCTCCTACAAACATTCGCGACACGCGCGTCGCGCTGCGCTGGTCTGTACGAGCACCTAACCTTATCTGTTACAATAACCTAATGCCAACTGCTCATCACCTTTTACAAAATATTGATTTTCCCGATGCAGGGACTTTAGGAACATAAAGGTTTTTAGTACATGAGGGACTTATAAAGTATACATTATTAATTACATGGTGTAAGTAGGTACAATTAATTGTTGGGTGAATCGCTGCTCTCCTAGCTAGATCACTGAGTAATCTGTATTTAGGAGAGACAGTTTCGACTCCCAATTTGAGTATCACAAAAAATTATGTTTTTATGCTTTTGGAGATTACAGTACCAAAACACAAAAGATAAAATCTTACAATTAAAATTAAATAAGATTTTATCTTTTGTGTTTTGGTACTGTAATTGTTGAAAAGTTCTCCAGGTACAGTAAGCGTTCAAAATTGCATAAGCACGTTAAGAGTCGTATTGCTGTGAACACGCGATATAGCCCGTACATCTGTATGTGTAAGCAACACGATACACACACCACAGAGACCGCAGGTTTGCACTACACGAAACAAAAATGCGCGTTACCTTGACCCTCCTTGACCAGTTTATGGAATTGCCAAAATTCGAATGTAACTTAACAAGTGCAGATAGCAGAAGGCGTTAAGCGTTGGTATGAAATTCAATCTGCCTCAGGTTCTAATCTCGTAAAGCACAGCGCGGTTTATTGCAAATATTATTATTTTTGTTCTCGATAATAATATTTTTTTCAAATATTGCTGCTTTTTTATTAAAATTGTTATTGCAATAAAGGGTTTAGAATAAAAATGCGTGATACGTGATAACAAAATTAAAAAATATATTTATTCGTTATATTTATTTTACATAAGTTAACAAACTGCTACAATTATTTATAATTACTTCAGCTGAATAAGATGTGAAATAGATGTCAAGAAACTTAGAAGCAATTTGTATTATTTTGACATATTTCAATTATTATGAAATGTTTTAAATTTTAAATGGATTTTTTTCACCATAAATATTAAGCTTTGATCATGGTCGAAGTAATTAAGTAATAAATAAGAATATTAGACTACTTCAAATGTAAAAAAACTACTTACAGAATAGGTGATTTTAAGGTTAAATAGTTTGTTTACATAAATTTTATTTGACTTTAGTAAATATTGGTTGGTATTGAGGTTATAGCTTAAGTATTCATTTTCTGTACGAAAAGAAGATTGAAACTAAACCTCAAATTTTAATTCTAAAATAATAATATTACTAAAATAATCTTAAATAGTGGAAACTACTTCTTAGACACGCACCTCTTTTAGTATTTACTGTCATACCCTTCTTCTTAAGTCTTTAGATTTAATGTCCTTTAAATCTTCTTTAGAAACAGCCCGTTTTTATGGTCTTCACCTCTTCTTGTAGCCACGCAATATCCTTAAGTAAGCAGGTTGCATCAAGGTAATCAAAGGTAATACGAGGCCTATGCAGTTCTCTCGCCACAAAGATGGGTAGTTTTCAGGATCTTTCGCATCCGTAGATTTCAGCAGATCAACAATATCTCCTAAATCCTGGTTAGTTTTGCCGTTTTTTCGACGCCTCTTCATTTTCTTGTTTGTCAAGGCTTCGAATAATAACTTTTTGGCCGTTAAAATTTCATTTGAATCAAATGCTGTATTGCAAATTCTGATCAATGAAATCAGTCATTTTATTATGTACAAAAGCAATCACTTCATTTATCACTATGTTGCAGCAACATTTTACAAAGTTCGAGGTCATTGTCCTCACACACTCTTTACACAATCGGTCAACGACTTATCGCGAGCGCGGTCAGCTGACTATTAATATAAAATAAAATACAAAATATGCTATCAGCGGTACCTCACAACGTCAATTTATTTTGACATTACTAACACTAACCCAGATTTAAACGTCTCAACTCTCACACATCGGTGGCTTTAATATTTAAAAGTTCAACTCTAGATTTACCTGTAACTCTTAGTGGTACAAGATGAATTATTTTATTAATCCTGAGTTAGCTGTTAACTCAAGAGTTATTTAGGACAACCCATGAACGCGCAAATGGGCCTAAGAGTCTTCGCGTTATTTAGCTAACCCATGAACGCGCAAGTGGGCCTTATTGGAACAACCCTGAGTTAGCTGCTAACTCCGAGTTAGCTGTTACCGTGCTTGTGGGCCTTACAGTAGCAATGCGTTTCATTTTGACAGATCAACAACATTCATTGCGTTATTTACGTTGTTGAGCAGACAAATTTTACAAACATGTGAAGCAAATGTGCTAATCCATATTAGCAATATCATCCAAAAGCATTCAGATTGTGGTTGAAAGTATGTTACGCAATTATAGTGCTGTTCAAATAATATGTTAAAGCAATAGTAATTTTATTATAAACTTACCAATTCCTAAGAATTTTCGCAATTCGTCCCTTATCGTGCATCGTTATGAAAAGACCTCTAGGTCTTTTGTAAACTAATCCGAATTTTTGACACACTAACCCCACAGTGGGGGTATAAACTAGCGGTAAATAACCTTCAATATCGGTAGACATTAATTTGTAAAATAATTTTTCATTTGTATCCTGCAAAAAAATAATGTGAAATAAAATTCAGCTTTTGTTTCAGAGCATTCTTAGAGTCCCGACTACGGATAAAGGGTTTTTCTTTATAGGGTCGGAATCCTAAAAACGCTCGATTCATCTGGCGCGTTTTGGAAAAACGAGAAGACAAACAAGTACAACGAAATATTTATATTTTGGATTTCTTTGAAGCTCAATAAATGGTATTGGCATCGAAATAAATCACGCTATGTTTTGTACAAAGCACTATGCACTGCCATTGGAAGTTAAAATAGGTAAAAAAGAGATAAGAAAGAGTAAAAACGGAAAAGTTTAAAATAAAAAATTTTGTTTAATAAAAATCTATAACCCGACTACGGGAAAATAAAAATGATCTAAAAAGTATGAAACAAGCAAATATTTCAGACAGAAATCAAGACATCGGTACAAAAAAAACCGGCCAAGTGCGTGTCGGACTACGCACAATGAAGGGTTCCGTAGTTGAGATGAATTTATTTATCCCAAGAACAAACTTAACATTGTAGTTGAAAAACATGTTCTCCCATACATTCCAACTGCAAATCGTCGCTCGGCATCCAATACCGCGAATGTGACATTAAAAAAAAAAATTAATTGCAGTGTCACTTATTTGAACGTGTAGAATGAAATAAAACAAAAATCAGATTTTCGTAAAAAAATTCACATTCGCGGTATTAATATAATAATAATACCTTTAAACCAGCAATTCTTGTATATACCTATGTATATATAATCTGAATCTCGGAAACGGCTCCAAGAATTTTTATTAAATTTAGTATGCAGGGAGGTTTCAGGAGCGATAAATCGATCTAGCTAGGTTTAATTTTTAGAAAACGTCGTTCAAAAAAAATTATCATCCAGATATTTTTCTTTATTCAAGTAACAAGGACTCATTACGTTAGTAAACTTATGACCTATGTTAACTTATTTTACGAGGTCACTTAGAAAGTTTTGCGACTAACAGTTTTTGTCTATAGAATACTGGCTGGTTTTGATGTCAATTAAAACGATGACTACTTAGTACAAAAAAACATAACATTCCAAATTCGAAATTCCCTCCACATTTTTTTACGAGCAAAATCAAAATACTCTGTCTTACTGAAAACTGGATTTATAACGAGAACATTTTCGCGCGATGATTTTGTACGATTTCAAATGTCGACTAAAACCAGAAGAATCGTTTGAAAGACTTGGAATGGTGTTCATAGAAAAAAGACCTTCTAAAGCGACTGTTTTTCGCTGGTTCAATGAATTTATGGGTGGTCTAGTAATTTTGGCAGACAAAGAAAGAAGTGGCCGCCCTATGACGGTTGTTACATAACAAAAAGTGCTGGCTGTGAAAAATTTAATTCAAGTGAATAGGCGAATTACATATGAAGAGGTTCAGCATACACCGTGAAATTTGAATCACAGTTTTGCTAGAACAAACGTTGTTCAGACCATGGTCTACTACCATTCTACAGCATCCAATAAAAAAATAAAAAAAATAGTTTTTGAAAAAACGCAAAAAAAGCAAAGTTTAAAATGTCAAGATATATAGATGTATACTGCCGATTGGATCGGGAAGTGTGCATAAAACACAGGCATCTTCGGTTATGAAAGATAGTTTCACGCTGGTACCATAAAATCTAACGCAGGGTCAGAAGGAGGTTCGGGTAGAATGGTGCCGAGACATGATAGCAAAATTGGTAGCAGGCTCGTCTTGGCGCGTTTAAAATATCATTACGGGTGATGAATCTTGGATTTTTCAATATGATCCAGAAATGAAGCGTCAGTCGACCGTGTGGCTGTTGAACCAAAATGAACCAACGCCTACCAAAGTGAAGCGAGCCAGAAGTGCAGGCAAAATGTTGACCTCAAGTTTTTTTTTTTTTCTACCAAGTTATCTGGTGTCAGTGCCCTGACGAGATCAAAGAAGCATCAATGCTGAATGGTATGTTACCAAATGTTTGCCAGAAGTTTTTACTACTGCAAGCAGCAAGCGACCGAACACTGGCCTCCGTGGGCTACTGCTTCACCACGACAACGCGTTGGCTCACTCGGCGCTCAAAACAAGAGACTTTCTGGACAACACACCGGTCAAATTTATAGGTCATCCTCCTTACAGTCCCGATTTGCCTCCGTGCGACTTTTTCTTGTTCCCCAAAATAAAAAATCAACTCAAAGGAAAACAGTTTTCATCACCTGAAGATGCATTGGGTGCATTTGAGAAGGAGATTGGAGAGGTGTCTGATGCGGACTGGAAAATGTGTTATGAAAATTTGTTTAGACGTATAAAACTGTGTATAGACGCCAATGGAGAGTTCTTTGAAAAGATATAATAAAATAAAATATAACCTGTAGTATATTTTTTTCTAGTATCACAAAACTTTCTGAGTGCCCCTAGTTTAAATTTATTTCACCCCATGGGAGATGGCACTGCAGTGATTGATGTACATGCAATCCAGACTGCTAGCGATATTGTTGGAGCTGGCCCGTACTCTGCGTACCAGGGATGCACACCTCATTTGCATCGTTACGTAAAAGCAATTAATATGTGCGTCCGCGAATATTCCCGATGCGCTACAAAAACGGGGCAGCCCCACCAATACCCTGAAAGCGTTGTTATATTGGACACGAAGGGCGTTGCATGACCTTTGGGTATATCTAGCCCACAGGCTGCACGTGTACAACGTTGTACAATAAGCTCGAAACAGAGTAATTTTGGCTTTTTAAGTGAGCAGCGTGCAAACCTGCGAGCCAGCATGTTTGCCCTTACCGACAACGCCCTTCGCTCTCGCTCAATATCGAGTCCGTCATTGAGGTCAGGGGTCAATATATGATCAAGATATTTAAACGTAAATACTCTTTGTAGTGGAGTCCCATTGAGTAATACAGGTGGTACATAACCCGGTCTGCCCCCAGCCTCAAAGACCATGATCTCCGACCTATTGGAGTTATACATCAAACCATGTGTTTTGGCATACTGCTCACATTTAGCGACCAATTACTTTCTTAGACCACAGATTGACGCGCTCAGAAGCACCATATCATCTGCATAGCTAATATTATTTACACAAATAGCATCTATATAGCAACCCACTCTGGTGCTGCTGAGCTCGCCAATCCTGCCTCACCCCGCATTCCAACCTGTATGGCTTGGAAAAAGTTCCAGCCCATCGTACACTATTGATCTGGTTACCATACCACTATTTAAAGTTGTTTGCTCCGTTGGCAACCTATCCTTCTCCATCTTTCTCCACAATACGTCATAAGCAACCAGATCAGAAACCTTGAATAAATCGATGAACCTAGCATAAATCGGCGTCCCACGCTGTGTATAGTAAGTATGTGATAGTATGCTTAAGGCACAACACTGCACTTTCTGTTGAAAAACCACGCCGAAACCCGAATTGGTTGTCATGAACATTTACAGTTTTATTTATTTGTGTATTAAGCAGACGGTCAAACACTTTTGATATTTTGATATTATAGTAGCTAGAGAGATGGGCCTTTTGGATGCCGAGCGACGAAATGTAAGTTTTTACGCACAATATTGAGAGATTTACCATGTTATTTTGAGACCATAGACTTCTTATAGGTTTTCCTGTAATCTATGAGTAAAGAACCATACTATATATTTTTTTCAAAATTTTTGGTCCAGTAGTTTCGGAGATAAGGGGGGGGGAATGGTCAATTTTCATTGAATTTATTAAATATCTTTAAAAGTGTTTATTTTAAAATTATATAAAAAATATATTTAAGATCCTCGCAACAAGCCCTTTCATTTGATATGTCACACGGTACTGTTACCAAAACTTTTTTTTTTAATTTTCTTGTTTGCGCCCCAAAAGTGACACCTATATTCAAAATTAAATTATTTACGTTACTCATTCGTGTTTGGGTCACAGAAATACATATGTGTACCAAATTTCAACTTAATCGGTCCATTAGATTCGGAGTAAATTGGCTGTGACAGACGGACAGACAGACAGACAGACACACGAGTGATCCTATAAGGGTTCCGTTTTTTCCTTTTGAGGTACGGAACCCTAAAAATGGTCAAGGTGAAGCCGTGGTCGCATGCCTGTATACCATGTGGGTGCCAGAAACAGCAACAAAATTATAATGGCGGTTCTTGGATGAAAAGAGAATTTTATTACAGTGATTTGATTTTAATGGTACTTTTATTTTCACCATCCACGCCGATCACGCCGCCGACAAATTTGTAAACATCAGACGCTGCCGCCGGTAAAAATACATCGACGCACACGTCTAGTAGGTAGACCTGAGTTACGTATTTTTTGTTTTTTTTTATTCGTGCTTTGTTGAACGTTTTCAGTGCAATTGAAAACACGCAAACACGCAGAGGCCGTTCGATAAATTAATTATATTTACCAGTAACTCAGCCAAATAAAGGTGTTTATTCAAATTATTTTTAAATCTTGACATTGAGTACTGACATATTGCCAGTTGATCGTCTTGCGATTGAACTGTGCCCGCTAGAAGTCCTTGCAAGCCAAGCGTTTGCCGCTCTGCCATCGTGAATGCGAGGCCCTAAAAACAATGTTTTTAACGATGTACTTTACTTAGATGTAAATTAAATTTAAAAATTTAATTAAACAAAATAATAAATATTAGGGAATGATAATAAAACTTAATAATAAATAATTAAATTTATAATTTAATATTATTAATTAAATTTTTGAATTTAATATATAAACTGTAACACATAACATAACATAACATCACGCCTGTAATCCCCGAAGGGTTAGGCAGAGGTGTGCCTATAGTACACCCACATTTCGCCAGCCGGGCACAAATCCAGACTCCGGGCTGCTACTGAGAAATTCCAGATGAAAAACCCAGTAACACTTTGCCTGACCCGGGAATCGAACCCAGGACCTCATACTCAGCAGTAGCGCTTGCGACCACTAGACCAACGAGGACTAAACTGTACAAACAAACCTAATGACGCTTTTGAAAAAATATACGTTTCGACCTGTAATTCTCACGAAAGAAAAAGCTAATTTATATGCGCGGTACCTACCATTTTCTCCGAACATTTTTTTTTTCTACAACGTGTTCCTTTTAATGTCCCATAACTCTAAGGTCAGAAAAAATAATACAAAAAGTCCTAGAACAAGTGTTCCAAGAATACATGGTTTCGAAGATATCATAACACCAGACTCTCGATGTGTGTATCTGAGTTTCATTGAAAAGTACGAGTAAATTATTTTAATTCAAACCGTTTATCTAAGAAAATGTCACATTTTTTTTATGGATAAAAATATTCCGTTTTGTTTTTAAAATATTTATTTCACTTAAGGGGTGTTTAACATGAATAATTGTGACTGTCGAATTATATTGAATGATCTGCCTTTTTTTTTTTTTTGGTTGGGAAATTATCAAATAACTTCTCCCGCTCTGGGTGGAGCGGGAGGGCGTGTCAGACTCTTACTGACTAAAACCCACCCGTGTTCCTTCGGTTGCCCTGTTGCCGGGGGCCACGATGTCCCTATCGGTTTTCTTCGAACCCCCGGCAGGCATTGGCCCTAGCGGACCCCGTCAATTCTGCTGACATCTCTTTGAGGCGCGCGTGGAACACAACGTGCCGTCGACCCGAGCTTGGTCCTTACCGGACGGCGAGCTACCCATTGCTCACCGTCCGCAAGCCCGCGCCTACGGTGGCCGGAAATCGGCTCGCGATTCCCGCCCCGGGCGTCTCCTCCTGCGGCGGTTAGGGGCGTGAGGGCGCGAAATTTGCCTCTCCCTCACGCGTTCCGCCTCCTCCTTCGCGAGCATTACCGCTTCGCAGAAGGAGGTGACGGCCTGCCATTTCCTCTCGCTCCGTACCATGGCCTGAACCAGGGCCGGACGCGAGAGATCACCGCCGCCGATCGCCTTTACGAGGACACGGCGTTGCTCCGCCCAAGCCGGGCAGACCTCCACCGTATGCTCCACCGTGTCCTCAGGCCGATCCACACAATGGTGACACCCGGGTGTTTCCTCCCGCCTTATCCTAAACAGGAACCTCCCGAAGCAGCCGTGTCCGGTGAGGACCTGCGTCAGGCGGAAGGTGAGGACGCCGTGGCGTCTCTCAAGCCACTCCTCAAAGAGGGGTCTTATCGCCGCAATTGTGGCGTGCCCAGCACGGGGTTGCGACAATCGCACTCTCCATGACGCCATGAGATCCCGCCGGAGCTCTGTCCGTTGTGCCGCGATTTCTTGCGGCATCGGAGTTAAGCCCCGGCGTTTCGCCTCCTCGCGCCACTCCCAGATGTGCGCGAGGACCTTTGCCTCTAGATCCCATGGCGGTAATCCGGCAAGGAGGCTCGCCTGAATGATCTGCCTAGCCTTTTTCCAACTACGTTGGGGTCGGCTTCCAGTCTAACCGGATGCAGAAAATTTTTTACAAAAAAAAACAACTGACTTCCAAAAAACCACTACAAAGTGAAAAATAAATTTCGGAAGTCTTCGGTTTTGTATTTTCGTTATTTGCCACCGACTTCCGAAATTTAAGTTATTTTTCACTTTGTAGTGGTTTTTATTTCTCGCTTTTTAGTGGGTCAATTTGTAATTTATCTAAGTTACATTAGCCTAATGCCAACTGCTCATCACCTTTTACAAAATATTGCTTTTCCCGATGCAGGGACGTTCATCATTGAAGAGTTCTCCTGGTACTTCACCATCAGCTCCACTTCTCCATATGCATTGTGATGAGCATAAATTGCATTGCAACCATATTAAAGTAATCGAATCGAAACCCGTGAAATACTTATTATTGAGTAGTTCCGGTGGCTATTTGTGATCTTCATCATCAGTTCCACTTAACTAAATGGTACTTTCCAAGAGCAACTGCATGAGTTACTATAAAAAATACCCAAATCGCTATAGGTTTGCCGATAATATTTGAAGAGTTCCCTCGATTTCTCTGGGATGCCATCATCAGATCCTGGTTTCCTTATCATGGTATCACCCTTGGGATATCTCCTTTCCAACAAAAAAGAATCACTAAAATGGGTTCATAAACGACAAGTTATCCGCGAACACAAATAAAAAAATATAATTATTATAATATGTACGTATGTATGTTTGTATGTATGTCTATTTCTTAGGCACGCTCTGTAGCCTAAGCGGCTTGATGGATTTTAACATATGAGAGATGTCGTTAGGTGCGTCTTAATAGTGGAAGTGACATAGGCTATATAATATTTATATATTGCATCTGAAAATACAAAAAAAAGGGAGGGGTAGGTTTAAAAAAAAATCAACATTATTGGTATCAAATAAAAGTTAGTAATGAGTCAATTCCAAATATATATACATATTTATATATTAATAAAACTAAAAAGTTTGAAATAAAACAAATTATTTAAAAAAACAAAAGTTTCACCAAAATTTCAGGTTATTGGTTTGTCCTCGCCTGCAATACCAAAATCCTATAGATTATAATGCTTGTTTTTCTCTTTTCTGTTGAGTTTTTGCAGTCGGGTTTTTTGTTTTTTTTAATAATTTGTTTTATTTTGAAGTCTGTTAAAAAGAGTAAGCCCACGTACGTACGGACGTAATAAAATCGCGGCGATTTTTTTTCGTGCACTTGATTTTCAACGCTCTGCTAAGCGTCGAGAGTTGAAAATCACAGTGTGTTTTTTCACCGCTGGGACGAGAGTGCGTCCCAGCGCGTTGGATTCTCAACGCTCGGCTTAACACAAGAGTTGAAAATCGAGTGCGCGTTAAAATCCAGTGCGCGATAAAATCCCGCCGCGATTTTATTACGTCCGTGCGTCGGCTTAAGATGGAGTTTTTTGCCCATTCTTCTCAATACGAAAACTATCTTTTGGAAGGGGCGAAAAATCTGTTTTTAATCTCGGAGACTAAATTAACATTTACAGTGTTACCTGTTTTTGGCAGTTTTTAAATAGTGATGTACCACAGGTGCTGGACAAAGACAGTTTAACATAGTTGCACACGGGATGGATGGCCGAAACGGGAGTACCTTGGGCTACAAGGTTATTAAGGATATCTTCAGTAAGTATCTCCTTTAGAATACGCCTGATGACGACGACGCGGGTAAGAGTTTTCTCTGGGAGCGAGTATGAAACAAGTAGTTCCGAGCACAGAGGAGACGAGAGAGATCCCTCCCTACTGCTGGGTGGGGCGGGCATTAGATTAATTGATCTTGCAATCATTAGGTGCACATTTTGTTTTGTTTTTGCCCGGAAGGGGCTAAAGACCTCGACAAACATTTTACAATGACAATTAATGCGACGATGACAAAGAAATACACTACTGTGCATTCGGCTAACTCAATTCTCTCTATTTTTTCGGAATTAAACGACTAGGGTAATTCTGAATTATGAACCATTCGGATTTGCCCGATATCGAATTAACAAGAGCCATTCAATTTGAGAGTTTAGAGAAAAGTGATATTTTGTGACGAATTCTGGATTTTTTTTCAAAATAACATTTAAATTGGGTTTTCTCAATTCCCATGAATTTCACCTAGACCTTAATTGTTGCAAATAGGTCACACTATCACGTCCTGCAAGGCTAAAATGACAAGCGCGAAAACGCTCTTTTTCTCGTTTTATCGTAATTTGTCTACGATTCTGACGTCATTCTAAACCCTAACATGACCGTAAACGACGAGTAAACTCGAAAAAGGCACTTTGACACTTCTTTATCGCGCGACGAGAGACCGATGTTGCAAATGATTAAAAACAAATTATTTTTATGATAGCAACATCGGCTTGAAGTTCTGTTTCATTCATTCAATTTTATGCATGGAATTATGTACTTTATTGAATAAACGTCTCTCTCTCTTATTCTCTCTTTTAATTATTAATGATTAGTTTTTTGTGTAACCGACTTTAATAATAACGACGGAAATTAAAATAAGTGGCACCTATACTCATTAGATAATCACCACAAATGATAAATGGGCTGACGATCGCAATTTGACAAATCGAAGTTTATTATAACAGTCACCATAAAGTCCATGACATTGCAAATTTTGTTAATCACCACACTCACCAAAAGGACTGACGTTCAAATAAATTGGCAGGTGGAGTTGATTCCGCTATTGTAACCACAAAAATTGTCAATCACCACCCTTAGGAAATAAACTGGTAATTTTAGTAATTATGTTGCGAAGGTTTGATATTATATACAGCCATAATCATCCCTAGATTCCGTTAATTTATTTATTTAATCACCATAATTGGCAAAGTTACTGGTTATTACTGAAAGTAATAGTCATCTACGTGATAGTGCTCCCCTCCACTACAGTACACCGGTGTATACACCCACATTTCAATACAAAATGCCTACAATAAGTACGACTATGAATCTGCAATCTTATTTTCGAGTTTTTTTTATGCATCATAATTTTGTCTTTTTACCCGACCGTATGTATGTATTCATGTAAGTATGTATGTCTATTTCTTTGGCACGCTCTGTAGCCTGTCTTGATGGATTTTAACATGTGAGGTGTCGTAAGATTCGTCTTATTTGTGGGAGTGTCATATCTACCCCCACTATGCCACGACATAGTGGGGGTAGATCGATTATAGCATCACACAATGATTATTGATATAGCGATCCCGCATGATGAGAATCTCGTAAAAACCGAAAAAGATAAGCAGATTAAGTATCTTGACCTGGCTCGCGAGGTTGTCGACATGTGGGATGTGGATGCAGCAGTCATTGTGCCGATGGTCGTTATGGTATTGTCGTAACACCTGTACTTCTGAACACGGCGCTTATCTTATGGAGGTTTCTCTCTCAGGAGCCCTGACCACCGGTAGCTTGGACCCTATTCCCGATACCAGTAGGCTACATTTATATTTTTATAAAATTTTTTAAAATGTATATGATATTTATGATGTATGAATGGTATGATGTGCATATATATGAAATAATAATGTGTTATATAATATAACTATTTTCATTTATTAATAAAATGCGCCATTAGTTGTCATTATTCATCAATAAAAATACTCAACAAAAAATAGTTTTTCTCAAAACTCCTCGGATAGATTTTGAAGAACTTCGGTTTACAGACTAGTATAAACCCAAGGAACATAGTGCACTATGTGTCCATTATAGGCAGTACTTGGTATATGGATGGTCAATGTCCTTTGAATGCGACATGTGTGAATCATTTGACAAAAATATTAAACGTTACGATAAAAAAATCGGAACCATCGGAACAATCGTCAATTTACTCTGAGATTTAAAAACGGATTTTAGAATAAATTCTATTAATTTGTAAATTTTGACTTGACTTTGACTTTTAACTTTATTTACTTAGCCACAAGCCCCCTCTCGTCGAATTATATTGAAAGAAAAATTAAAAAAAAACGAATTGAATAATAATTCATATGACAGTTGATTCTTTGACATGGTCTTAAACCAAAAGGAACACGTTGTATAAGTGCACCTCGATAAAGGAATTATTCAAACTTTGGAATATTTCAAACATTTTCTATTCTATTCTATTAAAATTTACTTTATCTTTTCTTTCTTACCTTGTTGAGCCTCGGCACTCTTAAATAGTCCAAGCCTGTATATATATTTTGACTGATATCACCGGAGTAATTTCGAATACTAATAGGCTCTGCAACGCTGTTAAAGACTGTTTTTGCTAGACGGTTGAAAACTATAACCCTTATGCTGTGTCTGTGCCAAAAGAAAATAGTAATATAGTAGGTACAGAACTTAGATGTAGCTTCGGCAAAATTCGTAAAACCGATCACCATCTGAACTGAATGCGCCTCTTAATCATCAATCTTTATTACTACTTAAGGTGAAAATGATCTTTACGCAAACGCAATAACTTGTATATATGTATAACCAAATACATTGTAAAATTGAAATGAATGAATGCAAATTTTCAAATTCATGCTACATCTAAGTTGTGTCGTACTGTAACTAGATAACTACAGGAAGTAATGTAAGGTACCTCCTACATACATAAAAAAAAGGTTTGCAGTTTGTATGTGGATAAAGTCACAGGCAGCTGCGTTGACTCCGTATCATTGTTGCGACAAAAAAATACACGACAAATGTTAGGGTGACAGTACGATATGTCGGCCATCAGTAGTGCAACAGCACATCAGCTCGACAAACATTAGTGCGACTAATTGTTTTCACGATAAACGATGGGTCGACGAAACTTTTGATCGACGAACGATAGCGCGACACAATTTTCGCTCGACAAACCAAATCGCTAAAATTGACAAACATTGCAGCGATAGTATAATTACAAAAAAATTAATAAAAACCGGCCAAGTGCGTGTCGGACCACGCACAATGAAGGATTCCGTAGTTGGGATGAATTTATCCCAAAAACAAACTTAACTGTGTAGTTGAAAAATGTTTTTGCAACTGCAAAGTTGGTCGATTATTTTTACCCATCATTGCGTCAGAGAATATTAGAAAAAAGCAGATATTACAAAAATTTCGTTTGGGGATTTCGTGTTATTAGAAAACGAAGAGCGTAATCAAACTAAGCTTGACGTGAAGCATAGAGGGTCAAGTACCTATTGAGGTTTTTGAGGAAGACGAGATAGTGAAGGTAGAGTCGAATTGAATTGTTTGTGTGAGATGCACGGGTTCTCGATTCGTTGTGTCGGAGACCGTACCAGAGTATCGTAGCCATAGCCCGTTAGAAATTGGCATCTATTGCTAGACCGTGGGTACGTGGTACGCGGTAGCTCTGTGTAGTATGGTCGGGTCTAGCCTCGAAGCCAAGACCGTAGAGTCAAGGACGACTCGGCGTTCCTTCGGGAAGTGCGTATGTAACAATGGGAGCTATGTTATAGCTGTTATTGTTGACCGCGAATGAGATACCTGGGGCTTTGTTAAATTGGTTAATAACTTTGGGTCAATTCTTAAATTATCAGTGTACATAATCTTCTATGGTACCTGGACTCTGACCGATTGTCATATTGCTTATTTAATTGTTATCCCTGCTTACAATTTGACTTGTAACCAAATTGTTTAGCTATTGTTTTAAATTGATTTTGTTATTTTGGAAGTTAGTAGATGTTAGAAATGTGATGTTAGTTAAATAAAGAAACTTTTGAAGTGTTAGATAGCGATCGGTATGTTTTAAAATCTTTAGTTAACATTTAACAAGCGTACTTACAAAAATGCTCATGACCGTGTTTGGAAGATGCCTGAGGGCCAAGTACCAATTAAGATTGTAGACGAAATAGATGACGACTTGGCATCACTTTAGATTGTACAAACAGGATCTCGGTTCAGTGGGTCGGAGACTATAAGAGTATGGTAGCCGTAGCCCGTTGGAAATCGGTATCTGCTCAACGAGTAGTCCATGGGTACGCGGTAGGCGGTAGCTTTGGGTAGTATAGTCGGGTTTTGCCTATATAGAGTCAAGGGTTGACTCGGTATTCCCGTGGGGAATAGTGTGTGACTGTTGTTGACCATGAATGAGATACCAGAAGTTTTGATTAATTTGATGTGGAATCGTTGTGGTTGGTCTCGGTAATCTCGAAACTAGGAAAGTTCCAATTTGTAGGTAAGCCTAGTTTTTAGTTTCCATGCAAAGTGTCGACTAAAATTTGCAGAAGTTCACGTTTACGTTAGGTGAAGAAAGATGCCAGTAGGTCATGTATCAGTCGAATTAGATGGTGATCACAGTGGTGATGAGCAAACCTAAGTTATGAGAACCACGCGAGTAGGGTTCTCTAACGGTCGTATTGTGTGCAACCATACTCGTAGGTACCAGTAGTTACTGACGGAGGTCGGGGTCTAAAGAGACCATAGTTTTGATCCATAAGATAAGATAAGATAAGATATAAACATAACATAACATCACGCCTTGTTTCCCCGAAGGGTTGGGCAGAGGTGTCCCTGTAGCAGGTACACCCACATTTCGCCAGTTATGTTTAAGTCCCATGTAATAGGGGGCGAGCCTATTGCCATCAACCGGGCACAAATCCAGACTCCGACCGAGCTGCTACTGAGAAATTTCAGATAGAAAAACCCAATAACACTTTGCCCGATAAGATATTTATTTTGCAAATATGGGTAAGTACAAAACTCGGTGACTCGGTGCCATGCGATGAATGTGTGAGAGCAAGGCGATTGTAGTCAACCGGAGAGCCGTGGCGTTAGAGTGGTTTACTCGATTGTGAGTTTCCAAGTGTCTAAGGCTCTTAGTGAAAAAAACGACTATTAATGTGGAAAACAATGGTACCTGGTTCTTGTAGACACGCACATTACACACACACTCACTTTGTCTGCAACTCATAGTAGGTAATGACTAGTTCGATAATATTTGTTTTTTGTTTCATTCGTCTTGTTCACATAAATATTAAAGTTTAGCAGGTAGACCACAGAAAACTAAGTAAATTATTTCGATTTCTGTGGGGTAGACAGATGCAGTTCGTTACGAGTATTCACTTAATAGAACTTTGTTAGTTCGTGATTATTGTCGGTGACGAGTATTTAGCTATTAGCGGTGTTGTGATTATTATTTTCAAAATGCAGTCAAATATAAATATTGAAAGGAGATCAAATATTATTGCGCTGCGTAAAAGTGAATGTAATTTACACAAATATCTAATGAAACCGGACTAAGTGTGAGTGTTATCATTTAAATATTTCATATTTTACTAAACATAAATCTTAATCAAAGCTGGTATTGTTGAGACAGAAGATGCCTTTAAAGTTTTAAATTCATTATGACGTTTAATTCGATTAGTGAATGATAAATACTTAATTAGGTAGGTATTATGTGTAATAAATACAATGTTATTCTTTGTCCTAGAGAAATAATGTGAGGGTTAAGAAATATGAGGAAGAGGCTTATTATCGAGGTGCAGCGACGTCAAATGGTGAATCTTTTTGAAACAAATGATACCAACGAGACATTTTGCTGAATTATTAAACACGTCATTATGAACCGTTCGCCGTGCGCCTTGCATCACTTAAGACAAGCTAGAAAACCGTTTTTGACAGAAAGGTATAAACCTGAACATTTAAGTTTCGCACGACAATAAGACTTCAAGTGGGACACTGCTATATTTTAACCTTAAAATATTTACTATACCAACTTAATATACGACAGATTCGTTATTGCATGAATTTGTGGTAACGAATTTTTTAAGCACGTTTCAATATGGTGTTTGTCGTATTTCTTGCAGATAGACCGAAAATGTTTAAGATTATTTTAGTAATATTATTCGTTTATTCATTTTAATTCTTATTCATTCACATTTTAAAATATTTCTTAAAATAAAAAGGATAAAAAACATTTAAAAATATAAAAAATTGAGTTCCGCCGGTGTCGGGAGCAGGGTCCAAGCTACCGGTGGTTAGGGCTGCAGAGACAGGAACCTCCTCACAATGCGAGCCGTATCGAGGAGTACTGCCTTTTGAATTAGGCCCTTGATCCAACCGCCTAACGAGAGCCTCGAGAGATGTTGGTTGAGGCCTTCGGCCATCAGGCCATTGGCCGTAACGACAATCGGCACAATAATAGCTGAGCTCACATTCCACATTGTACTATCACTGCAATGTTTGTTTAGCGCGCTTTTGCGCTTTAGTTTGTCGAGCGAAAATTGTGTCGTGCTATCGTTCGTCGATCAAAAGTTTCGTCGACCCATCGTTTATCGTGAAAACAATCAGTCACACTAATGTTTGTCGAGGTCGCGCTACTGATGATCGACATATCGTTCTGTCGCTGTAACGTTTGTCGTGTATTTGCTTGTCGCAACAATGATACGGAGTCAGCTACGTTACAGGGATAGTTCAACGGATGGGGGTGCGAACTGCAAACAAATCAAGATTTGCGATTCCACTGGGACTATCTCCGTTGACCCGATTATTTTCATATGTCCAATACAGCAGCTGAGCGGTGCACAGGTTTATATAGTCCGACTATTCCGAATAAAAAAACATAAGCGACAAAAACAAGACCTAGGTACTTACAAATTATGTAGCAAACTTTCGGACATTTTGGATAAATATATAAAACAAATAGGTATAAAACGTAAATGTTACATAAAAAATAGTCCAACTGCCCCATAAATTGACGGTGAACAAGACCTTGAGATAGGTCATTGACAGAGAAACTGGAAAAATCAGTAATCAGCCAGTACTTATTATGAAATTTCAATCACGTAATTGACCTCTTTCGAGTTATTTATTACATTCTGCCCAATGGGGATAAAAACTGCCACTTGCTCACTTCAGATGGCGCTGATCTCCAGCGTCTTATAATTTGACAGCTAGCCATACATTTTTTTGTAAACAAGCGACTTCTTTTACGCATAATTAATTATTGAGCCCAGTTGCGCAGCTGTTTACTGCAAAAATACGGGGACCCATGTATTTGCCAAAGATGTTATAAGAAGAAAACTGTGGGAGAAAACTCTCCGAAAAAAATTGGAATCCGATATTTCGTCGAGACGATGTGCTATCCTTTAAGCCTTTTATGGGAGAAAGTGGTTTGTAGGTGATGCTCCCAAGAGAACTTAGTCAATGAAAAGTTTAATATAAACACACATATACTTTACTATAATTTACACAATATCACATCACAAGTGCTTGTATGTATACATACAAGCGCACATACAAGCACTTGTGATGTGATATTGTGTAAATTATAGTAAAGTATGTGTGTGTTTATATTATCATATTAGATCAGTGCTAGAAGTACTGAAAAACCTCAGAGATAAGAGGTTTTTCAGTCAGGAAGACCATGCCCGAGTTGGTTTTCAACTCTGATCAAGTTATTTCTATCGTACGCGTCCAGTATTTAACAAAAATCGAACTTAAAGTTGACAAACACAAAATAACCAATAAAATATAAAACGTTCATAATTTATTGACTTTTCTACTAAAGCTTCTTTTTTAACAGTGGTAGACGCTTCCCCTGTCTTTAGCTCGTCTTTTAATAGTGCTACACTCCAAGTCTCATATATAATTTATCTAGTTTTCGTATAATTTGTGATCGACACAAAAGTAAACATAAACACAGCAATGGTGGTTTAAAGACATACAACTGTGCTGCCACCTGCTCTGAGCTTTCAGTTTTTAACCTCATTGGAAAGAAAATATAAGGCACTTAGAATATATATCCCAAAGAAATTGTGAATTTACTATCTGAGAAAAGAAAGCAGTGGCAGCAAATAAGATAAAACGCACAAAAACAAAACACAATAAAACATTATTATTTAATCTAACTAAACGATTAAAGAGGAAAATTCTACAATTTGAGGATGAATGTCTGAATACTAACCTTGTGCAGCTAACCAACGACCAATCAACATTTGGAAAGCGACAAGAAAACTAAAACCAGCCAAGTGCGTGTCGGATCATGCACAATGAAGGGTTCCGTAGATAGGATAAAATGTATCCCAAGAACAAACTTAACATTGTAGTTGAAAAACATGTTCTCATGACACCCCACGCAATGAAATAGACGAGAAAAAAAATACATCTCCACTTTACGTGAATTCTCTTCACCTACCCTAAAAAAAAAACATAGTTTTATGTTACCACTTTGTCGGCGTGTTAATATATATGTCACCGTATAATTATGAACTTCGTTAGTTTATAATCTATCGGTATTATTTCCGTTAAATTATAAACTATCGAAAAATTGTGAACTACAATGAACCATTTACAATATAACGCATTATTTTTCGCTAGTTTATAATCCGTCCTAATTATAATGCGTCCTTGGTGCGCAGGGTGCGGGCTAGCTCCAACACTGTTCTAGCGATGATTGCTCAACGACTAGATTGCCCCTACGTTGGGCACTGTTGTAGCAGGCATATTGCGTAATTTGTCAATGTTATGAATATTATAATTTAAATTTTTTACTTCTGACATAATTTCACTTACAAAATTTCTGACATAATTTAATTCATTGTTCTATTTAAATTAATTTTTATTTTGTTGTGTGCTTTTGACATTAATTGATTTGATCTGACATTTTTCTGTGACACTTATAAAATTGACAAATTTGTGTATTGTTTTTGTTTTTAATATGGGTCTAGGACCTGAAATAAATGAATTTTATTTATTTTTATTTATAATCTTTCCATGGGAAACTGACAAATTGTGAACTGGTGTCAAACTTGCTTGCGATGTAACGCACCTTGTGTTAATATTAAATAGCCTGCCTGGCTGCGAGCAACTTGGAAGTAGCGCTCGCCGGCCGCTGCCGCGCGCGCGCGCTCGCGCGCTTTTGGTCACAGTTCTAACCTAACCTAACCCATTTCACCCAGTTCACAATTTTTCGACAGTTTATAATCTAACGGAAATAATTCCGACAGATTATAAACTAATGGTTCTCACAATCTTACGGTGACATATACATGCCAAATTACAGCTTTCTAGTACTTATGTACTAATAGTCTCTGAGCTAAGCCGCGGACAGACAGACAGACGGACATGGCTAAACTATAAGGGTTCCTTGTTGACCACGGAACTAATGCGAAGAGTGTCTTCAAGGTGGGTCCGTTAATCTCGAACGATATTTGTTTTTCAAAAAAAATATTTTCGTAAAAGATAATTTGGCGGTCCAAGTTCCGACCTTTTGCGGTCCGGATATGGACCGCGGTCCGGGTCTGGGGTCGGCCTGTTGCCGACCGTTGTTCTAGAGTCATAATATTACTAACAGAATATTTAGAATAAGGCAAGATGATGCATATTCTGAGCTAAAAACAATAAAAGCTGGGTTACCACAAGGAAATGTGTAGCCCCATCCTGTACTTACTATACACATGTGATATCCCAGAGCTGGAAAACAACACCATTGCAACCTTTGCAGATGACACTGCCATTATGGCTACCGCATCAAGCCACAAAGAAGCAGTAGAAAAAGTTCAACTAGCTGTGAACAAAGTTTATGACTGGACACAAAAGTGGAAGATCAAACTGAATGAGTCAAAATTAATTCACATTGACTTTACTAACAAACACCGCGAACCACCCAATATTTATAAACGGCATGCAAGTGCCTTATGCCAATACAGCCAAATACCTTGGCATAACTCTTGACTAGTGGTGGTTAATAAAACGTATAGCGCCAAAACATAACACGCTATGTGTACAAAGCATCTAGCGTTTGCTAGATCGACTATGACTTCGCGCTAGAAATTTAATCAACAAACGTAAACGTCTACGGTCTTATTCATAAAAAAAGCTTATCGAAGGTTTAAAACCTTAATTAGTTAAAGTGCTCGATAAGCCTATATAACCTTCGATAAAATTTTGTACCTATTCATAAACGTTCCTTAAACTGTGTCGTTTAGATTCATTGAAATATAAATTTTAGATTCAGTTATAAATTAAAATGTTGCCATTATAATGAATTCATCCAACAAATTGACAACCATATCGAAGCGTCAAACGAGAATGTCTGTCTAAGCACCGAATAATTGTGACCATAGACAATATTACGTACTGTAAACTATTTTATTGTCTACAGTTTCGACACTTTTGACAAGGCGCGTCTTTCAAATTTGTCAATGAATTTGCTATTGAAGCTACGAAATATTTTGAATAGTTAAACGTAATAAAAAAAATGGAATCAAGACCGGGCACTAGTTCCAATAAAAGGTAAAGAAGTGAAAATTGGTTGGAGGAGGATAAGGTTTGTACTGTTACAGTTAGAATGTGTTCAAAGTAAGTTTTGTTTTGTAAACGTTCTCAATTTTTCATACTTATACTTGCTTGCTTTTTAGATTGTTTTGAAAGAATTGGTCAGGGAGAGGGTCTCCATATTAGAAAATAAAAACACGGACGCAAACACCAACGTGAAAAAGGGGGCGGCCTGGCATGATTTACGAATTAGGTACCTACCTATCCAATTTACTTTACGGCTTGTGCAGACCAGCGCGATACGCGACGCGACACAAAGGCACCGCTCGTCGCGCGACGAGCGGTGCCTTTGTGTCGCGTCGCGTGTCGCGCTGGTCTGCACAAGCCTTTAACGTTACAAATATAACTTTGATGCACCTATTAATGATTCTTATGATTTTATTTCTGTAAATACATATTCGTTATGGTCGCGAATCATATTTTGATCAAGATAGAACCTGATACTGACCTGCAAACAGCAAAAACCGTAAGACAATTTGAATTTCGCGGGGTACAACTGCGGACCCCATAACACTAAAATGATGATGAATTTTGTGCAAGTAGGTAGTTGCCTAAACCTAACAGTAACCTTACTTAACCCTTACAGTTTTAACAATATGGCCAACACTCCAAGGACCCTACAGCAATTAAAAGCACAGTGGGGGGGGGGCATTATAAAAATGGCAGCAACGAAAACAAAATTTCATGAGCGGAAAGAAAGGTTCCAAACCGGTGGTGGTCCACCACCTGCTTCTGAACCAGCAAGTGGAGAGGATATTGCTGTGTGGCTCCCTCATGAGTTCACAATAAAATCTAATTAGTTTGATTCAGTTATCCAGGTATAAAATTACACATACTTGTTGTGTTGTCAATAAGCATACTGTATAAAGACAGAAAATATCGAAATCCTTATGTTTTAGAATTTTCAAGAGCTAAACAAAAAAAATTAAGAACAGGTGTCACAGAACATAAATATTGAAAAAAATCAAAAACAGATGACCCTTTACCTATGAAAATTCTGGATATGATATAATAGAAATGGTATGTATTGTACATCATTAAATATTACAGGTATTAATAATCACACCCATATTTTCCACCTGTTTTTCACTAGGTATATACTCGTAGGTTCAGAATTCGGATTACTATTATCAGTTTTCTCATAAAAGCCAATCAATAGTGCCCAGCAAGCTTGCAACCACTTAACCAATGAGATAGGTAGTCTACTTTATCTTGGAATTTTATAATTTTAGATGTTTGAGCCAAGTACATCCACACAACCTGAAGACACAACAACAACAACCACAACCACAACAACGAAACCTATAAAAGTTCTAAATTATAGATTAAAAAATAAAAAGGTGTGTATCCTTGAAACATTTTTTTTTGCCATTATATTATTATTATAATTGATAATTACATAGACCTGACCCGCCAAACGTCGTCCTGTCCAAATATATAAAAAACCAACAAAAAAAAACACTCAATGTGCCCGCAACTCGCAATAACAATACACGAAAAACATATCAGAGAAATCAAAATGTGGGTTTTAGTTGTCTATGAAATTTAAAGGCATAAGGGTGTAAAGTTCACTCATGCTCTATAGAAAAGAGAGGATCCTCCGACCAGACGGATGTCGTGTCTGGCTTTTTGTGTGACGTCAGGTCTTTGATGTGTAGTTCGCATGTAGCGATGTAGATGCTGCCACAAAAACGAAAAATAAGAGAACTCAGGATAATGAGGAGAAATAAACGTTACATTAATTTTGTATTTCAGGTTAGTAGGACTAGTGAGAATGGCGCTGCACTACAAATAGCAGAAACAAAAACGACCTGCAGAAAAGCATTACATGAGGCACAGATGACAAACGAGAAACAAAAATTTTAAAATTTAATTCTAAAAGAACAAGTACTAAAAGCCAAATTACAGTATTATAAAAATAAATTAAACTGATACTTTTATACAAGCTTTTTATTCATGATCTACTCGCTAAAATGTCTCCTTATAAAAGTTTTTAAAATAGCATTAGCGTTTGCATTTCCCCTTGCAACGTCTTGGGTTATTTCAGTTGTATGGTCCTTAATATTGCAACCCTCTAATTGCATGTCTCCATGGTCAACTGCAATGTTGTGAAGTACTGCTAGAGCCACTATGGTTGTTTTTACATTTTCCAGTTTGCAGGACATGCCATGTAAAAGGCATTGAAAACGTTGTTTCCACACTCCAAAGCAGCGTTCCACAGTATTTCTTGTTGCTATATGTGCTTCGTTATACTTTTCCTCGCTTCTGTTTTGAGGCCTTAATATAGAAGTGAAAAGATATGGCTCTAACTTGTATCTGGAGTCACCTAAAAGTCTTCCTCTAAATAATATCATCTCAAAACGCTCTTTAAGTGATGACTCGTTAAAAATTCGGGCGTCGTGCGTGCTACCTCTCCATCTGGCAACAATATCTCGGATGCGAAGATGTACATCACAAGTTACCTGTAAACATAAAAATTATTAAATATTATGAAGGAAAGTATTACGTCCAATAGAGTTTTGTTTTACAATAGTATTAGGTATGTATAAAATACCTGGACATTCAGGGAGTAAAATCCCTTTCTATTTATATAATATTGGGCTGCATCACCTCCACATTTGCGGATTTTGATGTGAGTGCAATCAATGCAACCAATAATAGTTGGGAAATTTCGTATTTCATCAAATTCTCTCATCGTGAACTGTTCTTCTGTAAATGTATTGGGCATGACGTGTAATAAAAACTTACATATTTCAAGCATGTGTAAAAAAATACTTGCCTCTCGACGACCCCAACATCTTATGGCAGTTAAAACCTGGATTTCTGGTGAGGTACCAGAATCTTTACGATCTAACATAAGATCCTCGCGAACAAGGTTATTACTTATATGATGATGGACCATGGTGTTTTCTGTCGGCTATTCTCCATAGGAAACGACCAAGTGGAACATGCTCCTAGCTTCTGACGTTTCATAAGTGCCCATAGCCCATGTAGCTTTATCTGAAGCTAGCAACTAGACGTAGAAATTAAATAGATAGCTCATCATCTGTTACACATCGCCTCATTGAGGTGGATAACAATTAAAATTCTATTGTGCTCGTTAGTGACAGTTGAAAGGTTAAGTACCCCAGAATAGTGTTATGACGAGGCGCCCCGGGCTCCCAGGCCCCTGGTCCTGGCGGCCCCCCAAATCTTAAGAAGTACCTACTTTTTAATGATATCCCAAACACGATCAAAATTTATTATACATGGGTTCAAGAAAATAAAACAACTAAAAGTACAGACGCCAGCACATCAAGCTACCCGAAACTGTCAAATTTTCCCAATCAACTTTGAACCTTATGTTTCAACGATAAAGTTGAAAATCTTTTAAATAAATTTGACAGATTGTAGTAGCTTGAAGTGCTGGCGTCTGTACATAAAATAACCCATATATAAGAAAAATATTAAAGATATATGAAAAAGGTCATTTCTGGGGTAGCAGTGAAAACAGGTACTATGGTAGCATAAAAATGTCAAAATAACTTCGTTTAGCCACGCTCGGTAATTGAGTGAACGCGACAAGTGCGGGGCGCACTTGTCGCGCAGCGCGTGGGATACTCATTTTGGGGCCTCATTTTGTTTTGCCGCCCCGGGCCCCCGCCAGCTTAGTCAGCCACTTATTGGAGCCTGTCCTGACTGGACCCCGACTATGTGACCCCCCTGACTCCGTTTATTCCCGTTGTCCCCGTACACCGTGTCCCCGTCCTACGGGGACAGCGGTACTTCAATTAAATATTTAAAAATACTTCCCGTTGTCCCCGTACACTGTCCCCGTCCTACGGGGACAGCGGTACTTCAATTAAATATTTAAAAATACTTCCCGTTGTCCCCGTACACTGTCCCCGTTAATATAGTTAAATAAAATAAGTAAAAATTATTGCCCACAGTCCCCGTTTTTTCATTTTTCTGTAGTATTATAAATGTGTGGCATCTTTTACCCAACAAACAAAGTGTATGGAAATATTGGTAGATTGGTCTTGGTACGCGGTAGATTAATATTAGGGATTTAGACCTTGTTTTCAAGTAGTATTTTTTTATAAATTTAATCGATTTTATTACATGTTTATTGTTTGAAATGTATCGTACATTCCAAATTAAGTTTTCTAGTAACTATGATAACATAATTACTTAATATATGATTACATATGTAGCTATTTACTATGATTTTTATTTTTAGGCAAGTAATTGTGATATTTTTGTTGATTTTATACTACTACTACTATATTTATAATGCTCAAGTTGTGTTGTTTGTGTAAATTTAATAATTGTTTTTTTTTTACCTCAAATTAAAATTCGAATACAAATAAATAAATTTTGTTTTATTCCCCTTTTCTTTTTCCCATGCTAAAAAACTAAGCTTAAACAATGCAGATTTAAGAGGACGACTCGTGAAAAGTTTACTTCCCGTTGTCCCCGTTAGCCGAATGTACGTTACGGGGACAACTGGAAATAAATTTAATCACGTCCCGCTGTCTCCGTGACGGGGATATGGCATACGGGGACAACGGGAATAAACATTATACAGGGTTACTAGTAATTCGACGTAAGTATATCCGGCAAGAGCTAATAGGAAGGCTCAAAAGCAATAAATTTATTCGCCCATTATGTATGGCCGAAGTTCAGTAGTTTTCGAAATATTTTAATTTTAAATATTTTACCAGAATTTGACATTTAATTCCAAATTTATAAAAAAAGTACTGGTAGTATGAGCTCCATTCTTAATTTTGTTAATTTTGTACCTGACACTTTCTTTAACTAACCTAATACAATCATCAAAAGTACAAAATTAATACAAAAATTAAAATTATGAGCCATTACAATAACGTTCTTATCCAAATTTTCAGTATAAGCTACAAAAGATTTTAACTAGCTTAAAAAAAAAACAATTTAACATAACATCACGCCTGTAACCCCCGAAGGGTTAGGCAGAGGTGTACCTATAGTACACCCACATTTCGCCAGTTATGTTTAAGTCCCATGTAATAGGGGGCGAGCCTATTGCCATCAACCGGGCACAAATCCAGACTCCTGGCTGCTACTGAGAAAATTCAGATGGAAAAACCGAATAACACTTTGCCCGACCCGGGAATCGAACCCAAGACCTTATTACTCAGCAGTAGTGCTTTGCGACCACTAGACCAACGAGGCAGTCTAGTCTTGACCCACTATTTATTTAATTTATTTATTGAGTTCGGACAACAATATGGTCCAATTTGTTAATAAAATACCATTCGGTATCGCGTACCGATTGGGTATCACGTACAGATTCGGTATCGCGTACCGATTCGGTATCACAACCTATCGCTTATATCTGAACAGGCCTTTATACAGTGTGATTCTTCATTGTGCACATATCGAAATGAGGGAATCTATGCTTAATTTTAACGACAGAAAAATATTTTAAAAAATCTAAATATTTTTTTTATAGAATAAAAAAAAATATAACAAAACTGTGTAACTTTTAAACTGAATCATTTATCGCGATGAAACAAACTCCATAATGATTGCAAGTAATTAGGCGCCCACATAAAATGAGAAAAAAAAAATTGAAAATAAACATGTTTTTTTAGCAAAAATCTGTTTTTTTTTTATCAATTGTGAAATTTATAAATAAGATACCAAAGATTTATCAATTTTTACAATAATTGTGAAATTTATAAATAAGATGCCAAAGAGAACAATTTTTTTTTTTAATTTTTATTAAAGAATGTAAAAAAAAACATTTTTTTTTTTTTTAAATATTTCTTCCCTCGATAAAATTAAGCATAAATTCCCTCATTTGGATATGTGCACATTATGAAGAATCACACTGTATAATATGCGAATGTAACTTTACCTTTTTTGGATATTTAGCACACGGATAGAACATGACCCGGGTTAGGACATAGGATACTTTTTATCCCGGTAGTACGTTCCCGTGAGATAATTTCCAACCTCCTCGCAGGCAAAACCGCGGGCAAAAGCTAGTCATAAATAAAACAAACATAAAATATCTTTGGAACATGTTTAATGAGTAACATCTATAATTTTTATTTTAACAATCGCATTAAGAAATCCACAATAATGTTATTTTTATTTTTATGTAAAACTAATAATAATAACTACAAAAAAAAAAAAAAACTAAAGCTGCATTACAATGACGTGCCACATTAATTGACGCAATAAAATCATTGTAAAAATAAAATGTAGGTAACCCTGATTTTAATAGTATTTCCAGATAATTGACAAACTTACAAAAGATGCTTCCATAACATGACCTATGTTCCGTTTCATGCAACATTAAGTCAAATATTTAACATGTACAGTGGGATAAATTTTATTATACATCGTCACAGCAAGGTAAATCACATAATATCACCTGATACGTAATATAACATAAATAACTGACTACTTAAAATAAAAACAGCATTTATTTCGCTCTGCGAAAAATTCGTCTCACTATCGTTACAATACTGAACTCAAAAATAATACTTGGTCAAATTTACATTAATAAAACTACTGAGTTACGTTTTATGTTTTATTCGTACTTAGTTATAGTTGAAAAAGAACCGTTTTCGGTATCGCCATATGATGAGGAGAGATGAAACGCATGTGACTAACCATGCGTTTGACCAGCACCCTAATTCCGTAACACACGATCAATCACAATCCGTTTCATTTTGACAGTTCTAAAACATTCATTGCGTTATTTACGTTGTTGAGCAGACAAACTTTTCGAACATTTGAAGCCATGGATAGCAATATGTTTCAGAATGATTCAGATTGTCATTGATCGTATGTTACGCAATTAGGGTACAGAAAACATTATACATGCAAACGTTTCGAAACTTGTCACATGAAACAAATCTCACAACTTGTTTTGTTGAATTTGAGTTCGCACTACATGAAACCGAGTGGTTTCAAGAGTTGTTGGGTAAAACATGTCAAGGGACATAAAACGACAAACAAGTTTCAGTTCAACAAGTTGTGCGACAATGCAAACGCAGGTCGATACATTGACAGAAAACGGAAATTTCAACATGTTATGATGTGAATGTTTCACCGTGCGAACGCACGGATACGAGTAAGAGAGTCATTAATATAAAGGTTTATGGATGGATGAAGGGGTAGAGGGAGACCAAAGAACTGATGCACATTTTGCGCGGACCACAAGAAAAATGGAACATTGACAAGAACAGATTTGCAACTCATTGTGTGAAATTGATTAGTATTGTTTCGTCAAATTCACGAGCATGTTAATGTACATAAAAAGTGAATTCTAAACATTCAAAAAAATAGTTAAATATAAAATAAATGCGGGTAAAATTATGTGTGGTCATTATTAAGAGTCTAAAATACCTCAACTCCAACTCACTCTTTAGCTCGCTCGTAGGTATTTATTACTGTAACAGAATTACAAACTTCATAAAAAAATATTTCTTAAATGGTGCACTACTACATTTCCACAATAAATCCTAGACATTCTACCCGATTACTCCCTAAATGTCTTTATTTTATTCTCGTTTGTATTTCCTTTTCTAATGCTTATCATAATTATAATGATGTGAAATGCATTAAATAGATGACCTGCATTTTGATGCTGCGGTGACTAGACTTTTCTTAACTTTCATCCCACAAATTGTATTATATGTTATTATTTCAAATATTCACAACATTTAAGTAGGTACATCCCATTTTGCTAAACAATTCATTTACAACTTAAAAATAATGTTAGAATTATATGTTACTAAATAAATAGCTCGCCGCATCACAAAATTAAATAAAAACTAAGAGATGCAATAAATAAATATTGTAATAATCAATTCGAAGTAAACTAAATTGAAAAGAATATTATTTAAATCAATGAAAAAATATATTTCAACCGATTTAACACTACTCTACTTTTAAAGTCGAAAATCTAATGATCCGAAATGCAACTGTGTAAAATTTAATGATCAAAGCTAAAAAACAATGTTAAAAGGCCACCGTGATTATTATTTTCACTCTGAAGACTATAGATAACATGTTATAATATTATTATTTTAAAATGCTCAACTACTCGCTACTTGCACACGATGAATACAGTCGAAACTACATTAAAATATGGATTTAGTCCAGTCACTCTAAGAGTTTGTTACAGATTGTACAGTGGTCTATGAATATACTCTGAAATACTGTTTTTATATTATCGCCCGTTGATGAAAAAAACTTTCATATAATACTTTTAAAAGAATACCTAACCTAATATTAGAGAGTAAATACAACAAGAGATTCGAGTAACTGGACGTTAAACCCAACTGTTTATAATATATAAGATTTCTAATTTGAACATTAAATATTTATGTATATTACGGAGGTATAAAATACTTTGTGTAAATTAATTATTGTAACAATAATACATGGACAACGTGAACACTCCCGTTAAAAGGCGTTGTGCACTGAACGCGTCTTTATTGCCTTTACTACCAACATTCCAAAACGAACGTTCCATATTTAAAATTAATAATAACTTGCCTGTTATCTGCACGTAGGCTGAATGTAAATTCATCTTTATACTGGCCTTTTAAAAATTAAAGTCGGATCTGTATATGATACGTTTAATAATTTAATTTTCTCATTTTGATTGAACAAGTAAAAATGTACTAAAAATATGATAAAAGTAAATTATTCAAAGTGACATTCTAGTCTTTGCACCCGCGTATTAAATTAAAAGCCGATGCCGTCGTTAACAAAACGAGGATGTACAATAGTACACCTCTGGCTAACCTCCGGATAAAAAAGGCGGGATTTAATTAAATACTTTCAATAAAAAAAATCGAGTTATGTGTAAAGCTACACAGAAGTTTTTCTAGTTTCATACAGTAACTACATGGATTTTTACGATTAAAACGGCCGAACTTGTCTATTAAATTTGACACATAACCGAAACAATAAAACGAATACTGATTTAGATGTTTTTCGGAACAGGTTCTATGGGCCTTACATCGAACTTCCCTTCGGGTTTCCAGTCCCACACGATCGGCATAGAGCATTCGTAGTAATAGCTATACATCTGGTTTTGTATATGCTTCATCAGGTCTTTCGGCTGGGGGTAGACTGAAGCTAACCCTGTGAAAGAAAATAGACTTTAGAGAAAAGGACATAAGATTCTAATTTGATTGCAACAACTTATACTGCACTAACTGATACAATATGATGAAAGGTATTTGGATACGGCTCTACATAACATACTATTGTTAAATAATGTTTAGTGAAAAACTTAACTCAAATAATGTTACAAAAAAATATAAATTACAATTTGAAGAAAATTTTGAATTTTGCTCGAGCCGGGTACTGTCAACGGCACGTCGGTATTATCACTTTAATTACGAAAACCGCCATTATAACCACGATATATAGGGCGCCGCAAAGTCAAGCTGTTACAATGGGCGTGCAGTTGACTGTACGTTTGTACGGTGCGATATTTTCTCAATAACATTTGCAGTATTTCTAACTAGGCCAACATCTTATGTACTTACAAATTACAATGTACGATTGCTAAAGGTACCAATAATCGACTGTTCTAAATATTTGTTTTATGAACTACACTTTTATGGTTCAGGTCCTACAGTGTTGTCTATGAAAGCCCCACTTAACAAGGTCGCAGTTGCATCGTTTGTATTTTCGTTTATTTATTTTCAATACATATTGTTCACATTTATAAATATTTTTATAAACATCATTTAAAAATATAAAAAATAGTGGAACAGGGTCCAAGATGCCGGTGGTCAGGGCTGCAGAGAGAGGAACCTCCTCACTATGCGTGCCGTGTCAAGGAGTACTGCTTTCTGAATGAGAGCCTGCTGAGGTGTTGGTCGAGGCTCTTCGCTATTAGGCCATTAACCGTAACGATTATCGGTACAATGATTGCAGAGTTCACATCCCACATGTCGACAACCTCGTGTGCTAAGTCAAGATACTTGATTTTTTTATCTTTCTCAGCTTTTACGAGATTCTCGTCATGAGGGACAGCGATATCAACAATCATTGCGCGGCGCTCTTATAGAGAACTAACGCGTTTTTTTTTTTGAGTGATTAGTTAAAGCGTAAGAAAAAAAAATGTTGGCAGTCATGGGGACTGCTGAAAGAAGTGAAAATTTAAAACTGGTATTAGCGGTTGCCCCGTTTTTTTTTTAATATTTTCTGTATTAATTTTAGCGACTTTTTAAACGTACAAAATACCCTCCGACCGGCGCAAGCGCGACACGCATTTGTATGGTTTAGGCAAACGGCGATGCTCAGACCCTTAAGCGGGGCTTTGCTGGTACAGACACCAGCACATCAAACTACCCGAAACTGTCAAATTTTCCCAATCAACTTTGAACCTTATTTTTCAGCGATAAAGTTGAAAATCTATTAAATAAATTTAACAGATTGTAGTAGCCTGGTGTACTGGCGTCTGTACACAATAATTAGCTACCTACCCTACTAATATTTTTGTATTTTTTTTACTGGATAGTCGTTTTCAGGGTTCCGTAGCCAAAGGGTGCCAACAGGACCCTTTTACCAAGCCTCCGCTGTCCGTCCGTGCGTCGTCCGTCTGTCACAAGGCTGTATCTTTTGAACCGTAATAGGTAGACACTTGAAATTTTCAGTGAGTACTACTATAGCCGCTATAACATCTACATATATAAAAATCAGTTGCTGTTCGTTAGTCTCGCTAAAACTCGAGAACCGATTTAGCTGATTTTGGTTTTGAAATGTTTGTCGCAGTCCAGGGAAGGTTTAAACGGTGAGAAAATATGGAAAAACTCCCAAAAAAAATAAAATATGAAGAAAATTCACGTTCTCATACATTTTGTGTGGATCGGCTTTTTTGATATCTCGATAGGGTGGGTAGGGTAGGTAGGGTAGGTAGTGTAGGTAGGGTGGGTAGGTAGGGTAGGTAGGGTAGGTAGGGTAGGTAGGGTAGGGTAGGCAGGGTAGGCAGGGTAGGTAGGGTAGGTAGGGTAGGTAGGGTAGGTAGGGTAGGTAGGGTAGGTAGGGTAGGTAGGATAGGTAGGGTAGGTAGGGTAGGTAGGGTAGGCAGGGTAGGTAGGGTCTCCTTAAACATCACCATTACCAGTGATCGGAGTAGGTAGATTGATTTTACGTACTCGCATCATGAATAGTCATAGAAGTCATAACATGGATAAGCCTTTTTCCGGGATTTCATTTTGGTACTTACGGGATTGAATCAAATATTGTTAAAGTAAGGATTTTTAAACTACTACATTAATGCGATAGATAAACATTAACATATGATAATATAATATATTTTAAATGTTTATCCAATGTTTATCCTTTTCTTGGAGTCCGATCACCTATATACTATTAAAAAGAAAGCAAAAGGGTTAAACGTTTCTTATTCATATTGATGTATTCTTTATTCTACACATTACAACATTTCAAATTCCTTAAAAAAATCTTAATAATTTCAAAATCCCGGAATCCCGGAAAAATCTAAATCCCTATATCCATACTAATATTTACGTGCCAGTTCATTGACCCCAAATCAATCTACCTACTCCGATCTCTGATCATTACATATAGTTCCTTGCTCTTGTTTCGTGTTTATAATTTTATGTATATCTGTTATTTATCTAATATATATATATTTATATAGGTAAATATATGCTTTATGTATATGTGTATCTGTTGTATATGTAAATAAATGGTACACCACTGACTACCTGCAGTATTGTCTCTCTTTTTCCATTTAAATCTATCCAAAGGTTGTCTGTAAAAGATCGCTTTTAGCGATAAGACCGCCCATTGTGTCACCCAATGTAAAATTTCTCAATTTATGTCTGTAATTTTTATGGTGTACATAATAAAGAATATTCTATTTATCTATGTTTTTTTTAAATATGTAGTTAAAATACTGTACGGTTATACGGAACCCTTCGTGTGCGAGTCCAACCCGAACGTGGCCGCTTTTTTTTTCCATAAAATCAAAACTACACGAACAACAATGTTCTAAAATATATAATCGGTTGAAGCGGTCTTCTTGACCTTTTGTAATCAACTTACGTTCTTTGGCCATTCATAGAGTTCCGGTATGTGAATGACGTAATGAAAATTATACCGACATTTTTTGATGTGCCCTCTTAAATCTTTTGGGATTGGGTATACTGATCCGAGACCTAAGGAAAAAATCTACGTAAAAAAACTAAAAACTAACCATGCTTTATTAAAGTGAAACTTTTATTACATCGTCTCAAACTTTTTCGTCTGTGTGTTGCATGTCGGGTGACGGTCGGCCGCGGAGTAGGGATAAAGTGAAAGGCGCTCGTCAGAGCAGCCAAGGCCAATATGGCGGCGCCTATAGTTCGCTCAAAAGTTTCACTTTTACCGTGGTTTCATAAAACCACACAATCCTTTTTTATTTATACATACATTTCGTTTATACTCAAATTGAATGTAGTAAAAAAAAATTGTTAGTCATGGCGACCGTCGACAGAAGTGAAATCTTAAAACTGGTATTAACGCCATCTAGCTTCTATAAGTACAGCACTACAGCGCGAGCATGTCGGTGACGCGAATCCATAAGTTTATCCCCTACCAGAAATCGCTCAACGCGCCTAAAGAAGTTTCCACTTGTAAAAATAACGTCTTTTGAAAATTATAATTATGTTATGTTAGACTCTAGCAAATCTTAGTGATATGTAGTATCAAGAATATTCGATACACTTAAATCAAAACGCAGTAATATGCATTGGAATCGTGGTTAAGCAAAAAGGGGCCCGTAGGTATTAAGCAACGCTTACCCAGATCGATCCGTCTAAGTAATAACAGCCACACGGGTCGATCGATCAGGTTAAGCTACGCTTGCCGCGGTTGGTCCGTGGATGAGTGACCATCTTTACATACCAAGACGCCTCCGTGCCTCGAAAAGCACGTTAAGCCGTTGGTCCCGGCTGTCATTTGTAGATCTTTGACAGTTGTTACGGGTCGTCAGAAGCCCGAACCTCTGACAACCAGTCTTACCAGGGGGTATCGTGTTACCCAGTAACTGGGTTGTGAAGGCAGTCGCTCCATGTTAAATACTGGTATTCAGCTGCATCCGGTTAGACTGAAAGCCGACCCCAACATAGTTGGGAAAAGGCTAGGCAGATGGATGGCAGAGGTCGATCCGAAGATGAATGACCATCCATTTCATACCAAGACCCCTGTGTGCCTCGGAAACCACGTTACTTAAGTCAGAAGTCCGAAGGTTTAACAAACCAAGGGGTATCATGTTACCAAGTAACTGCGTTGTGAAGATCAGATAGGCAGTCGCTCAATGTAAAATTTAAGTATTCAGCTGCATTTGGTCAGACTGGAAGCTGACCCCAACATTGAAAAGAGCTAGGCAGATGAACCAGTATCCTAATTGCGTAACTTATTTTCGTAAACGATTATGACAAATTTTTAAACTTATGAAGCAATGGATTAGCAATCTGTTTCAAATCGAAACATACGAGTATTACGCAATTAGGGTACTGGTCTATTCTGTAAAAACCTCACGGTGAAAACTAAGGCGCGGGACATTCACAAGAGGCGGGAGGCGTGGGCGGGGCTAACGTACAGCGTCACCAGCGCCTCTCGCCTCTTGTATAAATAACTTCTCCCGCTCTGAGCGGAGCGGGAGGGCGTGTCAGACTCCTACTGACTAAAACCCACCCGTGTTCCTTCAGTTGCCTGTATGTTGCCAGGGGCCACGGTAACCCTTTCAGACAAACCCGCAATCCTGGCAGGCATCGGCCCTAGCAGACCCCGTCAGTTCTGCTGACATCTCTTTGAGGCGCGCGTGGAACACAACGCGCCGTCGACCCGGGCGGCTGAAATGCCTACATTATTGAAGACATATAACGTACCTTCATCGTAGGCCATCTTTGAGACTTCCAAGGCGATATTGACAGAAATATCTTTAATTTCCGCGAGCGACGGGTAAATACGACCGATGGCGAGGTCTTTCTCGCTAACATAGTCGGCCAAAGTCTGCAACAATATAAATAAAATGTTAGAATACAATAGAAGCAAGTCATATACCCTCTGAACCGCATCTGTTCATACTTCGGTTCATAGTTAGCAAACATCAACTTTACACCAGTGTAAATAAAGTTGATTTTAGACTGACTGGTACTGCTGAAAAAGTCATAAAAAATATTAAGTTGTAGCGAAAACTGAACCTTATTAATGTTGGCTTTGAGGTTATTTTTTCTAAAACTCGTGTTTGTTTACATGCCTGGAAAATAAATTGCGAACGCAGATTACATGAGCGAAGTTAAACGAACTTAGGTTCGTTCTCAGTGTGGCCTGCGCTTTATTCATAAACGTTGCTTAAAGTTAAGAGACGTTTAAACGTCGAAAATGTATGGTTAATGCGGCGTTAATAATAAAAAATTGGCCCACCCAGAGCGGAAAATGTTTATGAATATTTTAATTAAATTGTATTATGTCATACATTATATAGAGGTCAAAAGACCTAGAGGCCGAAGCCCGAAAAGGTGGTCAAATCAAATATCCGAGCATTTGACGATACCTATCAGCGCCGCACTCCGCCAGGCCACTGATCGTAACAGATGGAAAAAGACCCTTGACAATTTGATACGGAGTCCCGATTCTCAGCAGTGAGAGAGCAATTGAAAAGTAGTGTCATACATTATCACGATATATTCTTGACAAGCGATCCTTCAGATTATTTCGTTCAGTTTTGCTCGGAAGCATCGCAATTTTCTCAAAAACGAATGAATCAGTTTTGATAATTCTTTCAATAAATATCATGAGAACCGTTAGTTTACGTATATAAATAATCTATCGGTATTATTTCCGTTAGATTATAAACTGTCGAAAAATTGTGAAAAGGGTGAAATGGGTTAAGTTTGTTTAGAACTATGAACAACCGAGCGCGAGGCGAGCAAGCGAAGCGAGCGGTACCGCAGCAGCCGGTGGCGGCGGCGCCCGGCGAGCGCTACTTCCAAGTTGCTCGCAACTAGACAGACTACTTAATATTAGCGCAAGGTGCGTTACGTCGCAAGCAAATTTGATACCAGTAGTACTATTCTGTAACCATCTCACCGTGTTATCTTAGGTGAAGTGAGCGTGGAGTGAGCTGTCAGTTACTAAGGATTGACACTATTGGCAGCTCACTTCACCTAAGATATCACGGTGAGATTTTTACAGAATAGCACTGCAGTTTACAATTTTTCGGTTTCGTTTGGATAGATTATTAACTACTTATCAAAAAATAATTCGTACAATTGTAAATGGTTTGTTGCAGTTCACAATTTTTCGACAGTTTATTACCGGAAATAATAATAATACCGATAGATAATAAACTAACGAAATTCATAATTATACATAGAATATATCAGGTTTTGTTAATAAAACATAACATTACATCACGCCTAGTTTCCCCGAAGGGTTGGGCAGAGGTGTCCCTGTAGCAGGTACACCCACATTTCGCCAGTTATGTTTAAGTCCCATGTAATAGGGGGCGAGCCTATTGCCATCAACCGGGCACAAATCCAGACTCCGAGCTGCTACTGAGAAATTTCAGATAGAAAACCCAATAACACTTTGCCCGACCCGGGAATCAAACCCAGGATCTCATGCTCAGCAGTAGCGCTTGCGACCACTAGACCAACTAAAAAAACTAATAAAACTTGTTGAGATATCGTGATTCAAATCGAAGATCACGGAGCGGATCGATTTTATGCACGCATGTGTATCTACTTTAGCTGTATGTATTCTAAGCATCGATTTACATCGAAGGATACGCCTTACCGCGTCAAAAGATGACCGCATTTGTGCATAAGTTGTCATCTGTCACACAATGACGTAGAGAATTGTCGCTGTACGGTCAGCATACTCGTTTCGAAAAGAATACATAATTTTAAAAGGAGGTGCTTTTGAAAAAAATAAAATATTTGTTTTTACCCGACTGCCCCAGAAGGAGGGTAGTGTTTTTCGAGAGTATGTATGTATGAAGTATGTATGTATGTATGTTTGTATGTATGTGTGTATGTCTATTTCTTTGGCACGCCCTGTAGCCTAAACGGCTTGATGGATTTTGACATATGAGGTGTCGTTAGGTTCGTCTTAATAGTGGGAGTGACATAGGCTTTATATAATATTTATATATTGCATCTGCAAGTACAAAAAAGGATACCAATAATGTTGTTTTTTTTTAAACCTACCCTGGTTTAAAAAATCTAAAAAACAGAAAGACATTAAAAAATCCGGCAGTTAAAATATTTTAAAATCATAATGACATGTAACCTCCATACTTCCTAATTCACATTTTAAACTTTTTTGTCAACGTTACACTACCCTATCGTTCGTTGTCATGGGAACGTAATTTTTGTTACATGTCATCTTCCGTCATAATATTTATTTTAGAAATCGTAATAAATTTGAAAAAAATGTATTTACGCATAGAAAGTAATACCTTTAGGGTGATTTGAATTTTTGGAGTTGGTGGTACATTACCTGAAGGCACAAGAACGCATCTTTATACAGCTATGTGTGTTAAAAACGATAAAGTTACTCCGATGTGTCACGAACTGTGACGAATGAGGAAATGATTCGCAAGTGAGCCAAGTCGCACAATTTAGGGAGTGACAGTTTACGCGCAACGTAAGTATGGCGAGGGCGAATCCTTGATTTACATCAATGATTCTAAGTTGATTCTTGAGTGACCGTTTATAGCAAAAAAGGTCCTAAGAAATGTAAGTTGCAATGGAATTTGAACTTTGTGTTATACATTAAGTTTGTTGTTCCAAAACTTGACAATTATCTCAGATTCTGAATTCAAATTAAGAAAAGTTAAAAACGTCAAGTCAAGTGCTACAAGGATATTTTGAATAGCTCGTTGACAGTTGGTAACATTTGTCAAATTGTCACAAAAATTGTATTAAAAATTAAATAAGACGAATAAAAAAATACCTATTTAAAAATCACAGAAACATTTTTGTATAAGTATTACCTCTGCCGAACTGCAAAGCAGTTTGTTGGCAGATTTGGGGGCGTTACTTCCGATTTTGGCCACGCCCCAAAAGATCCTTGTACCGTTTTATTTATTAAATAAATAAATTATTATTTATTTGTTATTTGAACATGCTTTACATACCCTAGCGGCAGTCAAGAACATGCTCTCGGGTATGTGGTGGGTAGCGGTCGCGATGACGCCGAGCGCTATTCCGGGGAAGATATAGGAGTTGTTGCCTTGTCCGGTGTGGTACTCTTTGCCGTCGTACTTCACGGGAGGGAACGGGGAGCCGGACGCGAAGATACAGCGGCCCTGCAATATAACGGTAATAGATCTTTATCTTTACTACACCCCAATTCAAACTTAATGGCGGCTCGGAACATGAGGCGAGTCGCTGCGCAGTAACAAATTCATGGGCCAGCGGGGGTGAGGGGTGCGGTACTGCGCAGCGAGCAACGCACTTCCGAGCTGCCATTAAGAGCGTTAATCTGAAAGTGGGCAACGTCGCAAATAGATGTCAAATACTACGATGTTTTGATTAATTTGGCAATATTACTGTATGGAAATAAGAAATGTGGCGAATATTGGCAAATTAATCAAAAAGGTAATTATTTATTTTTACCAAAGATACCGACTTCCGAACTTAAAATCATTTTTCACTTTGTAGTTTGGAAGTCGGTTGTACTTTTTGTACAAAGGTTTTTCGTAAATAGATAATGGTACGGAACCCTTCGTGCGCGAGTCCGACTCGCATTCGGACGGTTTTTTTTTCTGTTTGTGTCATAATACAGTAGAACCCGTTTAACACGATCACGCTTAAAACGATTTCTCGCATAATACGTCATTTTACGTCAGTCCCTAAAACTTGAGATATGTTCTCATACATTTCTTAACGCTTAATACAATTCTTCATCGCGTTTAATACGCCTATATGCGTAGCGGCGAGCGTCTGTCTTAGCGGTGTTGATCATTTGTTTGATACAAAATGTCTACAATTAGGCGAAAGGCATTGTTAAGAAAAAATTAACATATTGAAAGTTTTTGATAAAAACAAACAAAGTTAATACTATACGAAATTAGATCATTATTTTTCACTATCCCCTCACCCCCTATCCCGTATAAGACGCTTTCTCGCTTAAGACGCGTTTTTAGTTGGGTCCCTGTGAAATCATCTTAAACGGGTTCTACTGTATACAGTTAGTGTAATTATCTTCCTGTGCGAGTATAAATACTTCTTTTTACCGGGTCGATGGCAAAAATAACACATAAAAGGATATATTTTCTTTCTTTTTTTCTTTCTGAAACATACCTCTGTATTGTCATAAGCAGCTTGAGCGGTGCACTCAGCTTTACTGGTTGGGTTTGAGAGCGCGAAGATGACAGGTCGTTCGGTGTTCTTAGCCATCTGTTGTAGTACTTTCGGTGTGAACGCACCGCCGACCGTCGAGCATCCTGTAACACGAAATACGTTGTTTTAATAAAGAAAGAAAGTACATTTATTTAGAACATTTATTTTAGATTCACTCCAGGACTCGTCTGCTCCACTGGCCTTCGGTCTTTCGACAAACATGGCCGACCCACTACCACTGCAGCCAGTCGCTTGTTTGCTTTACTCAGACGATCATCATCTAGCCTTTTCCCAACTATGTTGGGGTCAGCTTCCAGTCTAACCGGATGCAGCTGAATACCAATATTTTATTTACATGGAGCGACTGCCTATCTGACCTCCACAGCACAGTTAGGTAGTGGGTAACACGATACCCCTTGGTAAGACTGGTTCTCAGACTTTCGGACTTCTGACGACCCGTAATAACTGTCAAAAATCTATAAATGACAGCCGGGACCAACGGCTTAAAATGCTTTCCAAGGCACGGAGGAGTCTCGGTATGTAAAGATCTACGGACCAACCCCGGCAAGCGTAGCTTAACTGCTGCATCGACCCGTGCGGCTGGCGATTTAGCCACGAGCTCCTCCTCGCTTTACTCAGATGATCTGACCATCATGATGTCTGGACTTTAAGAGATTTTGACAACTGAGGTTATTTCGCCATTTTTTCTTAGCGGTAGTCAGATAGGGAATGTCGACTCCATCTAGATTATTTTTTTGATGACGATATCCTATTTACAGAATAAACAATTTCATTTCATTACTCTCCAAGCTATGCCTGTTAAACTCCGGTTCTTTTCCACATAATTTAATTTCTGATTTTTCCATTTACAACAATTATTATTAGAATAACATTATTAAATTGTACTTAATGGAAAAATAATCGACGAAAATTTAAGTTAAATTAACCTCAATTTTCAATGAAAAACATCTTTAGGGAGATTTACAATACAATTTATTTATTTTTTTCTTTTTGCTTTGGACGCTTCTAACGTGCACGTCTTTTTACATCGTTCTCACATACCTACATGGATAATTTCAACATAGATGATGTAATATGATTTTCTAACAATATTTTTGGTTTAAAAGAGTGTCCTTGGAGTTTCTTGCCCGTTCTTCTCCATAGGAACCTGCTTTCAAATGGGCAACTAGCTAAATCTTACGATTCCTTTGAAAATTCAAAACTGCCTGTAAATGGTTTAATTCAAATAAATGCTTGAATTTTGAGTTTGAGTTGTAACTTACCAATAAGACAGCTGGGCTTAATCTTCGCGACGACAGCTTCGAAGTCCTTTTCTGGCTCGATATCTTTTCCGAAAGCTATCGCGTGTGGTGGCACTCCTCCCTCACGACGTGTGGACAGTAAGCCTTCAATATCGAACATGAAGACTCGTTCTTGAGCCTGTTTCTCTGTCAGACCTTCGGCAACCATGGCAGCTACCGTCAAAGTGGCGATGCCGTTAGAAGCCTGGTTTGGTAAGAAAAAATATTAATTTAGAAAAAAAAAACTGACGGTAAATCCCGCTAACAACACAAATCACTAAATAAGTTTACAATTAAACTTTTCTATTTCTCGCATTTTAGTGGATCAATTTGTAATTTATCTAAGTTACATTAGCCTAATGCCAACTGCTCATCACCTTTTACAAAATATTGCTTTTCCCGATGCAGGGACGTTCATCGTTGAGGAGTTCTCCTAGTACTTACCTTCTCCATATGCATTGTGACGAGACTACCATCAGCTCCACTTCTGCATATGCATTGTGACGAGCATAAATTGCATTGCAACCATATTAAAGTAATCGAATCGCAACCCGTGAAATACTTATTATTGAGTAATTCCGGTGGCTATTTGTGGTCTTCATCATCAGTTCCACTTAACTAAATGGTGCTTTCCAAGAACAACTGCACAAAGTACTATGAAAAATACCCAAATCGCTATAGGTTTGCCTATAATATTTGAAGAGTTCCCTCGATTTCTCTGGGATGCCATCATCAGATCCCGGTTTCCTTAACATGGGATATCTCCTTTCCAACAAAAAAAAGAATCATCATAATCGTTTCATAAACGACGAAGTTATCCGAGAACAAACATTAAAAAAAATATATATATGGTCGAATTGAGTAACCTCCTTTTTTAAAGTCGGTTAAAAAGGGAGTAACAAGATGAAAATAAATATTTATCGATAAAATAGCTTAGGAAGAATGGGTCTTCGTATTATTTTCGGCAAATAAATTGCGAACGCAGATTAGTTGATTCTTGAATACAATGGTGTCGATTCTCTTGTCACAAATGCCTCTAAACTAGACTAAAAATCACTAAAATTTAGTTTAATCCTGTCAAACGACGATTTCCCATTCTGAAATTAGACTAAAATGACACAACTTAACTATATTTTAGTTTGGCAGCACTAAGATGGTACTGAGATATTAGTTTAGTGAAAATGCCAATTTTGCTATTCTGAATTTGACGTTTTTCACCTAAAATTTACATTTTCTAACTAAATCTGACTATTTTTAATCGCGACTAAAAACGTGTGGAGTAAAATTGGTTGTCATGAACTTTTAATTCACACCAACACCTCGACTTCAGATGCAAAAACAGTACTGAATATTTTTTTTTTCTTTTGCTTATATCTCGAAAACGGTGGGTCCAATCGCAAAAATAATTAAAATTTCGACACCCTTTATAATACCCTTAAACCCCTAACACTCTACATGTAGGTAATTATTATTTTTTTTCCATATAAAAACTGAAAAAATCTATATAAAACACGTCGAGGCTGCCCCCCCTGCGCGCCTCCGGCTCTAAAAAGATTCACGTGGATAGGTATCACGTGTGGAGTTGCGATTGTCAAATTCGATTTAGATGTGTCAAAATTATTTTTAAATTTATTTTGCAGAATAGCTTTGAGATTCTCATAGTCAAAAGTAGGAAATTTTAGTGATAGTTTAGTTAGTTTAGTTCGGTGTACAAGAGAATCGGCACCATTGAATGATTAATTTTAAGTAGATTGTTCTGATAACTAGCTTTTCTTTTGTTTTACTTATGTAACATCATAACATCACGCCAGTATTCCCCGAAGGGTTAGGCAGAAGTGTACCTATAGTACACCCACATTTCGCCAGTTATGTTTAAGTCCCATGTAATAGAGAGCGAGCCTATTGCCATCAACCGGGCAGAAATTTAGACTCTGAGCTGCTACTGGGAAATTCCAGATGGTAAACCCAATATATCTTTGACCCGTCCCAGGAATCATGCACGATCAATCACAATTTTTTTCGATTTGAAACAGATTGCTAATCCATTGATTCATAAGTCGGAAAAAAAATCTGCTCAACAACGTAAATAACGCAATGAATATTGTTGAACTGTCAAAATGAAACAAATTAGTCACAATCGTTTACGAAAATAAGTTACGCAATTAGGGTACGTGAGAGGTCCTGCTGCTAAACAGTAGCAGTAGTGCTGCAGTAAACTGCTGAGCATTAACAAAAGACAGATTTAATACTCACAGAACCCGCTCCAAGGAACAGATAAATGTTTTCGCTAAGCTTCCTCTTCGTGATTCTAACAGCGGCCATGAGACCAGCGACGGCCACACTGGCGGTACCTTGGATGTCGTCATTGAAAGTGCAGTACTTGTTACGGTACTTTAGTAGCAGACGACCCGCGTTTGCCAGGGCGAAATCTTCGAACTGAGGAGAATAAAAAAACAACGTATTATTAGTAATGAGAAATCCAACTAATTCGCAAGGGAAAAGACCCGAGCACTAGGGTTTTGTGCCACCAAATAACGAAAAGGTAAGTCGGATTGAAGGACGAATTGGAGGAACACGTGGCTAAGTAATAACAGCCGCACAGGTCGATCCATCAGGTTAAGCTACGCTTGCCGGGGTTGGTCCATGGATAGGTAACCATCTTTACATACCAAGACTCTGCCGTACCTCGTAAAGCACGTTAAGCCGTTGGTCCCGGCTGTCATTCATGGATCTCTGTCAGTCGTTACGAGTCGTCAGAAGTCCGAAAATCTGACAACCAGTCTTACCAAGGGGCATCGTATTACCTAGTTACTGGGTAGTGGAGGTTAGATAGGCAGTCGCTCCATGTGAAATACTGGTATTCAGTTGCATTCGGTTAGACTGGAAGCCGACCTCAACATAGTTGGAAAAAGGCTAGGCAGATTGATTGAAGGACCTACATGACGACTGACTGACGGCTTGAACTGCAAAAGTTAGTTCATAATACCATTTTTTTTTAACGCCATATCGTTGTTACAGTAATGTGCATAAATGTAAATTTTACAGTCTAAACCATATAAATAACAAGTTTATTTACAATATAAATACATTATACGACTTGTGAAACATTTAACTATGCTAATGTTTAAATGTTTCAGTAATGCGATAAAACTCGAAATTATCTCCACTTAAAGGCCAGGCCAATAAATTTTCAACTTGGAAATTCGTAAGGCCAAGTAACATTTAATTTATACAACTATCCTCAAAGATAATGCAAAACAATAGAGGATTCGCACAAAATGAGGATCTCTATGTTCTATGTTATAGGGTTTGATTTCCGCAGTTAGTCCGTAAAGTGGACCATTGTGCGTGGACCATGGCGGCCGTTTGGTGGTTATTCCAACCAGCCCACCTCCCTCTAGAAGCCAACTAGTCTGTTCAGAACATCTGTGTAGGATCTGGGTGACCCGAGAGTTTCTGTTCTAATCTGGGTGACGCCTGTGCATTCAAAGAGCACATGCGCTACGGTTTCCTCAGCCTCCATGCACGCCCTGCACAGAGGACTGTCCGTTATGCCTATTGTGTGGAAGTGTTTGTTTAGCGAGCAGTGTCCCGTGATGGTCCCCGTCACCAGGCGCAGGCCGTTCCTGTCCAGGCGCAATAAGCGCCTGGTTAGCCTGTTATCCAAGGATGGCATAGCTTCCTTAGACTGCCTGCAGCCCGGTATCGAGGTCCACCAGTTCCCCGCTTGTGTGTGGGTGAACTCCTGTGAGGATCATTAGGCAAATCAAAAAGGCCAGAGCAGATTTTTTTTCTTTTTTCAATACTTTGACATTCGATGCAGACATCAAACGACCTGTCATGTTTGCAATTAAACACTCTGATATTAAGGTTCATTATTGAATGTCCTAATGTATGCGTTTAAATTAAAAATGACAGAAAATGTACCGATAAAACCTTAATTCACTCAACTCGCTTAGTTAAATAGTAAACAATGTGCGTTTAGTCACGCTAAGCTATTTATGTGGTAACGAGAGCGCAACTCAATAACCTGTGCACTGAAGTTATGGTCATTATCACGGTATGCAAAATATGGTCGAGATATAAAAGCGGTACAACGTTGCCAAGTAGAAATCTTTGGGAATTTTGCTAAAATCGTGTTTAATCGTGTTTAGTAACTAGCTGACCCGGCAAACGTTGTTTTGCCATATAAATGTTTGGGGTGGACCACCCTTATCACTTAGGGGGTATGAAAAATAGATTACGACCGATTCTCAGACCTACCGAATATACATATAAAATTTCATAAAAATCGATCAAGCCGTTTTGGAGGAGTATGGCAACTAACATTGTGACACAAGAATTTTATATATGTCACGGCTAAAACCCGAAGTGCGGCTACACCTAGTTTTAGCCGGCTAGAACTAGGTGCGGCCGGTAGCAGTTGGTTAAATTTAGTTGTAGCAAATGAAAATGGATGAAAGCTAGGTTAGGTTAGAACTGTGACCACATAACACACCGCACGAGCCGAGCGAGCGTAGCGAGCGGTGCCGCGGCAGGGGCAACCAACTGCTACCGGCCACACCTAGTTCTAGCCGGCTAAAACTAGGTGTAGCCGCACTTCGGGTTTTAGCCGTAACATATATACACCGTGAAATTTGAATCACAGTTTTACTAGAACAAACGTTGTTCAGACCATGGTCTACTACCATTCTAAAGTATCAAATATATTATTAAAACAAACTAAACTAGGCGTTCTCAAATAAGTCTTATGTTACTTAAACGTGTTCAAACATTAACCGTAACATCAAATTACTCATCGCGGCAGTGATATGGCATTCAAAAGAGTTATGAGGAGTCCACGTGGACTACATTTTTATAAAAACGCAAGCCACACTTTGCATTGGCTTGTATTTTTAGGCCGATAGGATTTCCCATCGCATCGGCAAAAATTTGAACTTCCATACAAACTTTCATACCCTATTTAAACGGTCGGTAGCTATATTGGTCCAAAGTGACTAACCATAAGGCGGACCAATATCGCTACCGAGCGCGACAGTGATGTCGCTTATATCTGAATAGGCATTAGTGCCTTTAGAGCATTTATTTTTTATTTTATCGTGTTTAAAAATCGATACACATCACGTCTGCAGTTTCGCTAGCTAATTTAATTTGACCCTGTACTGGAACACATGTTCAAAATTTCATGTTTCTAGACCCCGGGCTTAAAGTAAATACCACACTTATGAAACTCCCTCCTGCAACGCACTCTAATAGGAATCGTAACGTAATCGCCTCGCCTCGGGACACGCTTATGAAACGCGGCGATACGGTGAGGATCTCTTTCCAAGTTGATATGTGTGCTATGAACTTAAGGCTGTGCGTTGACCGTAAGTGAATGAATGAATGTAAGATTTTTATTTAGACTTTATAGCAGTGATAGCCTAGTGGTGTGACCGTCCGTCGGACTGCCAAGTCATAGGCCACAAGTTCGAACCCAAGGCACGCACCTCTCGGTGGAGGTCTGCCTGGCTTGGGCGGAGCATCGCCGTGTCCTCGTGGACGCGTTCGGCAGCGATGATCTCTCGCGTCCGGCCCTGGTACTGGACCATGGTATAGAGCGAGAGGGAATGGGAGGCCGTCGCCTTTTACTGCGAAGCAGTAATGCTCGCGAAAGAGGAGGCGGAGCGCAAATTTCGCGCCCTCACGCCCCTAACCGCCGCAGGAGACGCCCTGGGCGTCGGGAATCGCAGACCGATTCCCGGCCACCGTATAATAGGCGCGGGCTTGCAGACGGTGAGCAATGAGTAGCTCGCCGTCGATGGCGCGTTGTGTTCCACGCGCGCCTCAAAGAGATGTCAGCAGAACTGACGGGGTCTGCAAGGGCAGATGCCTGCCGGGGTTGCGGAGAAGTCCGAAAGGGATATACCGTGGCCCCTGGCAACATGGCAACTGAAGGAACACGGGTGGGTTTTAGTCAGTAAGAGTGTCACGCCCTCCCACTCCCAGAGCGGGAGAAGTTGTTTGATAATTTCCCACCCAAAAAAAAAAAGGTACGCCCCTCTGACTTTCCGGATTCACGTGCGTATTGTATAATTATAACTTGCTTCAAAAACGGTGAAGGAAAACATCGTGAGGAAACCGGCATGTTTGAGAGATATTTCTCGACGGCATGTGAAGCCAATTCAGAAACCCATGGGCGGCTTTAATACTCTGACACCAGGTTAGTCACTAACCACACGAAAAGATGAAGATTGAGCATCATTCCTTTATACATAACTAGCAACCAAAAGAATTAGGTTCATCGCGACCGCTTTCAACAGGCGTGCTTATCCATTGTGACGGCACGGGATTCAACAATAGCTATTGGTCGGGAAATCCGCGTCGTATCGTCAAACAGCAAAATTATGTGAATCGATGGGCCTAAGCCTCCATTAATTTTGGCTACTTAATTCCTTTCCTTCATTTAATCATATTTTCGAACCAAGCTGACGGCTACCTAGGTTTTTTTTTTTATATAAACGTGTTTCTTTTTTTTGTTTTACGTGTTAAATATAGTGTTGTTTTACCGCAATTTCACCTTTCATTCCTTATCCTTACAACGCCCCGGGTTCGATTCCCGCGTGACGTTTGACATGTGGCAAGAACAGTCTATTTTATATTCGTATAATCCTGTTGCGTCAAGCATGTGTATAACATTAATATGTATTTGATGTACATCCTTTTTTTTTTGTGGGTGGGAAATTATCAAATAACTTCTCCCGCTCTGGGTGAGCGGGAGCGGGAGTCGGGAGCGGGAGGGCGTGTCCAGACTCTTACCGACTAAAACCCACCCGTGTTCCTTCGGTTGCCTGTTGCCGGGGGCCACGATGTCCCTTTCGGCCCATATTCGCAGCCCCGGCAGGGTTTGATGTACATCCTACTTGAAGTATTTTACACCGTCATATTTCACCTAAACCTTCCGCATAAATCACTTCGTCCATTATGCCGCCCTTACGAAAAGTGCAAGTACTCGAGTTTTGCGCCGAATTGAGTTAAGTACATATTCGGAATTTGCAGAACGAGATCTATATATTCTTTTCAGACACTTTTTACGTATCTATGACGAATTTGCCTTGTACACCATGTATAGTGTTGGAGATACCTACAAACAATACAAAAATAAAATCTTTACCCGCGTTTTCTGGAAATCAGGTTTAACCTAATTATTGCACTTTTCGTAAGGACGGCAGCATTGGTGACAACCGTATGAAAATTCGTTCAGTAGTTTTTGAGTTTATCACGTTCAAACAGACAGACAGACGTTATGTAGTGAAAACTTGAAATACTGCTTCATAGTGGTGTAACTGGCGTAGTAACTGCTACTGGGAAATACCGAAACTTATTTAACTGAATCATCCGATGTTATCTGGGTAGTACCTACGTCACTACGCGTTGTATGGTCATTGAAAACGAACTTCCTTCCTTCTTTCCTTATATTACCTACATAATATTATTATGTACAGTCTATTTCCTTAATGTCCCTCGGGAATCATCGCATTTCCGAATACAAACGAATACGAATTTCCATGTCCATCAATTATTAGATTTTTCGTGTATAATCATTTGAATTCAGAACTAAGTACTTTATTGTTGTTTTGTTTTGATTTCCGTGTGAACTATATAGAGCTGTAAAACTATTTTCATGACTGCGACTTTAGCAGCTTTCATCCCATTTATAAATTAAATTACATTCAGTTAAAGAGTACTAACAACTCTATATACTTCCAAATCGATTGAGAACGTCCGGCCTGCACCAAGTGCAAAGAGCAACTGGTAGAAATCCGACGACTGACGAAACACGAAGTTTGGCGAGGGACATTAAGAAAATAATTATAGTGTAGGTATGTACTTAACAGTAGCGATCAACCCGGCTTTGCTTGAACTAAAAATATCAATAACATAGGTAACATCACGCCTTATTTCCCCGAAGGGTAGGGCAGAGGTGTATCTATAGTACGGGCACATTTTGCCAGTTATGTTCAAGTCCTATGTAATAGGGGGCGAGCCTATTGCTATCAATCGGGCACAAATGTAGACTGAGCTGCTACTGGGAAATCCTAGATGGAAAAACCCAATAACTCTGCCCGACCCAGGACCTCATGCTCAACAGTATCACTAGCGACCACTGGACCAAGAAGAAGTACTAAACGAATACACAGACAAACGAGAGATTAGAGAAGACATATTGTTTACCGAACAATGCCCATGTGTCTGTAACAATCAGCCGGTTAGGAAGGTGCGAAGCCATAGATGTGTCAGCAATAGCAATGGCATCAGTACGACGTGCTGACGTCACTCGACACCTTGGTTTTTCTAAGACTCTAGTGTAACAATATTATGTTAAGGCGAAAGCGTCAAGGCAGCCCGCAAAATTCAAATTTTCTTACGTTTTTTTGCAATTTGCAGGTCGGTAGGTATCAGGTTATATGTTGATCTTAATATGATTCGCGGCCGTATCAAATGTTTATTTATAGAATTATAATCATAAAATTCATCAATACAACTCTCATGTTCATGTAATCCTATTTAATGACTATTTTATGACATTTGAGGATTATGCTAACTTATGGAGTTGTATTACTGATTCTCAGGATTATAATTCTGTAAATAAAGCCGTATTTGTTACGGTCGTTAATCATATTTTATCTACTCTCATATCGTAATATTCGAATTATAAACTTCAAAACGAGTTTATATTGACATACTTTATAAACACAATACCGAAATTTAAAAATAGAATCATATTATAACACTTTTTCTCTAACAAAATAATGCTATAAAACAATTTTTTTTCTATTACGATACAGGGCTAATGCAAGAAGTTACGAGTATTTATCACCAAGGAGTTTCCATCAACTTTTGTGATGGAACGTTTAAGCGGGGGACAGCAGCACCCACTGTAGCGCATGTGCGGGGGACGTGCTGGTGCAGACAACATTCATTTGTTTACAAAACAAATGAATGGCGCCTGTACCAGCAGCAGTACTGAATTTCGTGGGATTTTTTAATTTATTATTGATCTTTAACTTTGATCTTTTATTAGTATTAGGTTCAATCTCAATGTATGAGAGTAGGTAAAGTAGTGTATGAAACTGCTCATAACTAGGTATTATGCAACAGTTTCATAAACTACTATTAATCAACATACACTGACCTGCAAATTGCAAAAAAACATAAAACAATTTTAATTTCGCGGGCTATCTTGACGCTTTCGCCTTAACATAATATTATGTTATACTAGTAATTTCGTGGGCTACCTAAGTTTATTCCTCTTAAACTAAAATCTAAACGCAACAAAATAAAAACAGAGTAAACGTTCGATCAATAATCGAAGGAGTAAACGCAATAAAATTGCGTAATCACGATTTTATCGTGATCACGCAATTTTGTTGCGTATAGACGCTAAGTGTTACTATTTATTAAGTAAATTATTTAGGATAAATCTTATTATAGATTTTCATGGTTAAGTTACTCGTCAAGTAGACATTACTCATCCAAAATCATGTCCTTTTCGATAATGTGGTTATTACTCGACTGCAGCGAAGCCAAAAAAGAGGGTTATGTGTTTAACCTGTATGTCCGTCCCTATGTTTCCTCGTAACTACTAAAGGGCTGAACCGATTTTGATGAATGATATGTCGTTATATTCGTATTTATTGCGCGAGAGTCACTGGCTATATTAAAAAAAAATATTTTCTGTTATTTAAGACTTATGATTACATCGGTATGACAACATCTGTTCAGATCTCTGTTTCAAGAACGTTGAGCATGATTAATGCTTTGCACGAAAGTGCGTAAAACACAATAACGGATATGACATGTTTCCTTCAAAATAGGCAATGCGTCGAGGACATAATATTTATGCAGATCTAGCAGCTAATAAAACTATAGAATTTTCTTATATACTTACCTTACCTACCCCAAAGTTTTGTCAGGAGACGCTTATATAATTTAATGTTGTAAACACGCATTTACAACATTTACACCCAGTTGCAAAAAGTCAAACATTAACGCACCATTACGTAGTGAAACATTAAAACTAATGATTTCATTAATTTCTTCAAAGAACCATTAAAATCGAGTCTACTGTTGCTTTCTGCAACAAGTTAATGAAAGATTAGTATTTAATGACAGCTTTAAAAGTTAAAGTTTGTTTCTACTAATAAAATTTAATGTATATTTTTATGAGTGAAAAACGTAAAATTATAATTTAATTTTTCTCAAGTATGATTATTTATTCAAGAATCCTTACACACCCTTATCAATAATACACCTGTAACGTTTAATACTATCTTATAATTGCCTAGTGATATAAAATATTTTAATATTTTTAGATTTGAAACGTCATATCTACATAAATCATTATACCTACTAGGTGTTATAGCGATAAATCTAATTTAATAACTACAAACATATCGGTACCTTATCAGCTTTATTTGGAAATTACTAGATGCTGTCAAATATCATTCAATTCTTAATCGATTATTGAAGTATCGGAAAAGGTTATGTAACCTACGTTTGTGTGGAAACTGCACACGGTTATAGATGTCCGTCCGTCTGTTACAGGCAATACGGTAGTTGCCTAGGTAAAAAAAAAAGAAATTCTATTTAGTCCGTCTTTCAGATAATAAAAAAATATTAGACACGTATTTTTTGCTTTATCATATTAATCAAAAATAACTTAGAAAACACGCATTAAAGTTGGGGAGTGGGGGCTCGCTACGTCACAACGCAGTATTAAATCTAGCAGCGTGACGTCATGCCACATTTTAACTCAATATATATTATCGCCGTAATCCTTTGATTATGTCAAAAAGGAATATATACGAAGAACAAAAAAAAATGTTTGGACACAGGCCTGTTTTCTCTAAAACTATTCGACACTCACGACCCAATAGAGCTAAATGGTCATCGCGGTAGGCCCACATGGAGATAAGTACTTTCAATACAGACAAATAGGGGTATGAAGGCATTTGACTTATAGTGGGTCGGTCACTACGGGCATTAAATTAATAATAAATTAAAGCGAAATCGCCAGGGTAGCCCGTATCAAATTTCAATTTAGAAAAATTTGAACGGGCTGAACGGGCTACCTTAGCGCAAGGGATTTCCACTATGTATTACCAGGTTAAGCTTCGCTTGCCGCGGTTGGTCCGTGGATGGGTGACCATCGTTACATACCAAGACCCCTCCGTGCCTCGAAAAGCACGTTAAGCCGTAGGTCCCGGCTGTCATTCGTGGATTTTTGACAGTCGTTACGGGTCGTCAGAAGCCCGAAAGTCTGACTACCAGTCTTACCAAACGGGTATCGTAATACCCAGTAACTGAGTTGTGGAGGTCAGATAGGCAGTCGCTCCATGTAAAACAATGGTATTCAGCTGCATCCGGTTAGACTGGAAGCCGACCCCAACGTAGTTGGGAAAAGGCTAGGCAAATAGATTTAGATGTTTTTTTTTTCAAACACACCTACCTACGCCTTCACGCCTTTTTTCCCAAGGGAAAAAGGCGTGAAAGTATGTATGTAACTATGTTTTTTTATAGTCTAAAGAAAAAAATGCACGGAAGACTTTCAGTGCGACTTATTTTATCTTATCTTGACATAATGCAGTGTTTAGGTTTCCTAATACGATAAATAATTACGTCAATAATAATCAGATTCAATAGGTAACTGATTTAAATCAAGGATGATGATTAAATACGTGCAAAGATAACATAATTGCAAGATAATAAATGTATAAAATCATTATCAAACAATGTCTGACTGTAGTACTATAAATACAAAAATGCGTTTTAAACATTTGAACTGGCTGGTTTGCACCTTTTCATGTTTTTTTTTACAACTACTGCTCAGGAACTCGGCTATGATAAATACGAATATAACGAGATGAATACAATGTGTATGACATCTGCCGCATGCCAAACTTACGACCCAGTGGGTCCCGCTTAGTGGCAGACGTCATCGCGGCAGGCCCAGACGGAGATGGCGGGATGAGCTGGACTCCTTTAATAAAGATTGGTCTTTGGAGGCTCTGGACAGAGAGAGGTACAAAGAGAGTTCAAAATTCAAATTCAAAAGTCATTTATTCAAACTAGGCTGAGAATCAGCACTTTTCGAACGTCAAAATTACATAAGTCAGTCCCCCAAAAACGCCCACCCTTCACCACTTCCTAGTGCCTTTAGCTGGGATGAAGAAGTGGCGCAACAAACTCCCCAGCAGCACCCTTTGCCCAGCAGTGGGATAATAATGGCAAAAAAAAAAAACGATGTAGATCGCGGACGAAACTGCGAAACTTTGCGAGTGTGATGGAACACGTTTTTACGCGAAGTTCACGGCGCGAACCGCGGCGTTAATTCACAACAAGATTCGCGAGTGCGCATTATTTACTTACTAGCTTTTGCCCGCGGCTTCGCCCGCGTGGATGTCGGGAAATATCCCACGGGAACGTACTACCGATACCGGGATTACATACCTAATAGCCGAGGAAAAGGTCATTGACTTACCGCTGCGCCCGTGTTGCCGTCAATCAAAATTATTTTGTTACGCGTAATTTTGAATCTGTGATATCTTTCAAACCATTCATTTAATTGAAATGATGTCAGGCATATTTTAATTTAAATTAAATGCTTAATTTAAGTAACATAGTTTATTGGATAAGGATTAATATAATACCGGTCAAAATAGCTTCGGAAATAACAATGAAATTTTTATCAAATTCCTAAAGATAAAAATGGTTATTGTGGGTCATCCTTAGAAGATAAACATATGCCATCGCGTACTTTTTCGTTGAACTTTTTAAGATGAACAATACTGTAGAACTTACATTTTATGTAACTTTTAGATTTCCGCGGCGCACGCCAATAAAGTTCCCAGTGGGCATGATTTTTTTCCGACATCTTCAACAATAATCGTCAAATTTCAGCCAATTTCCACAAAACCATTATGAATTATACACTAAAACCTTCCGCATGAATCACTCCGTCCATTGGTGAAAACCGTTTGAAAATCCGTTCGGTAGTTTTTGAGTTTATCGCTTTCAGACAGACAGACGCGGCGGGGGACTGTTTTATAATTATGTAAGGATTTATTTATTAAAACTTTATGCACAAGTAAAAAATACTGTACAAAGGCGGACTTAATGCCTGAGGCATTTTCTACCAGTCAATCTTAGGGATGCAGAGACAAAACATGGCAGATGCAACATAAGGGATAGTTAACTCGAAAAATAATACATAGATACATACATACATATAAACCGAATAAACTTTGTCAAGAGAAATAACGATAGATAGAGGAGAAGACAAATCCAGCAAATCAGCGCTGCAAAGATTCTCCCAACTTCTTACGAATATGCTCACGTGCCTTCACTTTGAAAGATAACCGACTGGTTGCCATCCTGTAGTGCTATTCTGTAAAAATCTCACCGTGATATCTTAGGTGAAGTGAGCTGCCAATAGTGTCAATCCTTAGCAACTGACAGCTCACTCCACGCTCACTTCACCTAAGATAACACGGTGAGATGGTTACAGACTAGCACTACAATGTTCAGAGGGAGCGCATTCCAAAGATCCGCATTAGGCTCGAGGTTCCTTTTAATTTTGGTCGCTGTTTCGAATTCACCCTGTTTATCTCACATACACAAAAACCCATACATATTCAATTACCATGATTTTACTTCCTAAAGATAGTATACATACTAATAGCTCACCTGTAATAATGTATTTTGTCCGTATCTCAGGACGACAGCTTCCATAAATTCGTCGATAAACTCATCGTATTCTTTGCCTCGTACGCGCTTTTGTCGGAGACCAATGTACAACGGGTCTTTTAGGAGATCCTGAAAAATCAACCTTCTGTCAAAACCTATAGAGTTCAAATTCTAAAAATATTATAGCTGCAGCTTTTGCTGCAAGCGTACAACTATTCTGAAATTGTTTATTTAGTTAGTCAGTAAACGTAAGCAAAGACGTACGATGATCGTATTTTATTCATTTTACTTTCAACTTTTCATTAATCGCACTATCGTGTCATTCAGATGGTTTGGTACGTATCTTTATTTTAAACAAATGCTTTATTCAACAGTGTTTGCTGGATTCGACGTGCAACATGCAAATAATGAAACACTTGTGATCTATTAAAAATATAATTGGCATCATTGTTTAGATAACGTACAAAAGAAAAATTATTCATTCAACTAAAATTCCATTGTAATTTACAATCATAAAACAAAACTAAAAGAACGAGACATAAGGAAACTAAACTACTACTAATTCTCAAAAATAGACACCGGTTTATTTGGCCTTGACATTATAAAAACGTGCATAAATTACGCTACCTCATTATCGGTGCCCACGTCCAAAGTGATGGGGAGACACTGGTGAGGCTTAATACCGGCCAGGGCAGTATACAGGGACAGCTTTCCCACAGGAATACCCATGCCATAAGCACCAAGATCCCCGAGACCCAAAATCCTTTCTCCGTCAGTGAAGACTACCGCACGAACATCTGGTTCAGGCCTAAAAATGAATGTAACTTTTAAGATTGCGTAAAAAGCCAATAAAAACTGGTTATTGAACTGGTTTTTTAGGGTTCCCTACTCAACAAGGAAACCTTATAGTTTCGCCATGTCTGTCTGTCTGTCCGCGGCTTAGCTCAGAGACTCTTAGGGCCTGTTTCACCACCTCCGATTAGGTTCTCGTTAACTTACTTGGCAGATAATATCCTACAAATTCTGTTCCATTTTTGAATTTATTCGGTAAGTAGTGGCTATTCGGACATCGTGAAATAGGCCCTTAGTAATGGAAAGCTGTAATTTGGCATGGGTATACATATTATTAATTACGCCGACAAAGTGGTACAATAATGTCATGTTTTTTTTTAGGGTTCCTCCACTACACGTAAATAACATGTTTTTCCTCGTCTATCCCATGGTATGGGGTGTGGTTGAAAACGTCATTCAAAAATATTGTGAGTGTTTATCCATTTTTGTATTCATCGATCTGTTTGCGAAACATTAAGCTTTGAAGTGCTAATTTTTGTTAGTCATGTGTCAACATTAAGCTTTGAAGTGCTAATTTTTGTTAGTCATGTGTCCCCCACCTGCCAGATAAATGGTTGGTTCTGGATATGTGAAAAAATTCACGGCAGTAGTATATTAACAAAATTAAAAGGAAAAATATCACAGCTAAATAGGCTCTTACAAGTTAACGAGTAATAATCGACCAACTTACATTTGCAGTTGCAAAAACATGTTCTCGCATACATTCCGTATGGGAGAACATGTTTTTCAACTACAATGTTAAGTTTGTTCTTAGGATAGATTAATCCCAACTACAGAATCCTTGTATGATCCGACACGCACTTGGCCGTTTTTTTTTTTTACTGTTGCCATGATTATCCTTTTATCGAACATTTATTTTTGTGAATGCTGTGACGTGATAAAGTAGTTTCCACAAGGTAATCCTTCCATCGTACCTGGCAAATAGGTATTTTTATTTTATTCCTGATTTTCGAGAAAGAAGAAGAATACACATTAATCTATATCAGTCATCTTGGCTCTTAACTTCGGGAGCCGAACGCGGGCATCGTAATACATTGAGCGGAGTATAGGGGATTTTACCAAGATCAACTGCGCTTATTGGCACAGACGGATTCGCGGTTATAGTTTCTGTGGTTTATTAAATCATATTGATTATAATCCCTGAGTCGCTATTCCGACAACAATGAAGACAATGGCTTTTTATAATGTGGAAAGTGTGGACTATTCATAAAGTCGTGTTTACTCTCCAGTGTGACGAAGACGTCCAAGAATAGGCAAATCAGACTATTTCCGCTTAATAATATTATAGAACTATTACACTTCTCCGCTTTTATGGAAAGAACCGCGGGATCCCTACATTCATGGAACTTTATTTATAGATAGGTAGATATCGGAATAAAAATATTTCAAGTCACTTTAAGGCCCGGACTCCACCAAAGTGAAGATGTGCGGAGATGTCTGAAGCGGAGACGAAAAGAGATGTTTTTCAGCTAAGGCGTATCCACCGAAGCTATGCGGAGATGCGTACTGGCTAGACTAGAGTAGAGATGTGTGCTAGATAGAGTGGATCTCTGCTCAGTGGTCTCCACTGAAGCTGAGAGGAGACGAGATGTGTGAATAACGAAATTATATTGGTTGTTTAAAACACATCGCCTCTCCTCTCGTCTCCGCTTTGGTGGAGTCCGGGCCTAAGGTCTAAAATAGATTATGAATCAAACAGTGTACTTACATAACTACTATAAGAGCTCTCAAAGACACGGCATCATAAAAACAAATGAATTATACTACTACAACTACAATCGACGTTCGTTCACCGTAAGCTTTGTTTACAAACGATAGAGTACCTAACTTTGAAGAATCGCTTCGAACGATCGAGGTATTTTTATACGATGAATAGAAACTGTTGCTTTATAGTTTGAGGATAAGGAATGAATAACGATATCGAATGCCATTACTGTGATTTACATAATGCTGTTATTTCTTTTAAAAGCAGAATTTCCATTGTTCTTTCAAAAGGTAGGTTTAAACCAAACGAACATACGTGGAACCAGAACAAGAGCATTATTTTCTTTTTATTCATGATATTCTAGAATAGATATACCACGAAAGAATGCTCAGTCCATGTTTACCCAAAAGTAATTTCCTAGAGTTGGGATAGAATTTGCACTCGTTTGGTCTAAACTTTAGGGCGCCGACCAGTGCAAAATCTATCCCCACTCTAGAAAATTATTCCTATAAAACTTTATATTATATCCTTATAAATTAAGGTCGGTTTAGACTCATTTTAGTGACGAAACGAAGCGCTGGTTGCCAACTCTGGTCAGCGCAGGCAGTTATCATACTTTTTGCCAAATCAGCGCGAACCGGCGCCAACTAAATTACATAGGAACTTTTCGGCGCTTATCGGGAACGGTTCGAGCTGATTTGGAATGAAAACAGTCTGGGACGACCAGCGTTGACAATCAGCGTTTGGTTGTCAACGCTGATCACACCCCAAATCATGACCTTTCTTAACCCGCGCTGGCGTCCGTCAGTCTATTTCAGTACTTAATACGAATAGTTTTGTCTATCGATTAGAAAGAAATGTTGACCCAAAAATTTTGAAGGACATTTCAAAACCGGAGGTTTTGTACAACGAAAAGCGGTAGTTAAGTTATATAACATAATCTGTTTCAATACAATTTAACAAATATGTAAACAAACCCCTTCGTTTAGAGTTAACGCACATGCGGATGACAAATTGAGTGATTTAATTATTTGAATCATTAAATACTAATTTTAAATCACCTTAAAGACGTTTCTCATTGGAGAAGTGAGGTTATTTTATAACCTTACTGTATTGAAGCTATGTTAATATTACTATAGGTATGAGCTGTTTTATTACACGACTATTTTATGGTCTCTATTTTATTTTCCAATTTAGTGATCAAACACCGATCCCGAATTCACGATGCTACATTAAATTTTAAAATAGTCTGAACTTTATGGAGCAATTTAAAGCCATGTCATTTGGTATTCACTCTTGCTGTCTATCGATTTACTCTAGCCCTCACCAGTCTAGGTCAATCCAAGTCGACCTAGTCTAGGCCGAATATCGGTAATATCGGTCAAATATTTTTTTCAAGATAAACTACCTACAGGAATTATACATCTATACGTTTGGGATGTACTTCGAGGATGTATAATAAAATCGTTGTTTTGAATTTGTATCGATAAAATTACTCAAACTATTTCTGGTGTTGTCCTCAAAAGGTCAGTCCGGATTCTACCCTGCATTTAGTTACAAGATATTTTTGATATTTAATGTATTTTTATCAATTTACACCCATGCTATAAAACCTCTATAAAAGTTTCTGAAACAGTTAGCTTATTGCCAACATTAAAACAGCCAGTGTCATAGTAACCATAATATCATCCAAATGAGTGTTATAATGTTGTACTAGATTTCATTATGCAACACGAATTTCAAAAAAAGAACGCGCGTTTCACTACCACAGCGCCGTAATTTAAAAAAAAACTTATAGGTTTTTCGAATTCACGTCGTATCCCGCCATTTTTGTTCGATAATAGTAGGTACTTATTGTAAAATTGTATTACTTTGTTGTTTACAAAAATGAGTGATACAAGCTTTGATAACACACCACCAGATATTTCTAATGCAGCAAAGGACATTTCTAACCAAATATTAACAGAAAAGTCGAGAAAACAATATTGTACAACACCCTAAGTAAAAGTATAGTTTCAGAACCTTTTATAGAGGATTCATATCATGGGTGTAGATAAAGTCTTGAATGCAACTGTTCACAATTAGGTATTAAAACACTAATGTGATACTATGTACGATAAACCCACATTCGTGTTTTAATACCCCTTATTATACAACAGTTGCATAAATAACTATAACTTAACCTCTGAGTTAGTTTTGCTATTTTTTCTCAGGGGCACAGATGAATACAGATAGGACACTTCGCAATTTAGGTATGAAACTAGAAGTACGCGGCGGGCTCGACTTGTCGGGCCAACTCAGTGAGTGTAACGTAGTCAGAAGATCTAAGAGTTACGCGATAGAAAGAGAGGCAAATTCAAGGTGAATATAACTGTGGGTTATTAGCGCTGTGCGACGTGAATTGCACTTTATTGATTCGTAGCAAGAGTCGCTTTTTATTTAAATGATTTTGCGGAGTGTCCCATCTGTATTCCTCTGTGTCAGGGATAGAGTCAGGTAGGACATGTCTATTCCATGTAGCTTATTTTATTTTTATAAAACATGCGTGTAAAAGTGATTCCGATAACCTATTTACCGAATAAATCATTTATTTGAATTATCATAGTTGAATAAGTCTCGATTTCTAGAACTCGTTTGTTTAAATAAACCAGTAACTGTCGAAGTAACATGTAAAGCAAAATGTAAACTATTTCTATTCATTGCCATAAATTAAATAAGATATGCTTTGATTCTAGCACAAGAATGTAATATACATACATAACAGCACGCCTTGTTTCCCCGAAGGGTTGGGCAGAGGTGTCCCTGTAGCAGGTACACCCACATTTCGCCAGTTATGTTTAAGTCCCATGTAATAGGGGGCAAGCCTATTGCCATCAACCGGGCACAAATCCAGACTCCGGGCTGCTACTGAGAAATTCCAGATAGAAAAACCCAATAACACTTAATAAACTGCACACTGCACTGTAATATGAATAACACTAAAATACCACATTTCGAAGAGACTGATAAAATGTTTGACTAGCTAATTAATTACCTATCAAGACTCATTTTAGCTGTTTGGATTTATTAGCAGAAGAAAAACAACAGTCAATCAACTCACTTCCCAATAAAGACAATACACAAGATATAATAAGTAGTAGAAAAAGGGTTAAGAAATCTTGCCAAGGGGTATCGTGTTACAAAAGGCTAGGCAGGTGATGAACCAAGCCTATAGCCTACCGTCATACTTAACAACTTTCGCTATGAAACTTATATAAGATTCATGAAAAAAAAAACCTATACAACTACAGCGACTATTTCGATGCGTGTATGAATTTATTTTTTATTTTTATGACTCGGATATCAGTTTCATAGCAAAAGTTGTTTAGTATGACGAGTAGAATTAACCCTTTGCAAAAGTTGTTTAGTATGACGCTTTGAATTAACAGGATGGCGATTTAGTCACAGCAGGTGACTAAATCGATGAGGGGGGTAATGTTAATGTTAAAAGGGTAATCGACTCTTTGCGTTATGCTCGTGACAGGGTGCTGTTTGTGGTGACTGGTCGTCTTGCTAATCATGGTTTTGTTATTGTTACTAGTAATTAACTGTTTATTTATTTTACCTCGATGGTCCTAGTTTATCATTTATAACTTCCAATTATAGCTTTATGTAAGCGGGCACGCCCTTTATGCCTGGAGGCTTTTATTTAAATATTTAGTTCTGTTTAGTTTTTATTTCTGCTTGAGTATAGTTCTCGATGTTTTTGGTTGGTATATTGGCGTGTGCTAGCTATGGCCAATAATTTATCATTTAAATTATGTTTTGTGTTGCGTAATGTAAATTATTTTGCATGCTATTGTATAGATTTTTTTTTTCTAACTTGAACAGACAGCTGTGCTGCTGAGGAGTTTGTTGCGCCACTTCTTCCCAGCTAAAGGCACTAGGAAGTGATGAAGGTTGGGCGTTTTTGGGGGACTGTGTTTCTGGGGAATTTTGACGTTCGAAAAGTGCTGATTCTCAGCCTACTTTGAATAAATGACTTTTGAATTTTGAAGATACGTGTGAAAAACATAACTCTGTGTTTGCTGTCGCGCAGACGGGTATAAATTAACACTCACCAATTTTTTATAATGTTAAATACATGTCCCTTGTCGTTGATGGTGATGAAGAGGCCCCTAGGTCTTCTGTAAATGAGACCGAACTTCTGACACGCCAGTCCCACGGTCGGAGTGTATACTATCGGCAAATACTTCTCAACGTTCTCCGCAAGAAGCCTGAAGAACAACTTCTCATTTCTGTCCTGCAATAATTCAATAAAATTATTAAAAACATTGCCATGTTTACTTTGGAAAAGAAGATGGTCGTTAGGTTAGTAAAATAAGTTAGCCTTTCGCAGTCCACTGTTGGGCATAGGTCTCTTCCACATGTGCCCGTTATTGTTAGCAGAGTAAAAATCATAATTCATTTATTTTAAACCAATTAAAAATAAAGAGGTACTTGTCTTTAAAAATTAAACTAATGGACTGTTGTTAAATTATTATTCAAATAAATAACTTATTTATTTATTTAACCATTTATGTACAGTGGGCTGCATCAATTGGGTACTCCAGTTGTATTAAAATTTTAATACAACTGGGGTACTCAATTGATGCAGCAAAAGAACAGAAAAATACGTACAAAGGTGATGCTTATTTCTAAAGAAATCTCTTCCAGCATACCTATGCCCAGCATAGGTATGTTTTATTCTCAAAAGAGTCTTAATTGTTGTCTTTTCGATTACCAATCTACTAAATCAAAATAAGTCGATACCTGCACGCTAAGCATGACCACAATAGAAACGGGTTTTGTCGACGGAAGAATAGACAAAATGACGGAATCACAATCTGTCATTTTTCTATTCTTCATGTCATGTGGTCATGCTACGCGTGCTGCTATAAACAGGCCGTCGTCTTGTAGAGAAAATGAGGCAAACTTAAACGCAAAATTTAAATAATAAATGAGACCTATTATGTCAAAGGCTTCAGAGGTAATAGTTGCCAGTAAAAAATTATGCACCAGCGCACCACAAACGTCACAGCGGTCTTTTGTACGTAATTGAACAAATCATCCAGTAAACTGCTTTAACCATACATACATTAAGGTCCGCTTGCATTACAAATGACTAAATACGTTTAGCGCTAAACGCATTTAAAAATCGTTCTGATTCTGTCAATCGTTTGAAGATCACAGAGACAGAAATGTTCTAAATAATAATATGTTTAGGGCTAAACGCATTTAGTGATGTGCGGGGCATGTTTAGCGTCAAACAAAAATATTTGTGTTAGCTAATTGCACAATTTGCAACTATTGCCCTGTCCAATTCAGTTTATATCCGGTCATAAGTTCTGTTATGTACAGCAAAACTGATCACAAAATACTTTTGAGAAAATAACGTATTTTACAAGATGAAACAGCGATGAAACTACCCCGTAAAATACGGCTGTGAGTCTGTGAACCGTTGGCCACTGTGGCTGTGGCGAAAATGTTGCCATTTGTTTCAATTAAGGCCTTTTTCCTGTTATGCGCCGTTTCGTACGATAATTTATTGGAGCTCATTTAATTTATTCATTTTTGTATTTCTGGGTACATTGAAGTTGATTATTCAATTTATCAACGTTACGGTATGTTTTTAAATTTTGAGTTGAACTGTGGTAGTGTTATGTGTTGTAGGATATTTATAACACAATTCATACACCCCAATAAGCTTCTATAAGTGCAGAAAATGTTTAGTTCTTTGAAAGCACTGCTTTCAAGTCCTTCATCGCACAGGTCGATGACGAATTTGGGTCAAGGCCAATAAGATTAGCCAGATTGCCATTGCTGTGATTCAAGCAATGGCAGTTATTTAACACGCTTTTTAGGGTTCCGTACGTCCGAATGAACCCGCTGGGTCTGTCCATCCATCTGTCCCAGTTAATTTTTTTAACTAAGGACATTAATTATTGTGAGTAAAAAAATACGAAATTATTGTTCACACCTTTTAAACATTCCTTTCATCACCAGTTGCCCAAATAAACCAATTACACACCAAATCAATGATATCCTATATAAGTCATTCTACCCAAGTAATTTTACAATTCAAACAAAAAATTAATACTCACAGAATTAAAATCCACTCTTCACCAATAAGCATAAATATAAACTTCATATATCTAATAGAATTCCAATCTCAAACTAGAATTTGTACAATATCCACCCTATACCAGCTCGCGTAGCATGACAACCATAGAAACGGGTTTTCTACGAATTTTGTCGACAGAAGAATAGACAAAATAACAGATTGTGATTGTTTATCTGTCATTTTGTCTATTCTTCGGTCGACAAAACCCGTTTCTATTGTGGTCATGCTAAGCGTACAGACCCTGTATCCAAAACCCAGTTTCTATAAATAGCTTCATAGAATCAACGGTACCTGTATCATGTTTAGTCACCTGTAACTCGACGAGGTAGAGATATTTGTTGAGGTTGTCCTCATATCTGTCAATGGAAATAGTACATATTTCTAGCTGTTCCTCTTGAGATTTGAACTTGGCTGCCAAAAGACCATGGATGCCGAGGGCCTGACGCTCTTGCAGTGTGAAAGCTAGACCCTAAAAAAAATATAACATGTTATCTTTATCACTCATACATAACCATTAAGATATCACATAAGTCAGTTTTTCACTAATAAAAGGGTTTTATCTTATCGTGTGTGTAATTTTACTATCATGCCAATAGGGTAATTTATACAACCGGTACCCTAATTGCGTAATACAACACAATCACAATTTGTTTCGATTTGAAACAGATTGCTAATCCATTGCTTCATAAGTTGGAAAAAAAAATCTGCTCAACAACGTAAATAACGCAATGAATGTTGTTGAACTGTCAAAATGAAACAAATTAGGCATAATTGTTTACGAAAATAAGTTACGCAATTAGGGTACTGGAGACATATCTACGGACACTCAGTTGGGATTCACATGTAGTTTGAGTTCTAGAAAGAAATCCTTTAGTGTCGGTTGTTTGTTTCTGCAACAACTCACCTCTGGCCAAAATTTCTAAGCACTAGGTTCATGTATTATTATTAAAATTTATTTCAAAACAAAGCGAATATCAATGCTAGTATGCCATTGTGATCAATAGCCAATGTCACTCGTTTTTCCTTACATTTAGCTTAATAGTTAAATACCGATTTGAGGAAAAACGAGGGAAAACTAAACAAAAAGGAATATTACAGCTGACAAATATTCCAGTTTGATCTAGTACAAACATTAAAATTATATTGGTCGCTAATCGTCCTACTCAAAAAGTGGACGAGCTAAGTGGTCTAGCTAGGATAAACTGAACCCATATACAATGTCGCCCATCGGCATGTGCTTGCCCGTATTTTTCTGAATATTCATGAATAATGATCGAAAAATAAATTTAAAAGGGAGTCTGGTCTATCTTTAATATTTTTCATATTATTCAATTTTTTATGTTTTGAGTAGCGTTTGCCATATCTCCGATGTTATTAGCTGGATTTGGATACTGTTTATTATTTCTAAAAGCTTATAAATGATTTTAGTGTAAATTTATAAAATCATAGGGGAAAATTGAAAGAAAAAAAATAAAAATATCAAGATATCTATAATCAAATTAATCGACAAAATTACTTTGAAAGGGTCTTTTGAAAGGTCTACCAAAGTTATTTTTCGACTAATTTTTCATGAATATTCAGAAAAATGCGGGCGGGCACATGCCCATGGGCGACATTTTATATAGACTACGTGACTTGAGACCAACAATTCGTTTTAAAAACCAATCATGTTCGACTTACAATTTGGTTTCAGCCAAACCAAAATATGAATTTCAAAATAAATAGGGCGGCAAAACAGCTAAAGTTGCAGCTGAATCCAAAATTACGTTTTCGTGTCTCTGGATTTCTGTACCGTATTTGGCACTATATGGTACAGATAAAATAAAGGGAGGCGTGGTACTTGCAGTACCAATCAATAAGATAGGTACTGTAAGTTGTGGAGTCTACATTTTTTACCTTATTGAGACGCGGATCTCTCAAGTGGTCGATGCCTCTGACCACATTGGGGCAGATTATGTTGCCGGTAACCTCATGGTAGTCCCGGCTTTGAAGCGACACTGCTACGATGGATGGGCTCTTCGCAAGAATGGACGCCAGCGCCCTGTGAGGGCCTATAGCGGTTGAGCAACATCTGTAACAAGAATGCAGCTTAAAAATTGCACAAGAACAATGAACTACCTAGCTCAGTTAGTTTGACATTTGAAAAGATATTTTTATTTCTTTACTTGAAGACCGAACAATTAATTCAGCGAATTTTCACGACTTTTTTGTTTCCATTTATTAATTTCTCTTTGATTGATATAAGGACACTGTGCAGCTGGCCCGTAAACGACCTAAAAACTCGTTGGTCTGAGGTATTTCCCAAATATGTTTGAAATTTCTCATTTTCGTTCACCTTGCCAGAATTCCCTGCGTTTGCACATATTCACGAGTGCGTCATAACCGCAGTTCGAGGTTACGTAACGTATCGTTACACAAGAACGTCATAATATAGGTGTGCACCTATAATATTGCACTTTACAAATGTGTTTTCCTAGACAATAGTTTATCCCATGTTCGGCTTGCTCTATGAATCAGGAATATAATTATGAGATAGGTAGGTAAAAAGGTCGTAGGTATTTAATCAATTTTAATTTCAGAGACGCGTTACGCCTTTCTGGGGAGCCTGGACGAAGGATTAGTGAAATAACAAAGCTTTTGTTTCCGTTGTATTGTAGGTACTTACCTAGTTATGTAAAGTACATTTCTTAGATATTAGGTACTTAGATTTTTGTTTATATCAAGTGCGCTGCGGAGGGTCGCTCTCATACTTAAGTGTCACCGCCGCCACAGCGATACATAATAAGTAATTTGATTTGACATTGATTTATATTATTAAGTTTGTTTAGTCTACAGATTGTGTAGACTATAAGTCAAATACTAGTTGTATGTATTTATTTATGTAGTGCAGCGTAACCTCTGCGGTCTAAACCTATGAGTTTACTTTTTCTAAGTTTATTTTAATATGTAGGTATACGTATAAACAATAAAGTAATATTAATATCGTCAGGGCAACTTATTTTTTATTTTATTTTTTATCCCTTCCGGGGCTCTTAGCCTGCATCTCACCTGATGGTAAGTGATGATCAGGCCGAAGGTGAAAGAGAGCTTCACCCGGAATCTTCAACCACAGAGGAACTGACTATCTTACCTCTAACTGCCGAAACACAACAATGCTGTTAACATTGTTGTTTTGGCGACAGATTTCGATAAGATGATAGGCTAGCCAGGCGGACTTAGAACAAGCCCTAACATAAAAAAAACCGAGCAGAAAATTTTGCCTCAACTGGGAATCCAACCCGGGAACTCGGAGTCTGAGACAGCTCGCTTAGCATGACTACAATAGAAACGAGTTTTGTCGACGGAAGAATAGACAAAATGACAGATAAACAATCACAATCTGTCATTTTGTCTATTCTTCCGTCGACAAAACCCGTTTCTATGATTGTCATTCTACGCGTGCAGGTGGTCTAAACCACTAGACCACAAAGGCGGTTTAACATAGTTGTATGTCTTTAACGAGTTCATGTCCTTGATGATATACTTCATTCTCATGACCTTTGTGATAAGCAAATCACACACCTATACAAACAATGTCAAAAACATTTAACTGAATCACAGCTGACTTTCTTGGATTCTATGAATTTGTAAAATACAAACGTAAACTAACAACTTCAAGCAAAACAGAAAGTCATTGGTTGTAAATTTATAATAGGAACATCAATCATGAATATGGATTATGTATTGTCATAGCTGTGCAAACAATAAACTGTTCCGATGTCACATGATTCAAATTTTATTACCAAACATAACAATGACTATATACAGTCAATCGACACAAATCACGATCAGAATAACACGTTGAATTTCTGTTATGGTAAGCCATGTCTTTGATATAATTGATATATTATCTCCCGCTCTATGCTCCTGCTAATAATTACCAAGGAACGTTTGTTTTTAAAAGTGGACCAAAATTCTTTGAATTTTAAACTAAATTTGAATAGTTATGGCAATAAAAGAACAGGGAGTGTTTGCCGATATTGAGGCACTCTTAAGATCGTATTTTAGAACAGTGTTCAAGCACCAATTGTTTGAATTGTGTTCGAGTAGTGTCGAGATATAATTATCTACTTAATAAAAATGTTAAATTAACTGATACACCTCGCACAGCCTAAAGTGCTGAGTCTAGAAATACGAAATTTAGCACTTGAGGCTCCTTATACAACGTGTAACGTTAAATGCGCAAAACCTGAAAATAGATCAGAATAACGAGCAGAATCAATTGAACAACTTTTTAAAATAGGTCCCATTTTTCAAAAAATCTTCATTAAAAACGTTGCCGTGTCTATTTATTAATAGGTCAAGCCATCACATGCGCAAACCCGCCAAAATAGGTAAACAAACAAATTGTTGTCGACCAATTTAAACGTTCTCATACGCGGGATAATAATAGCTTTTATTTCAATGCAAATACGAATCTTACGAACTAAAACAGCACATAAAACCTTTACATTTTTTTAATGATTTTTTTTCTCTCTGTAATAATAGGTCAATTGAATTAAAAATCAGTTGGGTTGTCTGAGATTTTACGCATTTAACGTTACACGTTGTATAACGAAAGTGAGCATTTTTGAAGAGTTAAATTATAGAGGATAAAAGTTTGTATGGTAGTTAGTCATTTATGACGATGGAAATCCCAACGGGCACACGGCTTGTACTTAATAGATAAAATCAACACAAACAGAAAACAAGGAAATTAGAGCTTCTGTTAGTTTGGGAAATTCTTAACCTTTGAAGAAAATCACGGTTCTCACGATATGTATGTAGCAAGTGTAGCAACAGAACACTGTGAGCGATTTAGTATTACATCAAACTTCCTATGAAAACGGTGACTCACTGGCTAAACTGTGGCATTAGATATAAGAACATTAAACTAGGGCAGTGATGGAGATTTCCGTGACGTAGACCTGGAGAGGAATTTAGTAGTAATACAGGTGACATCCATTAGGGATGCCTGAAGGCCGTGAATTTATGGCAAATACCCAATAAAAAATACAATTTATGGCAATATTTGGCAATGGCAAATACCCAAATGCACTAACCGAAAATTCATCCTTAGGTCCAATTAGGGAACGTCCGAAATTCTTACGTCATTTTGTAAACGTGTGACATTCTTTGACTAAACTTTTTGACAGTTACAGGTAACTGTTAACCATCGTCACGTTACCCACTCACAAGATCAAAATTCGCGTCTCGTCACTAATGAAAAGCGCAAACTTAGTGATACATCCTGATCGACCTTGTGAGAACTAGTCCAAAAGCAAGTAGCCTAAACCAATATTTGCCAATTTAGTTAATTGAACGTAAAGACTAAAGACACCGCACTGCAGCAATAAGACACAATTAAGCAAGTTCAATTGCAATTAAATTGAAGGATTAAGATTTACGATAGATGCGTTTACTAACCAACTAAATCCATTGAAGAATAAATTGATACCCTTAAAAGGCATATGAAGCAACCATTACCTTCTCTCAAGACAACTAAGCTGCATAGACAGTACAGCAACAGTGTAAAGATACTCAAACTCGAGCACATACTTGATTCGGAAATGAAGAACATGCCCTGGGAAACTTAATAAGACTTTTAGAGCATCAACACTTGTAGACAAAGATCAAACAAAGGATGAATTGTGTGAAACATGTAGCCATGTTTCACACAATTCAAAAGTCGGCGTCTTTTTGTAATTTTTATTTTTCCCTTTTTAGTTGTGGTTGACCAAGGTTTTGTGATGTTTTCCCTTTGACACCACACCCGTAGCTCGTATGCCGTGTCCTCGTGGAGGCGATCGGCGGCAGTGATCTCTCGCGTCCGGCCCTGATTCGGGCCATGGTACGGAGCGAGAGGAAATGGGAGGCCGTTACCTCCTTCTGCGAAGCAGTAATGCTCGTGAAGGAGGAGGCGGAACGCGTGAGGAAGACGCCCTGGCCATCGGAAATCGCAAGCCGATTTCCGGCCACCGTAGGCGCGGGCTTGCGGACGGTGAGCAATGGGTAGCTCGCCGCTCGATAAGGACCAAGCCCGGGTCGACGGCGCGTTGTGTTCCACGCGCGCCTCAAAGAGATGTCAGCAGAATTGACGGGGTCCGCTAGGGCCGATGCCTGCCTGGGTTGCGAACAAGGCCGAAAGGGAAATCGTGGCCCCCGGCAACATAGCAACTGAAGGAACACGGGTGGGTTTTAGTCAGTAAGAGTCTGACACGCCCTCCTGCTCCACCCAGAGTGGGAGAAGTTATTTGATAATCTTCAACCCAAGAAAAAAAAAAGGCCGTCACACTTATTAGTTCATATCTTGAAAACTACTGAACCGATTTTGATGAATCTTGCACTGTTCCCTAAGTTGAAGTTAAGGTAAGCCAATAACAAAAAAATATCACAATCCGATTAATAGTTTCAGACACGGTTTCGGAGAAATGCGTGAATATGTGAATATATATATTGCAGTAAGTACAAATAATATTTCATACATAATGCGTCGAATTGAAAACCTCCTTTTTTTAAGTAAAAAAAAATTGGTGACGATTTGACGGCTGTTAGGTTAGAGATTACGAATAAAGATGAGAGCAGCACGGGTAGCATGACAACCATAGAAACAGGTTTTCTACGGGTTTCATCGACGGAAGAGTAGACAAAATGACAGATTGTGATCTGTCATTTGTCTATTCTTCCGTCGACAAAACCCGTTATTATTGTGGTCATGCTAAGCGTGCAGGCGGATGATAATAAGTACAGTGAGAACCTGGTTTCGCTCAGGGTAGCTAAATCCGGACAACAATCGCGTCGCTTTAAATTAGTTACTTGACACATTATCGATGAAGGAACCGAACGACGACGTTTAAAAGCAAAACAATGGACGCCAGAACGTTACTAAATTGTGAACTGATGTTTCTTTTCTCCTTCACGATGTAAATAGGTACACGTTCAAGGCTCGTACTACATCATATGACAATAGACATTTAAATCTAAAAATCGACGATAATAGTGACAGTTATTTTATTACTTGTCGATCAGCTACGTCATTTGCGCCTCGGCTGAGGCTCATAAAAGATAAAAATCCTCATGTGCAGTTTCAGCTTGGTCGGAAATATGGATTACGCTTATCTACATTAATGTATCAGAAAGCCATGAAATAGCCCGTTTCATGAATGCAATAAAAACACCTCGTTTATAATACAGTTTCTTATTGCGATTCATTATCTACTTAATTCTTTTGAAATAAACCTTTAATACCATTTGTCAATTTGTGTTACTTCTTCTATCAAGATCAACATTATATTCATTTCGATCTAGCATTTCTTTGTAGACGACGATTTAAATGCTTCTCGTTCCAAATTTCATAACATTTTACGCAGTGTTAACGTGCCAACAAAAAACTGAATCGGCGAATGAAATATAAGGTTCATGACCTCAGCTTCAGACGACTTGTACCAAGTATTTCGGTGATGCATTGAGCACCTAGAACATTTAGCACGATCCTAAACTGCTCAAACATGTCATCAGATTAATAATTCAACATTTTTTGGCAACCATTCGTTGCAAGTTTTGAAGTTGAAGCTTCATCGTGCAGAGCCGAAAATATTCACAATAACTTCTTTGAATTAGAGTAAAAATGTGCTTAGAGAGACAGCAGATTTGGTATTATGACAAGAGTGGGAACACGAACATACAGTTTCCAAGTGTTAGTCGTCATAATCACGGTTGTAAGCGTAAAACAAAATATACACGCATCGGCTCACTCAAATCTCGCTGCGAAACGATAACGGCTTTATAAAATACGAACCGTAACATCGATAATAATACATCGTAACACTTTAGATATCAACATGCAACAATGGTAATCGATACTTGGGGAAGGAACCTATTCAATGTCAGCTTCGGTGTTCAAGTTTACTATTACATTGGACGAGCCTTGTACAAAAGTAGCATCGCAAATTGTAACACTAATTAACTCTTTCCGTAACTAGTTTTTATGATGATCGCGTAATGTAATTGTCTGGTTTAGACGGATCATAACGGGTTTGAGAGGGGCGTTGCCCGCGATGCCGGCCCAGCCTTGACATTACCGCAGAAAAAAATAATACGAGCTGCAGACGATTCTGACTGTTTGGTAGACTGTCCTGATTGCTTGAAGGTGAAAATACCCTTTGCTCGGGTACCTACCTACTAGATTGCGGCTTCGAATCTGGCGTACATCAATGAGACTTTCAAATTCAGTCAGTTAGATATGTCACATTACTGATTGGACAATTAGAAAAACATCATAAGATTACAATAGATATATCTCTGATCTGCACGCGTAGCGTAACACCATAGTAATGGGTTTTCTACGGGTTTTGTCGACGGAAGAATAGACAAAATAACAGATAAACAATCACAATCTGTTATTTTGTCTATTCTTCCGTCGACAAAACCCGTTTCTATTGTGGTCATGCTAACTAAGAGCTCAACTGACATTAATGAGACACAATAGAATTTTAATTGTTATCGATCTCCAGGAGAGCTCTTGACAGCCAAGGGGCGGTTACATGTCCAGATAGATCTATTGTAATCTTATAATTAGAACTAGTGAAACAGTTTCTTTTATTGTAGATTTCCAGAGGCTTTCGTAGAATGTTTCACGGCTATTCAGATCGACTTATGTGAGTATCTCTTTAATAAGAGCTCCGTTCGAGTTCAAAACTAGTCAGGCGAATCCGAAATCAAAAACAGTTGTTGGTTTAATGATAAAAGAGATTTACGTTTTAAAAATACTCAGACGAGAGTAGATAACTGTTAACCCAGGGAAACACCTGAAATAAGATTATGAACTCGACACTATCAATAACTGCGTGAGTAACGGGACTAGGTAGGTACATAAGCCGTTGCGAGATTGATGGCGAATTACGAGTGAGCAAGGATGCGAAAAATGCATCCTCTATCAAATGCCCCAGCCATACAAATGGATAAAACATACAAGAATTCTATAGAAAACCTTACTGACTGTTGGCATGGATCTATTCAGTTAAAATTATCTGAGTGTGAGGTAATTTACGTAATTACCACGCCCACTGCGACGTAACGTGTAAGAATGGTCCAGATAATTTACATATTGAAAATAAAGGATAAGATTTTCTTTTGTGTTTCTTGATGATGACATGGAAAAAATTAACTTACTAGAGCTAGAGTGACCAGATACAACAAGTCAGACTATGAAATACAAAATCAAAACTACCAACTATTCAGGAGGTATAATAGAAAACTTTTAATCAAAACTAGTGATAAAACCTATCTAATTACTAATATATGATATATGATTATGACTAGGAGTCAAGTCTAAAAATAATCAATCAAGACTTATCATATCACTGATAAAGATTTAAGTATTGTTGGTAAATATCAACATAGAAGACTGTTAGTGAAAAATATTTTGTTATTTTAGCGATCTAGTCACAGTATTTTATGGCACAACGCGTCTGTGCCAACTCACAATATAATGGGACAGACTAATAATAGAATGTACGTGTAATTTTTAGTTGTTGAAGAATTTCGAATAATAATTGTAAACACTTACTGTTTAAAATTAAACAAAGCCTTTGACAGAAGATATTTAGAGTGTACATTAAGGTCAAATAGGTTGTGGACTTATGGATATTCTTTCTGATTCAAAGTCAGTACAGAAATAAATTTATTGTGGACTGAAAATCTGTTCATTAAAATTATAAAATTTATTTATTACTGTATTTAGGCATATTTATGGATTAGTTAGTAGTTATCCTAATATGTATTGTTTGCTAATCAATGTTATCCTTATTTTGATTTAAATTAATTTAAATCAGTGTACACTATTGTAAATTATTTTATGGTTAGGTAAACAGCAGTGATCAAATCTGTAAATTCCTGTCAGCTTATTGTGTATAAAGTACCTAACTTGTATGTGTCATTATTTGGCACAAGACTAAATCAATAACAATACTTTCATAACTAAGAGTCTGCCCTTCTGGTAAATAGGAAATTTTATTAATCTTCCTTAATTTATTGTTGAAAGTGCTACATTAATTGCTTTATGAATTTGTGACGTCAAATTAATAAGGACAACACAACAATTTATGTAGCCGCAGGAAAACCTTCCATTTAATTAAGAATACATAGTAACACCTATTTGGGGAATTTGAAAGTTAGGTCTTTCAGGACTTCCCTTCTGTCTCTGTTCCAGAAAAATAAAAAGTAAATGTAATTTAAATATTTTGTATTTTACATCAAACTAATATTGAATACTTGATTTAATTATAAATTTGCCGGATGTTTAACATGATAACAATTAATAAATGAGTCCTAATCAAAATGTTAACATGAGAATCAGATATGTGGTGACGCAAAAACTTCAGATAAGGCGGCACTGATATGTTACAATGTCAATGACAATAATACTGAAATCTGATGCAGACAATAACTGCAAAACAGCTTTGGGACTCCCTAGTCCCAAAAGATTTAGATGACATTTAAGCTACTTAATGTTTGTGCTGGGATATAGGAATTTTATTACTTAAATACCAATATTAGCCGTAGTAAGGCTTTATTTTTTTAACAATATTTTGAATCAATAAAAAATAAAGCTTAAGTAACAGGGCAATGCAATGCTTTTTGGGCTTGGTTTGGGTTTGGGCAATGCTATTCAGCATTTATCCATTCTATACATTATATTTTTATAAATTAGTGATAAAACAAAGAGCTAATTTTTGAATGAAAGATAGAGAGGCAACTTTTTGGGATAATAGCAGGACGATGAAGATGAGCTCCACCCCTACGACGACACTCGCGGCTTCAAAAATCAGTGACATTGAGTTACTTACTTATTAAAACATTTTATTTTAAATATAAAGGTATGTATGGGCACAATATTTATAAACGAGACCTTGAATGCCCCGGCGACGAAACACTTACTTCCTTTACCTACTTGATCGTTTATGGGGAACCAGAGAACGGCTAAAATCAATCGTGCACGATTAAAATCATTCGGCATTTTCATTCTTCCCCGTAGCCTCTGACGCGATTATTATTTCATATTATTAGTTACGATTTTACAAACGATCGGCGTGTGACCGTCTCATTAATATGTAGCTCACAATTTGTATATAGATCCGACATAAAAAACAGCTGTCACGTTATGTAAACTCCGTAAACTCTAAAAATAAATGAAAAGGTACTCACAATAAAGATTTAGACGCTGTGGTAAACATTTCAAAAATTATTTTTCATCTAGACAACTGAAACCCTCAGAAAAGAGCGCCGCTTTCGTGTAGAATTTTTATTACTGAATAATAAAAATGTACTAAATAATTTCACTAACGCCCTCCATCCATGTGGCAGTGAATTTGACTGAATTTACTAGAGCTGTACGCATGCATAGAAGAAAGTAATAAGGCTGTACGCTAATACTACTCAAAGACCTGTCAACTAAAAATACTTACTAAAATTTTGGCAGTATTGGCACACGCTATGTCACAGATGACAGTAAAGTAATTTGTCCTATCAGTCCTGCATTCCGAGTTAAGCTAAAAGTGATAATATCGCGAATCTGACCAAATTTTATAGTCACAATTATTACTCAATAGCCCTTATATTCTGTGAATGCGACCCAGGTATATGGAGATGCGCTAAGGTAGCCCGCGAAATTCAAATTTTCTTACGTTTTTTGCAATTTGCAGGTCAGTGTCAGGTTCTATGGTGATTTAAATATGATTAGTGACCGTAACATATGGCTTTACAGAAATAAAAAATTTCATGATTTCAAGAAATAGTCAAACTCAAAGTATTTATTTCAATTAAACCATTTACAGGCACTTTTGAACTGTCAAAGAATCGGTCAGTTAGTCAGAAAGTTGAAGTTAGTTGACCATTCCAAAACGTAGATCTCTATGGAGAAGAATGGGCAAGAAACTCCAAGGCCACTCTTTTAAATATAGATATTACAAAATTCTGGGTACATTATTATTGTTGCTTCTATATGTGAGAACAATGTACAAAAAATAATCAAAGCAATTGAAAATATAAGATTAAAAATAAGCCCTGGCAGATAAGAGATGACCAGTCTCAACTGACGGCGCCCGTTCACGAACATGACGCGTCGAACAGCACCATCCAGCTCAACCATTTTGTAGGGAACCGAATGATCCAACACACTCGCCACCATCAGCGAGACATTTAAGTGAGCTTGACATGCTCTTTCAAGTCAACATACATCTTTAACATAATAAACGGCTCCACGGTACTCACATTTACAAAAAAATCTAAAAATGCTTCTAAATTATACAAAACTATAGTATGCAATGTATTTAACAAATTAATAGAATTTTACTACCAAAAAGTAAGAAAATCATTATTATCTAATTGGAGCATAAACAATTTACTTGGTAAAATAAAAAATAAACGTAATGTCAAAAACAGAACTCTTCCAAATATTAAAATTTTAACTAGTGAGCCTAAATGGCTGTGGAGCAGGACCAGCATTAAGCCAAGCATTTTTATCTACGATATAATCATCTAACATAATATGCTTGTCTACATAGTGTGCATTTAATTAATGCATGTTTTAAATTTCTTCTCATTTAGTTGAAGAATATCGAGTGATATTTTATTATAACATTTTACACAGTACCCCACAAAAGAAGTGTGAACTTTAGACAATCTAAAACGTGGTTGATCCAATTTGTTCCTATTTCTAGTGTTAAAATTATGCGTGTCACGATTTTTTCGAACATACAAAATGTTTTCATATATATACTGACAAGGTACCGTCATCCACGTCTGTTAGTTGGCAAATTTTCCAAACAGCGTAAGCGGCTGAACTTAGCCGCCCTGCAAGTGATGTTAAGTGAGGACCCCACTGTAGTTTGGAGTCAAGCGTTATCCCCAGGAAAACCGTATTTTTGACGAATTCTAGTGTCTCCTTGTTCAATACAACGTGACATTCACTACTTCTAACATTCAGTAACGCGAATCTTATGCATTTAGTTTTCTTCTCATTTAATACCAAATTATTTACAATAAACCAATTATGGACCGTAAGTATAGCGTTATTTACGTCGTCAAGCTCCTGTGCATGTCTGTCTACTTTAAAAATCAGTGATGTGTCATCAGCAAATAACACGATTTGTGGTCGATTTTTCAGTAAATTTGGTAAATCATTTATACATACTAAAAAGAGGAATGGACCCAATATCGAGCCCTGTGGTACACCCATTTTGACTTAAACACAATGAATTTACACCGTATATTTGAACTTGCTGCAGTCTATCAGTCTGCAGTCATTCTGGTACATACCATGAGCTTAGAGCGTTGTATTTAATATGATTTATAAGATTTTAATTATTTGATATATACATACAACTGCGAATTGCAAAAAACGTAAGATTTGAATTTCATGGGCTACCCTGACGCTGACGCTGATCTCTTCTTTCATTTCTGCACGAATGTTAATCATTTTCAAGTGGTAGTGACTGTAGCTGACCTGACTGCCCTGTGGGCTATACGCCCGTACTGGTTAATGCTTTTTGAAGTGAAAACTTCTTTATGCGCGTTGGATATTTTTGTGATGGGACTAAACCATTAATTTCGCGACACCTCATTTTGTAAACGTGATTGTGCTCTTTATTTATATTATTTACGGACTAATGTTCTATGCAAGTATTTTTTTTGGTTTCGGAAGTTTTTTTTTTTTTTTCGCGATTGTGCTATTTTTTTAGATGAGGTTACGGACCAATGTTCTACACAAGTATTTTTCTTCCACGAAGGCGATCTTGTTCAAGTTTTCACTTCTGTCGGCACTCCTGTAGTGCCACTGCCATTTTTTTTTATTTTTCCTATTAGTCGATTTTATTTAACAAAACAAAATATTGATTTTTCAAAGACAGTTTTACAAACCTAGTTTTTAAATGCTGGTAACACGGTTACAGATAGATGTCAAATTGCTCCTTTTTTCTATGGACAATCAAATTTGATTGATGAGGTGATGACACTGACACTGACAGAGACAGATAGACATTGAAGAGTCGAAAAAAACACGGTAAATATCGTGGGGTAAGATCCGAATGAGTTTCAATAAAAAAAAATCAACATAATTGATTGTCAAAAAAACCGATGCTATGATTCGAGAAGATGATCCTCAGTTCCGGATTACTCCAGTCCAACAAATGGCATCAGCATGTTCCGGTGCTCTTTTAACCTCATTATTCAGTAAGTTTTCACTTTCTGGTTTTGTCCAGCAATTATTTATAAAGTTTCATTTGATATATCTACCTTTTCGTTCACTTGTTCTAGTGACTCCTCTTGATGTGGTTAAAATAAGACTGCAAGCACAACAGAAGGCATTGCTCTCGAACAAATGTTACCTGTATTGCAATGGTCTTATGGAACACATATGCCCCTGTGGAGAATCACCATGGTTACCCAGACGAGTACATTTCAGTGGAACAATGGTAATATATAACAAAATTTTATTTCCCGACACTTTATCAGACTGTTACCAAGGGGGTCGATCAACGGAAGCAGGGCGATGAGAACCTCAACGCCCATCGATTTTACTCCATTTCTGTTATACAATTTTATTATTCAAATATTTGTAGAAAGGAAAAAATCAAATTTTAGTCTCAAATTTGTAACTGCTCCTTAATTTATAAGGTCTACATTCTACACAGTGTATGTCCAATATGTATTTTCTGTCACGAATTGTTTGTATGCTTTCAGGATGCGTTTTATAAAATAGCCAAAGTAGAAGGAGTTCCTGCATTATGGTCAGGATTAAGTCCTACTCTAGTCCTAGCTGTTCCATGTACAGTAATTTATTTTGTGACATACGAACAACTGAGATATAAAATGAAAACAAAATATAATAATTTCATGCATAACAGTAAGTAATAAAATTATATATTTGCTATTATAAATAACTGATATGTATTTTTTTGTAAATCATACTTTTCATATCTCACCACTAAAACAAATAATAAAGTATTTATGTCTTCTATTGTTCTCATGATTGATCAAATGATAGGAGATAAAGATTATACTTATACATGTATAGCCACCTACCTACATAATAAATACTTTATATACACAGTATTGTATCAACTTGTCGAGTTTTCTCACCTTGACTTCAAGGTCATAGGTGAAACAAACAAGTTACTTACCATAAACTATTCACTTTTTTTGTAACTTACACAGTACAGTATTTGGCACTTACACTACTTATGATTTTTTTGTATGGATAGTGCAGTCCAAGAAGACGCGCCTCACTCCGCAATTACAGTACTGTAAGCTGTACTTTAGTACGGAGCGGAGTGGAGTGGGGTGCGTCTTCGTGGATTGCACTATCTATACACTGTTGTAGCATTACAAGTTTCCTGAATCTGGTCACTATGTAACAATTCCTTGCTGATTTCCTCTTTAGATTAGTCTTTTTAACCCTTTAGGGCAGGGAAAATATCTCAAAAAGAATTTCCCTTAATTCCCAAAAACCTTAAATATACAATTTGACAATTTGTCAATTTTTCAAAAATAAATAATTATTTTTCATGACATTTCTGGTGTTAGCCTGTTATCTACCAAACTTGCTAAACAGATGATAATAACACTTTGTTGTTATATTAGAACACAATAGTTTATCATAACCAAATCACTTGTTTCTCATGTTTTTCAGTAATCAATCTTATGATATAAATTACATTTAAAAATATTAGAATAGCAAATATAAAAACATAAAAAAATATGAAAATAGTAGCCCACCGGTGTCGGAAACAGGGTCCAAGCTGGTCAAGGCTCTAGAGAGAGGAACCTCGTAATGATGCGAGCGGTGTCCAGAAGTACCGGTTTTTTAACCAAGCCCTTGATCCAGCTGCCCAACGAGAGTAATAAATAATATTATTATTATAATCACGTATTTAACTGTCAGAAGTTCAAAACTTATTTTATATTAATGTTGGTTTCACAAGTATATTCTTCATATCTTCAGTAGCTACAGTGTTTAAGGTTCATATCTCGAAATCTGGTTTAAGAAATTGAGAGACACTTATGCAAAAATTTTACCAAGATTATCTTGATGCGGGATATACCTACCTTCATCTGTTAATAAATCATAAACCAAAGAATGCTAAAATTACTTTTGCTTATTAAAACATTTTCTTATACTTTTCAGCATCACAACCATTGTGGATACCAATGATAGCGGGAGCCACAGCAAGAATGTTAGCAGTAACTATTGTCAGTCCTCTAGAACTAATAAGAACAAAAATGCAGTCGAAAAAACTGACTTATGCAGGTAAATGTGCTGAAAAAAAGTAAAATATGAAAATTATATTTTTTTTAGTACTTTTGGGTGCTGCATCCAAGCTTGGATCTAGTTATTGCGGCATAAAAACTAAATACTTTTGCATAACATTTTACTGTCATGGATTTCTTCAAAGTAATGACTGATTCCATAATTTAAAAATATAATTTTCTGTTTGGTACTTTGGTATTAATAAATTTGAGTTTGTTATAGACTTGAAATCATGATAAAAATATGCAATATTCTATGAATGTGATTCATAAAACATTGCTTACATTGTATTGTCACTCAGTATTACAATAATGCATAAATATCCTCCTAGGAACGATAAGAAAACATTGTTCTACTTATATTATGCAATTCAATTTATTTTATTTCACACTAGCTTTTGCCCACGGCTTCGCCCGCGTGGATGTCGGAAAATATCCCACGGGTACATACTACCGAGATTTCATAACTAATAACAGGAAATTGTCGTTGACTCCTACCACTGCGCCCGCGTTGCTACGCGTTATTTTGAAACTGTGATATCTTTTAAACTATTCATTTAAATGATATGGTGTCAAGGCATATTTTAATCTAAATTAAATGCTCAATTTAAATAACATATTTTATTGGATAAGGATTAATACTATACCGGTCAAAAAAGCTTCGGAAACAACAGTTAAATTTTTATCAAATTCTGAAAGATAAAAATGGTTATTGTGCGTCATCCTTAGAAGATAGACATATGCCATCGCGGACTTTTTTGTTGAACTTTTTAAGATAAACAATACCGTAGAACATAAATTTGATGTATCTTTTTCGGTTTACGCAGCGCACGCCAGTAAAGCTCCCAGTCGGCATGATTTTTTCCGACTTCTTCAACAATAATCGTCAAATTTCAGCCAATTTACACAAAACCTTAATGAATTATTACACTAAAACCTTCAGCATGAATCACTCCGTCTATTGGTGAAAACCGTTTGAAAATCCGTTCGGTAGTTTTTGAGTTTATCGCGTTCAGACAGACAGACGCGGCGGGGGACTTTGTTTTATTATCTGTAAGGATAGACCTACAAGGGCACTTATGAAACGTTAGAAGCTAGGTGTACGGTTCCAATTGGTTGCTTCTTATGGAGAAGAGCCGGCAAGAAACTCCACGGTTACTCTTTTAAAAATAAATGGTTTCTACAATGTTTTCAAATTACAGTGTTAATAGATATGAGAGGACAGTGTGAACAGGATTAAACTAATTAACAACTTCCATTCAAAGGATTTATACAGAACTATAATTATGATACTTACAGTTATTCACTTATAGGTTCAAAGGTCCTTTGAACCCTATAAATAGGCTAAACAAACCAGGTGTACCTACATATAATAGATAATAATCTATTTATACTGATTTTAAATCCATATTGCATTAGAAGAAAACATTTACAATTAGTCTTTTAGATATATTATGGAAGAAAATATATATATAAAAATAGAAAGATGGAAGGTGTGGCTTTGTCTACGAGCGGGACAGAGCAGGGCAGTTTTAAAAAAAATTAAATCATTTATTTTATCTGATAATTAAAAACTTGAAAATCCTTGTGTTTTCAGAAATCTCGGATGCTTTGCGTCAGGTTGTAAAATATGAAGGTATAAGAGGAATCTTCCGAGGCTTGGGCTCGACGTTATTGAGAGATGTACCATTTTCAGGTAATTATTAGTTCTGCTTAACATAAACACATGGTTGCAAACTTTATGATGCTAATTGTGTAAAACATGTGCATACTGTTCTACTACTTCTACTTGTCTGAATAAGTAGTTAATAAATTGAAACACATCTTGTATTTGTGTTCCATTACTTATACAGGGTGGATTTATGAGATGGGGCAGTAAGGACAGGTACCTTAACCGTTGTCGCTACAAGAAAGCGATCTTAGGAGACTGTCCTTAACTTTTTGAAAGATTTCGATCTACATTCAAGTATGTTGGAGTTTCTTTCCAACCAAAAGAATGTTTTTTTTTTTTTCAATTTCAGATTTTTCTAGTACTCAAAACTCCGATGGTTCACTAGTAGTTTGATCCTTATAAGAAACAAGATCGATTGGCATCAAAAAAAGTTTATGTGAAAACTGCCCATTTTGTTACTAAATGTACAATTTTTTCAAAATCTATGCAGATCTAAATGTCTCAAAAAGATAAGGACAGTCTCCTAAGACCGTTTTCCTGTAGCTACAATGTTTAAGGTAGCTATCCTTACTGCCCCATCTCAAAAATCCACCCTGTATACTTTCTGAGAAAAATATTTTTTATTAATGTCTACTTTTGGTTTTACTGTCGTATCGAACGAAAAGCTGGACTTACGAACTGGAAACTAGTCGGGTAAACCTGAAGTAAATAAATGTTTTTCCCACAGCTATTAAAAAGTGTATCCTTATGTACTTCCAGGTATATATTGGACTACATTTGAATCAACGAAGAGGGCGTTTCACAAACCGGATTCGGAAAAGAACACATTTTTGTTTAATTTCTTCTGTGGATCAGTCGCGGGAAGCGTAAGTTTTCCAAAATAATCTTTCATTCCATTTGCGTTTTGGCTTTTTTCCGATACTATTTACCAGCCCCAGGTCTAGAATTTTTTGAGGGCAAATGCTGCCGTCTTCCGCCCCCGCCAATCTTTTATGGGGGGATGCGCTAAGTTAGAAACCGCGAAATTAAAATTTTCTCAAAATTAAAATTTTGGCAGGAACATATTAATCAAATTGTATCGATCGATAATGCACCAATTCAACAGGGGCGCCAAAACTGTTATAAAATGAAAAAAAAATAGAAAGGTTATAATTGTGCTGCGCGTCTCATTTATTGCAAAGTTGCTGTGGTGCACTTGTCTGCTACACTTGAATTTGTCGCCCCCTGAAGTTGACGCCCGGGGCACGGAAGCCGGCTTGCCCCCTCTAGATCCGGGGCTGCCATTTACTAAAGAAAATTAAAACAATAACTTTCTCTTTATGAGACATCAATGTGTCGTAAAGTTTGAAATCTAACAGTCAATGAGCTTATATGCCTCAGTGGAGGATAAGCCGCTTTTTTAGATTTACCCAATCAACATTAACACTGTAACAAGAGGAAGTTCCTTAGGGCCGGCAAACATCTGGCGAGGCGCTGCAAAGCACGGTTAGCACTGCCAAACAATTATCAATATTGCATATCTTAGAATAAAGTCGAAAACAAATAAACTAAGACGCACACCTCTGTCTGCTTTGATGCACTCTTGGACTAATGGAAGTTTTTTTATTTTCAACTTAATTTCATTAACGTGAAGGTTGGTATTTGTTTGGCAGAGACCCTCGCGCTTCGCCAGGCCTTCGGCTTAGCTCACGACACTCGCATAATTGCCAGTCTGTTAACGTGCAGATGATATATTATGGCTCCTAGTGACAGAGACAAATTCATTGATAACCGTTTAAGATAAAGATTGGCTTTTCTAGATTGTGTAGTTGCTATCTATCCTATGTGGGGTGAGGCGATAAGATAGTATATAAAAGTAGTAAATAGGTACTTAAATTACAATATATTTTACTATCTTATGTTTCAGCTTGCGGCATTCGTAACACTTCCATTTGACGTTGTAAAAACACATCAACAAATAGAATTAGGAGAAAAAGAAATATACACAGGTTGGCAACATTTTATTTTGTCCACTTACCCCCTATGTCCCCTTTAGCGAAAAATTTAAGATGAAATGTCCAAAGCAGACCAAAGAGGAGCGCAAACCATAGAATGTTAATGTTTTGATAGCTTTAAATAATATGCTTTGAAATCAGACTCGTAGAGTGCAAAGTTGTACGAACACCGACGCTAACGGAAAACAGCTCCTTCTGCATGCTTTCATTGCGGGTTTTGTTTCTGCTTTAAGACGTTGGAAATAAAGTTTGTTATTCAATGTCAGCTGCCTTGCCCTCCTTTTTGTTTTGGTTGAGAAATTATCAAATTACTTCTCCCGCTCTGGGCGGAACGGGAGGGCGTATCACTCTTACCGACTAAAACCCACCCGTGTTCCTTCGGTTGCCCGGTTGCCGAGGACCACGATCTCCCTTTCGGTTTTCTTCACAACCCCGGCAGGCATCGGCCCTAGCGGACCCCGTCAATTCTGCTGACATCTCTTTGAGGCGCGCGTGGAACACAACGCGCCGTCGACCCGGGCCTGGTCCTTATCGGACGGCGAGCTACCCATTGCTCACCGTCCGCAAACCCGCGCCCTTGCCCTCCTCCTATTTGTATACCAAACCTTAAACATCTGGTCATCAGCGCTACTTACCTTTTCAACTGCTAGCGAATTATCCTATTATGGCTATTATTAAGATATGGTGCGACAAGCGCTATGACAATAATGAGAATATTTGATAATAATTAACCCTCACACTAGAGGTCATCCGCTTTCTTTATTTTAATATTCAACCGCTCACTACGCACTAAACCCCTACAAAATTCCAGCTAATTCAAACTTAGGCCAACCGCCAGACAACTAGTGCGTATTAGGGCTAAATTCAAGAACTGCATAAGGTTTCCTGTACATGGTGCCGGACAGTAAGATCAAAAAAGAAAATGAACATCTCAGAATCAAAATGTAAAATCTACGCGGTACCGGTGCGTTGCAGTGAGATATTCATTCGTATACACAAAGATACGGTCCAGCGCTGGTGCGGCTCCGCCGTCATGTACAGGAAGCCGAATCACTAATTCCCGGCAGATTGTATTTTGTTTTGGTTTTGTTGATGTGGTTACTGTTTCAGATGGTAAAGTCCATCAAAGAGCTTCAAATATGAAGGAAATAGCGCGGACGATATACATCAATCACGGATTTAGAGGAATGTTCACGGGACTCTTACCTCGGATATTTAAAGTGGCACCAGCATGCGCAATTATGATTGCGACGTTCGAATACGGAAAACAATTTTTCCAGAAATACAACACACAGAAATATAAGGAAAAAATGCAAAGGTAGATAGCAAAATTCTTTGTTTTATTGTTATGTTAGGGTATTTGCTATTTGATATTCCATAATACTTCAGAACTTTGTAAGGATAAACAATTAAAATATAAATTATTAGGTATATTATATACAGGGTGGCAGGGACATCGACGCGAAAACTGAAACCATGGATTCAGTAGGTACATGATTCTGAACTCCACTGTGTTAAAATCTTTCGTCAGTTATTTTTAAAAAATCTGCTGTTTCATAGAAAAATACAATACCTACGCGGTCAAAATGTATGGAACAGCTGATTTTTAATAAATGCCGGGAGATTCAGAATCATGTACTGAATCCATGGTTACAGTTTTCGCATCCATGTCCCTGCCACCCTGTATATCCTTATATTTAAATAAATATTTATTCCACAATTTTCGATATTGCACCTACCACTGTTTGTCTCTGCATTACCCAAAGGTTGACTGGTAGAAAATGCCTATGGCATAAATCCACCTCTGTACATTTATGTGCTTAAAATATTAAATAAATAAATTATTGATATTTAAAACTTCAAGACTAGAATTTTGGAATTGTTTCACTTTGCCCCACCAAGCCGATTCCACAAATTCCAAGGTGCCAACCCTAGTGGGGCAGAAACGACAAAATTTTAGACGAATCTGCCCACTAAATTGAAGTACAAGTGCAGATTTCACTGCTAAATTTTAGGCATTCCACTTTGTCCCACCGGTGGGGGTGGGGCAAAGTGGAATAATTCGAATTTTGTTTAAAACTTATTCCTGTAAAAACGTACAAATTTCAGACAAGGAATAGAAATCAAAATAATTACAAATGATGATGATTGATAGATGGACCTTTATGTGTAAGGTATTGGAGAGACTATAATTAGGGTACTTTTACAGATACATTGTAGTAAAAATAATTGTCATTAGCTAGTTTTGTTATTATTTTAAATGGTTGTGAGTAATTCTCGTCATGTTTAGAAGTATTTAGGTAACTCGAATATGTTAGGCTCCTCATGAGCACTTGGGAACACTTAAGACACTGACGAGAGCTAAAGCGTAGTCACTGTCGGACTGCATAGGAAAGAAATAGATGTGCAATGATACAATGCTTGTAATTTATTCCAAAATATAAAATAATTATCAAAACTGAGTTGAGTAATCTAAAATAAAAATACAACCAAACCAAGTACTGCATTCAAATATACATATATTTGAATGCAGATTTCATTCAAATATACATATATTTGAATGCAGATTTCATTCAAATACACATACATTATTATTATTAATTTTACCATCCTTTTTGGACAATTTGGCTCTTGTCAGACAATCATTATCTTAATACATTTGTTGTAGATATCTCGAAAATATTTCACTCAGAATTTGTATAATTAGATTATTTTTATTTCAGGCATCAAGAAATAGTGCTGGTGGGGCAGCCTTCCAGTAATGATTACTCATAATATGACAAATGGGAAATCATAGTTTAGCAAAATATCAGAATACGATAGTAAATGTGATAGAACTGTAGTACAGTTTAAGTATTTTATGATTGTTCATATCTGTTTATAGTTACCAAATCTGAACTAACAATAAAAAAGTTTAAAAAAATGTTAAGTTGAAAAAATGTTTTTGTTGAATGTTGTAGTAGATAGTGAATAATGACAACTAAGTCTTTATCTACACCCATGCTATAAAACCTCTATATAAGTTTCTGAAACAGTTAGCTTATTGGCAACATTATAACAGCCAGTGTCATCGTAACCATTACCTCATCCAAACGAGTGTTACAATGTTGTACTAAATTTCAATACGCAACTCGTTTCAACGTTCAAACGGGGGACAGCAGCACCCGCTGCACGCATGTGTGTGATGTGCTGCTGCAGGCGACATTCATACGTGCAGTTGTACTGAATTTCGTGGGAATTTCTTTATTCTTGATCTTGAATTACAAACACCCAATGGTTTCAGAAACTTTTATAGAGGATTCATATCATGGGTTTAGATAAAGTCTTGTATGCAACTGTTATAATTAGGTATTAAAACACTCATGAGATAATATTGTCACACTCGGCTTCGCCGCGTGTGATAAACCCATATTCTTGTTTTTAACAGTTGCATAAATAACTATTAGGAATTAGATGACATGCACCCAATGCATATTTCAAAGTTAGCAATACGAAACGTAATTGCTGTAATTTCTTAATACCCTGAGGGTGTTCACTTGTCTGTATTCAGTTCGTATTCAATTTGTGTTCGATACGTGAAAAAGATGGACGGGAAATTCACGTCCTAGTGTCTGCACACTTAACCTATTTGATTTGTTTTGTTTGTTTAAACTCGGCTTTGATCCGTTTAAAAACTACTCAGAAGTGAGTATTTATGAATCAAACACGAACTGTATATGCATGAGTGCACAAACAATTACTAGGATGGCCAAAACATATCAGAAACTAAGACGAATCGAATATGAACCGGATACGGATAAGTGCGCAAACGCCCTGTCTGTATTTTCAAAGGGGTGAGCCACTGACAAAAAAAAATTGTTAGAAGCACATACATATTGCAAGCCGTCAGTAATATGGCAACTAAATAAATCTTAGGAGTTAGATGACTTGCACCCAATGGCACTTGGCAATCAGAAGAAACTCAATTGCTATATTTATTAGCAATGTGTTGTGTGTATCCTGACTGGATTCACAAGTGGTGTCTGAGAATGAAACATTACCGGTCAGAAGCACTTACATATTGCAAACTGTTGGTAATATGGCAACTAAATAAATCTTAGGAGTTAGATGACTTGCACCTAATGGCACTTGGCAATAAGAAGAAACTCAATTGCTATATTTGTTACAGCAATGTGTTGTGTCTATCCTGACTGGATTCTCAAGCAGGTGAGTCTCTGAGAATTAAACATTTTCAGTCAGAAGCACATTAAAATATTATGGGCTGACAATTTAAGTATTTGATGTATGTGACACCTTTTCATACTGTTTACTTCCTTAGAATAAGTAGCAGTAAGGGAACAACCAAAAATACAATAAAATAGTATTGACAAATTAAAGTATATCGAATACTATTAAATAATTCTGAAGATCCTCAAAAGTTTATCGAATATTTCTGTAATTCATTTTTGACTTTGTATTTTTATTTTCTTTATTGTTTTGTTAATTTCTTTATTTTGTATAATTTGGGACTGTGTAAATAACACAACAAAATAAAGTTTGTAAATATTTTACTGATGAAATTTGTAAATAGTATATAATAAAAGTTTTATGTTATTATAATTTGAATTGTTTAATTTTAGTTTTGTAATCAACTTCTTTGTCAACGTTAACCTAAATAGAGGTAACATGTTTCTTCTTCTTGGTTACCCAGATAGCGGTATCCTTACTTGTAGAGTAACCTTTTGAGTATGGAATAACCAAAAAAATAAAACTGATACCTATCCCGTAATTTATAAAGGTTTTCGGCCCTTGGTTTAGACAGTCCACTGCAATGTTCTGATACTAGGCAAGGCAGAATAAAATAAAAAATTCTAGTTTTTTGGTTTAAAATATAATTATTGACCAGTTGAATACTGCAATCATAGATGCAATCAAATTTCTAGTCTTGCATAGACCTACCCTCTGGTAAACAATGAGTTTAATCAATTGCAATCAGGTAACATAACCATAGTATGAAACTAGGCTCATGAAAAACTACAGACATGTAAATTTGAACTGAGTGAATAGTACTCAAATAATCATGGTATCAACATTGTTGAAAAAAATAAACACAAGTAGTACACAAAACTTATTTATTACATATCCTTAAAAGTTATTAATGTACGATTGAGCCCAACGGCTCTGCTTTTATATTCCCAAGGTCTAATCTGCTATCAATAGATTCATCAATTTGGCCGACGATCGCCACATTGTCACCGCGTATTATGTGAAGTCCAAGCACCACCTGCGCCACACCAGTTGAAGAAGAGAACACTCGCTCATGTGATTCATCTAGTATTATATTAATTGTTTGATCAAAACCTTTTAAAGTTCCAATGAAGTTTCGACCGTCCGAAGTTATCACTGACACTGTTTGATTCACATAATTTTCTAGTCCCGAAGCCATTGCCTCACAGTTTTAATTGCTTTATAAACAAATAATTGCCGGTAAATACGATTTATGCGTGAGGTTATTTCATAAAAGCTTGAAAATGAAATGAAAATCACAAACGCCGTACCGTAAAATCAAAACAACATTTTGCGGTTAATGACAGCTGACAGAGACAGAGAGTACAAAAATGACATGACTTATCAGAACTGACGCAAAATTTTAATGCATTGGCAACTTCAAATCATTGAAAACTACGAAATTATTGCAGAATGAGGCTTTCTTGACAGAGACTACTGATGACGTCTGATGATGACATGTATGACACTGGTTGTAATTCTGTCAGTACCTGTGGTCAGTACAAAAAAATACTATAGTTGTGTTATTCTTCTTTTCTTCATAATTAATGCATTTATGAAAACATGCTGTGATTGTAATGCTTAATGTATATAACAACTGAACTTCCAAGTAACGTTTCTGTATAAGTTTCTCACAGTTCTCTTGCCATTTATGTAAATAACCTATTAGTTTAAAAAAGCCGAGCTTTGTAAATTATTACCGTAGCACATTATGTCTAACCCAATAGTGCAATATATTCTGCTACGTACTGATTTACTGAAAGAGTTAGGATGGTCGATAGGATCAGTGGTGGCTCAGGCTTGTCACGCATCCACAGCTGTGCTACACTTGTACAAAGATGATGAGAACACTATACAGTACTTAGATGATATGGACAATATGCACAAAGTTGTGTTAGAGGTACGTATGTGTTATGTATAACGTATAGATGTTGGATTTTCTGAACTCAAATCAAAGTTTTATAAATATAATAGCTTTTGCCCGCGGCTTCGCCCGCGTAAAAGTCGGAAATTATCCCCCAGGAACGTATTACCGTAGGTGGAGAACTAAATAACTGCGATTTTGGTCAAATTGAATTTTCAACATTTTCGTAACCCAAATCATGCTGCATAAATAAATCGCTATTTTCTCCAAACAAGATTTTTTTTATTATTTAGTTGTCCACCTACGCCAACGTAATTTATGTTGACACTCGCAAATAAAACAAAGCCTATATGATATGGTACTTCCCGTTGACCTAGCATCATGAAATTTGGCAAGAAGTAAGGTTTTACAGTTAAAGTAAAGAGAAAAATCTGTCAATTTATGATTAAATGCTTAGCTCGATAAAAGTATAGCAGGATGATAATCATTTAAAAGGTTAAATCTGTAACCATCTGCTAAATTTGTTTCCTATTCAGCCTAGTGAAGTAGTATTGTGGTATATTGTGTTCATTTAAATAATAGTAAGTACATTCTCAAGTACACTTTCAGTCATTAAAAGTTTTTTCATCATACAAAGGAATATTGTGTTCTATCTCCTCTCAGGCTCATTTTCTATGAAATGTATGGGAAGTTTTTTTGCAACTTCTAACTTTTCTCGTACTCAAACCTCAGTTGGCCTGATATAGTGTTTTACCCTAGTAATAAGAAATAGTATCGACTTTGTGTGAAAATTGCCCATTTTCTTGCTGACAGTACAATTTTTTCAAAATCTGTGAATGCAGATCAATATGTTTCAGAAACTTAAGGCCAGTCTCTTAAGACCGTTTTCTTGTAGCAACAACGGTTAAGGTACCTGCCCTTATTTATTGCCCCATCTCAAAATCCACCCTGTATTTATGTTATGTATGATCGACTGCTTAGCTCCATAAAGGTATAGCGTGATGATAATCTTTTAAAAGGATAATCCATAACTTTCTGCAATATTCTAACCTTTTGGCTAGTCTTTTTTACAATTTGCGGTAAACTATGGAAGAATACGAACATAATGCAATATTGCTCATACCCCATAGCAAATAGCGTAATAATAATTTTCGAAAAGTCTATTGTGACGTTTCAATTATTTTACTTATATATTATCTATATATCAATTTTCAAGGAAATCAAGCTACACAGTAAAATCCTCTGTAAAAATGATTACCCCGTTTCACTGTTAGGGGGAGATTTTCAAAAAATCCTGATATACATTTGTATTTATTTTCAGTCTTAAGTATAAATACTGTGTTTCCAGTTAATCAGACCGCACGTTAAAATTCTTCCATGCAAACTTTGACACCCCCAATCCTCCTTTAGGGGGTAGTTTAGAAAAACAGAAAATGGCAAACTTTATCGTTTACATACTTAGATAAGTATTCCTTCCAAGTTTCAAGTTTATTACCTCAAGGAATAAGATTTTTCATACAAACAGAATCCCCCTTTTCACCCCCTTAAACGCCGAATTTCCAAAAATCCTTTCTGATGCTCGAGCCACATCAACGGGAAACGCCGTTAATTATCACGATGATGGACCTTAACCCGTCGGAATAAAGTCATCATCGCGATAATTAACGGCGTTTCCCGTTGGTGTGGCCCCGGCATTAGTGGATGCCTACGCCTACGTCATAATAACTACCTCCCTTCTAAATTTCATCTTTATACGTCAAGCGGTTTTCAATATTTCGTGATGAGTGAGTGAGTGACCTTTCGCTTTTATATATTTAGATTTAGATAGACAAGCGGTTTTCGATATTTCGTGATGAGTGAGTGAGTGACCTTTCGCTTTTATATATTTAGATTAGATTGATGCAAATGAAATGTCCTGACTTTTAAGTCTTGTAACCAATACTTTGCTTGACATACGGCTATGTGTTTAGAAAAGAAACAGCTGTAGCTGGCATCTGTACTTTATAACAATTCCCATTGGGTACCTACCTATAAAAGATACATTGTGTCTTTGCAAGGCGATATTGCCAATTTTAACGCATTTAGATTTAAATAGTGTTCACTGATATTCTAATTATTTTAATTACAGGTCCCAGACGAGGAGTCACTGAAAAAAATAGCAGAAAAATTAAAAGAAAACTTCATTTCACACAAATTATGGATAGAACAACCTGAAAATATTCCAACTTGTTTAGCTCTCAAGCCATACCCAAAAGATGAGGTTAAAAAGTATGTAGGAAAATTTAAATTATTAAAACTTCAAATGAATGCTTGAAATAACAATTTGATAATCTAAGTTAAATAATAAATAAATAATTTATTGATTTATCTGTTGCTTAATCATTTTGTACCTATATGGGCAGATTTTTAAACCTTCATACAACTTTAATCTGAAGAATAAATATGACAGTTTGACATATTATTTTCTACATAAAAACTGTTAAACCGCAATTTTTATTCCTCAGATAAAAGATATGTGATAATTGAGAAATCGGCCCTAAGAATACCTAACTATTAATTTAATGTAAATTATATTAGAACATTAGAAGTTAGAACCCTTTTGATGGAGTAAAATATTCTTTAGTAGGCTAATAAACTTGCAGGGAATAAGTAGACGGGGGGATGTGTTTTCCAGCCCGTCCCATCCTTGATGTCCTCCCTTCGGTTGACGCCCTAAGCCGAGGTTCCTACCCCACAGGGGGTGCCCTTAGCGAGCGTTCACTTAGTTTTAATTAGCATAGTTGAATAACCCCTGGCTGGAGGTTTTAAGTGTAGTAGCTTAAGGCGCCCACAGGAAAGCCCGGTTAAGTAGTCATGATCTCGGAGGTCAACTACGAGATGCCCTACATATAATAAAAGGGTATGTTAAGATGGTCCGTGAAATTTAAATTTTCTTTTGTTTTTTGCAATTTGCAGGTCAGTGTCAGGTTGTATGTTGATTAAAAAATGATTCACCTGGTAAGTATGTAGTAGTAAATTCCTAAAGGGTTAAGCAGAGGTGTATAGTAGGTACACCTTCATTTCGCCAGTTATTTTTAAGTCCCAAGTAGGTAATGGGGTCGAGCCTATTGCTATCAACCGGGCACAAATCCGGAAGAGGTAGTATGTCAAAGTAGTTGCATGCAGTAATATTCTAAGTTCAAAAATAGTAGATTAATAAACAAGTTGATAACTTTAGAGTATTATAAGCCCTAGCGACACGACAACTAGATGGCGCCACGTGGACACGTCTTAGCATTATATTACTTTACTCTTTGGTATAAAGAGAGGTAGTAAGCTATTACCTCTCTTTATACTATGCCATGAGGGCCACTTGTGTAAAGTACCTGCCTACCTATATTCTTAAATTCTTATTAGTCGAGCTCGTAATTTATTATCACCCAAGGTAGAATGTCGCTTACACGTCATAAAATGGCAGTCTTTTTGTATAAATGACAGAAAGTTTCAGCCTAAGCGAAGATTAAATATTATGTACTTAATGGGAATTTTTGTAAAAAATGATAAATTTGATAGGTACCTACTGAAGACGCTAATAAGGTAGGTAAGTTACCTCAAAAGACCTTTTCAGACACATATCTACATGGTCCTCATATGGCCTGACCAAGATTATGTCTGGACTTTAAAAGAGACTGCGACCTCTGAGTTTGTTTCGGCCTTTCTTCTCAGAGTAGTCAGATAGGAAACGCCGAACTCATCTAGCTTATTTTTTAATATTTTTTTTATATGACGTGTAAAAGTGATTTCGATATCCTATTTACAGAATAAACAATTTCATTTCATTTCATTTCCTATAGGTACCAAAAGAATATCCAAAATAACAAATCTTGCAAAACAAGTCTTCTGTAATAGGCAGGTAGGAACATAGGAATGTATTTAAGTTTTTCGTCGAGATTTCTCCTCTCACAAATTATATCGCACTTAATTTTGCCCTTAACTAACGAATGAATCACAATGAACAAATTACTTTAAAGAAACCCGTTTTGTGTCGACCTACAGGGCAATGTTACGCAAACTCCACGCACGCATTGATAAACTAGTTTTAAAAACCTTGAGAGATTTTGTATGCAGGTACTATCGCGGTTACGCATATATCTTACCACTTTGAAATCAAAATCCCGTGCACACGATGACCGCATCTGTTTATCGCCCCTTTTTAGGGTTCCGTACCTCAAGAGGACAAAACAGAACCCTTATAAGATCACTTCGTTGTCCGTCTGTCTATCTGTCAGTCTGTCATGACCCCTTTTCTCAGGAACGCGTGGAGGTATCAAGTTGAAATCAATATCAAATACGTAGGTCTATAGTCCTTTGGAGCTCTAAAAAAAATCAAGCTTCTAAGTCAACGCAATAAAAAAATATGGCCATTTATGCGACATAGGTACTTATTTTGATACTCGCAAATAAAGGCTCGTGCAGACCAACGCGACACAAAGACACCGCTCGTCGCGTGACGAGCGGTGCCTTTGTGTCGCGTCGCGTGTCGCGCTTGTTTGAAAGAGCCTTAAATAAAAACCTACAGGGTACTTCCCGTTGACCTAAAACAGGACGCAAGGTCTCACAGCAAATGTAAAGGAAAAAGTCCGAAAAGCGTTAATTTGTAGTTTTAGTGCACATCATCATAATCATCATCATCAGCCTATAAATGTTCCCACTGCTGGGACACAGACAGTGGGCCGTAAACCACCACGCGGGCCCAGTGCGGGTTGGTAGATGTCACATGTCTTCGAATTTTCGGTTCTAAGACATGCCGGTTTCCTCACGATGTTTTCCTTCACCATTTTGAGAGCAGTGGTGATGAAATAATTTTCACAAAGTAAAGCGCCTGTCTGGGTTCGACCTACGACTAACGACCTACAACTCGTAAGTCGCAGCCGTTACCACTGGGCCACCAGTACCACTGCTCCACTGTTTTAGTACACAATTATTATTTTTTGCGATTAAGTAAGTACATTGTACATTTGCATTAGGAGAATTGACCGTGACTTTAATGTCGATGTATGAGAGAACATATTTTTCAACTACAATGTTAAGTTTGTTTTTGAGATAAATTCATCCCATCTACCACCCACCATTGTGCGTGGTCCGACGCGTTCTTGGCTGGTTTTATTTTGTAGGTAAGCGTTTCTATAACCACAGTATAAATAAGTAACAGTATTATACCTTCATAGAAAACTGCCGAAACGACGCGCTTCAAAATCTCAGTGTATCTCAGTTACGCACGGACGCGGAAGGTTTATCTACCGAGCCGCCGTAGGTAATTATTTCAAGGTCACTGCCGAGATGTAATACTGTTACTTTATTATACTGTGCTATAGCGGCCGAGAGCTGCAAGCAGGAAGAGTACTTTCGGTGTTCAGATATATACGTGTCCGCGATAGTACATAATTATGTGAATTTATAATAGGCACAGTCAACCGCACATCAGTGGTAACACTTTCACTACAAAAACCCCCCTTATCTACTGCATAATCAGCCTATAATGTTCCCACTGCTGGGACACAATAGGTTTAATTTTTGGTTCTAGCACATGCCGTTTCCTCACGATTTTTTCTTTTACCGTTTTGAGAGCAGTTGATGAAATTATTTGCTCAAAGTATAGCGCCTGTCAGGGCTCGAACCCACTACTTACAACTCTTAAGTCTGGGCCGTTACCACTGCTCCTGCTGGGCCACCACGCTCCTGCTGGGTCACCACTGCTCCTGCTGGGCCACCACGCTCCTGCTGGGCCAGCACTGCGCCTGCTGGACCACCACTGCTCCTGCTGGGCCACCACGCTCCTGCTGGGCCACCACTGCTCCTGCTGGGCCACCACGCTCCTGCTGGGCCAGCACTGCGTCTGCTGGACCACCACTGCTCCTGCTGGGCCACCACGCTCCTGCTGGGCCAGCACTGCGCCTGCTGGACCACCACTGCTCCTGCTGGGCCACCACTGTTCCTACGACGGCTACCACATAAAGGCGCTGTCCATGTTAAATTGTAACCACTGATGTGTGATTTACTGTACTACTAATGGTGGTTAATTGGCCATTTAGAAATTCTAATTATTGTTCCGGCCGAAATCCGAAGGACTTCAGTGAACCTTGTTCTAAGATAAGAAACTAATTTCAAGATAAGGACGCGAGCTTAGATTTGTTATGACAACTAAAATAACGATATCGTAATTACAGTCTAGTCTTTAGAGAATGTTTCATAAATACACTAGCTTTTCCCCGCGGCTTCGCCCGCGTGGATGTCGGAAAATATCCCACGGGAACGTACTACCCATACCGGGATTACATACCTACCTAATAGCAGAGCAAAAGGTCATTGACTCCTACCGCTGCGCCCGCGTTGCAGACAACCAAAATTATTCTATTAATAATTTAGCGCGTAATTTTGAATCTGTGATATCTTTTAAACCATTCATTTAAATGAAATTATGTCAAGGCATATTTTAATCTAAATTAAATGCAATTTAAGCAACATAGTTTATTGGATAAGGATTAATATAATACCGGTCAAAATTGCTTCGAAGATAACAATTAAATTTTATCCAATTCTGAAAGATAAAAATGGTTATTGTGGGTCATCCTTAGAAGATACTGAAGATAGACATATGCCATCGCGGGCTTTTTTGTTGATCTTTTTAAGGTGAACGCTACGGTATTCGTAGCTTCCAGTCGGCTCCCAATCCGTTCAGTAGTTTTTGAGTTTAACGCGTTCAGACAGACAGACAGACAGCAGGGGACTTTGTTTTATAATATATAAGGATAACATAAAATCACGCCTGTATTCCCCGAAGGGTTAGGCAGGCAGCGGTGTACCAACGGACACCCACATTTCCTACTGTAATAGGCGAGCCCATTGCCATCAACAGGGTACTAATCCCAATTCCGGGCTGCTACTGAATTCCAGATAGAAAAACTTTCTTATATCTATGGAAAAATCCAATAAGACTGCCCAACCTGGAAATCGATCCTAGGCAGGACCTCATGTTCAGCAGACCAAGCGAGCATTAGACCAACGAGGCAGTCATTTTGTCGATGTTTTAAATATAAACAAGCTTTTGCCCGAGGCTTCGCCCACGTGGATTTCGGAAAATATCACACGGAAAGTACTACCGGGATTACATACCTAATAGCCAAGGAAAAAGGTAATTGACTCCTACCACCTACCTTTTTTTTTTGGGTTGGAAATTATCAAATAACTTCTCCCGCTCTGGGCGGAGCGGGAGGGCGTGTCAGACTCTTACCGACTAAAACCCACCCGTGTTCTTTCTGTTGCCCTGTTGCCCACGATTTCCCTATCGGTTTTCTTCGAACCCCGGCAGGCATTGGCCCTAGTGGACCCCGTCAGTTCTGCTGACATCTCTTTGAGGCGCGCGTGGAACACAACGCGCTGTAGACCCGGGCCTGGTCCTTTTCTGACGGCAAGCTACCCATTGCTCACCGTCCGCAAGCCCGCGCCTACGGTGGCCGGAAATCGGCTCGCGATTCCCGACGCCCTGGGCGTCTCCTCCTGCGGCGGTTAGGGGCGTGAGGGCGCGAAATTTGCCTCTCCCTCACGCGTTCCGCCTCCTCCTTCGCGAGCATTACCGCTTCGCAGAAGGAGGTGACGGCCTGCCATTTCCTCTCGCTCCGTACCATGGCCTGAACCAGGGCCGGACGCGAGAGATCACCGCCGCCGCCCAAGTCGGGCAGACCTCCACCGTATGCTCCACCGTGTTATTTGGGCGATCCACACAATGGTGACACCCGGGCGTTTCCTTCCGCCTTATCCTGAACAGGAACCTCCCGAAGCAGCCGTGTCCGGTGAGGACCTGCGTCAGGCGGAAGGTGAGGACGCCGTGGCGCCTCTCAAGCCACTCCTCAAAGAGGAGTCTTATCGCCGCAATTGTGGCGTGCCCAGCGCTGGGTTGCGAAAATCGCACTCTCCATGACGCCATGAGATCCCGCCGGAGCTCTGTCCGCTGTGTGATTTCATGCGGCATCGGAGTTAAGCCCCGGCGTTTCGCCTGCTCGCGCCACTCCCAGATGTGCGCGAGGACCTTTGCCTCTAGATCCTATAGCGGTAATCCGGCAAGGAGGCTCACCGCCTCGCAGGAGACCGTGTATCCTCGGGCCAGCCGGATGGCCATGACCCTCTGGGACGCGTTCAACCGGCGGGGTGGCCGCAGCCTCAATGAACGCGCCCACACCGGTGCCCCGTAAAGGGCCATGGACCGCACGACCCCCGCATAGAGCCTCCGGCAGGAGGCGTTTGGATCCTCTAGATTGGGCAGGAGCCGCTTCTCCTACCTCCTACCTGAGCCCGCGTTCCCGTCAACCATGATTATTTTGTTACGCGTAATTTTTTATCTGTGATATCTCTTTAACTATTCATTAAGTAAAAATGATTGATGTCAAGGCATATTTTAATCCAAATGAAATGCCCAATTTATATTATAACATATTTATTGGATACGGAATTAAGAATTAATATTACACAAGCGCTGATCAGCCGTTGTGGGCACGGTGGGCATGCCCATAACCCTAAATTGAGGTCGTTAGGCTGATGTACAGTCACGAGCAATAATGTGTGTGTAAACACATAGCAAAATTAAAAAGCGGTTTTATCGTGGAATAACTACTGCAACTTTGAGATTAGACCAATTTCATATTAGTATGGGTTCCAAAATAATATGTTCATTACAACATAATATCACAATCAACACAGTAGGAGAAAATCACTTTTTAACCGACTTCCAAAAAGGAGGAGGTTATATATGTTCGTCGCGTATATTTTTTTTTATGTATGTCCACCGATTTCTCCGCCGATTGTGGACAGATTTTGAAAATTCTTTTTTTTGTTTGAAAGGATATGCTCTCACGGTGGTCCCATATAAATTTTATTAACTTTGCTTCGATAGTTTTTGAGTTAGCTTCAATAATACGTACTTTTTCCCTCTTAGTATGTGGATGATATGATAAGTTCCTGTCACTGTTATTTACATAGGAGGTAGTGGTTTTCGAATTTGTATGGGGTAGGTACCACAACTAAAAAGTGAAAAATAAAAACTTTTTACAAAAAAAACAACCGACTTCCAAAAAACACTACAAAGTGAAAAATAACTTTAATTTCGGAAGTCGGTGACAAAAAACGAAAATACAAAACCAATGACACCGACTTCCGAAATTAAAGTTATTTTTCACTTTGTAGTGTTTTTTGGAAGTCGGTTGTTTTTTTTTGTAAAAAGTTTTTAAAGTTGCTAAATGTATACATATTATTACTCGTGATTGTACATAGGACACACACACATTGTATGCGAGCATAATTATAACCTTACCAAAGGAGACGGGGCAAAAGTGGTTTATGGACTTATAGCAATATGGTTTTGATATTTAATGTATCGATCGAGAGCGACTCCTTCATCCAACATGACCACAACCTTTTTAGAGGGTTTATTCCGCTCCTGATATGATACCGGTCAAAATAGCTTCGGAAATAATAATTAAACTTTTATCAAATTCTGAAAGATAATAATGGTTGCTGTGGGTCATTCGTAGAAGATAGACATAATTATGCCATTACGGCCTTTTTTGTTGAACTTTTTAAGATGTACAAACCTGTAGAACGTAAATTTTATGTATCTCAAACGGTTTACACGGCGCACCGCACGCCAGTAAAGGTCCCAGTCGAGACGGCATGATTTTTTCCGACATCTTCAACAATAATCGTCATATTTTAGCCAATTTACACAAAACCGTAATGAATTACGAGTACACACCTAAACCTTCCTCATAAATAATTCCGTCCATTGGTGAAAACCGTTTGAAAATGTGTTCGGTAGTTCTTGAGTTTATCGCGTTCAGACAGACAGACGCGGTGGGGGACTTTGTTTTATACTAAGTAAGGATAAGGATAAGAATTATCTAAATTCATTAAGTACATTTTTCAATTAGACAAGATTAAATTTCATAATCTGTCTGTAACGTAGAAAACGAACATATTGTGGATGTGACTGTACATCAACAGAGTAAGAAAAAGGCAAAAAAAACAGTGGCACTCCGGGAGTGCCGATAGAAATGAAAACTTGAACAATTTTATTGTGCAGGAAATACTTTTCTTTTTTGAAGTCGGTAAAAAAAGGCGAAATGTCAATCATGTCGTTGTCATGTCTCCATGTTTGGAATGTCATTAATCCCAAAGAAAATGTATCTCGCGTTGATGTCTTTTTAATGGTCAAAAGCTGGTATCGGTAACAGTGTCGCGAGTTCAATTGTTTTTTCCCATCTCAAAAATGCCCAACGCGCCTAAAGAAGTTTTCACGTAAAAAAAACAAATATTTACGGAAGCTCTCGAAGGTTCATCACAATGTGTATGTGAAGCCACCTATGTACCTATGTTTACAAATAAAGAATATTACTTGAATGATTGATTGAAGGCTATTAAATTGCTCGACAACACTATAGTGGAACTCACTCTCCTTGAGTAGGCAATTAAGAGCTCAACGAGGAAATTACGAAATAATTGCGTTCGTTTGATCCCTTGTTGTATCGTTATTACTTAACCTTTAATTACGCAATTATTAAGTAAGATATTTAAGGATTCACTCTATAAATCTTACACTTTAGAAACACTATTACTTGTAGTTTCCTCGATAAAAAACAAAAACAAAGTAATCTCTAAAAAACAACTTAAAACCCTTGGTAGGTACGGCGTAAATACTTCACGAAAAGTCATCAGTTTTTTTAAATGATTGAATAATATTTTTTTTAATAATAACAAAACTAAGTAAGTACATGTTTTCGATAACGTATACATTTTCAAAATGTGTATTTGTTTTAATAACACGAAGGAAATACCAAAATTAGCGCGCGAACCGGCCATTGTTTATCCCGTACCCTAATTGCGTAATACAACACAACCACAATCTGTTTCAATTTGAAATTCGAGATAGAAAAACCCAATACTTAACACTTTGCCCGACCCGGGAATCGAACCCAGGACCTCATGCTCAGCAGTAGCGCTTGTGACCACAAGACCAACGAGGCAGGCAAAATTGTTTACGAAAATAAATTACGCAATTAGGGTACCGCTCTATGTATCTCATTCATTAGCGACAAAACCTCGGTGTGCCCTTAAGCAGGCGCAGTGAAAAAAAGGTTGGACCTACTACGATAGTGAGATTTTACGCGGTCTCCGGCAGAAGAAGAGATAACTAACCTATACTCAGTAGGTAGGTAACCAAAATAATATTCGATAATTATATCAAAACTTATTAATACTTAAGGCGACGATAACCGACTTTTAATGATTTTATACTGAAGATGACGTCTAAACGAGTAGTGTTAGTGATTTGGAAAAAATATATGTTATATAAGAGCATTTTCTTAATATTTTAATATAGGCATATTTTGGATTATGTTTTTAATACATACTGAAATTAATTTGTAAAGTTAGGTATGTCTAACGCGGATAAAAAAATTAGTTTTTTTTATAATTTAATTTCCTCCATCTACAATCAGCCCTCTAGCTATAAAGGCTTGTGCAGACCAGCGCGACTTGTCGCGCGACACAAAGACACCGGTCATCGCGCGACGAGCGGTGCCTTTGTGTCGCGTCGCGTGTCGCGCTGGTCTGCACGAGCCTTAATCAGATTGTGTGCCTTTACTGGCAGTTTGAGATTGTTCACATCCTGCGATGCGTCATCTCGTTATTAGATATTTGTTAGTGTTGATTAGATTGACGCTTTTCGTAAGTGAGTCTGAGGACTTGAGAAGTGTCACAGCGAGTTCATTTTTGTGTCGTTGGTGTCCTTCCTTATAATTATTGTAGGACCTTTCTATAACTTCCTTGATAGTTGGGATTTGTAGGTACTCATGAACTTCAATGATTTTTGTGAACCAAAATGCACTACATAACGTTTTTAATGCTTTATTTTGGAACCGCTGTATTATCTCAACATTTGAGTTGCTTGCCGATCCCCAGAGCTCTATACCATATGTCCAAACAGGTTTAAGGATGCATTTTTAGATCAGAAGTTTATTTTCTAAGCTTAGTGATGACTCTCTGCCTATGAGCCAGTGAATGTCTCTTAGTTTCATGTTAGCTTGATCCCTTTTGGTCTTTATATGTTCATGCCAGGTAAGTCTTCTGTCGATGTGCATACTTAGGTATTTGGCAGTACTTTTCTTTGGCAGCACGTCTTCACCGAGTGTCACTTGTGGGCAGTCTCCTCTTCTTAGGGCGAAGGTAATATGGACAGACTTGGCAGCACTAGCCTTGATTCTCCACTTTTTCAGCCATGATCCGATTTTATCCAGGTGGTCTTGCAGTTTCGTGGATGCTGTAATCGGGTCTTTATCGTAGAATAGAACTAAAACGAAAAACTGAGAATGACGCAAAATCTATCAAGCGTATTTTTCTGAAATCACCATTTTAAAAATAATTTAATTATTGATCTTTTAGTATACGTGTTTTATTAAAATACCTTTTGTTTTACGTATAATAAATTAATAATACGTCTAATTTGGGACAACGCTCCTTGATGGCCGAGTCCTATTACTGGCTGGACGTACGACGCGTTGCGTGAGCTCAGTACAGAACACGCAAGCTAACCACTCAACTCAAGGTCACTGACATATTATATCTGCGTCTTAAACATAAAAGTTTTCTTAATGTAGGTACCTACTAATTTTAAATTGACAAATTGAAGTGCCAAGCTATGGCCAGCTTAGGTCTTTTTCATTAAATCGTGACAAATTGAGATGTCAAGTTAGGATGGCCAACCGAAGTAGGTATTTCTGTTTAAATCGTAATAATAATATATTGAGATGTCCAGTTACGGCCATAGGCCAACTAAGTTAATGTAATAACTATAGATCACTACATGTCGCTTACAAAAAACTTAGTTGCCACCTTACGGAACAAAGTTGGGTTAAAAAAAAAATCAAGTTGTCAACTTCATTGCTTCCATAAAAAGTACCTAACAATTTGTGACTTGGAAAAATATTATAGGTTGTTTACTTTCTCCTCGTGAATCACTCCGTGTCCATTGGTGAAAACCGTATAAAATCAGTTCGGTAGGTACGTAGTTTTGACTTTATCGTGTTCAGCTTCAGACACACAGACGTGGCGGGGCGACTTTATGTAGTGATATACAGGCTGGCAGGGACATCGACGCGATTTTTTTTTTTTGGGGTGGAAATTATCAAATGGCTTCTCCCGCGAGGGGAGCGGGAGGGCTTGTCAGACTCTTAGCCGCCGTTCACACGGACTTTTAAAAAACACACTGTTGGATTTTCAACTCTCGGCGCTAAGCAGAGCGTTGAAAATCAAGTGCACGAAAAAAAATCGCCGCAATTTTATAACGTCCGTACGAACGTGGTCTTACTGACTAAAACCCACCCGTGTTCCTTCAGTTGCCATGAAGGGGGCCACGATTTCCCTTTCGGACTTTTTCGCAACCCCGGCTGGCATCGGCCCTAGCGGACCCCGTCAATTCTGCTGACATCTCTTTGAGGCGCGCGTAGACCACAACGCGCCGTCAACCCGGGATTCTGAACGCCCTGCGTTGAAATTTACCATCGGTTATATTTTTTTTATAGAAAAGTGCAATACCTACGCGGTCAAAATGTATGGAGCAGCTGATTTTGTATAAAATAACCGACGAAAAATTTAAATGCAGGGGGTTCAGAATCACTTAGGTACTGAATCCATGGTAACAGTTTTCGCGTCGATGTCCCTGGTAGGGTGTCCTAAACCCACTCAACAGTAAACTAAAACGAAAATGAATCGAATTAAAAAATAATCAGTTAAATAACCTACCAGATTTCTGAATTATAAATCTTCGAGTTAATCCAAAAAACGCGCGAAATATGGCTCGTTCACAAATAAGTCGCGTAACACATCATTGCTCGCTCATATCCTTTTGAGTATACATGTAAGGCCGGTTTAAAACCAATCCATTTTAAACGAAAAAAGCCGTTTTAAACCAAAATAAACCATTTTTTTAGATTTAAACCGGTTGGTGTTGTTGACTATGTTTTTCTTAATTATAACTACAATTTCTTGATTTTACCGAGGTAGGGTAGGGATATAACAGAGTACCTATAAACTGTGTAAAGATTTTTTAAATGTGTGATATATTGATATACTTAGCGGGTTTAGTTCTAGTTGGTCCGTCCGACCAAGCGTAGGTATTACCTACCTAAGTTATAAAAACTCTATTGATGAGTTAAAAACTCTGTGTTGGTAAATAAACGTTTAAAATTATAAAATAATCAATTTGATTCGGTTTAAAACCAAACTCTCGTTGACGTCGTCACTCGTGACTCGACGCAATCCGCAACGTTGCCAGCTCGCCTACCCTACATACACATGCACACATAGAAATTGCCACGCGCGGCCGCCGCGCCGCCTTTTTGTAAGCGAGTTTTCAACCGTTTAAAACGATTTATTTGGGGTTTAAAATGGCAACATTTTATTTATAGCCTTTATATTGCGGGTTTTTGTTTTTTTTTTTTTTCGTTCGCCTCATTGGTCTAGTGGTCGCAAGCGCTACTACTGAGTATGTGGTCCTGGGTTCGATCCCCGGGTCGGGCAAAGTGTTATCGGGTTTTTCCATCTGGAATTTCTCAGTAGCAGCCCGGAGTCTGGATTTGTGCCCGGTTGATGGCAATAGGCTCGCCACCTATTCATGGGACTTAAACATAACTGGCGAAATGTGGGTGTACTATAGGTACTTACACCTCTGCCTAACCCTTCGGGGATTACAGGCGTGATGTTATGTTATGTTATTTTTTTTAACCTTACCTACGAGTACCTAGTCGCAAACTACCCATCTTATTCAGAACACTTATAGCGAAGCTATTATGTAATACTCAGGTATAACTTATAACAAAATATTAATGTTCGTTCACAAAAAACATCTGAATCATTAACTTGACATAAGGTTTTGTCAAGAACAAGATAGACATGTTAAAATGTGAGATTTCAACAATCAACATAATATTTATTACCTAATGGGCCTACCACACGCACAAGCTTCACCACAGTTAGGCTTGCGCAGGCTTCTCGCATGAAAAAACTGTACACGGACGGCGTTACCACACGGCACAGTTAAGTACGCGCAAGCCACAGTCTTGTCGAAATCGTCGGCGTAGAAACATGTTTCCTAATGAAGAACTATTTCTTCTTTCTCCCTATGTTCCTCTTTCATTTTTTTTTTTTTTTCTAGGCATGCCTAGTTCTTTTTATTTCGGTCGGAATAATCCTTCGATTTAATTTTCCAGAGTGCAGGCAGAGATTTGTATAGACTTATTAATTTAGACATGAACTCGCGATTGTGCGTACGCAAATCGGCCATTTTTAGGGTTCTATGGAACCCTTAAGTATACGATCTCTCGTGTGTCTGTCTGTCTGTCCGTCTGTCACAGCCAATTTGCTCCGAATCTAATGGATCCATTAAGTTGAAATTTGGTACACATTATGTATTTCTGTGACCCAAATACGAATGTGTAACGTAAATAAATGAATTTTGAATATGGCGGTCACTTTTGGGGGAAAATTAAAAATTACAAACTGTACCGTGTGACATATCAAATGAAAGGGCTTATTGCGAGGATCTCAAAAGAATTTATTTTTATAAACGTAACATATACTTACATTTAAAGTTATTTAAGAAAATAGATAATTTACCATTCCCCCCCCCTTATCTTCGAAACTACTGTGTCTAAAATTTTGAAGAAAATACAGAGAATGGTTCTTTAGTCATAGATTACAGGAAAACCTATAAAAAAGTCTATGGTCTTAAAATAACATGGTAAATCTCTCAATATTGTGACTACAAACTTACATTTGCAGTTGGAATGTATGGGAGAACATGTTTTTCAACTACAATGTTAAGTTTGTATTTGGAATAAATTCATCCTAACTACGGAACCCTTCATTGTGCGTGGTCCGATACGCACTTAGCCGGTTTTTGAGTGACGGAAGACCACGTATTCACCGAACGACTAACCTAGACTGCGGCTTGAACACTGAACGCCCAACCACACGTCACGCACAGGCAAGTACGCGCAGGCCGGGCTTGCGCAGGCAAAATTTCAAACAAGTCGAAAAGTGCGCAGGCCCCGCCGTGGGGTTTGCGCGTCGTACAGTTTTACCAACCACACGCTCAGTGTTCCGTGTACAAGCCGGCCTGCGCAGGCAAAACTGTGGTGAAGCATGAGCGTGTGGTAGGCCCATTAGTCGATTGCTTCAAAAATTGTTCTTATGTAGGTACAGACGCCAGCACATCAAGCTACCCGAAACTGTCAAATATTCCCAATCAACTTTGAACCGGTAAGGTTCAAAGTTGATTCAGCAATAAAGTTGAAAATCTATTAAATAAATTTGACAGATTGTAGTAGCTTGATGTGCTGGCGTCTGTACCTACACTCCATTTGAAATAAGATTAGACATTTAAACAAACCTTTTTTACAGTCCGTTCAACCGATTTTGACTTCTATGCCGTAGGCATAAGGATGGTATTAAAAGCAAAAAAGGAGTTACAAAACCAACTGTTTACTGCAGCTGCCATTTATCATACCTCCAACGCAATAGAAGGCAATATCGGTTGAACTGACTTTATAAAAGGTTTATTTAAATGTCTAATCTTATTTCAAATAAAGTTTAACGTGGTGAGCAGCTGGAACCAGCGAGCTGAATTTTATATGCAATCACGAGAAACAGATAATCTTCATAATAAATAAGTACTTACGTCTTCTCAGTCTCGTACCTTTATTTGGAACTGTGTTTAAAAAAAATATATAAATTCCTAATGCGTAGGAAATTATAAGCCAATAAAAAAAAAACATAGAAGTCGACAGGTCAATGTATTCACGCCAGCCATGGATACAACTTATGTTAATTAAATAGCTTACGTTATGTTCTGTTTGGCCTCGCCATTCAGTTGGCCACATAAAATGATAATCTCACTGCTCGTGGAAGTTTTAAGTATCAGTCACGTGCTGGTACTACCACCGGCACGTGCGTAATATATTTTTAAAACAATCTGCCCGCGGGACGCGCTCCTGCGGGCAGATTGGTAGAGTAATTTGGGGCAAAAGGATGCGCTTTTTCTTATTTGTCTCCACCACGGAGTACAAATCCGTGGTCTCCACACTCTCCACTGAAGCGAAACTATTAAAATACAGGGTGGCAGGTACAGACGCCAGCACATCAAGCTACCCGAAACTGTCAAATTTTCCCAATCAACTTTGAACCTTAAACTTCAGCGATAAAGTTGAAAATATATTAAATAAATTTGACAGATTGTAGTAGCTTGAAGTGCTGGCGTCTGTACATCGATGCGAAAACTGATACCGGATAACTGGTACTGGATTCAGTTAATGATTCTGAACCCCCATGCGTTGAAATTTTTCATCGGTTATTTAAAAAAAAAATCTGCTGTTTCATAGAAAAGTGCAATACCTACGCGGTCAAAATGTATGGAAAAGCAAATTAAAAAAAAAACTACCGACGAAAAATTTCGACGCAGTTCAGAAACGTATCTACTGAATCAATGGTAACAGTTTTCGCGTCGATGTCCCTGCCACCCTGTATACCACCTACCACCTACCCCCACACAATAATTGTCATATTTCAGCCAATTTACACAAAACCTTAAAACCTTCCGCATGAATCACTCCGTCCATTGGTGAAAACCGTTTGAAAATCCGTTGGGTAGTTTTTGAGTTTATCGCGTTCAGACAGACCGACGCGGCGGGGGACTTAGTTTTATATTAAGTAAGGATAACTAGGTATTAGCCTCCTAAAACGCAATACGAGTAAATATTCGACGATATATCAAATGGTCTTTTATATTAAACTAAAATGTGCCTTGGTCAGGCTGCGTACCTTTGCCCTAATTTGTCAGTATAAATACGCATGTAGGAAAAACGTACACATTTGGGTACATATTAAAAGAAAAAAGAAATTCCTCTGCTTAAAGTTTACTTCTTCTCTCTTCTACTAGTTTTCTCCTCCGAAACCAACTGTCTCCCTGGAGTTTTTTTTTAATATTTTTACCTGGAATTATGTCGCATTTTCATACAAATAAATACCTAATTACGTATAAAATATCAGTAAAACAACAACTTTTATGAAAAAAGGTAATATTTTTTTTTTAATTACAGATAATAATTATTGCATATTCTGAATTCTTTTTAAAGGTGCAACTGCAGGCGACGTGTCGCCGCGATACGACTGGTTTCTATGTATTTCTATGAAGACGACGCCGACGTGTCACTAAGTAGCTACGCAAGGTATTTAATAGAAATTCATAGAAACCATGTCGTGTCGCGATGACACGTCGTCGCCTGTAGTTGCCGCCTGCGGTCGGTTACGGAATGGTACCTTACCTTTAATTAAATTCGCAATTCTGACATGCCCCTGTACTTTTACCCGGTAACCCCATTGTTTTCCGACAGCATTGCTTTTCGTGAAGAAAATGGCTTTTCAAAATTATTAGTAAACACTCGAATTCTTTGATGACGTATGGGTAGATATTACGGAGAATTCAAAAATATTTATGATCGTTAAGAGAGTGTCCATCAAAATCTTACGAGTACACTCGGATGAGTATTACATATTTAAGTACTTAGGTACATTTGATTAAATATTAATAATTTATTTATTCAAACAGACAGAGACAAAGTCCATAATTGTTAGAGATTAATTTAAGACCGACGTGATCAAAAAAAAAAACCGGCCAAGTGCGTGTCGGACTACGCACAATGAAGGGTTCCGTAGTTGAGATGAATTTATTTATCCCAAGAACAAACTTAACATTGTAGTTGAAAAACATGTTCTCCCATACATTCCAACTGCAAATCGTCGCTCGGCATCCAATACCGCAAATGTGACATTTAAAAAAAAAAAATAATAATTGCAGGGTCACTTATTTGAACGTGTAGAATGAAATAAAACAAAAATCAGATTTTCTTATATAATTTCACATTCGCGGTATTAATATAATAATAATACCTTTAAACCAGCAATTCTCGTATACATATACCTAAGTATATATAATCTGAATCTCGGAAACGGCTCCTAGAATTTTTTTTAAATTTAGTATGCATGCAGGGAGGGGGGTTTCAGGAGCAATAAATGAAAGACTTCGAATGGTGTTCATAGAAAAAAGCCCTTCTAAAGCGACTGTTTTTCGCTGGTTCAACGAATTTATGTGTGGTCGAGTAATTTTGGCAGACAAAGAAAGAAGTGGCCGCCCTATGACGGTTGTTACATAACAAAAAGTGCTGGCTGTGAAAAATTTAATTCAAGAGAATAGGCGAATTACATATGAAGAGGTTCAGCATACACCGTGAAATTTGAATCACAGTTTTGCTAGAACAAAAGTTGTTCAGACCATGGTCTACTACCATTCTACAGCATCCAATAAAAAAAAACCGGCCAAGTGCGTGTCGGACTACGCACAATGAAGGGTTCCGTAGTTGAGATGAATTTATTTATCCCAAGAACAAACTTAACATTGTAGTTGAAATACGTGTTATCCTATACATTCCAACTGCAAATCGTCGCTCGGCATCCAATACCGCGAATGTGACATATTTGACGTTTTTTTTTTTAATTGCAAGTTCAGTTATTTGAACGTGTAGAATGAAATTAAACAAAAATCTGATTTTCGTTAATAATTTTACATTCGCGGTATTAATATAATAATAATATAAAGCTAATACCTTTAGACGAGCAATTCTTGTATATATGTATATAATCTGAATCTCGGAAACGGCTCCAAGAATTTTTATGAAATTTAGTATGCAGGGAGTTTCGGGAGCGATAAATCGATCTAGCTAGGTTTCATTTTTAGAAAACGTCGTCCAAAAAATAATTGTCATCCAGATAACAAGATCCAAGTAACAAGGACTCATTGTGTTAGTAAACTTATGAACTTTAGCTTAATTTACCAGGTCACTCAGAAAGTTTTGCGACTAACAGTTTTTGTCTATGGAATACTGGCTGGTTTTGATGTCAATTAAAACTATGACTATTTATTACAAAAAAACGTAACATTCCAAATTCGAAATTCCCTCCACATTTTTCTACGAGCAAAATCAAAATACTCTGTCTTACTGAAAAGTAGATTTACAACGAGAACATTTTCGCGCGATAATTTTGTACGATTTCAAATGTCGACTAAAACTAGAAGAATCGTTTGAAAGACTTCGAATGGTGTTCATAGAAAAAAGCCCTTCTAAAGCGACTGTTTTCCGCTGGTTCAACGAATTTATGCATGGTCGAGTAATTTTGGCGGACGAAGAAAGAAGTGGCTGCCCTACGACGGCTGTTACGTAACAAAACGTGCTGACTGTGAAAAATTTAATTCAAGAGAATAGGCGAATTACATATGCCTCTTCATATGTAATTCGCCTATTCTCTTGAATTTTATTTTCAGCATTAACTGCAGATTGGATCGGGAAGTGTGCATGAAATTCTACACGGGCATCTTCGGGTAAGGAAGAAAGTTTCACGCTGGTACCGCAAAATCTAACGCAGGCTCAGAAGGAGGTTCAGGTAGAATGGTGCCGAGACATGATAGCAAAATTTGAAGTAGGCTCGTCTCGGCGCGTTTATGATATCATTACGGGTGAATCTTGGATTTATCAGTATGATCCAGAAACCAAGCGTCAGTCGACTGTGTGGCTGTTTCAAAATGAACCAACGCCTACCAAAGTGAAGCGAGCCAGAAATGCAGGCAATATTTTGATCGCAATTTTTTTTTTTATGGGTTATCTGGTGTCAGTACCCTGACAAGATCAAAGGAGCATCAATGCTGAATGGTATGATTCCAAATGTTTGCCAGAAGTTTTTACTACTGCAAGCAGCAAGCGACCGAACACTGGCTTCTGTGGGCTACTGCTTCACCACGACAACGCGCTGGTTCACTCGGCGCTCAAAACAAGGGACTTTCTGGACAGCACACCGGTCAAATTTATAGGTCATCCTCCTTACAGTCCCGATTTAGCTCCGTGCGACTTTTTCTAGTTCCTCAAAATAAAAAATCTACTCAAAGGAAAACAGCTTTCATCACCTGAAGATGCACTGGCTGCATTTGAGAAGGAGATTGATTGGAGAAGTGTCTGATGCGGACTGGAAAATGTGTTATGAAAATTGGTTTAGACGTATGAAACTGTGTATAGACGCCAATGGAGAGTTCTTTGAAAAGATATAATAAAAATAATGAAACCTGTGGTATACATTTTCTAGTATCGCAAAACTTTCTGAGTGCCCCACGTAATCTAGTTTAAATTTATTTCACCCCATGGGAGATGGCACTGCAGTGATTGATGTACATGCAATCCAGCCGGCTAGCGAAAATTTTTAGAATATTGTTGGAGCTGGACCGCACTCTACGCACCAGGGATGCACACCCCATTCGCATCGTTGCGTAAAAGCAATTAATATGTGAGTCCGCGAACATTACCGATGAGCTACAAAAATGGGACAGCCCTAACAATACCCTGAAAGCGTTGTTGTATTGGATACGAAGGGCGTGGCACGACCTTTGGGTATATCTAGCCTACAGGCTACACGTGTAAAACGTTGTAAAACAAGCTCAAAACAGAGTAGTTTTGACTTTTCAAGTGAGCAGCGTGCAAACCTGCGAGCCAGCATGTTCGTCCTTACCGACAATGCCCTTCGTTCTCGCTCAATATCGAGTTATACATCAAACCACGTGTTTTGGCATACTGCTCACATTTGGTGACCAACTTTCTGAGACCACAGATTGACGCGCTCAGAAGCACCATATCATCTGCATAGCTAATATTATTTACACAAATACCATCTATATAGCAACCCACTCTGGTGCTGCTGAGCTCGCCAATCCTGCTTCACCCCACATTCCAACCTGTATGGCCTGGAAAAAGTTCCAGCCCATCGTACACTATTGATCTGGTTACCATAGGTACCAATATTTAAAAATGTTTATAAACTCCGTTAGCAACCTATCCTTCTCCATCTTTCTCCAAAATATGTCATAAGCAACCAGATCAAAAGTCTTGAATAAGTCGAGGAAGCTACTACTAGCATAAATCAACGTCCCACGCTGTGTACAGTATGTAACAGTATGCTTAAGACACAAAACTGCACTTTCTGTTGACAAACCACGCCGAAACCCGAATTGGTTGTCATGAACATTTACAGTTTTATTTATTTGTGTATTAAGCAGACTGTCAAACACTTTTGATATTTTGATATTATAGTAGCTAGAGAGGTGTGCCTATTGGATGCCTAGCGACGAACTGTAAGTTTGTACGCACAATATTGAGTGATTTACCATGTTATTTTAAGACCATGGACTTCTTATAGGTTTTCCTGTAATCTATGAGTAAAGAGCCATACTATGTATTTTTTTCAAAATTTTTGGTCCAGTAGTTTCGGAGATAAGGGGGGGGGAATGGTCAATTTTCATAGAATTTCTTAAATATCTTTAAAAGTGTTTATTTTAAAATTATATAAAAAATATATTTTAGATCCTCGTAATAAGTCCTTTTATTTGATATGTCACACGGTACTGTTAGCATAACTTTTTTTTTAAACTTTCTTGTTTGCCCCCCAAAAGTGACCCTTATATTCAAAATTCATTTATTTACGTTACACATTCGTGTTTGGGTCACAAAAATACATATGTGTACCAAATTTCAACTTAATCAGTCCATTAGATTCGGAGTAAATTGGCTGTGACAGACGGACAGACAGACAGACAGACAGACAGACAGACACACGAGTGATCCTATAAGGGTTCCGTTTTTTCCTTTTGAGGTACGGAACCCTAAAAAACATAATTAGTTTTTGAAAAAACATAAAAAAAGCAAAGTTTAAAATGTCAAGATATATAGATGTATACTGCCGATTGGATCGGGAAGTGTGCATGAAATTCTACACAGGCATCTTCGGTTATGAAAGATAGTTTCACGCTGGTACTGTAAAATCTAACGCAGGGTCAGAAGGAGGTTCGAGTAGAATGGTGCCGAGACATGATAGCAAAATTGGTAGCAGGCTCGTCTCGGCGCGTTTAAGATATCATTACGGGTGATGAATCTTGGATTTTTCAATATGATCCAGAAATGAAGCGTCAGTCGACCGTGTGGCTGTTTCAAAATGAACCAACGCCTACCAAAGTGAAGCGAGCCAGAAGTGCAGGCAAAATGTTGACCGCAAGTTTTTTTTTTTTCTACCAGGTTATCTGGTGTCAGTACCCTGACGAGATCAAAGAAGCATCAATGCTGAATGGTATGTTACCAAATGTTTGCCAGAAGTTTTTACTACTGCAAGCAGCAAGCGACCGAACACTGGCCTCCGTGGGCTACTGCTTCACCCCAACCACGCGCTGGCTCACTCGGCGCTCAAAACAAGGGACTTTCTGGACAGCACACCGGTCAAATTTATAGGTCATCCTCCTTGCAGTCCCGATTTGGCTCCGTGCGACTTTTTTTTGTTCCCCAAAATAAAAAATCAACTCAAAGGAAAACAGTTTTCATCACCTGAAGATGCACTGGGTGCATTTGAGAAGGAGATTGGAGAGGTGTCTGATGCGGGCTGGAAAATGTGTTATGAAATTTTTTTTAGACGTATAAAACTGTGTATAGACGCCAATGGAGAGTTACTTTCAAAAGATATAATAAAAAAAATTATAACCTGTAGTTTATTTTTTTCTAGTATCACAAAACTTTCTGAGTGCCCCACGTAATCTAGTTTAAATTTATTTCACCCTATGGGTGATGGCACTGCAGTGATTGATGTACATGCAATCCAGACTGCTAGCGATATTGTTGGAGCTGGCCCGTACTCTGCGTAACAGGGATGCACACCTCATTCGCATCGTTACGTAAAAGCAATTAATATGTGCGTCCGCGAATATTCCCGATGCGCTACAAAAACGTGGCAGCCCCACCAATACCCTGAAAGCGTTGTTGTATTGGACACGAAGGGCGTTGCATGACCTTTGGGTATATCTAGCCCACAGGCTGCACGTGTAAAATGTTGTACAATAAGCTCGAAACAGAGTAATTTTGGCTTTTTAAGTGAGCAGCGTGCAAACCTGCGAGCCAGCATGTTTGCCCTTACCGACAACGCCCTTCGCTCCCGCTTAATATCGAGTCCGTCATTGAGGTCAGGGGTCAATATATGACCAAGATATTTAAACGTAAATACTCTTTGTAGTGGAGTCCCATTGAGTAATATAGGTGGTACATAACCCGGTCTGCCCCCAGCTTCAAAGACCATGATCTCCGACCTATTGGAGTTATACATCAAACCATGTGCTGCTCACATTTGGCGACCAATTACTTTCTGAGACCACAGATTGACGCGCTCAGAAGCACCATATCATCTACACAGCTAATATTATTTACACAAATACCATCTATATAGCAACCCACTCTGGTGCTGCTGAGCTCGCCAATCCTGCCTCACCCCGCATTCCAACCTGTATGGCTTGGAAAAAGTTCCAGCCCATCGTACACTATTGATCTGGTTACCATACCACTATTTAAAGATGTTTGCTCCGTTGGCAACCTATCCTTCTCCATCTTTCTCCACAATACGTCATAAGCAACCAGATCAGAAACCTTGAATAAATCGATGAACCTAGCATAAATCGGCGTCCCACGCTGTGTATAGTAAGTATGTGATAGTATGCTTAAGGCACAACACTGCACTTTCTGTTGACAAACCACGCCGAAACCCAAATTGGTTGTCATGAACATTTACAGTTTTATTTATTTGTGTATTAAGCAGACAGTCAAACACTTTTGATATTTTGATATTATAGTAGCTAGAGAGATGGGCCTTTTGGATGCCGAGCGACGAAATGTAAGTTTTTACGCACAATATTGAGAGATTTATCATGTTATTTTAAGACCATAGACTTCTTATAGGTTTTCCTGTAATCTATGAGTAAAGAACCATACTATGTATTTTTTTCAAAATTTTTGGTCCAGTAGTTTCGGAGATAAGGGGGGGGGGGGGGAATGGTCAATTTTTATTGAATTTATTAAATATCTTTAAAAGTATTTATTTTAAAATTATATAAAAAATATATTTAAGATCCTCGCAACAAGCCCTTTCATTTGATATGTCACACGGTACTGCTAGCAAAACTTTTTTTTTTAATTTTCTTGTTTGCGCCCCAAAAGTGACACCTATATTCAAAATTAAATTATTTACGTTACACATTCGTGTTTGGGTCACAGAAATACATATGTGTACCAAATTTCAACTTAATCAGTCCATTAGATTCGGAGTAAATTGGCTGTGACAGACGGACAGACAGACAGACAGACAGACACACGAGTGATCCTATAAGGGTTCCGTTTTTTCCTTTTGAGGTACGGAACCCTAACAATAAATTTAGGTACCTAAAAACTAGTGCCCCGCCCCTCTAGTAGGTAGGTACTCTGCCCCGTTTGGAGTTTAAATATTCAATTATTAATTAAAAAGCCTAACTAATTAACTTCAACATGATTGATTTTTGGCTAACTTTTTATAGTATTAATGATGATAATATTAAGTGTGTTTTGTTTTTAAAGATTAGTAAAAGTTTAATTAGTTTTAAGTCTATAGTTTATCTGTTCATTAAAAGTTTATTTTTATTTAGGGACAACTACTCGCCGAATTTCGAATAATATACACTATTGTTCGGTATTCGACGAATAACAAAAAAAATTCGAGTAATGTCGAATACCGAATAAGTTTTTTCGAACACAAAGGCCTGATGGATTTTAGAAATGAGGTGTCGTTTATTCGTCTTAATTGTGGGAGTGACATAGGCTGTATAATATTTATATATTAAATCTGCAAATACAAAAAAAGGACGGGAAGGTTTTATTTAAAAAAAAAATACTACAGTATTGGTTATTAAATAAAAGCTAGTAATGAGTCAATTCCAAATATATTAATTAAAGTAAAAAGCTTGAAATAAAGAAAATTCTTTATAAAAATTGAAAACCACAACCTACCAAAACACATAAACTGAAAAAAGAAATACATACATACTCTAGAAAAACAAGCATTATTATAATTATAATCTATAACAATTTGGTATTGCAGGCGGGGACAGTAATTATTTAAAGTATTTAAACTAAGCAAAGCAAAATCAACAACATACGTTACTAAAATATATTATAGGTAAACTTTGTTTATTCATTCCAAATGTGTATATCTATTTGTGACTATACAAACAAGTCGAAAATATAAAATTAGAACTTAGCAAATATTAAATAAATTCGGCACATTAGAACTTTTGCTCTGACTGTACTTTAACGTGTGCTCAGCGGGTCTGAAACGGCCACATTAAGCAATTCCTCTAAAAGCAATTAATTTTCTGAATTCCCAGCAATTTCTCTATTTTAACACATATTTTAGCTGAATCATATTCAATTCAATTCGTATCAGAATCATATTTGGTGTAAATAATGTCGCATAAAAAATTGAAGACCGAATTTACCGGATATTTTTTCTTTACAGTTATTATTAACCAAATGAGATTTTTATTTTTTTATTTCTACACTTTAAATGTTATTTTATTATAATACGAAACTGTCAAACAGATTAATTGAGTAATATGAATTGAACGCAGTTATAACCTTTTAACCGTTTTTGGCCCCAGGTACGTAATATCTACAAACATAACTAATGTATATGAGTATATGTAATTCCAAACAGGAATTAGCCGACGTTCACACGGACGTAATAAAATCGCGGCGATTTTTTTTCGTGCACAGGATTTTCAACGCTCTGCTTAGCGCCGAGAGTTGAAAATCCAACAGTGTTTTTTCAACGCCCTGAGACGAGAGTGCGTCCCAGCGCGGTGGTTCCTCAACGCTCGGCTTAACACCGAGAGTTGAAAATCCAGTGCGCGATTAAATCCCGCCGCGATTTTATTACGTCCATGCGTACTTCAGCTAACCCCAAACAAAAGCTACACCATATTTCAGGTTACTGGTTTGTGCCTGGTGCCTGCAATGCAATACCAAAATTGTATAGATTATGATGCTTGCTTTTAGGGTTCCGAAGTCAACAAGGAACCCTTATAGTTTCGCCATGTCCGTCAGGTCCGTCTGTCTGTCTGTCTGTCTGTCCGCGGTCTTGCTCCAAGACTGTTAGTACTAGAAAGTTGTATTTTGGCATGGATATACATAGTAATCATGCCGACAAAGTAGTCAAATAAAATTACGAAAAATATTTTTTTTTGGGTTCCTCCCCTACACGTAAAGTGGAGATGCGTTTTTTTTTCTGTCCCTTAGTGTGGGGTATCGTTGGAAAGGTCTTTCAAAAACATTGTGAGTGTGTTAAAACCATTTTTGAGTTCAGAGATTCGTTTGCGAAATATTAAGCTTTAAAGTGCAAATTTTTATTAAAGTCAAGTGTCCCTGCCAGCTAAATGCTTGCTTTTAAATAATGAAAAAATTTACGGCAGTAGCTTACATAACGAATTTAAAAGGAAAACTATCACAGCTGAGTAGACTTTACAAGTTAACGAGTAATAATCGTCCAACTTAGATTTGCGGTTGTAAAAACATGTTCTCCCATACATTCCGTATGAAATAAAATGTTTTTCAACTACAAAGTTAATTTGTTCTTGGGATAAATTCATTCCAAGTTGTTAGCTCTATTCGCTCCGCGTTAATCGCTGACGCGCGAGACGGTGAGACTGATGCCTTACATCTCGAAGTTGTTCGTCCGCTTTTGTTTAAATTGACCAGTGTAGTGGTAGAGTGGAACTGTACAAGTGAACAACAACAAAATTATTTAAAGAAAATAAAAAAAAGTTTTTTTTTTTTTAAATAAAATTTAATGATGGTAAATAAAAGTTTGGACATAATAGTGTTGGGTGCTACTGGTTTTACCGGTAAATTCACTGTAAAACAACTTGCGAGGTTGACAAAAGAAAAATATAGGGATGTTACTTGGGGCATCTCAGGTCGCTCCAAGGATAAACTACAGAGTTTGATAACGGAACTCAATGCAACAGGTAAGATTAATGTATGCTTTAGTAAATACCTAAACAAGAGGTACTTATACCAATAAAATTAAGTACCTACTTACCTAAGTAGACGTAGGAAAATAATAGGTACCTAGGTTATAATTATTTACTAGCTTCTGCCGCCGTGGAATAGTTACTTTGGGCTAACTTATCTAAAAAATATTTTATGCATTGACATACTGAGCACAACCGTTCCATACGGAGCCGACCGCGCGTCATGGCGCAGAGCTAACTGGGGCCACCGCCCTTCCCCCTCAAGACTGCCCGCCGGCATTGATATATATAAAAACCCTTTTTATATATCAATGCCCGCCGGCCTTGCACATTATCACATTATAAATGCGCGCGTAGTACCTATGTAGTACGTGATAGTTATTTTGCTGCGATGTTATTTTTAAAACTGCGATATCTCCTAAGATATTCATTGAAATCGAATGATGTGAAGGGCAATTTTATTTTAAATTGAATACTTGTGATGAATAACGTATTTATTTGGATAAGGATTAATATCATCATGTTTATAAAAACACCTTCACAAATAATGCATTAATAAATTTGGTTAGCATAAAAAAGGTTATAGTGAGCCAACCTTAAAAGATATACCTACGTATGTTTTTTTAGAACTTTTAAAGGGGAAAAATTCTGGTATACTTACATGATTTTTGCGAAACTTTAATCGTTTACGCAGCGCACGCAGCGGAAGCTCTCAAAGGAACCCCCCCCCCCCCCCCCCGATTTTGAAACATTCTTTATTGGTGCTCCGCTCCTATTGGTCTTAGCGTGATGATATATAGCCTTCCTCGATAAATGGGCTATCTGACACTGAAACATTTTTTCAAATCGGGCCAGTAGTTCCTGAAATTTGCGCGTTCAAGCAAACAAACAAACTCTTCAGCTTTATATAAGAATATCGCGTTCCATTTTGGCAAGTTCAATATTATTGTTTTTGGTCCGTGGGCACCAAAAACAATAACATTGTCTTAGGTATCGCTAGAGGGCATTGAGTCGGATCTCGACCTTGTGGCAGGCCTCCTTCATTCGTTCGAGGTCACACACAATCTCACAAACTATTTATGTTAACATTTTAAAGGTTATAACAATAATTAGCTAAGTACCTACTACGTAGTTAATTATGTAGCACCTCTTTATAATTCTACTTAGTTTTGAAATAATACCTAACAATTATAATGAAATTTTTATTTTGTGTTATCCTGAAGAATAATTCAACAGATTTTTAATTAATTGAATGTTTACTTTTGGTAAGTCTATTTGTTTGTCCAATCGGTCTATTTATACCTTTTTTTTTGGGTGGGAAATTATCAAATAACTTCTCCCGCTCTGGGTGGAGCGGGAGGGCGTGTTAGACTCTTCCACCCGTGTTCCTTCAGTCGCCTGTATTGCCACGGACACGGTAACCCTTTCGGACAATAACCGCAACCCCGGCAGGCATCGGCCCTATCGGACACCGTCAGTTCTGCTAACATCTCTTTGAGGCGCGCGTGGAACACAACGCGCAGTCGACTCGCGCCTGGTCCTTATCGGACGGCGAGCTACCCATTGCTCACCGTCCGCAAGCCCGCGCATACGGTGGCTGGGAATCGGCCTGCGATTCCCGACGCCCAGGGCGTCTCCTGCGGCGGTTAGAGGCGTGAGGGCGCGAAATTTGCCTCTCCCTCACTTAACAGACTGCTTCACTGCCCTATTCTATACCGGTCCCCAGTAGTACACGCGGCTACACATCAAGCTATACATTTCCAGTATAAGCTGACCTCGCGTTATACGGAAATTCTATACGATACGAGATCAGCATAAACTGGAAATGTATAGCTTGATATGTAGCCGTGTGTTCCTAGCCAGGAGACTTCAGCGAGAAAATAGTAAATAATCCTAGGACTAGGTACCTACTATTATCTCGCTGAAGTGTACTTGGTAACTTATTTTTAACCGACTTCCAAAAGGAGGAGGTTCTCAATTCGACTGTTTTTTTTTTTGTATGTTTGTTACGCGGTTACTCCGCCAATTATAGATTGATTTTGATGATTCTTTTTTTGTTTGGTAGATCATACTTCAGAGGTGGTCCCATATAAATTTTATTAACTTTGCTTGGGTAGTTTTTGAGTTAGCTTCATTGATAGGTACTTACGTATTTTTTCCCACTTAGTATGTGGATGATATGATAACTTCCTGTCACTGTTATTTACATAGCAGCTAAATTTACATAGCACCACAACTAAAAAGTGAAAAATAAAAAACTTTTTACAAAAAAAAAAAAACAACCGACTTCAAAAAAAACACTACAAAGTAAAAATAACTTTAATTTCGGAAGTCGGTGTCTTTGGTTTTGAATTTTCGTTCTTTGTCACCGACTTCCGAAATTAAAGTTATTTTTTACTTTGTAGTGTTTTTTTTTAAGTCGGTTGTTTTTTTTTTAATGTCTTATTATAATATAATATTATCATAATCAAAAACTACATTCGGTATTTTACAATCGGATTGTTAGACAATGGTCTACTTAGGCTGATGATAATGTCACTTTGTTACCTGCATCCCACTGATCTGCCTCCCAAACAAATCAATTTACCTAGCCTTTTCCCAAACTATGTTGGGGTCGGCTGGGGTCGGCTTCCAGTCTAATCAGATGCAGCTGAATACCAGTATTTTACATAGAGCGACTGCCTATCTGACCGCCACAACCCAGTAACTGGGTAATACGATACCCCTTGGTAAGACCAGTTATCAGATTTTCGGGCTTCTGACGATCCGTAACGACTGTCAAAAACCCACGAATGACAGCCGGGACCAACGGCTTAACGTGCTTTCCGAGGCACGAGGAGTCTCGGTATGTAAAGATGGTCACCCATCCACGGACCAACCCCGTCAAACATAGCTTAGCTGGATGGATTGACCCTTATTCCGAAATGTCCGATATTCATAGTTTAAATACCAGGAATAAACACAACCTTGCTGTACATCGCACACGTCTCCACAAAGTAGGCAACTCATTCATGGGTCAATGTATACGTTTTTACAACAAACTCCCCATTGACATTCGAAACTTACCCATTAAACGATTTAAAATCTGTATTAAAACCAAACTTTGTAAAAAAGGGTACTATACAATTTCAGATTATTTAGAAGATAAAAAAGCTTGGGATTGAACTGCTCGCTCTGCTAAGCCTTGTGATAAAACCATAAAACTAGACATTTTAATAATGTAAAATCAACATATACCAGTTTTATAAACACATTGACATTGTTAAAAATTATATTCAAAATGACATGATTACTTTGTAAAGTATTATATTATTTTAACTATTGTGAATGTGAGGACTATGTGGATATTGTTTTTTATTTCTCTGCTAGTTTTAGTGATGGTCTGGCAGTTTGAGTAGTTTATGCGGCCTACCCAAATGTCCTTTCTTTGGTATTGTTCGTCGAGTTGAGCTCCTTAAGTTCTGAGTTGAGCTCCACGATTACTGACAAATGCTTGCACTGACTGGACAGGTCCACTCAAATCTGTGTGGTTCTTTCCTCAAAAGACCTTTTCAGACACTTATCTACATGGTCCTCATATGGCCTGACCAAGATTATGTCTGGACTTTAAAAGAGACTGCGACCTCTGAGTTTGTTTCGGCCTTTCTTCTCAGAGTAGTCAGATAGGAAACGCCGAACTCATCTAGCTTATTTTTAATATTTTTTTATATGACGTGTAAAAGTGATTTCGATATCCTATTAACAGAATAAACAATTTCATTTCATTTCATTTCATTTCCTTGCAGCTGTTATTAATTAAAACGTTTATAATTATCACAGATTTTCTGGGTTTGCATAGAAGTTTTAAAAACGTATGGAATAATAAAAAGGTCAGAATGCTTGTTGATGGTTTCGTAAATCAGAACTGTGTCTCAATTCCGTCACACAAAAATCCACATACTGATGATAGTTTTTATCAGATTCGAGCTTAAGGTTGAACTAGTCGCGGGCTCGAACTCATTGGTGGGCTTAGTCAAAAAGCGAGCTGTCTCACCTGGCATCGTATCTGACAGAGATAGTATCTATCAGTATTGAGCAGGGGGCCTACCAACAGCTCCTAAAGCAGTATTATTTTAATATTAATTCAGTGTGGGAAAGACATGAAGCTCTACAGGATGTAAAGGTCCATCTCTTTCTCCCACTGAAGTAATATTAAAATAATACTGCTTTTGACCTGGTGGTAGGCCCCCAGTTAGACGCTGGTCTACATGCACAACGTCTAGTTCGCATGCACACAAACATCGTCCAGAACGATTTTAGCAAAACGAGCGCATAAAAAATTACGAAAACTCCTTTGGAGAATCGAGTTTTATGAAAAAACCACTGTATAAATCAATTACAAATAAATTTTATTGAACTCTTCGGTAATTAAGCTTTGTCGGTACTGACTTTATTTTGGAAATTTTACACTTCTTTTATTACTTGTTAACGCCCAAAGTTGCGTAAAAATTTGCAAGAAAAAGGAATCTTTGTGGGCTCATAGGTTTTTAACGACTTTTTATTATTTTACTATTCTGTTTCCGTACAGACAAAAATAATACTAAGACAAAACGATATGTTTAACTTGGGATGTAAATGTTAAACAGTGGAGTAAAACCCTCCCGAAATTTATATTAATAGTTAAAAATTAATAGTTTAGAAAACACTAGAAAAACACGCTTTTATAAATGCACGTGTGCCTATCTTCCGGCTTCATCATCAGACCTTGAAACCTAATCGTGGTCAAAGTTCATTACAAGACTTCTAAGAAATCCAAATAGCTATGATACGATTTTCCATCATGAAGTTCCAGTTCATATCTTCCGGTTCCATCATCAGATCAGTTCGACAGTACCATATTATTGTATTGTCATCAGAACTACATACAGTTGCCAATTTTCATTACGCTACGACCCTTGGAAGATGGTTAAATTAGTTACCTTAGATTCCATTACATAGTTAGTTACATACAGGTCGACCTAATAAAAGCGTGTTAAAAATATCAATTAGTTCCACCTTAAGTAGGCAGGACTTTTTATTCAATACTTACTTTTGATCATTAACTACGTGCGTTTCTAATTTACAGGTTTGGATACAAAAAATATGACAATAGTAGAAAGCAACATTGAGAATCGTGAATCCTTGAAGAAAGCATTGCAAACGGCGAAAATTGTCATCAACTGTACTGGACCTAACTTAATCCTCAGCCCGCCCATCGTGGAAGCTTGTATCGAATGTGGAACACATTATGTCGACATATCTGCTGAAATTTTTGTAAGTTTTTTGGAACAAAGTTCCTCAACTCGTCTTGCGGTAGGAGTTGACTGGTGAAAATCGTCACGTAAGGAAAAAGCGTTATGGGCATAACGCTTTTTCCTTACGTGACGATTTTCACCAGGGGGGAAGGGGCCCTCCATCGGCTTTCTCTCTCTCTCTCTCTCTCTCTCTTTGTCTCCTTCTATCATATTTGAGTGTGTGCGTGCGAGTATCGCGTAAGGAACTTCTCTTTTTTATTTTTTTAGGGTACCTCCCTTACACTTAGTGTAGATGTTTTTTCTCTCGTCTATCCCATGGTGTAGGGCACAGGTGTAGGGTGTCGTTGGAAAAGTCGTTCAAAAATATTGGGAGTATGTGTAAGCCATTTTTGGATTCAGGGATCCGTTTGCGATTTCGCAAACGGATCCCTGAATCCAAAAATGGCTTACACATACGTTACACATTAAGCTTTAAAGTGCTATCTTTTGTTAGTCAAGTGTGTCCCACTTTTTTTTTTGTTTGGGATTTTTTCAAATAACTTCTCCCGCTCTGGGTGGAGCGGGAGGGCGTGTCAGACTCTTACTGACTAAAACCCACCCATTTTCCTTCAGTTGCCTATATTGCTAGGAGCCACGGTAACCCTATCGGACAAAACGGCAACCCCGGCAGGTATCGGCCGCTATTGGACCTCGTCAGTTCTGCTGACAACTCTTTGAGGCGCGCGTGGAACACAACGCACCATCGACCCGGGCCTGGTCCTTATCGGACGGCGTGCTACGTGCGTCTCCTGCGGCGGTTAGAGGCGTGAGGGCGCGAAATTTGCCTCTCCCTCACGCGTTGCGCCTTCTCCTTCGCGAGCATTACTGCTTCGCAGAAGAAGGTGACGGCCTCCCATGCCCTCTCGCTCCGTACCATGGCCTGGACCAGGGCCGGACGCGAGAGGTCACCGCCACCGATCGCCTCCACGAGGACACGGCGATGCTCCGCCCAAGCCGGGCAGACCTCCACCTTATGCTCCACCGTGTCCTCCGGGCGATCGACACAATGGTGTCTCCCAGGTGTTTCCTCCCGCCTTATCCTGAACAGGAACCTCCCGAAGTGTGTGTGTCCCTGCCAGCTAAATGGTTGTTTTTTACGCAGTCGGGATTTAGATTTACTTTTTCGTCAGGACATTTCTTATTCTGAAATGGTAACCCTAGTTACAATCACCCCGCTACCAGCATTTCGCTGCTTGGCTTCTTTTGTACTACGTCATCAGTTATTCACTAATAAGTAAGTAGTTCGTATGGATACGAGAGAAGGAGAAAATATATACTGATTTATTATTCTTTCAAACAGCATATTCTTAACGTGTACCGGAACTTCAACAAAGCTGCAGAAGGCGCCAATGTTCTAGTGGTACCTAGCTGTGGATATGCTGCCATACCAACCGAGACCGCCATGATATATCTAGAGAAACAATTCAAAGGTACGCATTGATTCGTTACGAATAAAATAAAGTGATTCGACATTCGAATTAATAACGTTATTGCGAGCTGGAGTTGGCTTAGGGCTAAATCTAAGAGAAAAAACACTACAAAGTGAAAAATAACTTTAATTTCGGAAGTCTGTGTCTTGGGTTTTGTGTTTTCGTTTTTTGCCACCGACTTCCGAAATTAAAGTTATTTTTCACTTTGTAGTGTTTTTTTTGGAAGTCGGTAGTTTTTTTTTTTTGTAAAAAGTTTTTATTTTTCACTTTTTAGTTGTGGTACCTACCCCACACACATTCGAAAACCACTACCTACTACCAGTGTCAGGAACTTATCATATCATCTACATACTAAGTGGGAAAAAAAATACGTATTTTGTAGCTAACTCAAAAACTACCCAAGCAAAGTTAATTTATATGGGACCAATATGGGAGCATACCCTTTCAAACAAAAAAAGAATTTTCAAAATCGGTCCACAAATGACGGAGAAATCGGTGGACATACATAAAAAAAAAAAAAACAAACATACGCGTCGAACATATAACCTCCTCCTTTTTGGAAGTCGGTTAAAAAGAGGCAAAGGCGATTATCACACTGCACCGCATCATGCTGCATGTTGCGTGTCAATGAACTGAATGAATGGATGCATTTTCTGTGTTGGACTGTGCGTGTTTTCTATACAAACAGAGATACTTACAAGCAACGTGAAAACGCGCATTCACGCGCTACGTTGCTTGGTGCGTGACAGTGTGTTAAGACGCAGATATATGACAGTGACCTTGAATGGTTAGCTTGCGTGTTCTGTACTTAGCTCACACAACGCGTCGTACGTCCAGCCAGTAATAGGACACGCCCATCGAGGAGCGTTGTCCCAAATTAGACGCATTATTAATTTATTACACGTAAAAAAAAAGGTACTTATTTTAATAAAACACGTGTACTAAAAGATCGATAATTTAATTATCTTTAAAATGGTGAAGGTTTCAGAAAAATACGCTTGATAGATTTTGCGTCATTCTCAGTTTTTTATCCGCGTTAGACATAACTTTACAAATTAATTTTACTATGTAATATAAACATAATCAAAAATATGCCTATACTAAAATATTAAAAAAATGCTCTAATTAAAAAAAAAAAAAATTTTTCAAATCACTAACACTACTCGTTTAGACGTCATCTTCAGTATAAAATCATTAAAAGTCAGTTATCGTCCCCCTTAATCGCCTAAATTCGCCGTAATTCCGCTGCATTTGGTGAGGAACGTCTTTTTGCAACAATGTTGCCACGCTTTGCGGAATGCGAGACTCTGCATTATTCCGCTCAGCTTAAACTTTGTCCCTTATTATAAAAAAATATGGGCCACAAAAGTATAACAACAAAATATGTTTTTAGGAACACTAAACACAGTAGAATGTTACAACGAACTATTTATACCAAAGAGAGCGTATATTCCTGGTCGCACTCTCCTACACAGTGGAACATGGACATCGCTCGTTTATGTGTTGGAGCATTTCAAAGACCATCTGGCTTTATGGAAAAAGCTATTCCCTGAGCCCATTGAGCCAGAGCCTGAAGAAATGAAAAGGTACGTATTTAGATAAGTAGTAGTAGATACCTGCACAATAATAACAAGAATATAATAGAAAAAAGAAGGTAGAAAATTGTTTATTCTGCACAAACAAAATGCACATTACTAAACATGACATAAAATACACACATATAAAGTATCCAAAACCCTCGTATTCAAGCAATAAAATTTGACAATTTTATCTATTGCTTGATTGAATAAGATGTTATTAATGAAGTATTAAGGGGCTTGTAGCTAAGTAACAATAGCTGCACGGGTCGATCGATCAGGTTAAGCTACGCTTGCCGCTGTTGGTCTGTGGATGGGTGACCATCTTTACATACCAAGACCACTCCGTGCCTCGGAAAGCACGTTAAGGCGTTGGTCCCGGCTGTCATTTGTAGATCTTTGACAGTCGTTACGGGTAGTTAGAAGCCTAAAAAGTCTGACAACCAGTCTTACCAAGGGGTATCGTGTTACCTAGTAACTAGGTTGTGGAGGTCAGATAGGCAGTTGCTCCATGTAAAATACTGGTATTCAGCTGCATCCGGTTAGTCTGAAAAGGCTAGGCAGATGAATTCAGATGATGAATGAAGTGTTAATTAAATCCAGGGTCTAACTACTAGGTCTAGTGATCTTGTTAGCACCATAGGCTATGGTAGGTACTCTTTCTGCAATCACCACTTATAAGAAAAATAGAGAAAAAGTACTACCGACTTCCAAAAAAATACTAGAAAGTGAAAAATTACTTTAATTTCGGAAGTCTGTGTCTTTGGTTTTGTAGTTTTTAGGCACTGTCTTCCAAAATTGAAGTTATTTTTAATTTTTTTGTGTTTTTTTTTGTACCTACTGCATACAAATTCGTGCTTGTGATGTACCTAAATAAACAGGAAGTTATTATAAAATCATCAACATACACTAAGTGGCAAAACTACGTATTATATGAAGCTAACTCAAAAACTACGCAAGCAAAGTAAATAAAATTTATATGGGACCACCGCGCAAGCTTTCTCTACCAAACGAAAAGAGGGATAAAATAAACGGGTTCCCTCTATTTGGCAGAATGTTGATGCTCCGAAATTTATTTGGCATAACACACTTGGCATAATCTTCTTTAAACGATTATTTTAAAGGCATAAAAAATATTTCATATACCTAATTATTGTTTGTGAATTTACAATGGCATACTTTTAAGATGGCAGAACAATAATTATATTAAATCATTTTTATGCCTTTAAAATCTTCGTTTAAAGAAGATTATGCCAAGTGTGTTATGGCAAATGAATTTCGGAGCATTAAGATTCTGCCCAATAGAGGGAACCCATGTTAAATGAGTGTTTGCCAAACGATTTTCTGCGAAATGAAGTTTATGCTATCCGCTGTTATGCAAAATAATATTATGACATAAAATGTTCTGCCATAAAGGGTAGACCCAATATAAACGACATCATTTTTGTTTGCAGATCATTTTTCCATCGACACAACCACCGAACTTGGCTTCCTTACCCTGGAACCGAGAACGAATTAGTAGATATGTCCCAAAGATATTTGCACGAGAAAAGTCAGAAGAAACCCGTACATTTCAAGGCTTATACCACAGTGCCAATGTTCTTCCATTTCATTGTAGTTGCCTTAATATTCCTGTACTACTATTTGAGCTACTTCAAGTGCTTCAGAAAACTATTAATTAATTTCCCACGCCTCGTCACGTGTGGATACGTATCACACAGAGGACCTTCGGAAAAGACGAGACAAGACACGAAGTACAATTTCATTTTGAATGGTAAAGGCTGGGACTTAGGAGCGGATTTGAATTCGAAGCCGACGAAAACAATGTCAGTTAAGGTAGGTTGACATTCTGAGTGTTGTTAAAATAGAACTTACTTTATACTTTTCTATGAAACAGCAGTTTTTTTATTTAGCCGAGGAAAATTTTCTATGCAGGGGGTTTCAGAACCATGTATTGGTGGCGCGGTTTCCGTGTATTCCCGTTGTCCCCGCAATTTTGTCCCCGTTAGGTAAAGGAGACAAAGGGAATTTAATAAAATAATTAAAAATTCCTTTCCGTTGTTCCCATACGGGCAACGGGGACAACAGATAGTTAAAATTTCACGGATCGTTGTCCACTTTAAATAATTATTTGTTTTTTAAACGTGGGTTATGAGCTAGGGTTGCCTAATCTTCTTAAAACCACGACATGTTTGAGAGACAGCTCACCTCTGTAACTTACCTAACCTGCTATTTTCACAGGTTTCGGGCAGTGATCCAGGTTACGACACAACAGCTGTTACGATTATCATGAGTGCAATCACAATACTTAAAGAAAGCTCCAACATGCCCAAGTAAGTTACTTAAAATACCTACACCTATCTCTTTGTTCATTTTTTTCCCCTGTTATTTCTAAAAAGGTGGGTAAACCTATAGTGAGAAGTCAATTTATGATAGTTTTAGCATTATTCAGTAGATATTATGGACCAATGAAACCTGAAGAGAATGTAGGAATATATCCCCACAATAAATAAACGAACGATGTACGGAAATTGTATACTTAAGGTACAATTCCGTAGCCGACCGCAGGCGGCAACTGCCGGCGAGCGACGTGTCGCCGGGATACGACTGGTTTCTATGTATTCTTATGTATTTCTATGAAGGCGACGACGTCTCGCTAGCTACGGAAGGTATTTAAAGGAATTTTTAGAAACCAGTCGAGTCGCGGTGACACGTCGCCTGCAGTTGCCGCTTGCGGTCGGCTGCGGAATGGTACCTTTACCCAATTCTTGTAAACTAAAAATAAAAGCTTTTTACAAAAAAAAAACAACCGACTTCCAAAAAAAACACTACAAAGTGAAAAATAACTTTAATTTCGGAAGTCGGTGTCTTGGGTTTTGTGTTTTCGTTTTTTGCCACCGACTTCCGAAATTAAAGTTATTTTTCACTTTGTAGTGTTTTTTTTTTGGAAGTCGGTTGTTTTTTTTTGTAAAAAGCTTTTATTTTTCACTTTTTAGTTGTGGTACCCCACACACATTCAAATACCACTACCTGCTACCAGTGACAGGAACTTATCATATCATCTACATACTAAGTGGGAAAAAAATACGTATTTTGTAGCTAACTCAAAAACTACCCAAGCAAAGTTAATAAAATTTATATGGGACCAATTTGGGAGCATACCCTTTCAAACAAAAAAATAATTTTCAAAATCGGTCCACAAATGACGGAGAAATCGGTGGACATACATAAAAAAAAAAAACAAACATACGCGTCGAACATATAACCTCCTCCTTTTTGGAAGTCGGTTAAAAACGCAACGCAATAGGTGTGTGAAACCATAGTAACAGTTTTCGCGCCGATGTCCCTGCCACCCTGTATTATACACGTTATCAGCGGTACCTACCTCATAACGCCAATTTATTTTGACATTACTTACACTAACCCAGAGTTATTTACCGACTTAACTCTCCAATATCGGTCAGTTAAATATTTAAGTGTTACTTTAGGTTTACCTCTAACTCCTGGTGGTGCAAGATGAATTATTAGCTGTTAACTCAGAGTTAACTCAGGTTTAGGATTAAACCCATGAACGCGCAAGTGGGCCTTAGTAACTACGTACTTCATAAGTTATGAGATTTATCAGTCGCCGATTTTTCAAAACAGGATTAGGCTGTTGCCATATTTTTCAACCTATTTGTATGAGGAATAGGACTCAGTAGGACTCCCACCCTGTCCAGCTTTAATTATTTTTGGTCGTCCTGAATAACCAAACTAGCTTCAATAATATTGCCATCAGCAAAGTCTTTACTTAGATACCTACTACAACAAACAGTCGCCTTATAGAAAATATTATGTTCGCGAGTATGCCTACATTCCTTATGTACTACCTATACCTACTTTTCTTTTACAGAGGAGGAGTGGTCATGCCCGGAGCAGCGTTTTACAGAACTGACATAGTTGATAGATTGATGCGCGAAGGTTTATCTTATGAAGTGGTAGACGATAAAATTAATAAAACATAGTTAACCAAATTTTAAATAATTAGTTAAGTAGGTATAAACCTATAAACTGAGGCCGCGAGAGCAAGAACGGCCGGCTACTATTTGTCTCATTGAGATAATCAAAGAAATTTAATGAATTTACTAACGCCATCTCTTGGTGGGTCGAAAAGTCAATGTTGGGCCATTTTGATTTTAGACAGCGATAGACCCACAAGGTTTTTTTTTATAAAATGTAACGTTTTAGCGCTCACGGCCCCAACTTATTGTTATGTAAAGAATTAGTTGTTCTTATTATAAACTAGCTTGCGCGAAGGAAGTGGGATTAGGTTGGTCACATCTATCATATCAGCTTTGCAGTGAACTAAAGTTACCCCGTAGTGATATTGCCTTGAAAAAAGAGAAGTACTTATCTTCGTAGCAGTCCGTAGCAGCTATGAAACCAAGCTGGAGCTGGACAGATGACAATAGACTGTATTTTTTGGATAAAATGTTATATGGTTCCGAAGTCTATCCAATGATCTAATTTTATAATCTATGGTTTTTCTGGTTTTGGAGATATTTCGCAAACGCCAATGACAAATTATACGAATTGGTGAAGGAGTTAGTTTATGATCCAAGGATGAAAATGAAGTCCAAAATCAACAGACTGTCGCTTCGCAGTCAGTCATATCTTTCAGTAAGTAGGTACTAAATAGCTATCTACAAAGTGGTGATAGTCACGTTACACGTATTTAATTTCAGTAAGTTGTAACTAGACTAGTAAGTATTTAAATGATTGATAAAGAAATAAAATTAGTTATCACTGGACTTTGGTTTTTAACCGGCTTAAAAAGTAGAAGTTACGACGGTATCTATCTATTACTTATTGACGACCCTTTTTCACTTAGGTACGTAATCTTTATATTACGTTTTTAATTAATAATTGTTATTGTACTGAGCACTGAATAAAAATTATGTTAAGTAAAAACATTATTTTCGCATTTTTTTATTAAATTCACCAATGAACCCTATTTTTTAAAGAAAGAAAAATAAGTTGTTTTGTCACAGAAACCTTAAGTAGTTTCCTACCATAGTGCACCCGCCCTGTGACTAGCATACGCCGATTCGATGAATCTCCTATGCAAGTCTAGATTCTCAAGGTGAGGGGGTCGGTATGCGATCGGGGATTGCGGGGTACGCCAATATTCGGGTGCACCAGGGGAGGTGAGGGGACTGAAGAGGGAAAGAATCTACGCAGTTGGTCTGCTTATGTATTACGATATTTGTGACGCCTTTGTTCTTTACTCAAATCGTACATCCCGGCACAGATAATATAATATCCCGGGTACTTTTCCTTATGTAAAAGGTGCCCATACATGGTATTCACAGTGGTTACAGTTGTATTTTCACAGTGGTAATAGCCTAACTAAGAGATTGTGTATCCCAAAAACCTTATTTTATGCCCAGATTGGCCTGTGTTACATCATTTGTCTAGTACAGACGCCAGCACATCAAGCTACCCGAAACTGTCAAATATTCCCAATCAACTTTGAACAGCAATAAAGTTGAAAATATTAAATAAATTTGACAGATTGTAGTAGCTTGATGTGCTGGCGTCTGTACATAAGGGGGATCTTTGTGTCTTAGCTAACAGTCGTCAGATATGATTGTTCTGAAGCTATTTCCATTGTTTATACTTATATATACATATAGCTAGGTTACTCCATGGGTAATAAATGTATACTTAACTCATACGAAAGACTTTAATAAACTTAACCTAGGTGGTGTGAAGTACCTAGCCATACATATCAAACAGATTCTTATGAGATCGCTGTGCTTCTCAACAGCGTTGCTAAAACCCTTCAAATTCTCTAATGAAGCTAGAAGAAAATTTCTGGTAAACTTTTTCTATTATATCGATTTTGTGTAACTTGGGTTCCTACTACTGCCGTGAATTTTTTCACATATCCAACATCAACCATTTAGCTGGCAGTGGGGGACACTTGACTCTAACAAAAATTTGCCTTATAAAGCTAATTATTTCGCAAACGGATCCCTAAATCGAAAACTGGTTGTCACACATTCACAGTATTATTGAACGATCTTTCCAATCAATGGCACCCCACAATTAATTATTATAAATTAATTTCCATTTTTTTTTTACTGTCATCCATTATATTCTTAAAATCTGCAGTTGCTGGTTGATTTTCTAATTCACTTTATACTTTATCGGGGGGATTACGAGCTGTAGCTAAAAATATTTCTTATATATAAGTTAGATTAGCTTTCCTCACCATGAGATATTCGAGAAAAAATTAAAACATCCCCACTGTACGTGTAGGGGAGGTACCACGAAAACAATTTTTTTCATGGTTTTGTTTTGCCAGTTTGTCGGCGTGATTAATTATTATTAAATAACAGCTTTTTAGTACACCAGTCAACAGTCTCTAAGCTAAGCCACGGACAGACAGACAGACGGACATGGCGCAATAATTTAAGGGTTCCTTGTTTACTACGGAACCCGAAAAATCAAACTTACGGGATAGGTGACCAAAACGTAATCTATGAAGCGGAACAAAAATGTTAATTATTAATTTCCTTGATAGTAAACCTCGGTATTTGATACGAAAACCTGTTCGGTATTTAAAAAATATGAAAGGGTCAAGTCCGTTGCTGCGTGACAGCATTTTTGGCAAGCAAGCGTTTGAAGTTGTTCGTCCGTTTTTGTTTTGAATTGACCAGTAGTAGAGCGGAACTGTAGAAGTGAACAACAACAAAGTTAATACTAGAACAAAAAAAAAAGTTAAAAAAAAAGAATTGTGATACATAATTATGGCAAATAAAAGTTTGGATATAATAGTGTTGGGTGCTACAGGTTTTACCGGAAAATGCACTGTAAAACATCTTGCAAGGTTGACAAAAGAAAAATATTGGGATGTTACTTGGGGCATCTCAGGTCGCTCCAAGGATAAACTACAGAGTTTGATAACGAGCCTCAATGCAACAGGTAAGATTAATTTATGGTTCGAAATAATTGTGATTTATTTTAATAACCTATGAAGAAGAGGTACCTACAATAGGAAAACCAATTTAGTAGACTAGATAAAATAACTTAGTTAAGTATCTATCTACCTACCTACTGTAGGTCTTTTTTAACCCTCCGGGGTAATTGCGTATCACACATAAAATGTTTTTTTTTTAAATCTTTATTGGAGTAAAAACATATTTTACAAATTGATTGCGTACGTAAATAGTTACATCTATATAAATAAAATTCTCGTGTCACAGTGTTAGTTGCCATACTCCTCCGAAACGGCTTGATCGATTTTTATGAAATTTTATATGTATATTCGGTAGGTCTGAGAATCGGTCGTAATCTATTTTTCACACCCCTAAGTTATAAGGATGGTCCACTCCAAACATTTACATGGCAAAACAACGTTTACCGGGTCAGCTAGTCTTTATTTATATAATTCTTCTGTAAATGTGTTTGTCAACTAACTCCCCCTAAACGGCTGAACCGGTTTGGATGAAATTTTGTGTGTATATTTGAGTGGGTCCCTGGATGGTTTGAAAATACAATTGGACCCGGTAGGGGGCGCTGTTCGGACAGGACAATATCTGTCGGGTCCGCTAGTTAGTTATAAAATTATGCCGCAGCTATTAACGCCCACCTCCAAGAGGGAGACGCCGGATGCCAGAGATGAAAATACAGTACGGATTAAAAAAGAACAATACTTAACAAATAATAAAAAAAATTAATAGTAAAAATTTTACTGTGCAGGAAATACTTTTCTTTTTTGGAGTCGGTAAAAAAAGAGGAAATGTCAATCACGTCGTTGTCATGTCTCAATGTTTGGAATGTCATTAATCCTAAAGAAAATGTATCACGCGTTGATGTTTTTTTAATGGTCAAAAGCTGGTGTCGGTAACAGTGTAGCGAGTTCAATTGTTGTATGTGACTTGTGAGTGTAGTGAGTGTCTGTGGGGTGTAAGTGTAGAGTGTGCTTGTGCTTGAGGAAGGAACCTCCCCACGAGCACACTCTATGCTACGTGTATTTGGTGTGCATGTCTACGGAGTCAAAGTCAAAGTCAAATAACTCCAGTTCTTCGTATGTGAGAGTATGAATTGATCGCAATGGGTTTCATTTGGACAGTTCACCCACGTTCATTTTGTTATTTACGTTGTTTAGCAGACGACGATTTGACTACACTGTTTATGGTTCGTGTTCGCTAATGCGACTGCTGAGTGTGGGGTCCTCCCAGGTCGTTAAAGTGTTTTTGGGTTTTGCCATTAGGAACTTCTTAATAACAGCGCGGAGTTTGGAAGTTGTCGGTGTGATACCCCTGTGCCTCGGATAGCACGTTAAGCCTGTGCCTGATCTCTCTCCGGTCGTGTCGGATAACGAGCCAGCCCATCCATGGTCCCATCGGACTATGAGGTTGAAGGAAGAGAGAGTGCACCTGTGTCTACGCACACACTAATTGTGCACTATGATATCTCCCGCGCCGAAAGCTAGTCTTTGTTAAAATAGCCACGGCTGAAATATGGTCTGGAGAAATTTTTTTTGAAGTGAAAACTTCTTTAGGCGCGTTGGGCATTTTTGAGATGGGACTAAACCATTGATTTCGCGACACCATGACGACACCTCATTTTTGTAAACGCGATTGTGTTCTTTATTAATATTGATTACGGATCAATGTTCTATGCAAGTATTTTTACTTTAAAGGTTTCGGAAGTATTATTTTTTGTAAACACGATTGTGCTCTTTATTTAGATAAGGTTACTTACCAGTGTTCTATACAAGTATTTTTCTTCCACCAAGGCGATCTTGTTCAAGTTTTCACGTCTGTCGGCACTCCCGGAGTGCCACCACTTTTTTTTTTAATAGGTACTTTTATTTTTGAAACTTTGAAGCAATGGACTAGCAATATTCTTTAAAATTCTCGGATTGTGACTGAAAGTGTGTTATGCAATTAGGGTGCTTTTACCAGAATGGATATTATCATGGCGATGCCGTTATTTAATGAGTAACTTTGCTGAATTTTAGGTAAGTATCCATTTTATTTCAAGAAGAGGTCAAATGTTTTACGGAACTAAAATAGTTTGTTTTAGTAACTAGTTCTACATAATAATATATTCGCTTGAGACCTTGAGTTAGCGAATCCAACCGGAATCATTTTTCTAATAGCCTACACGATGCAAGGTTTCCTTTTGTCGACAATCTTCACAGTAGGTAGCTAGGCTACAATATAGGTCGAGGTTCCGGAGTGTTTATGAATGAAAACTTGCTGAAAATTAAAATGTTTCTAAAGTGTAGGTAGAGGTACACACGGCTACACATCAAGCTATACATTTCCAGTTTAAGCTGATCTCGTATTATTGATATTTTTTCATTTTTCTTTCTTCTTTTTGTGTTCCTGCATGTTATCTAATATCTACTAATATATTTTTTATGTCAATAAAATATTATAATTGTGTAGGATTTCCGTACAATGCGAGGTCAGCTTATAGGTACTGGATTTGTTTAGCTTGATGTGTAGCCATGTGTACCTACCTAATGTTTTGAAGACAACAATATTAAAGCATGACGTCATAATAAGTAGTCCTCCAGAAATCCAGACCGAATTTCAGCCATGGCAGCCAATCTCAGCGTAGGCTAGCCATCTATGCGGGAGATATTAAAGTGCACAAGTGTGTGCGCAGACACTGGTGCACTCATAGAAATATTATATCTATGGGTGCACTCATTCTTTTCTCACTCTCATAGTCCGATGGGACGGCAGTCCGACACGAAGTAAGACATAAGTGATGAAAAGTAAACAATTGTCAGCTTCTATGATATTTTTTTTAACTACTTATACTCCATTTGAAATAAGATTGACACAAGCTTTTTTTACAGTCCGTTCAACCGATTCTGACTTCTATAACGTAGGCATAAGGATGGCATTAAAAGCAAAAAAGTGGTTACAATACCAACTGTTTACTGCAGCTGCCGTTTGTCATGCCACCAACGTAATATAAGTCAAAATCGGTTGAACGGACTGTAAAAAAGGTTTATTTAAAAGTGTAATATTATTTCAAATGGAGTAAGCCTGCGAAATTCTGAGAAGTAATATATAAAGGGTTTTATTTATAAACGTTACTTAAATTTAAGTAATGATTAGCGACTGTTTAACCATTGACGTTTGAACGTCGCTTAACTTTAAGCAACGTTTATAAATGCAACGTTTCATGAAATGGCCAGCTAAAATTTACCATATCGTTCAAACGTCAACGTTTAATGATAATATGTCAGTCGACGTTTGGCCATATCATTAAGTATGTATGTAAATATTAGGTACTGGCATTCATTAACTTTTAGTAATCTGGGTCAGTGGATAAATAAAACATTTAAAATAGCTTTCGTTCCAGAAGAAAAATAATAATTAATAAGATTTTAATAGTTAAATGCAAACCTGTGAAATTCCAAACTATTACTATATCGTTTTTTAAGGTTGCGCTCGTTTTTCAAGTGAATTTCATAAAAGTCACGTAGCTTGGTATAATAACGATACTTAATTGCACTTTCATCTTCCATTTGCATATATATAATGGCTTTTCCAATCAAATTATCGTCCGCCGCCATGATGCACAACAAAAACAAAGCGACACATACGCCTCTACCGGTGGATAATCTAACTATTTTACGATATGATCACTAATGTTTGGCCACATCATGAAGTAGTCGTGCGTATAACTGTTCATATCGTCAAACGTTGAGTATTCAATTATCTGGCCAGACCACATCATGATGTGGCCAGCAGTCGATGTTCTATTTCATGAAATGGTCGATCAATTCATGAAAATTCTAAGATCTGGCCACGACATCTACATTCGTTTGGTCTTATCAGCAATGGTGCAATCGGCAATCTTTAAACAAGCTATTTAGGTTAATATTAAAAATTAAAACAAGGCTTATCTTATTTTCCTTAGTTAATTAGGTAGCACCTTTTTATACATAGTATAAATACATGGTGCGAGCAAGTAAGGACTTTAATATTCTTTGTAAAGAGTTCTCGTTTGACCCATTTACCACCAAAACCTATTCTGTACGCGCTCGGCGGAACGCTGACTTTTTTAAAAGTGCATAGTGCTTATTGTACTTTATACTTACCATATGTATAGGTAGGTACTAAATCTTTTTATCGTGCTTGTTAGTGATCCTAAGATTTCTACTACTTGTTCTGTTTTTACCCGTGAGAATGGCTCTATATCTCTTAAACAACTATTATCCATTTGGCTCCTATTGGCTCTTCTATAAAAATAATAACTGTTACGTGCAAGTTTAATCAAATCTTTCTTTTATGATATTCTGAAGAAAATTCAACTTAATAAATTAAAGGAAAAGTTTTTTTTTTTTGGGTGGGAAATTATCAAATAACTTGCGCTGGGCGGAGTAGGAGGGCGTGTCAGACTTTTACTGACTAAAACCCACCCGTGTTCCTTCAGTTGCCTGTATGTTACCAGGGGCCACGGTAACCCTTTCGGCCAAACCCGCAACCCCGGCAGGCATCGGTCCTAGCGGACCCCGTCAGTTGTGCTGACATCTCTTTGAGGCGCGCGTGGAACACAACGCGCCGTCGACCTGGGCCTGGTCCTTATCGAACGGTGAGCTACCCATTGCTCACCGTCCGCAAGCCGGATGGCGGAATGTGCCTGACACCTTTAATAAGAACTGCTCCTCAGAAGGTTTAAATAGAGAAAAGTGGAAAGAGAAAGGGAGACCTTTGCCCCGCAGGGGGACACCATCGGCATTTAATAATTTATTAATGTAGTTAATTTATTCAGGCGTGACCTTGCGGAAATCCATTATAAAATACAATAGACGTGGATATATTTAGTAATCTGTTCCACTTAGCTATTTCTCAAGAGCCGTAAAAAACTCCTGAAAGAAATCGAGACATGTTTCACCTCTCAACGAGGCATCCTCAGGATGACGATTGACTTGTCGCGAACCCGAACACGGCGTGTTGCCACACCGAGTGCTGAATGCAGTGAGTCTCTGCGTTCTATTGTATTTTTTAAATTTATTAATAAATTAAAATAACATTTTTCTATCCTTTTAAACCCCAAACTTATTGTTGATGAAACATGAGAAAAAATCCTCCAGACTGCTCCACTGCTTCAAAGTGAACGCATTTTATTTTCCTCTTTATCAGAATAGAAAACCTCTTGATATTTTTAATAGGTTGATTGATTTCATAGATCTAAATAATACATTAATGATCGATCTATTTAATGCCAGACGTTTAATTTCATAACCGACAGTAATAAAAATACATACCTACCTTAATTAAATAGATTCATTCTAAAACCTCAAGGTTACATACTCACCTACTAATTATTATTTGGAAAGCAGTGGCAGGGTTATGAAATACTTAGCTATAGCGTTTGACGATCGGATTGTTCCAATTTCGTTCATATGTATAATTATTTTAATTACAATTTAATTTAAATGTTACTGTGATGCAATTAGAGAGGTCTATGTATGTAAAGCAATGGTCTGCTTAGGGTAATGTCACTTTGTAGGGTTACAAAACGCATCAAGATTTATAATTACATATCAGAGATTTCCTGGGTTTGGATTGGAAGTTTCCGAGTTTTAAGAAGTACCTACGTAACGAAGAACTAAACATTTCTTCCTTAGTCAGAATGCTTGTTCTCCAGCTCTAATTTGATGACGTTCAATCAAAACTGTGTCAAAATCTCGTCATACAAAAATCCATATACCAATGCAGTATTTATCAGAATCGAGCGAGAGTCATCAGAAAGACTTTTTATTCAATACCTTTGATGATTTACTACGTGTGTTTCTCATTACAGGATTAGGTACCAAAAATATGTCAATAGTAGAAAGCAACATTGAGAATGGTGAATCCTTGAAGAAAGTATTGCAAATGGCGAAAATTGTAATCAACTGTACTGGACCTAACTCAATACTCAGTCCGCCCATCGTGAAAGCTTGTATCGAATGTGGAACACATTATGTTGATATCTCTGCTGAAATGTTTGTAAGTGCTTTGATATTCTTCAACATTTCTCCATACCTACAGATACTTCTACGAGTACCTACTTCAAAAGAGAGCATAGTGATGGTAAACATCTAACAAATTCTATTTAAACTACAAATTAATGTTTCGTCTATGAACCATTTCAATGGCCCGACAAATTTTATCTGAAAAACATCTTTTAATTCAAAGGCTTCTTTTTGTAAATGACTATCATTTGATATGTATCCATGCAATAGACATTTGAAAACAATTTTGTTTAAAACTAAGATCGGTAACACTTCCAGCTGGCCTAGCGAAGCACGCAGTTTCAATAGATTATGAGGCCAGCTTATCCTTTTTATCACTGAGGTGCGGCCTATCGTACCTACTAGTACACACGGCTACACATCAAGCTATAAATTTCCATTATAAGCTGACCTCGCATTGTACGGAAATCCTATACAATACGAGATCAGCAGAAACTGGAAATATATAGCTTATAGCCGTGTGTACTAGAGAGCTAAATGTGCTATATGTATCTTGAAACTATGAGAGAAAGGAGAGAGGAGAGCCCTGTGATCAGACTGACAAACAATGCGGGCTGGAAATTATAACAGATGATAAATTCAGCTACCAGCATTATGCTGACTGGCTAATATTTTTACTACTGCATAAGCTATTTACAAATAGTAGTTTCTGCTGATACGAGAGAAGCAGAAGATAGAGGTAATGGTTTTTATTCTGATTTATTTTTCTTTTTCCATCAGCATATTCTTAACGTGTACCGGGACTTCCACAAGGCTGCAGAAGACGCAAGTGTTCTAGTGGTACCTAGTTGTGGATATACTAGCATACCAACCGAGACCGCTATGATATATCTGGAGAGACAATTCAAAGGTACACATTAAGTAATTAATTTAAGCATATTATAAGGCCCATAAAGCCTAGTCGAAAATTCATGGTATTCGAGAAAACTCAAATTCACTAAATACCTATTACTTTTCTCTAAATTCTCAAATTGAATGGCTTTCATTGGTATTTGGTATTCCATATTTTAACTACTTAACCTTTCTATGTAATAATTTTTAAACATCAAACGGAAAAAGTTTATTTACCATTTAAGAAATCAACTACGTATACCATGAACTTTGACACCAGTAATCTAAAAAAAATGCATTAGGCGTACAAATTACGGAGAAGACATCTTTATTGAATCAGCTATCCAACGAGAGTTGGGAATGGACAGACTTGTGCGTTTGGCTGTCCATGGAATTCGGAGCATCTGCCTTCAGCATCATACCATTTTATAAGTTACGATGCTGGACCTAACTTAGGCAACCAAAGTATGAAATAAATTACAATATTATTTAATTATTTATGTATACACAGTAAAATACATAGAGATTATCTTGTAACTAATTCAACTAACGGTACCTATCTAAAACGTCCTTCTCTGCTACAGATTGTGCAATCCACGAAGACACGCCCCACTCCGCGATTACTGTACTGGAAGCTGTACTTTAGTACGGAGCGGAGCGGAGTGAGGCGCTCTTCATGGATTGCACTATCTTAGCGCTGTGCACTTCTATAAGCTGACGTACGCACGGACGTAATAAAATTGCGGCGGGATTTTATCGCGCACTGGATTTTCAACTCTCGATGTTAAGCCGAGCGTTGAGAATCTAACGTGCTGGGACGCACCCTCTTCCCAGTGCGTTGAAAATACACAATGTTGGATTTTCAACTCTCGGCGCTAAGCAGAGCGTTGAAAACCCAATCCACGAAAAAAAATCGCCGCGATTTTATAATGAATTCACAAAAAGTACACACGGCTACATATCAAGCTAAACATTTCCAATTTATGCTGATCTCGCATTCTATAGGAGGTCAGCTTATACTGGAAATGTATAGCTTGATGTGTAGCAGTGTGTACCTAAAACTGTACCTACCTATGTGATTTTTGTTTGTGTATGTTTTCGTGAGTAATTTGTTGAAGTGCCATATCAATAAATAAATAAATATAATTATAATTTGAATAAATTATGTTTTTAGGGACAATAAACACGGTAGAATGCTACACTGAACTATTAATACCAAAGAGAGCGTATATTCCTGGTCGCACTCTCCTACACAGTGGAACATGGACATCGCTCGTTTATGAGTTGGAGACTTATAAAGACCACCTGGCTTTATGGAAAGAGCTATTCCCTAACCATATTGAGCCAGAGCCTGAAGAAATGAAAAGGTACGTATCGAGAAAATTATTAAGCACAGTCTGACTATTTTCTTAATGTCCCTCGGGAATCATCGCATTTCCGAATATAAACGAATGCTCAAACTCAAAAACTCAACTCAAACTCAAAGCATTTATTTCAATTAAACCATTTACAGGCACTTTTGAATTGTCAAAGAGTCGGTCAGTTAGTCAAAAAATTGAAGCTAGTTGCCCATTCCAAAACGTTGATCTCTATGGAGAAGAACGGGCAAGAAACTCCAAGGACACTCTTTTAAATATAGATATTACAAAATCCTGGGTGCCTACATTATTCTTGTTGCTTCTTTAGGTGAGAACAATGTACCTACATAAAATATTCAAAGCAATTGCTAATTTCCATGTCCATCAATTATTATATTTATTCAGAACTAAGTACTTTATAGTTGTATTGTTTTGATTTTCGTGTGAACTATATAGAGCTGTAAAACTATTTACATGCCTGCGACTTTAGCAGATTTCCGCCCATTTTAAAATAAATTACATTAAGTTAAAAGAGTATTAACAACTCTAAGTATATACTTCCAAGTCGATTGAGAGCGTTCGATTTGCGCCAAGTGCAAAGAGCAACTGATAGAAATCCGACGACTGAAGAAACACGAAGTTTGCCGAGGGACATTAAGACAATAATTAAACCTGTCCTGCATAATAGCAACGAGAATACAATTAGATACCTAGGTACCTACAAGTAATCAGGCTTTAAATAATTTCAAGATTTAACTGGGTTTTGTGAACCTGCTACCATCATAATTATGCTGTAGTACCTACTCTTTCTACAATCATCAGTTATGGATAGCATTAAAAAGAAAAGAGAGGGAAAAGTAAAGTCTATCACAAAGTAGTCCTATTCAACTTTTTTTTTTTTACTGGCAGAGAAGACTGGTGTGAGTGCCATTGAGTCCGCCTATGTACAATAATATTGCACATGAAGTTTAAACAAATCTATGCATACAATACAAATAAATAAAATGAAGTGTCTGTCTGTAATGTCAAAATAACAGCTTTTTACTAAATGCATATGAAAGTATATACGGTACATACAACGAAAATACAATTAAAAAAATTGGTTGTCTGTAAAGTCGGTTTACGGACGATAATTTTACGTGATAACATCACAAGCTCGTGCTTCTCTATCGTTTGTTCCGCGCTCTAGCTTGCACGCTCGGCTCAGGCAGAACGTGACACATTTTCGTGCGTGCAGCTGGCGTTCATCGATTTATAAGACGTTATTATCACGTCAAAAAAAAAACTGTCCGTCTGTTTGTTCCGGCTGATCTCCGAAACGGCTGGTCCGATTTTGACGGGACTTTCACTCAAAGATAGCTGATGTAATAAGGAGTAACTTAGGCTACTTTGATTTTAAGGGTCCACGCGGGCGAAGCCGTGGGCAGCAGCTAGTAAAAATAAAAAAAAATAAGCGATAAACCACGAGACATTCTAAAGTTTCAGGTTTCCAAAGGATGATGAGAGTATGAATTTAACTTGCTTTTTGCAGATCATTTTTCCATCGATACAACCGCCGAACTTGGTTCCCTTACCCTGGAATCGATGGGAAATTAGTGGAAATGTCCCAAAGATATTTGCACGAAAAAAGTCAGAAGAAACCCGCTCATTTCAAGGCTTATACTACAGTGCCAATGTTCTTCCATTTCATTGTAGTTCCTATAATGTTCATATACTACTATTTGAGCTACTTCAAGTGCTTCAGAAAACTATTAATTAATTTCCCACGCCTCGTCACGTGTGGATACGTATCACACAGAGGACCTTCGGAAAAGACGAGACAAGACACGAAGTACAATTACGTTTTGAATGGTAAAGGCTGGGACTTAGGAGCAGATTTGAATTCGAAGCCGACGAAAACAATGTCAGTTAAGGTAGGTTGATCCTCTGAATGTTATAAGTATACAGGGTGAAATTTAATTCATGGGCATCTTCTTAAGTGGTCATTGTACTTATCATTATGAACAACTTTCACTATGAGAACAACCTTGAAATTGCGAAAAAAATCAGCTGTTCCCTACATTTATGTCCACATAGCTCGTCAACAGCTGATTTTTTTTTCGCGATTTCAGGTTTGTTCCTTTAGTGAAAGTTGTTCATATTGATAAGTACAATGACCACTCAAGAAGATGCCCATGAATTCAATTTTACCCTAAGAGCTTTTTTTAAAAAAAAAACGTTGTTATCTTTTATAAAGTTTTTGGAGCAGTAGGTTCAGCGGCTTAGTCCCATCTCGGCACCCATGAATTTATTTAATTTCATTTATTTAATTTACTTAAAGATAATTATGCCTAACGTCTAGAAACTGAACTGATATAACGACGTTTTAGTGACCATGTACCTAATCAAAGAAGTGTCTGAAGACCTTGAAATTGCGAAAAAAATCAGCTGTTCCCTACATTTATGTCCACATAGCTCGTCAACAGCTGATTTTTTTTTTAGCGATTTCACGTTTGGTCCTTTATTGAAAGTTGTTCATAATGATAAGTACAATGACCACTCAAGAAGATGCCCATAAATTCAATTTTACCCTGTAGACCTTTTTTTTTAAAAAAAAACATTGGTATATTTTATAAAGTTATTGGAGCATTATTATGAATTTATTTAATATAATTTATTTAATTTACTTCAAGATAATTTATGCCTAACGTCTGGAAACTGATCTGATTTTAGTGACCATGTACCTAATCAACTAATAGCGCAGTATCCCAAGATAAATAAATTCATGGGTGCCGGGACTAAACCGATGCTTAACCATTGACGCCAGTATTATCTGGAGAGGAGACGTTCAGAATGAACTAGGGTTACCGAATCCTCTTGATACCCACCATCATGTTTGTGAAGCAACTCTATAACTTACCGAACCTGCTATTTTCACAGGTTTCGGGCAGTGATCCAGGTTACGACACAACAGCTGTTGCAATTATCATGAGTGCAATCACAATACTTAAAGAAAGCTCCAACATGCCCAAGTAAGTACACTTATCTACTTTTATTTGAAGATAATTCTGCAGTCTTTAGTGAGAAGTCAATTTATGATATTTTTTTGCATTATTTAGTAGGTATGTTATTACTCAAGCGCTTTAATTTGTGTGTAAATTATTTCATCACCTCTGCTGCCAAAACGGTGAAGGAAAACATCGTGAGGAAACCCGCATGACCTAGAACCAAAAATTCAAAGACATGTGACATCACCAACCCGCACTGGGCTTGCGTGGTGGATTTACAGTCCACTCCCTCTCACCGAGAGAAGGTCTGTGTCCCAGCAGTGGGAACATTATATCATGAAGAGAAGGTAGAAATATATTTTACTCCGTAAATGAATACCACTGTAGGTTAAAGTTAAGCGATAAGAAAATAATTCAGTGTTTTTTAAGTGGTATATTTTGAGTGCACTTTATTTTTTATAGTAAAAAGACTTATTAATGAGTAGAGTAACACTATTCACGAATAATTTGATATAAAATGCTTAAAAATCTGTTTCAAGGTAGAGATTTTTCGATATTTTGGAAAAATTTGTGTAACTGTAAATCCGTAACATTTTGCGAAACATATATTGTGTTGTTTTGGTAAGTATTGATCCAAGCTATCACCCCCAGCTGCACTATGTCGAACTATTTGTTGGACACTCTGTATAACATAACGTAAGAAGACGTTTGTATGAGGAATAGGAGTCAGTAGCAATCACACATTCACACCATATCAAGCGCTACGTGATTTTTGGTCGTTCTGAATGACATAATATTGCCATCACCAAACTCTTTACTTACAATAACAACAAACACTCGACGGGCGTAGGTATAGAAAATAAGTTCGCAAGTATGGCCCACATTGCTTATCTATACTTTTCTTTTACAGAGGAGGAGTGGTCATGCCCGGAGCAGCGTTTTACAGAACTGATTTAGTTGATAGATTGATGCATGAAGGTTTTACTTTTGAAGTGGTAGGGAATAAAATCGTATAGTAATATATAAAACATAGTCCCCAAATTATAAATAATCGGTTAAGTATAGACTTAAGTATTATTATTCTTATTATAAACTTGCCTGCGCGAGAGAAGTGGGATTGGGCTGGCCGACTGGCCCCATTTGTCCCTAGTAGGGTTACCATTTCGAAATTTGAAAAGTCCTGACAAAAAGCCTGATATTAGCAAAAAAGTCCGCATATTTAACTTTTTAATCTTATTTTTATTGTAATAATTTATATTTTTATAAGAGAATTCTCTTAAATCGAAAAGTCCAGACAAATGAGAAGGCTGGACATAGTCCGGACGGGGGGCCAAAAAGCCGGAAATTACCGGACAAATCCGAACGGATGGTAACCCTAGTCCCAAGCTTGGCAGGCTTGGAACTAAGGGGTCACAGTGATATTACTTTGAAAAAAGATAAGTAGCGTTAGAGTAATCTTTAAAAGCTGCAATGAAACCAAACTGGCTATAGGTACTCCATTTGAAATAAGATTAGACATTTTAAACAAACCTTTTTTACAGTCCGTTCAACTGATTCTGACTTCTATACCGTAGCCATAAGGATGGCATTAAAAGCAAAAAAGTGGTTACAATACCAACTGTTTACTGCACCTGCCTTGTCATGTCTCCAACGCATAGAATTCAAAATGGGTTGAACGGACTGTAAAAAAGGTTTAGTTAAATGTCTAATCTTATTTCAAATGGAGTATAGATGACTAAAATAAATATTTGTTTTTTTTTTTTTAAATGGAGATCTGTATGCTTTCGAAATCAATTAAGGTTTTTGTCCAGTCCCTTTTTTTTTTGTATGGGAAATTTTCAAATAACTTCTCCCGTTCGCTCTGGGCGGAGCGGGAGGGCGTGTCAGACTCTTACTCTTACTGACTAAAACCCACCCGTGTTTCTTCGGTTGCCCTGTTGCCGGGGGTCACGATCTTCCTTTCGGTTTTCTTCGCAACCCCGGCAGGCATCGGCCCTAGCGGACCCCGTCAATTCGGCTGACATCTCTTTGAGGCGCGCGTGTTTGTCCAGTCCCTGGGTTGTAGATATTTGCAGGCATAAGTCAAGTCATAGCTATCTCAATGGTGAAGGAGTTAGGATAGTATACAAGGATGAAAATAAAATGTAAAGTTTATGGTGTCCATGAGGCATTTTTACTGTACTGAGCACTGAATAAACATTCAGTTTTTTAAAGCATTATTTTGGCAGTTTTTTATTTAACTCCGCATTGAACCCTTGTGTAAGAACTTTGTTAGGTAGGAACAGTCACACACACCGTTTTAAATTTTATACGGGCCTGTTCGTTGTGCACATAATATACTGTTGAGCGTGCGGTATTTAAGACGCAGATATATTACAGTGACCTTGAGTGGTTAGCTTGCGTGTTCTGTACTGAGCTCACGCAACGCGTCGTACGTCCAGCCAGTAATAGGAGTCGCCCATCAAGGAGCGCTGTCCCAAATTAGACGCATTATTAATTTATTACACGTAAAACAAAAGGTATTTTAATAAAACACGTATACTAAAAGATCAATAATTAAATTATCTTTAAAATGGTGAAGGTTTCAGAAAAATACGCTTAATCAATTTTGCGTAATTCTCAGTTTTTTATCCGCGTTAGACATAACTTTACAAATTAATTTCACTATATAATATAAACATCATCTAAAATATGCCTATATTAAAATATTAAAAAAATGCTTTAATTTGACATATATTTTTTCCAAATCATTAACATTACTTATTTAGACGCTATCTTCAGTATAAAATCAATAAAAGTCGGTTATCGTCGCCTTAAGTAGGTATTTTTATCTTGGACACAGTATCAAGATGAGAGGTGGCACGACCTGCATTTTTTTAGATGAAATACTTACTATCTACTTCTAAGTCGTTTGACGTTGAAATTAATATATTTACAATAGTAAAAAAGCTTTTTTTTCCATGAACCAGTCACAACACCCTATGTTCCTTCCTACTATTTATTACTGAACAGCGCACTATTTTATTAAATTAAAAAACCGATGAGGCCAACCTACTCACTAAACAACAACTTACTTAGCTCTTTCAGTGATTTTTTAGGTTATGATCGTATTTCTCAGTATTCCCGTTAGACGAAGTATAATTATTACTACCACTGTAATCTAGAGATCTTATGGATCAAATCAACATGCGTTTCATTAATAGACGCCATAATTTTTGGTGTGCCTAATCGCCGAACAAAAAAAACTATTTCCTTTCACTATTTTAGAGTGACTTGAGTGAAATTCTAAATTGAAAAAAGATTTACGTTTGATTTTCCCGCCATGATTAGTTCCTACAGAACTGCGCGCTGGAGTAGCGTCAGTGGCGTAATCTAGCGTAAATACCAAGAGGAAAAAACTTCGTACTTATCTTGAATGAATCTGTAGATATTTCATAATGTTATGAATTTTTGATAAATTAAGTTGAGTTACTCTGAAGTTACTCCACTCTTTGTTAGATTTAGCAACAAGTACTGCGAGTATACGAGTGTGATGTTACTTTTCATGCATTTTAAGATTTCATCGTTACTTAATTAATTGATTTCGGAAGAATTAAGCTTAAAAGTAAACTTTGTACGTGCAACTCAACTGCAGCGGCGTGGTAAGTCAGACAACTCATAATATTTACATCGTGGTTAGTACCATGCATATATGTAAGTACTTTAATGTGTTTGTGTGGTTTGTTTTTAAGTTTTTTAAATTTTGGCCAGTTCGTTTAACGTTTGGTTAACCTAAAATTGACACCACATTTAATGCTCACGACGACGTTTACAAGTTAATTACCTACCTACATCATAAGCCTAACAAATCCTGATCGAATTTCAGGCACCGCTGCCGATCACAACGGAAACTGGCAAAACTAAACTACGCACGAAGAGGAGATAGCTATTAAAGACCACAAGTTTAGTGTGTACTCAAACGCAGGTGTCTCTTCCTAGTTTGCCCAATCTCACTGTATGATGGGAGGGCAATCCAGCAGAGAGAACTCGGCCGCAGGTAGGTGTCGCCGTCTTCTATTTGAACAGTAATTTTGTGCTCTAGGTCGGGCAAAGTGTTATTGGGTTTTTCCATGAGGAATTTCTCAGTAGCAGCCCTGAGTCTGGATTTGTGCCCGGTTGATGGCAATAGGCTCGCCCCCTATTACATGGGACTTAAACGTAACTGGCGAAATGCCACCTCACCTCACACCTCTGCCTAACCGTTCGGGCATTACAGGCGTGATTTTATGTTGTGTTACATAGTACTATCGAAGAAATGTATGTCTGTACCACAGACATATAAAGAGCAGCAGACCAAACATTCGCTAAAAATTGCGTAGCCATTACGCACACACAGGGAGTGTTGTTAATACAGGGCCGGACTAAGGCCGGTTGCCGGTATTATCTTACGATATTGAAACACTGCTACTGAAAATCCGCGAAAATCGATAGTCTTTGGGTATAAGAAGTGTAAATTACTTAACAATAAAGACAATCAATCAATAAAATTATTACCTGCCGAACGAAATTTCAAAGTTATGTGAGTAGCCTATCCCTATTTATGTACACCTATGCCTATGTTTTTGTTAATCCATCACACAGATACAGGGTAACATTATTTATTTAATAATTTATTACGATAGCAAGTGTGTTTACAATGACAATCTGCACTCTGCAGTATTCTGGAACAAAGTAACGAAAAAAAAAAAATAATCCTAGAGTCAACTGAGGCTCTGTTTGACAATTCAATGGTAAATGTTTTATAAAAAACTTTTCATCTTTGTTGACAAATCCGTCCATGACTAAATAATGCGGTTGAAACATAGAACGCGATGCAGATGATGTTGCTTATCAATATGGCGGCGCGGCCTAAACAAGCTACGCGTCAAATTTTGTCTATGTTTCAAGTCAGTGTGACAACAGGTGGCAGAACGAGATACAATTTGCGACTTGTCGCTTAGCAAAAAAAGGATAGAGAATCTTGTCCAGCTATATAAATATACCTATGGATTCACATTTGGTCTGCTACTCTTTATGTGTCTGTGGTCTGTACACTGTAAGAACTATTCTTGCTTGCAGCGCTCGGCCGCTATATTATCGCTTACCTACGAAAAAAAAAAGGGTCGTGTGCACGGGATTTTGTTTTAAAATGGTTAGATATGCGTTTCTTCGATGGTACTTACATCATAAACTCACGCCTTCTTCCCATACCTTCCTGTTACGATTTTTGGTACCTACTTACTCCTTTTGCTTCGTTTACGTTCATACATCTGGGAACGCACGCACGCCGGTTGCTACGCACCTGACCTTTCTGAAGAACATCACCAATACTGTCACTATATTCTAACATCATATCATTGATCCTTGCAACATGATCAAACAGCATAGTTAGGTAGGTAGGTAGGTACCCACCTACTTACATAATTCGATTTTTTTGTCACTACAGTCATCTCTAAACCGCAACGTTGCCATATCACCTCATTCCTCAGCATGACATTAATAGTTACCTACACCACATAAACGTATACTTCGCAAGGAACGCAAAGAGTCTGAAAAAAACGAGGGCGCCACTATCGCAAATAAACATTTCGAATGGGAAATAAATTGTTAAAATAAATGTGCAACAAAAAACGCCGCTTGTGGGTGACTCAAATCAAAACCTACAAGTGTATTATAATTAAATGAAACCTACTAGCACTTGTAGGCAAAGTAATGTCATCATCGTATCAAATATTTAGTTCCAAACGTCATCACGTCAGACTCTGTTATGTCGATCTGTACCTACCAGGGCCGTAAGCAGGGGGTTTGGAGGTTTAAATTCAAACCCTCGAAATTTGAGAAACCAGAATCTCAATCCAGAGATCCCCTAGTGTATCTTCGTAGGTACCTACTCTAATACAGATAATTGTAATCGTACAGACGCCAGCACATCAAGCTACCCAAAACTGTCAAATTTTCCCAATCAACCCTGAACCTTATTATTCAGCGATAAAGTTGAAAATCTATTAAATAAATTTGACAGATTGTAGTAGCTTGATGTGCTAGCGTCTGTACGTTAGCGTACTCTTTCTGTATTTTTATCGACTCTGATTTTGTATTGAATGAACAACAACAACAACAATTCTCTGAGAGAGTCTAACCTATCCCAGGCGGGATGCAAAAAACTTCGAGTTCGTTTCGCTCGCTCTTGCATCCTATATTCTCCATATTGGTCTTAACAGGCTAAAGTGGCCTTAATGTAAAGATGTCCCTGTTTTTGGTCATGATTGCAAAGTGGCGGAAAGAGAGAAACAGGGCTTTATTGAAATTGATAATAACTAACCTCTTCATCAATTTTAATTCTGACTATGATTATCCTTAGATTAAATTGATTTTACGACCTTAATCGTAAAATCAATTTAATGATATTCCGCAAAAATGACATTACATATAAAATGACAGTAAATAATACCAAATGAATTCCTGGTTACGGCCCTGGTACCTACCGTAACATTTTTGAATCAATATTCTCTGTGATTTCAGGTAAACAAACAGCAAAAATTATGGAAAATCCGGCCAATATTCTTCAAAAGGGTTTAGAAATTCTTACGAAAGCTGTGGAAGAGGACAAGAATCGAAACTATGAAGAAGCTTTGCGACTTTATGTGCAAAGTGTAATGTACTTACTTCATGTTGCCAAATATAATACCGAATCTCAACAAGCAACAGATCGTATAAAAGAAAAGTGTGCATTATACATAGTAAGAGTTAAAAAAATAAAAGCTTATCGTAATCAGATTCATGGTGTGGGATTGATTGATAATTTGGAAACACTATCAGACAGCAATGTATTAAATATGGTAACTGAAATAATTTGTATGTGCGGAGATTTCATGGACCTTAAACAACCAGAAAGTGAAAAATAGCCCATACTAATCAAGTACAAACAAGACTCATATTTTTATTAAAAATCCTTACCTCTTTTTATTGACCTTAATTCAAACCTTATTTATTTAGAATGTATCCTGTGAATTCCTTTGCCATTTTGCCTTTATTAAAAAAATAAAAGTTGCCACGAATAAAAATAAATATTCTGCAATATTTTCTACACCTTGATCATTTTAGTCTAGGGTTTATATATAATTATTTATTTCAGGTTAAATTATCATTTCTTCATATTATTTGTGTACTTTACAATTACTCTTAATAATAACAAAACTATGACTGACTAAATTCAAGACAAGTTTTCTTTTTTTAATATGGTAATGAAAAACAATCTGTCATTTTATGTGACTAACAGCGATTCGTATAAATTGGTATTTTAGCTTTTCGTCGCAATTTGTGTGATTATTAAAGGATTAAACTCTAGTATTGCTTAAAATTAAGCATTATTACACTGCCGTGGATGGTAAGCCAGTATTTTAATGTTTACGACTTAGTTGAAACACCTGAATTCCATGGCCGTTTGGTCCGTGATCTCATTTGGCTGCCGAATTCGTCATTGGGCAAAGCCTAACAAATAGACAAATTAATTAATGATCAGCAAGCTTTAATTAGTTAATTTCTACTAGCAACCGTTTTATTGTCGTAGAGCAATCCAATGTTTCGATAAAATCGTGCAGATTGTTTTGCTAGTCAGATCATCGTCCAAACACATAATACATACTTGCACAATCGTGTGTTTTTTCCTCCTTGTTGTCATTAGGCGTGTTCTCACACGTACGTTTGGATACAATAGATCTATCTATGTGTGTATGAGTATAATTACGATTTACGAGCCTAATCTGAACCAGATGGTATGTTCAACTATTTAAGAGCGTAATATTAAAGCTGGGTAAATTGAAAAGCTGTATTTGCTGTCACTTTACTAGAACTCACAAACACGTTAAAACATACTTTCAACAACAGGATACCTTCTGACAGCAGAGATAATCTACAAACAATCAATATTATGTTATATAGGTGCTTTTTCGGGTATTGTGTTGTGAAAACCAGTTTTGCCAAGTGTATTGTGTTACTGGGTTGTGGAGGTCAGATGGGCAGTTGCTCATTGTAAAATACTGGTATTCAGCTGCATCTGGTTATACTGTAAAACAACCCCAATGTAGCTGGGTAAAGGCCAGGCTGATGATCATAGATGCTTTTTTCTATTGGAATAATTTAAAGTAACACAGACCTTTGTTTAGATTTGTGTTGTTGGCATTATAATCTAAATTGTTACCAAAATCTTTGCCTGTTTTTAGCAATAGAATTCTGCAAAGTTTATCACTAAACCGCGTAGAAGCGGCTATTAACAAAGCAATAAAAACATATTGTGTCAGATTGGTTTAAAATAGTGATAAAAACAATTAAGTACCTACATTTGACAGGAAAAAAAAATCTTAAAAAACCTGCCTAGTGCGTGTCGGACTACGCACAATGAAGGATTCCGTAGTTGGGATGAATTCTGTTACCTGGTGCTAATAGGGCCAATATCAATAATCATTATTTTCAGTAATGAGCATTAGAACAATGAACCAGTATTAATAAATGGTATGAAAGCGTACACTTCATTGGCCTTTTTTACTTCATAACTTTTGAAAGATTGTTGATAAACTAATGCCCTTTTAGCACAAAAAATATCATACTTTTTCAGTAAACTGACATTACAATCTCATTTAACACAAAAACGTACTTTGGCCCTTTTAGCACCAGGCCACAGAATTTATCCCAAATACAAACTTAACATTGTAGTTGAAATACATGTTCTCCCATACATTCCAACTGCAAATATAAGTTTGTACGCACAATACATGTTATTTTAAGACCATTAGACTTCTTATAGGTTTTCCTGTAATCTATGAGTGAAGAACCATTTTCAGTTTTTTTTCAAAATTTTAGTCTTTAGTTTCGGAGATAAAGGAATGGTAAATTTTCATCTATTTTCTTAAATATCTTTAAATGTATTTATTTTAAAATTATAAAAAAAAATATAATTTTTGAGATCCTCGTAACAAGCCCTTTCATTTGATATGTCACACAATACAGTTTGAAAAACTTTTTATCAAAAAAATTCTTAATTGCCCCCCAAAAGTGATCCCATATTCAAAATTCATTTATTTACGTTACACGTCCATGTTAGGGGTCACAGAAATACAAATGTGTACCCAACTTAATCGGGCCATTAGATTCGGAGACTGACACATGAGTGATCCTAAAAGGGTTCCAATTTTTCCTTTTGAGGTACGGCACCCTAAAAATTTTAATTAAAAGTAAAACATTGAATCTTGTACAAAAATTATTGTCATTACTTTAAAAATATTGAATTACTGGGCCTAAAATTTTGAAAAAATACATAGAATGGTTCTTTACTCATAGATTACAGGAAAACCTATATATATCTCTCAATATTGTGCATACAAACTTACATTTGCAGTTGGAATGTATAGGAGCGATGTTTTTCAACTACAATGTTAAGTTAAGATGACTTAAGTTTTGCCAGAGTAAAAATAGGGTTGTTTTTAATGTGACACCAATACTATAGTTTCCTCAAAAAAGTGATAATATGACTGTAATGTAACATGTGTACATAATTGTTTTCCAGGTAAACACTTGGTAAAGAAGAATGGCATCATCCAATACTTTGCAAAAGGCTATTGACCTTGTCACAAAAGCTACTGAGGAAGACAAGAATAAGAATTATGAAGAAGCTTTACGTTTATATGAGCATGGTGTAGAGTACTTTCTTCACGCTGTTAAGTATGAAGCTCAAGGTGAACGCGCTAAAGAAAGCATAAGAGCAAAGTGTCTCCAGTACCTCGATAGAGCTGAAAAGCTCAAGGAGTACCTCAAAAAGGACACTAAGAAAAAACCTGTCAAGGCTGGAGAATCCAACTCCAAAAGTGACGATAAAAAGAGTGACAGTGACAGTGATTCCGATAATCCTGAGAAGAAAAAGCTTCAAGAAAAACTTGAAGGGGCTATTATAGTAGAAAAACCACATGTCAAGTGGAGTGATGTTGCTGGTTTAGAGGCAGCTAAAGAAGCTTTGAAGGAAGCTGTAATCCTACCCATCAAATTCCCTCATCTCTTCACTGGCAAAAGAATACCTTGGAAGGGAATCTTACTTTTTGGACCTCCTGGTACTGGTAAATCTTACTTAGCAAAAGCTGTTGCCACTGAAGCAAACAACTCAACATTTTTCTCTGTTTCGTCTTCTGATCTCGTTTCTAAGTGGCTTGGTGAATCTGAGAAGTTGGTAAAGAATCTATTTGAACTGGCTCGCCAACACAAACCAAGTATCATATTTATTGATGAAATTGATTCTCTATGTTCATCACGTTCTGACAATGAGTCTGAATCAGCTCGACGAATTAAAACTGAATTTCTTGTACAGATGCAAGGTGTAGGCAATGATATGGACGGTATCTTAGTTCTCGGCGCTACAAATATCCCGTGGGTGCTCGACTCGGCTATCAGAAGACGTTTTGAGAAGCGCATCTACATCGCCCTACCAGAAGAACACGCACGTTTGGACATGTTCAAGCTGCATATGGGGAACACAAGACATCAACTCACTGAGCAGGATTTGAAGGTGCTAGCTGCTAAAACTGAAGGATATTCAGGTGCTGATATATGCATTGTAGTTCGAGATGCATTGATGCAGCCTGTGCGTAAAGTACAGTCAGCCACACACTTCAAAAAAGTATCTGGTCCTAGCCCAGTAGACCCTGATGTTATTGTAAATGATCTCTTAACTCCATGTTCACCTGGCGACCCTGGTGCAATGGAGATGACCTGGATGGATGTCCCTAGTGATAAATTGAACGAACCTTCAGTTACTATGTCTGACATGCTTCGGTCCCTAGCAATATCTAAACCTACTGTAAACGATGAAGACATGGTCCGGCTTAGGAAGTTCATGGAAGACTTTGGTCAGGAAGGATAAATTTGATGCATTTTACTTATTTGAAGATTTTATTGGCTGTATTTACTGGAGTTTATTCACAGTGCCTAATGTGTTGCAAATGGAGTCTTTTTATTTTTATAAAATTTTCAATCTAGATTAGACCACACAATGTGTATAGCTGTATACATTTACACAATTATCGTTAGTTGGTAATAAATTGTATCACATTTTCACACTTTCAGCTTTTACTTTCGTTTCACTGATTGTCGGGCGGTTTTAATGTGTGGTGTGTTACAGCTTTAAGAATTTATGTCTACAATAATTCTGATAGTGTTGAATAATTAAATAATGCCTTTACCGTATTTCACGCAATAAATTAGTATACATTTCTAGGTAATTTTTAAGAAATTTGGTCTGTAAAGAGTTAAAATGTTTGGGCGAAGGATATTCAGAAATGTTTTTGACACTTGTTAACAAAGGGTACAGAACTACAAACTAACTTGCTGAGAGAATTGTTTTGGATTAGGAAACTATTGTATTTTACGGTTTTACCTCACGCTTATGTTCAACCAAATTGTCCAATTAATTCATTGATGTTCAATAGTTTCAAAACACACTACTACTTTATTAGTTAAGTATGCTTAGCTAGTTTAAATAATATTGCTTTCTTCAGAGTTAGTATTATATTAACAAAGTATATTTCTATAAATTATGTACTGTTTTGTAATGTGAAAGGCTTAATATTCCCCAATTTTAATAGATAATATGAATATCTTAACTATGGCAGTATTCTATATTGTTCACTTGAATTAATTAACTTTGCAACATATTTTTTAGGCAACAGGGTTCAAAACAGACTAGTGAAGCGCAACTACTTGATTATTTCGATTGAAATTAACTGTATATTTCATAATTGTGTTATTGGTTCGCATTTTTTTAAATGTTTACTTTTCCGAATTCTGTACATAAAAGAGCATCTTCCATGTATTTATACATAAGTAGTTTCATTTAATAAACAAATACTAAAATATTTTTGCACATTAATATTATTATCTTAGTTATTATGATTTCGCAAACTATCGTAATATACATTTAATTTTGATTTTATGTATTGTATACGTTTCGTTCGTTCATTCTTTTGTATATTGTTAAAAATAAGTGATTACATATTATAATGTTCTAAAATACTATGTTTATTATTTCGACTGTTGAGAGTATAATAAAACGGCATATTACAAATGTATCTTTATTTACATTAGGTATATTTAAAATGAAACTATCACGATATCTTAACACAAACAATGTTGAGCGTTATCATTATTAGCAAACTGAATGATTTGTTCCAGCTTGAATGGTTTATTTCTGAAAATAAAGATAACAGTTGGTTAATATTAGGTAGACAGCAAAATGCAAAGGCAAAGTCTTGATAACCTTTTATTTTGTAACTGCAGACTAAACACTGCACACCACACACACTGCAGTGGAAACTTGTAAATGGCCTTCAATTTCATATTTTTTAAGAACAATTTATAAGTTAGCTGTAATTATTCCGAATAGTTTTTATAAAATAAAATAAATTGTTTTGAAGGCATCAAGGCAATGTATATTACTAGCAGCTTTCAAGTGGCAGAGACCTACTCTGTGATAGACATTATAGGAAATTCGGCTTTTTGGTGATTCGAAGAGTTTACGAAAAATCTTCGATCTAGCTTTTGGACTTAATGGTGCCGATTCCCTTGTTCACAAACTAAACTAAATTTAAGTTCAGTGCATCTTTTCTTTCTATTTCATTAAGAAAAGGACAAGATAAATTTTAGTTTAATCCTGTCAAATTAATCAAATAAGTCGGAAATTCATTAGGTACCTATTAGGTATCGCTATTTTGTTGAATGTAGGTAAGTATATAACCATAGAGTGCCCTGCCCGCCTAGTAGGTATTTTTGGGCAGCAGCTTTGCAAACTGCTTTAATTGATTGTCACTTATTAGGTTCAGAGAAAATAGAAATAGGTATTACCTATAATGACAGTGCGTTCCCTTCTATGGGTTCCTATAGTGGCGACACATTTGAGTTTCATACGAGGCTTGGTGGGTGCCCTAAGGCCGAGGGTAGACACCAGCAGTCCCTGTGGAGCAGGCTTCGCCCCAAACGCGATCAGCCACGATCTATCTGTGATCTGGAAGAGTGAGGAAGCTGGTAAATAATAAGTACCTATGCAAGTATTTATTAGGCATATATTTAATCGAACCCCAAATACTTAAACTCCCATTTTGATGTCCTAAAAATATGACACCCTAATTTAGTAAATGTACCTTTTTTTGTGCGTTTAAAAAGGCAAGTCTGGGTAATTCCCATTGTGTTGTCCTAAATAGCTAAATAACTGCGAGACCAACTTGTTTATGTACCATTTATAAAAAAAAAAGTAGGTAGGTATAGGTTATTAGAAGCACGAAAAGTTTAATAGAGGCTCATTTATTTAAAAAAGGGTACTTCATTAGAAGGTTAATATAGGTATGTATTTTTATTACTCGAGTATATTTTATTGGGTTAACTGTCTCCTATGAGTAAGAAACGGCCCAAGATTCACTCCATCGCTTGTCCCACACTTGTGGATCAGGCAGGAAGGGAAAACAGGACAGGAATGGTTCTGGAGTGGCGACCGAGTACCGGAAGACGTAGGTAGCGTTGGAAGGTGGACTGATGACTTCGTGGAGGCCGCAGGAATCCGTTGGATGCGAGAAGCACAGAACCGGTCGAAGTGGCGGTGCTTAGGGGAGCCCTAGGTATGTGCAGCAGTGGACGTCTTTCAGTTGATATGACTCATGAAGTATTTAGGTGCAACTTCGTGAAAATAATGTCATAAAACTTGTTTTTTGAGCCAACAAAGTTCACGTGGTTTACGAGTTCAAGGTGCCAGTTGTTTTTTTTCCTATTCGGCAATGGGTTTGTGTCATGGTCTGGTAGGTAGGTACTTATCTACTTAAGCTATCTAGGGTTGTAAAAATTTGTTATTTTTACGGAAAACGCTGGTAAAATACCGGTATTTTACAGTCATTTATATAAATTACGGTAAAATTACCGGCGACTTATGAAGTTTTCAATTTTAATTTGTGCTGTCCTCTGCTCTGCGTCTGCACATAGATGATATTATTATAATCCATGACATGGTGTGATTCATATCTTGAATTCTTGACTTGAGAATTAAGTTTTAGGGATTTTTAGTAGTACGCATGAGTCGCACGAGCCCAGTTTTCTGTTTTTTTTAAGCTCCAATACTGCTTATAGGTATCTCTGGCAAATTTCATTCAAATACATTTATCCGTTATTAGTGAAGTACTTAGTGACATACACATGATACACACAAACATACTCACTTCCGTATTTGTAGGTAGTGTTTTTTGTGTTTTTAGTGGGTATGACTGCTGTGTAAGTAGGTGCGTTTAATACGTTTTTTACCGAAAATTACCATATTTTACGTAAAATACCGTAAATATTTTTTTTTACCGTATTATACCTACCAGGGTAATTTTACCGTTTTACATCCTTAAAGCTATCTAAAAGTCAGGCAATCGTGTCAATACCTACCTACATTAGTCGTGATTACCTTTTGCCCGTCGATTAGCCACTGCAGGTCTGGCGCAGGAAACGACTTGGCTGAAGAGCAATTCACGTCCAATGGTTCTTTTAGTTGGTACGCTCGCTCGTGACCTGTGATGCGTGGAGTTTCGCGGGGGAAATCTGAAATGAAGATGTAGGTAGATTAGAAATTTTGAAGTGTCTCTTCATCATCATCGTTAGCCTAAGCAGTCCACTACTGGACATTAGCCTTTCTAAATGCACGCCATTCAGCTGATTCTCGGTAACTCTCATCCAGCTGCGCTGCGTCTTACCTTACGTTTGCCGATTTGAGTGTCATATCACTAGGAATTCCTTCACGTATCTTGACCGATACCTACCTACACAAAATAGATATTAGTTAGTCATAAAATATTTGGTTCTGTGCGGGAATCGAACCCGCAACAGTAGGCCGCATGTCAGCGGTACAAAAACCGTTATAAGCTGGCCTCTTTTCTTATTGAAAGTCCGTAGGTACTACGCTAGCCCAGCTCAAGGTCCAGATGTTACCATTGGCGACGTGTGGTCCACTGTACCTACTCAGCCAATTCCCAAAGGTGCCATCTATTTATATATAGTAACATGACATGATAAAGTAAAACCAAATGTCGGTATTTTTAACCGACTTCTAAAAGGAGGAGGTTAGGTATCAATTCAGTTGTTTATATATATTTTTAGGGTTCCGTACCTCAAGAGGAAAAAACGGAACCCTTATAGGATCACTCGTGTGTCTGTCTGTCTGTCTGTCGGTCTGTCTGTCTGTCTGTCTGTCTGTCTGTCCGTCTGTCACAGCCAATTTACTCCGAATCTAATGGACCGATTAAGTTGAAATTTGGTACACATATGTATTTCTGTGACCCAAACACGAATAAGTAACGTAAATAAATTAATTTTGAATATTGGGTCACTTTTGGGGCGCAAACAAGAAAATTTAAAAAAAAAGTTTTGCTGACAGTACCGTGTGATATATCAAATGAAAGGACTTGTTGCGAGGATCTTAAATATATTTTTTATATAATTTTAAAATAAATACTTTTAAAGATATTTAATAAATTCAATGAAAATTGACCATTCCCCCCCCCTTATCTCCGAAACTACTGGACCAAAAATTTTGAAAAAAATACACAGTATGGCTCTTTACTTATAGATTACAGGAAAACCTATAAGAAGTCTATGGTCTTAAAATAACATGGTATCTCTCAATATTGTGCGTACAAACTTACATTTCGTCGCTCGGCATCCAATAGGCCCATCCCTCTAGCTACTATAATATCACAAGTGTTTGACCGTCTGTTTAATACACAAATAAATAAAACTGTAAATGTTCATGACAACCAATTCGGGTTTCGGCGTGGTTTGTCAACAGAAAGTGCAGTGTTGTGTCTTAAACATACTATCCCATACTTACTATACACAGCGTGGGACGCCGATTTATGCTAGCTTCCTCGATTTATTCAAGGCTTCTGATCTGGTTGCTTATGATGTATTGTGGAGAAAGATGGAGAAGGATAGGTTGCCAACGGAGCTTATAAACATCTTTAAGTAGTGCTATGGTATCCAGATCAATAGTGTACGATGGGCTGGAGCTTTTTCCAGGCCATACAGGTTGGAATGCGGGTGAGATAAATTTAAACTAGATTACGTGGGGCACTCAGAAAGTTTTGTGATACTAGAAAAAATATACTACAGGTTATAATTATTTTTATTATATCTTTTCAAAGAACTCTCCATTGGCGTCTATACACAGTTTTATACGTCTAAACCAATTTTCATAACACATTTTCCAGTCCGCATCAGACACCTCTCCAATCTCCTTCTCAAATGCAGCCTGTGCATCTTCAGGTGATGAAAACTGTTTTCCTTTGAGTTTTTATTTTATTTTGAGGAACAAGAAAAAGTCGCACGGAGCCAAATCGGGACTGTAAGGAGGATGACCTATAAATTTGACCGGTGTACTGTCCAGAAAGTCCCTTGTTTTGAGCGCCGAGTGAGCCAGCGCGTTGTCGTGGTGAAGCAGCAGCCCACGGAGGCCAGTGTTCGGTCGCTTGCTGCTTGCAGTAGTAAAAATTTCTGGCAAACATATGGTAAAAAACCATTCAGGATTGATGCTCCTTTGATCTCGTCAGGGTACTGACACCAGATAACCGCGCAAAAAAAAAAAACTTGCGATCAAAATTTTGCCGGCACTTCTGGCTCGCTTCACTTTGGTAGGCGTTGGTTCATTTTGAAACAGCCACACGGTCGACTGATGCTTCATTTCTGGATCATATTGATAAATCCAAGATTCATCACCCGCAATGATATCTTAAACGCGCCGAGACGAGCCTGCTATAAATTTTGCTATCATGTCTCGGCACCATTCTACCCGAACCTCCTTCTGAGCCTGTGTTAGATTTTACGGTACTAGCGTGAAACTATCTTCCATAACTGAAGATGCCTGTGTAGAATTTCATGCACACTTCCCGATCCAATCGGCAGTATATGCTGAACCTCTTCATATGTAATTCGCCTATTCTCTTGAATTAAATTTTTCACAGCCAGCACGTTTTGTTATGTAACAACCGTCATAGGGCGGCCACTTCTTTCTTTGTCCGTCAAAATTACTCGACCACCCATAAATTCGTTGAACCAGCGGAAAACAGTCGCTTTAGAAGGGCTTTTTTCTATGAACACCATTCGAAGTCTTTCAAACGATTCTTCTGGTTTTAGTCAACATTTGAAATCGTACAAAATCATCGCGTGAAAATGTTCTCGTTGTAAATCCAGTTTTCAGTAAGACAGAGTATTTTGATTTTGCTCGTAAAAAATGTGGAGGGAATTTCGAATTTGGAATGTTAAGTTTTTTTGTAATAAACAGTCATAGTTTTAATTGACATCAAAACCAGCCAGTATCGTATAGACAAAAACTGTTAGTCGCAAAACTTTCTAAGTGACCTGGTAAAATAAGTTAACATAGTTCATAAGTTTACTAACACAATGAGTCCTTGTTACTTGAATAAAGAAAAATATCTGGATGACTATATTTTTTTGAACAACGTTTTCTAAAAATGAAACCTAGCTAGATCGATTTATCGCTCCCGAAACCCCCTGCATACTAAATTTAATAAAAATTCTTGGAGCCGTTTCCGAGATTCAGATAAAATATACATATATACAAGAATTGCTCGTTTAAAAGTATTAGATTTAGATTATTATTATATTAATACCGCGAATGTGATTTTTTTTACGAAAATCTGATTTTTGTTTTATTTCATTCTACACGTTCAAATAAATGATCCTGCAATTAAAAAAAAAATGTAAAAGTGTCACATTCGCGGTATTGGATGCCGAGCGACGATTTGCATTTGGAATGTATGGGAGAACATGTTTTTCAACTACAATGTTAAGTTTGTTCTTGGGATAAATAAATTCATCTCAACATTCTTAACTACGGAACCCTTCATTGTGCGTAGTCCGACACGCACTTGGCCGGTTTTTTAATGTATGTTCGGGCATAACTCAATCATATACTTATAGACGGATTTGCAAAATTCTCGTTTTGTTTGAAAGGGTATACTTTCGAGGGAATGGGACCACCATTGCAATCAGGTCAGGATCTGATAATGGAATCCTGGAAAAATTGAGGGAACTTTTCAAATATTATAGGCAAACCTATAGCGAATTGGGTATTTTTTATAGTAATTCGTGCAGTTGCTCTTGAAAAGCACCATTAGATTAAGTGGAACTGATGATGAAGACCACAAATGGCCACCGGAATTACTCAATAATACGTAGGTATTTCATGGGTTGCGAATTGCGATTCGATTACTTTAGTATGATTGCAATGCAATTTATGCTCGTCACAATGCATATGGAGAAGTGGAGCTGATGGTGAAGTACCAGGAGAACTCCTCAACGATCGTCCCTGCATCGTGAAAAGCAATATTTTATAACTTAGATAAATTACAAACTGACCCACTAAAAAGCGAGAAATAAAAATATATAATAACATAATTTTTTGTGTTTCAATTGTGTAAGAATTGAGTTTGGGCCGTTTCACGTCGTTTACTTTTAAACAGGCGTACTAAATGAAATGTATTTAGGTTCTGCGTTTTTATGAGATCCCATTTAATTTGAAAGAGGTGAAATCGTTCAAAAGATCGGTTGTTTTTTTCTGTAACATTTTTAACTAACACTAGCGGACCTGCCCGAAGTTGTCCTGACCGAACAGCGCCACCTACCGGGTCCAATAGTGGATAAAAAACTCATTGACATAGAGACGTATAGAAGGATTATACAGGGTGATTGGAAGATGGGTGCAAAGCTTTAAGGCGAAGATAGTACAGACAATTTAGAACCATTTAAGCCATAGTTGTCTTAGACGAAGTCTTACCAAATATTTTTAACCAAATTTTTAAGTTTTTTTTCGGAAATTCTCAAAATTTAATGTAAACTGCATAATACACGAGCAGCCTGTGGGCTAGATATACTCAAAAATCGTATAGTGCCCTCCGCGTGCAATACAACAACGCGTTCAGGGTACTGTTGAGGCTGCCTCGCTACTGCAGCGCATCAGGGATGTTCGCGGACGCACATGTGGATTGTTTCTTTGCCACAATGCGTAAGCGCTGTGCGTCCCTGGTGCGCGGGGTGTGGGGCGGCAACAACAGTATCCTGTCTCTAATTTCGAGCAGGCTGGACTGTCCGTACGTGAATCGCTGTTGCGCCATTTCCCATGGAATGGTGCAGCTGCGGTGAAGCGTCGGATAGTACTGCCGCTGTGTATAGTGTACAGTGATTTGTTTAGGATGTAGTTTGTCATAGTTACTAACATAGGATAAGTTTACTAACAAGTGAGTCATAGTTACTTAAGTAAATAAATTGAAATAAATAAATAAATAAATAATTATGGCCAAATTGAATGATAAATGAATTCATTTTTTATTTATTTAATTAAAGTAATGTGTAAGCAATCAAGCAAAACATGTTTTAGACTTCTGTGTCATTAGACATTTTTTTTACAGACATTTAAAGCTCAGAAAAAATAAAAAATTTGTACAATACGTCTTTTAAACCTTATTAAAAATTAAAAAATTTGGTAAGACTTCGTCTAAGACAACCATGGCTTAAATTGTCTATACTATCTTCACCTTAAAGCTTTGCACCCATCTTCCAATCACCCTGTATATTTGAACCAAATAATCTATTTTTAACATTAAGTACCTATTGATGCCTCTTAGTCCACAAAGTACCTACAGAAAATAAGGTTCTTGAAAAAAAAAGAATGGGCCTTACAGTAGGTACCTAGTCGCATATGATATGTAACATCTGACATTTCACCTTGGTAATAAGCAACATTAAGGTAATCACAATTAAAGGGTCATCAACGTCAGAAACGACCTTGACGAGCCCCACTAGTCAAGGTCATTTCTGACGGCAAACTTTAGCACCGCGCGCGCTCATTGGTCAAATCAAATAGCGTGCTTCCCCGGCTACACACGGCTTTTCACGAAATCACTCCCACAGATTTGATTATTTAGATTTAGATTTTGATTGCAGGGAAGCGAGAGGAAAGATGTTACACATCGAAATTAAGGGGAGTCTTGACACAACATACGCACAATCTACACCGGGAACCTATGAGAAACCCTTGATATACTTATGTAGGTAGTTTGAAATCTATCGACCTGTATCTTTGTCTAGACTGTAAATCCCTCACGCTGCATAGTTCAAACTTTTTGAACCGCGCTTTCGCGGACGTGACGTGAGTAACGTGCTTTAGAGAAGGTGAACATCCTCAGTTATCCTATCACTTTGTGTATCTAGATATTCAACGAAACCATGAGTTGCGTAACAGATTTTTTAGGTCGTATTACGTTCTTAGGAGCGTCCCCTTTTTTTTGGGTGGGAAATAATCAAATAACTTCTCCCGCTCTGGGCGGAGCGGGAGGGAGTGTCAGACTCTTACTGACTAAAACCCACCCGTGTTCCTTCGGTTGCCCTGTTGCCGGGCCACGATCTCCCTTTCGGTTTTATTCGCAACCCCGGCAGGCTAGGAGGTTCCCCTGACTGCATGTCCCAAGATCGACCGAACCTAGGGGATTTTGCCCTTAATATAGGAGTCTGGCTTAGATAACCCTTTGCCACCACTTGGCGAACTGATATCCTAGAATTGCTTCTCGAAGAAAAGTAGGTACTTCTTTACTAACAGTAGACTTCCATGAAAGCTTCGGCCTGCGCTGAGTGGAACGAAGGGGCTTCCTCTGAAACCTCACACCGGTACAACCCTCGAGATTTGAGCGTCAGTTCCCGCAGGTGGACGCGACGTGCTGTTGATTTCTCCAACTGCGGAAGATATTGTATCACTTAAAAGAAGAAGAAAGATATGATGATGATATATAGGTTTTTATGGAAGATAAGAAGCTAAAATAAAGCACAAATGCTATATACCTATCTATGCATAAAATGATTTTATTAATGTTACTGTATATTTCAAATGACTTCAATTTATATTAATTAAAGTCATTTGAAATAACAATAAAATAAAACATGTTACAAATAGATTATTATATTATTAATAATAATGAATGTTGTGATATTGATATCTAGTAAGTACCTATGCCATATAATGTTAACTTCCAAATATTTAACCTAGATATAAGTTAAATGTGCCCTAACAGGGTCATGTACTCATAAGTTTTAGCCTAGCCTGTAACTGAGTGTACCTACATTATGCAAAATAAATAAATAAAATTGAGATAGGATCTCCTTGTTAAAAAACTTATTTTAAGTAGGTGATCATCTTGTCCAATATCTGTAATGGCATGGTCATGGTTGAAATAGTAAAATGTTAATTGAGTTCAAATTTAGTATACCATGTAAGATTGTATTGCTTTATTTAATTTTTGGTAAAAAGAGTTTTAGACAACATAGAAAATTGTACACAAAGGAAAAGGAAAATAGTTTTAGAATTAAGTCTTGCATGTAAGATTGTATCGTTTCATTGTTAAAAAGGGGATGATGTAATGGCAACACTTGTTATAGTCTGCCAACACTATGAAATAGCTTGCCACACTGGCACTTCCCTTTCCGCCCGGATCCCTTGAGAGACAGACACGCAATTGTAACTAAGAATATTAAAATAATCAATAAATCCTGAATACCTCGAAACTATTCTTTTATTGAAAATACGAAGAACAATACAATATCATCATCCTAGATATCATCACCCTGCCCATAGGTGTTCTGATTGATTTGGGGTCAGAGCAGTATGTCTTCTTTCATACCTACATCTCTATTAGCCGTCATCTCCGAAGTCACCCCCTTTCTATCCATGTCGTCATTTCACACAGTCTATCCATCGTTTCCTTGGTCTTCCCGTACTCATTAAGCTATCTACCTTCATACTCAAAACTTTCCTCACGACACGTTCCTCATTCCTTCGCATCCCATGCCATGACAATCGATTTCCACGCATCAGTCATCGAAGTGACTGTCAAACTACGTAATCATTTCTAATTCTATCCCTAAAATCCGCGTTAAACCACACACCTTACACCCTCTTAGGATTCTCAACTTAGCTGCAGCATACAAATGTCATCAATAATTTATTTATTTGACCATTTATGTATACACATATATAAACAGACAAGACAAAAAGAATAGAAAAATACGTACAAAGGTGATGCTTATTTCTAAAGAAATCTTTTCCAGCATACCTGCGATAGGACAGAGGATAAAAAGAGATGTAGACACCGTGTGTAAAAGTTTAGAGAAAGTAAAATATATAAAAATCAAAAACAATTCACTTAGTAAAATAAAACAAATACTTAATATGAGAATATACTTACATAAACACATACAAGCATACATACTTCTAAAATAAAAATCACTAATATATTATTAATTATAATGTCATAAAAAATAAATATATATAATATATAAAAAATACAAAATAAATACCCACGCAACTATGACGAAGTGTTCTTTCACTTTTCTTTTAAATACTGCAACAGTTTGGCAGTCCCTAATGTCGGGCGGAAGTGAATTCCACAATCGCACCGCGTGCACAGTGAAGGAGTAGGAGTAGAAGTCATTGGAGAGGGGAGGGAAGGAGGTTTCTAAGATGCGACCTGCAAGGCACATCAGAGGGACGTGCGTCGGAAAAGCTCTCCCGCAGATAGGATGGAGTTTTAGGATTGTGAAGGAGGTTAAATAGCAGACAGATCCGAGAGTTCCTGCGAAGTCGAATAGGGAGCCACTTGAGCCACGTCATCCCTTTAATACAACATAAGCTATTCTCAAAACAGTTTGTGCCGATATGAAACGAGAAGTATTCAAAGTTTTTAAACTCACGTCTACTTTGACTCCATCTAGTTTATGTGCATGCTGCGGAGGCCTCAGTCGCGGCATGTACCGGTAGAACTCCTCATTATCCCGGTACCACTTGACGGAGTACAATCTTCCACCCTCCAGGTCGTAGTCACACGTCAGGGTCGAGGATTCCCCTCGCTGCTTCAGGGTTGGCACTGATATGCCCACTATGCGGAGACATATGCATACTGTAGAGGACAGGATGAATTATTGGAGTAAAAATTAAAAATACTATGAGAAAAATGTATATTCTCGTACAGAGACGGAACGCCGATTGGTCAAGATTGACCTCTGTGGGTTATCAGTTTCACAATTTGGAAAGTACGGTCAACCTCAAAAAGATGTAGTTTTATATCGACAAGAATTTATTCAATTGTCTACAATATTTGTTTTCTACAAATTGTAGACAATCATATGAATTCTTGGTCAAGATATGTACATATTTTTGAAGGATGACTGTACCTATTTTATATTTAGCAAACAAAAACTTAATCCAAATGAAAAAAAAACATATAGCCATCCCTAACACAAATAAGAGCCAGAAAAAGGAAATCAGAGCCAATGTTCCTATAATTTTGTCATAAAATACCATAAATTTATAGATGAAGATTTCTTCTTTATACTGTAAAGATAATATGAACCACATCAACACAACTATTAAAACAATACAAACAGCAATATTATAATATAGACAAACATCAGTGCTTCATGAATATAATGTTGTAATTCACGAGTCCACAATACGATGCAATACTACGAAATTGAATGGAATGCTCAATTGTTTCCGAACTCAATTTTTGTGAATGAGAAGTTGAATTCAACGCGATTAGAATCTATGGAAATGTTAAATTAGGTCGTTTTAATTTTTAGATTAATTTACTTGATGGATTGAATAAAATATATAATCGCTTTTGCATAAACGAAATAATGTAAAAATTGCAGAAATTAAGAAAGAAAGAGAAATAGTTTTATTTATCACAGAAACACGTGCGTGCATACGAAAACAGAAAATAATCGGCAGCTGCACGACATGACTGTGACAAGAAGGCTTCCACTCAGCATGATGCAGTGCTATGGGGGACCCACAGCACAGCGCTGATTATCAATGGTCACCCGAAAAAAAAAAGACATTGTACGGAAATCAAGTCAGGTCCAGTAATTTGTTTATTAAAACAAAACAAAATATATACATTTTTTTTTTAAATCAAATTCAAATAATTTATTTTCTCTTCACAAACAATGGCATCTTATAATTTAGACAGACTTGAAAAACAGTGACAATAGTTTGTGAGAGACTGATGTCTGCACTAGGAATATCTGTATCACCGATCACCAAAATAAGACACTAATTCGCCATTCATATTTCCATTCCGGTAATTTAATATAAAATCTGTTTCCAAATTAAATAACAGTACCTACCGAGCAACCAATTAATAAATAACACAATACATAATTAGAAAAACCGAATAAAACATGCCTTACAAACAACACTTTTACCTTTTATGTAAGAGAATAAAAAATAACAAAACACAGTCAAACTCCCCATTTTCACTTAATTGCCACAATCAACACCACACTTATCTTCATTACTTTAAACTTTATTCAAATATGAAGAGCGTCACGTATTTTACATAAAGTAATTTAAGTAGGTCACATTGTTATTCGCAACTTTCGTAGCTTCTCAAAATTTGATATTCCGTAGAGTGCGCCCGTTTCGTAGCACGTAGCGGATGCAACTGTTGCTACGCCTCGTGAGGCGCTACGAGACCGACTCGTAGAGCTACGGTCGTAGCACACACGAAATAATTTAAGCCGGGAGGTTTCTGTAAAACAATTTACGCCAGTCATAATGAAGCTGTAGGAAAGGGACGGAAGATTACGAGTGTTTACATTTGGTATCTTATTTTGATACTGAGCGTACGGCGTTTTTATGTATGTAAATAGACATGGTTCAGTGTATTCATTCAAACATCACTTTCGTAACTGAGGATACAAGTACTTACGTCAAAAATATTCTTTCAGCAAGCGTTGTGACTAAAGGTGAGACCTTAGCTCCAAATGGCAATAAGTACTGACAGCATAATTTATGCTTAGACAATTACGTCTTAATGATTCTAGCCTATTGTCCTACTGCAGAATGACATGAGCATTGATCAACACGTTTGCTCAAGGCGGAATGACAATTTCAGATTTATATTAAGTACTAGCTGCACCCGCGGTTTCACTCGCATAATTCTCGACCCAGTAGGAATATCGGGATAAAAAGTATCCCATGTGCCAAATAAACAAACAAACAAACTATTTATAATATTAATAAACTAGCGTTTGTCCGCGTGAAATTTCTTGTTCCTTTGCATCGCCGACCTAGTATTTTTTTTTTTTTTTTGGGGGCGGTTTTATTAAATAACTTCTCCCGCTGTATCTAGATATTCAACGAAACCACGAGTTGCGTAACTGATGATTTTTTTAGGTCGTATTACGTTCTTAGGAGCTTCCCCTTTTTTTTTGAGTGGGAAATTATCACATAACTTCTCTCGCTCTGGGTGGAGCGGGAGGGCGTGTCAGACTCTTACTGACTAAAACCCACCCGTGTTCCTTCGGTTGCCCTGTTGTCGGGGACCCACGATTTCCCTTTCGGCCCATATTCGCAGCCCCGGCAGGCATTGGCATCGCCCACCTACGTTGTTACTTCGTTTTCGCTAAGCGTTCCTTCTAACTTTTTACTTTTGCTCCTAAGGGTCATAGCGTGATGATAATCAACCTTGATTATGAAACTATTCAGTTGGGTAAGGATTAAATCATGATACGAATATCTTTCGATTCTACCCGTGTTTTGATTGACTAGTTAGATATTTCGCGCTCGGCATTACCGCGAATGTGACATTTTTAACGAAAATAAGATTTTTGTTTCATTTTATTCTAGACGTTCAAATAAGTGATCATGCATTTAAAAAACAAAACAAAATGTCACATTCGCGTTATTGGACGCCGAGCAACTATAAACAGCCTCATGGACTTTTTTGTGGGTACTATAAACATGTAATACATTATTTTATGTATCATCAATAGTTTTCGCAGCGCACGCCAAATAATGACTTTTATAGGCAAATTTTTTGTACGTTGGGTTACATTGTTGCAATTTCCGCAGGGATATTTTTAGGGTTCTGTAGTAAACAAGGAACCCTTATAGTTTCGTCATGTCCGTCTGTCTGTCTGTCTGTCCGCGGTCTAGCTCCAAGAATGTTAGTACTAGAAAGTTGTAATTTGGCATGGGTATACATATTAATTATGTCGACAAAGTGGTAAAATAAAATTATGAAAAATATTTTTTTTAGGGTACCTCCCCTACACGTAAAGTAGGGATGTTTTTTTTTTTCTATTCCTTTTTGTGGGGTATCGTTGGAAAGGTCTTTCAAAAACATTGTGAGTATGGTAAAACCATTTTTGAATTCAGAGATCCGTTTGCAAAATATTAAGCTTTAAAGTGCAAATTTTTGTTAGAGTCAAGTGTGTCCTCCCCCCCTGCCAGCCAAATGGTTGGTTTTAGATATGTGAAAAAATTCACGGCAGTAGCTTATATAACGAATTTAAAAGGAAAACTATCACAGCTGATTAGGCTTTACAAGTTAACGAGTAATAATCGACCAACTTAGATTTGCGGTTGTAAAAACATGTTCTCCCATACATTCTGTATGAAAGATTTTTTTTTTCAACTACAAAGTTAAGTTTGTTCTTGGGATAAATTCATCCCAACTACGGAACCCTACATTGTGCGTGGTCCGACATGAACTAGGCCGGTTTTTTTTTGAAAAATTGAATATTCCCATGTTACTCGCTAATAATGTAGCATTCTATATGTGTTTTTTTTTAATCGGTTAAGTATTTTTTGAGTTTATCCATTACAAACAAACATACAAATATACAAAATATCGAATCTTTTCTCTTTATAATATAAGTTTAGATAAGTCCAGGTTTCAGCACCATATTTTCCTTTACCGATATCAGTGATGTTTAAAATCAGCAAAAAGGAAAACAAAAAAAAATAAGTTTACACATACATAAACTCACGCCTTCTTCCCATGGGGGTAGGCAGAAACTACAGAAGGCCAACTGCTACGATCCTTACATGCTCCTTTTGCCTCGTTTACTACGCACCTGGTCTTTCTGAAGAACATCACCAATAAGGTCAGTATGTCCTCCTAGGGCGTCCCCGCCCGGCCTTTCCCTTCACATCAGCCTCGTAAATACATTTTGTTAGTCGCCTTTCATTCATCCTCTCAACATGCCCAAACCATGTCAGCATAACCTTTTAAATTTTTGTCACTACATCTTCTTTTAAATCACACCGGTGTCTTATCACATCATTCCTCAGCTTATATTTCATAGTCAGACCACACATGCTTCGCAAGGAATGCATTTCCACAGCATTGTATAGCAAAAACTACTAAATTTATCAAAAGTCACGTTGAAATTCAAGCATATTTGATTGTAACCACTATATCTAGTTTACTATCCGAGAGTCTGCTGGTTCTTCTTTATGAGGTACTTAGTGCCAGATAGTGTTTATTACCAAACACAGCACTTGACTGCCGCTCGTAACTTTGTACCAGCTAGAAATATTGTGCATTTATGTTTAGCAATTGAAATAATATTGTATGGAGGAATTATAGAAATGAGAAAGGTGTTTTATTGCCTAAATTCATTATTAGTAGGCTTAAATTAAGAAGCTTTTACTAATAGTCTGACCATGTTTGGATTGAGTCGTACGAATAGGTTCAATGGGCGATGATAGTAAAATTAGAAATGATTCTGAAAGGGTTTCCCTAACTGTGCGTCGCGACGCCTTGGGGCGTCACGGCACTATCCCAGGGGCGTCGTGAGGCGATCCACATAGATTAGAAACCCTTTCCAGTCGATCTTACTACTATCAACACTTACCACAAGAAGAACAATTACCTAATAGAATTGTCCTGTGACTCCTGTCTTAAGCTCCAATATGACAAAGACTGCTTGAATTTTGGAGCTCAGTTTCTCAATGTAGAGAAAGAGATGAGAGTGGCGATTTCTAAACTTGAGCCCCGTTTTGAGAGGCTATGCTCAAAAAAGCAAACACCTCCTTCTCATTAGTAGTCAGCCAACAAAGTAAAATAAATACCTCTTTAAATTTTTATTTTTATGATTTGTTTTTGTTTTCTAATAAAAATTTTAATTGTTATTTGGACTTTTTCTCATAAATTGTTACTAGGTGCTAGAACTACAACTGGTAGGTACTTTTTGGCAAGAGGGGGGCGTCGCAAAAAAATGCCAAATTCCCAAGGGCGTCACAGTAAAAATAAGTTTGGGAAGCCCTCCCTGGTTTAGAATATTTTCAAGCGTCTTGATCAAACCTTAATCCTTCGTGTTAGATATGAGAGGAGGCCATTCCATGCAGCGAATTAATAACAGGCCGATATCATAATTACGCCCAATTAATCCTTTAAAAACAAAAACCGTCCGAGAGTAAATACTTACGGTAATAATGATTTAATAAACCTGATATTTTGATTACCCTCATAATTTAATTATACATTAATACTAAAGTAATAAAGCGTTGGATAAACATAATTAAAAATGCCTCTGGCAGGTAATGGCGTTCACCGAATTACCATTGTAATACTAGTAATTAAAATTAATCGTCAATTAAAGTGGTGTAATCTATTATTTTAATGGCAGTGGAATGGATGCGGTTGCGTCGTATACTTTGTTTGAAGGTTTACTTCAACCTTTAAACATAGTCAATAAATTGTTATTATTAATGACATTTTATACGAACCCTGATAGTTCTACCTAATGAACACAAACGTAGGCAAAAATAGTTATTAACATCTATAAAAAAACAAACCCCATATTATTAAAACACGAAATGAGCTAGTTACTCTACAAGAAATGTTTTTGAGTAGATAGCTTTTCTCCGACGTTATTAAAAAAGAGAAAATGTTTGTTAATGTCAGTGCGACTAAAATCTAAACAGAAGCAACACTATTCCAAGATATTCTACCTCTACATTTATATCTTCAGTGGCATAAAATGTAACAAAATTGTACAAAAACATATCTATCCGCAGAGATCGTTACGGAGTTCAAAGGAATTTCCCGGCACCAATAAATTGAAGTTGAAACTCTCTGTACTAATGCTGCTTGCACTTCTAAATTGGCGGAAACTTTGTTATATTAACTCTTCTTTTGCGGTATACCTACTATTTCGTGTTTTGTGAATCTTTTTTATCTAAGTAAATATTTAGGGGATAATCTGTCAGAGCATAAACAGGGCCATATTGGGCGCCAGGGCGCGAAAATCTACCTGCACCCCCTAGGCAAGAAAAAAAAATTTTTTTTGTGCTCCTTTTAAAAAAAAACCGGCCAAGTGCGTGTCGGACTACGCACAATGAAGGGTTCCGTAGTTAAGAATGTTGAGATGAATTTATTTATCCCAAGAACAAACTTAACATTGTAGTTGAAAAACATGTTCTCCCATACATTCCAAATGCAAATCGTCGCTCGGCATCCAATACCGCGAATGTGACACTTTTACATTTTTTTTTTAATTGCAGGATCATTTATTTGAACGTGTAGAATGAAATAAAACAAAAATCAGATTTTCGTAAAAAAAATCACATTCGCGGTATTAATATAATAATAATCTAAATCTAATACTTTTAAACGAGCAATTCTTGTATATATGTATATTTTATCTGAATCTCGGAAACGGCTCCAAGAATTTTTATTAAATTTAGTATGCAGGGGGTTTCGGGAGCGATAAATCGATCTAGCTAGGTTTCATTTTTAGAAAACGTTGTTCAAAAAAATATAGTCATCCAGATATTTTTCTTTATTCAAGTAACAAGGACTCATTGTGTTAGTAAACTTATGAACTATGTTAACTTATTTTACCAGGTCACTTAGAAAGTTTTGCGACTAACAGTTTTTGTCTATACGATACTGGCTGGTTTTGATGTCAATTAAAACTATGACTGTTTATTACAAAAAAACTTAACATTCCAAATTCGAAATTCCCTCCACATTTTTTACGAGCAAAATCAAAATACTCTGTCTTACTGAAAACTGGATTTACAACGAGAACATTTTCACGCGATGATTTTGTACGATTTCAAATGTTGACTAAAACCAGAAGAATCGTTTGAAAGACTTCGAATGGTGTTCATAGAAAAAAGCCCTTCTAAAGCGACTGTTTTCCGCTGGTTCAACGAATTTATGGGTGGTCGAGTAATTTTGACGGACAAAGAAAGAAGTGGCCGCCCTATGACGGTTGTTACATAACAAAACGTGCTGGCTGTGAAAAATTTAATTCAAGAGAATAGGCGAATTACATATGAAGAGGTTCAGCATATACTGCCGATTGGATCGGGAAGTGTGCATGAAATTCTACACAGGCATCTTCAGTTATGGAAGATAGTTTCACGCTAGTACCGTAAAATCTAACACAGGCTCAGAAGGAGGTTCGGGTAGAATGGTGCCGAGACATGATAGCAAAATTTATAGCAGGCTCGTCTCGGCGCGTTTAAGATATCATTGCGGGTGATGAATCTTGGATTTATCAATATGATCCAGAAATGAAGCATCAGTCGACCGTGTGGCTGTTTCAAAATGAACCAACGCCTACCAAAGTGAAGCGAGCCAGAAGTGCCGGCAAAATTTTGATCGCAAGTTTTTTTTTTTTGCGCGGTTATCTGGTGTCAGTACCCTGACGAGATCAAAGGAGCATCAATCCTGAATGGTTTTTTACCATATGTTTGCCAGAAATTTTTACTACTGCAAGCAGCAAGCGACCGAACACTGGCCTCCGTGGGCTGCTGCTTCACCACGACAACGCGCTGGCTCACTCGGCGCTCAAAACAAGGGACTTTCTGGACAGTACACCGGTCAAATTTATAGGTCATCCTCCTTACAGTCCCGATTTGGCTCCGTGCGACTTTTTCTTGTTCCTCAAAATAAAATAAAAACTCAAAGGAAAACAGTTTTCATCACCTGAAGATGCACAGGCTGCATTTGAGAAGGAGATTGGAGAGGTGTCTGATGCGGACTGGAAAATGTGTTATGAAAATTGGTTTAGACGTATAAAACTGTGTATAGACGCCAATGGAGAGTTCTTTGAAAAGATATAATAAAAATAATTATAACCTGTAGTATATTTTTTCTAGTATCACAAAACTTTCTGAGTGCCCCACGTAATCTAGTTTAAATTTATCTCACCCGCATTCCAACCTGTATGGCCTGGAAAAAGCTCCAGCCCATCGTACACTATTGATCTGGATACCATAGCACTACTTAAAGATGTTTATAAGCTCCGTTGGCAACCTATCCTTCTCCATCTTTCTCCACAATACATCATAAGCAACCAGATCAGAAGCCTTGAATAAATCGAGGAAGCTAGCATAAATCGGCGTCCCACGCTGTGTATAGTAAGTATGGGATAGTATGTTTAAGACACAACACTGCACTTTCTGTTGACAAACCACGCCGAAACCCGAATTGGTTGTCATGAACATTTACAGTTTTATTTATTTGTGTATTAAACAGACGGTCAAACACTTGTGATATTATAGTAGCTAGAGGGATGGGCCTATTGGATGCCGAGCGACGAAATGTAAGTTTGTACGCACAATATTGAGAGATACCATGTTATTTTAAGACCATAGACTTCTTATAGGTTTTCCTGTAATCTATAAGTAAAGAGCCATACTGTGTATTTTTTTCAAAATTTTTGGTCCAGTAGTTTCGGAGATAAGGGGGGGGGAATGGTCAATTTTCATTGAATTTATTAAATATCTTTAAAAGTATTTATTTTAAAATTATATAAAAAATATATTTAAGATCCTCGCAACAAGTCCTTTCATTTGATATATCACACGGTACTGTCAGCAAAACTTTTTTTTTAAATTTTCTTGTTTGCGCCCCAAAAGTGACCCAATATTCAAAATTAATTTATTTACGTTACTTATTCGTGTTTGGGTCACAGAAATACATATGTGTACCAAATTTCAACTTAATCGGTCCATTAGATTCGGAGTAAATTGGCTGTGACAGACGGACAGACAGACAGACAGACAGACAGACAGACCGACAGACAGACAGACAGACACACGAGTGATCCTATAAGGGTTCCGTTTTTTCCTCTTGAGGTACGGAACCCTAAAAAGTAATATTCCACAATAAAATGAGGTACATTTTCACACATTAAATTATTATTTTTTGGCTTTTTATTTGACAAACTTTTTAATGATGTTGTGTCGTCTGTTTTTAAATTTATTCGTTATACGTATACGTTCGATTTCATATCAAATCGATCGACTCGATCGGCTTACGACCTTGCGCCCGGGTGCTACGCACCCCTTGCACCGCTGGTAAAGGGCCGTGTGGTGATAAGGCAGTAACTAATATCTGTTGCAAAAGTATGTCATGAGAGTGTAAGCAAACCCAAAACAGGTCAGAAATCGCTCATTATAAGAAATTAGTAACACATTCATCTGTATTAAGAAGGTTTATATTTTTTAAATGAAAACTTCTTTAGGCTCGTTGAGCATTTTTGAAATGGGACTAAACCATTGTTTTCGCGACACTGTGACGACACTAGCTTTTGACCATTAAAAAGACATCACAGCGTTCATTACCGCGGTGTCGATTTTTTTTCAAGTTTTCACTTCTGTCGGCACTCCCGGGTTGCCACTGTTTTTCTTATCCCGCCTCTTTTTTCAACAATTTATTTTTTATTAAATTGTGATTGAAAAGTGATCGAAAATTGAGGTCATAAAATTAACCTCAATTGTCAAATAAAAAACATCTTTAAACTGATTTAGAATTAAAATTTAGGGTTTAAACATTGACATGATCAAATCTAAGCACTCAATTTGTAAGTGGCACTATAAATAGACATCCACAGGTATGTTTTTGATCAATTTGCTTAAATTTTCATTACACACTGCGTCTGCTTTTTCTTTGTTTTGCAATTTTTTTATTTGTTTTTTTTTTTCGTTTCTGGAACAGGCTATACGTGTTAATTTTTCACTATTGCATCTTTATTTTCCAGTATACAATAGGTACAGAGTTGTGTCGTAAAGGGGTGTAATAAAGGGTCGTATCTCCAACAGACCCGTCACTTTCACAACAGAATTTCAATCAATCCAGGTGTATTGTCGATACGGACACAAAGGTCGCATACGTTTATGTTATTAGTCCCTGATTACATTATACATTCATCGGAAGCCAGATTTACGTAAACAGCTTATTATGCGGTACCTCGACGTAAATTGCATAGCACCATTCAAACATGGCCGCCTCTGTGATATTCACGATTTAATTTACGCCAAAACTCGGTTTTTACGCTTTATTTTTCGAGCGAGTTTACGTGAAAAGGTTTTAATCAATTTACATTATTAAAAATGTTAGGGCGTTTTATTAAGCGTAGGTATGAATTTGTGATCAGCTTGCACGTTTCTATCATCTCTCGCAGAGTTTATTAATGACGAGTATTACGATTAAACTTCAACATACACGCACGGATTAATTAAAATTTATGATTACATTAAGAGGTTCCAATCGAAACTGCAGATTTTAATTAAAAGAGTTTCTCTTATATCCATCCTGAGCGTGCTCAGTCACAAGCTTGACAACCCCCTTCTGGGGCACTGGGTTCAAGCACAAGTGCGTATGCCCGGGGTACTAGTGGGCGGCAAATACTTAAATTAAATTAATTATTAACTAATAATAGTTTGTAAGTTATTCTACTAACAACATTATGGGTCAAATGAGTGTTTTCTTTTTAATGCATCTTCCTTGTCTTGTCAGTTGTAATTCACCACATTAATATTTCCGAACTAAAATCTTAAATAAATAAAAAGACTAAGCTGAAGCTCTTGATAAAGTTTTATGCAGGTAGAATATACGGATGCAGGAAGCCATAAGGAGTGGTAACGTAATAACTGTCAGACGGACCCGAGTGAAAGGCAACAGGTAACCAGTAAAACAAGAGTATTATGTGTAGCACTTTAGCTGTGCAATATACTGTAAGGGTCAGTGCATCGATATCTGGATTATTAGATTGTTTTCTTTTGGAAAATTTATATCTTAACTTTCTAATTATATCTACAGAATATGTAATAAAATTTTATTGACAAGAAAAACTTGGAGTGATTGAAAAGTTTTTGGCACAGGGTCTGGCCAGTCTAGCGTGTAAGAAAGATAGAAAAATAAGTTTATTTGTCACAGGAACACGTGCATAAAAAAAAACAATGAAATAAAACAATAGATTTAAACATAATCACGAGCACAATACAGATATATGCGGCAGCTGCACGTCATGACTGTGACAAGAAGGCTTCCACTCAGCATGATGCGGTGCTATGGGGCCAGCAGCGCAGCGCTGATTTTCAGTATTCACCCGAAAAAGACGTACGGAAACCAAGTTAGGTTTAATGAATTAAATGTAAATAGATGACAAAATAAAATAAAATAAATAGTACTTAGAATATAATGCTACTTTACAATATGATTAAATGACATAGAAAATTATCCGCAGGCATAACAGAGCGTGCATAAAAAAAAATGTACCCACCTAAAACATAATTATCATTATACCTACAGCACTCAAAACCAAGATTATAAACTCTAATTATTATAAGTGATGCAAAAATTACAAACTATGGTAACGATTACTGTAATTCTACAATAGAAATAGCTGCATAGCCGTTTGACAAATGCGTTAACTGTCTGGACAGGTTCACTCAAATCTGTGTGGTTCTTTCCTTAAAAACATGTTCGGATACCAATCTACATGGCCCTCACAATATCTGGTTAAATTGCGACTGGACTTTTAGCCGACGTTCGCACAGACGTAATAAAATCGCGGCGGGATTTTATCGCGCACTGGATTTTCAATTCTCGGTGTTAAGCCGAGCGTTGAGAATCTAACGCGCTGGGACGCGCTCTTGTCCCAGCGCGTTGAAAAAATACACGTTGGATTTTCAACTCTCGGCGCTAAGCAGAGCGTTGAAAATCAAGTGCACGAAAAATATCGCCGCGATTTTATTAACTCGGAGTTTGTTTCGGCCTTTCTTTTCAAAGTAGTCGAATAGGAAACACCGACCTCATCTAGTTTTTAAAATATGATTGACGTGTAATCTAATTAAAAAATTAAATAATTTATCAGTGGATTAGACTCTGGGTACCTAATCTGTTAGCGCTCAAAGATAAAAAAATCTACATCTTCAACTCCCCATTTCTTCAAATGCAATTACCTAACCGTCGCCATTTTAAGCTATCTAAGAGACGCAACTAACAGCATCGAATGTCGGCGCACTATCGCTGTTGTCTGTGATCAAATTAACACTACATATAAAGGTTTCTTGCACCAAGCTGTAACACCACGAGATAGGAATTCCTTTGTTGTACAACACAAAGAACAAGACAGCTTTATTGAAACTACTCGTAGATTAACGGCACACCACCGTTATATATAATTTTCTTTCAAGGACTTTTATTTTAGTATTGTAAAATTGTAAGCAGTATTTCATGTTTATTAACCTCCGACGGAAAAAGAGAGGTGTGGAGTGAGTTTAACGTGTGTATCTGTGTGTCTGTCTGCGCCATTGTAGCTCCCAAACGGCTGCACCGATTGTGTTTTTGTTTTAAAGGTGACTTGATCGAGTGTTTTTATTAGCTACATGATTAAAGAAAATCATTTCAGGTATCGTGTTTGGGCTCATTGGAATATCGCAATGAATAGGATATAAATAGATGGTGAACAGGGTCTGGTGATGGAGTAGGAATGAGAAATGAGGAAATGTTTGTGTCGGAGGTTTTTTAATTTTAATTTAGCTTGTTGTTTCTGTTTATGTTGTTGTTGTTAACTTTTTGTTGTTTCTGTTTATGTTGTTGTTGTTAACTTTTGTGCGTACCTTTTTTGAGCATGCTCTGTTCGATCCTAAAACTAGTCGGACTATCCCAAGATATATATTGCGTTTGAGTACGGGAATAAAACCATGCGCTAGCGGATTATTCTCTTCTGTATGTTGTTGTTTTTCTATGTGTTCGTGTCCAAAAAAATAGTCTTCATTATTTTCGTAGTATGACTTTGTTAGTTATGAGTAGTATTACTTTCGAAAATAATCTGCCAAGTGCGATGTCGGTTAGTCCAGGTGTTCATGGTTTCCTATAGTTTGAGACAAGTGATTTTGACTTTCCTTTTTAAAAGAATCTGCAAGAGAGTACCAACGCAAACTACTAACCCGCACTGATTACCACTCCATCTCGGTTGACCTGTATCCCAGCAGTGGGAACATTATAGGCTGAATACGCTTATGCTACAAGAGAGTCATCATGACAATTGTCTAATAATAGTTTAAGTACCAGACAGCATGTTTATTCCATCACCAAATCAAAATCTTCACAAATGAAATCCTCCAAACGTTAAACTTACCCATTTAAAGGTAAGTAAAGTATAAATCACTTCTAGGTAAAATATAGTTCACCCTTAAAGACTGATGAGTCCCGTTACCTTAGTTTCGGTACTTCGGCAAACTATTGGGAAGCGCTGAACGATTCTACTTCCGAAACATACTGTGGGGAGAAGACTAATGACTTCATGGCAGATATACGGGAGCTTTTGACGTAAAGAGGGCGCGGGAGGCTACAAACTAATAAATTAATAGTTTAAAAAACACTAGAAAAACACGCTTTTACAAATGCACGTAAAAACAAAAAACTAATCGTGGTCATGATCGTGTTCAAAGTCCATTACGTGGCCTTTCTCACAAGTGCAAACACGACATGATACCATATTCTATCATGGAATGCCAGTGTCTATCTTTCGGCCTCATCATCAGACCTTGAAACCTAATCGTGGTCAAAGTTCATTACAAGACTTTTCTAAGAAATCCAAAACAGCTATGATACGATTTTCCATCATGAAGTTCCAGCTCATATCTTCCGGTTCCATCATCAGATCAGTTCGACAGTACCATATTATTGTATTGTCATCAGAACTACAAACAGCTGCCAATTTTCACTACGCTACGACCCTTGGAAGATAGTTAAATTAGTTACCTTAGATTCCATTACATAGTTACATACAGGTCGACGTAATAAAAGCGTGTTAAAAAAAGCGCAGTCTCTCTGTTTATCTGTTCAATAGTACGCGAGTAACTTGAAAAATGATCGGGAACTAATTGATTTTGGTACTGTTCTTGATTGTTTTATTTTTCGTTCATTATGTGCTCTTCAGGTTTGAGTGATATTTTGTTACGTTGCAGTAAGCAGTAACGATAATAAATTCTCTGGTCTATTTCAATTCAATTTATTATTCAAGTAACCATGACTCATTTGTTAGTAAACTTGTTATATGTAAGTAATTAAGATTATTTTATCTACATCCGAACCAAATTCCTGTATAATATACACAGCGGCAGTTCTGTCCGAAGCTTCACCGCGGCTGCACCATTCCATGGGAAATGGCGCAGCAGCGATTCACGTATGGACAGTCCATAGCCTGCTCAAAATTAGAGACAGGATACTGTTGTTGCCGCCCCACACCCCACGTACCAGGGACGCACAGCGCTCACGTATTATGGCAAAGAAACAATCCACATGTGCGTCAGCGACCATCCCTGATGCGCTGCAGTGGCGGGGCAGCCTCAACAGCACAAAATAATCTATGCATTCAGTTGCAGAAATTTGGAGACAAGGGTTAAGAAAAAAAAAATTAATCGTAGTCATTGCTCCATAAAGTGCAACAATACTAGAAGCATTTGACTAGATCAAACTTATTTGGAATGGTTGCACACTAGACGTTTGTTTGTTTGTTTGTGTACACTATTTCACTATCCACACTCGGGTATTGCGGTATCTGGGTTCAATTAAACTTAACCCATTGAACGCAACATCACGTGTATATGCAACTGTACTACAACACTACTTTTTAACTAGTTCCCCTATCAGTATATGGGGTAGTGTAATTGTTACTAGTCTGCATATGTATACTATAAGGTTGTAGACATATAGACGGGCTGAAGTTGAGGTTGTAAGTGAAACCAAGTATCAAGTGCTTTATGAGCAGTAGATAATGTATATGGGTTGTTGATAGTCGCAAATCTCGTATATTTTAGTCATTGCAGATCGAGAGTTGGCCTGAAAACTATTAAAAATTGTCTTTATAATAGTTTTGATTTCGCAATGGTGGAATGAGAAATCCATGTCCTAAAATCAAAAATTCAGAAACATGTGACTTTCACCAACCCGTTTTGGGCTGGCGTGGTGTATCATAGATACGTTGTATTCTATTCTCGCTGACAAAGAGGAGGCCTGTGTTGTAGCGGGAACATTTTAAGGCCGATTCTGCTGAAGCTTGTACTCTTCAATATCACACTCGTTTCCCATATGTTATATTTTATCTTTTAATCACCTTTTCAAAGACAAGTCACTTTTGGAATTGTTAACATATTGTTTATGATGCGATGTAGAAATACTACGGAACTGATACCTACGTTTACGTCGACACCCTTGCGCCATCTCATGTTCCTAGCACGCCGGGCTGTGCTGGCGCCGCTGCTGCGGCTGCTGAGACCCTCAAGCGGCGCCTATGGGTAACTAACAGCTTGAGCCGTTTGGGGTCGAAACGCTCGGATCATGGAGCCCGAGTGCGCGTCTCCTTTTTAAGGAAATTTCTCGTCGACTGGTCGACACTTCACGTGACCAGATGGCTGGCTCGTTCGTTGGCCAAAGAATTAGCAATGCCATTCAACGTGGCAATGCTGCCAGTCTTCTAGGCACGTTTGTTTCCGGATGACAGCGATACGGACGAGTACTTCGACGCCTAAGTGTCATTTTGTTTTTATTTTTATTTATACAGATAGTTAGTTAGTCTTTTAATTTAGTACCTAGTGTAAATAGTTAGTTAAGTTAAAAACTGTAAAGTTATGTTAACGATTATTGAAAAGAAATTTACGTAAATATAAATAAAGTTTACGTAAATTTTAAAGAATTATTTTCCGACGTTAGCGTTAGTCCGTCACGGCCTAGTTAGCAAAGCCCGCCTTATATCCTGGTTTATAATAAACATAAAGCATCCCAGCGATTTATGCGAGTGTAAAATCGTTTCTCCCTTGTGTATTTTATTTATTTTTATAAAATATTGCTCATAAACTTTTAACATAAAACAAGGCACTTTTATTGGTTCGCTACGGCCAGCGATGCAATAAACAGGATATCGCCTCATAAATTTATGTGGATTGATACTTTTGAATTGATACCGTCCGTGGACGGCGTCTAACGGGCTTTTGATGGCCAGTTATGTTTACTTCGCTATCTGCAGTTTGGCAGCTGTAAGGGTCTTTTCACATTAGTATTTAGTTGTATCGGGAAGCGAATCATCAACTTGAGTGGAATAGCAAGTTAAATATAAAGAGAGGACACTGCTGGATGTTGATATTTATAGAAAATGCCACATTTTATTGTTTTCCTGCTATTAAATTAGTGTAAGTATTACTTCCTCTTCTATTATTTTCTTTGTTTCATTATTTTCATATAAATTATATTAATAAATATTATAACAAAAAATAAATCTATTATTGTTATTGTATAATTATGGTACAATTTAGATCCAAATATATTATACCTTAACATTTTTTGGTACTTACGTCATGTGATATTGGTTGTATGTAGCGTATTCTGTGAGCCCCCAAATTACCCAGCTTCCCAGCTGGCCCTTTTTTTGTAAGATACGCACATAATCACTGTAGCAGAAGCACGCAACAATTTATACATTCCGGTTTTTGCACTAATATGCTTTGCAATACATCAGGGGAAAATACAATAGCAAAGATAGAAAGCACTGCGAGCAACAGTTAACCTAACTGTCGGCAATTTGTGCTGGCATGAAATAGAATAAATCGCTGTGGTATATTGCTCATATGCAGTATACTAATTTAAATCCTATTTCCACTAACACAACGACTAGAATGCGTTGGAGATTTATAACTTGTTGTAACGTTCTGGTTGCGGTGTCTACTTGATCCAAAAACCTCGTGTTTCAATAAAATTGGACTGTATGATAAGTTGTAAGGGTAGGTATTGCGTTGTGTTCGTTGGCAGTAGGTGCGTAAAAGCCAATGTGATGTCTATTCCGCTAGAGAGTTAATGGCGCAAGTGTTATTGAGCCAGATATTGCCCTGAAATTTAGAATTGTATACACATTAGGCCGAAAGCTGCGGTGAGGTCATTTAGTGTGGCCTCATCGGTCCGGATTTGAACGTACATAATTAACTGGGCAAATAATTGGACCTGCGTCGGGACGTGACGTATTACTATCGAGGGACGTATGTGGGATGTGGTGCCTATTATTCATTTCATAGTTAAGTTTGTACGTTCATATTCTATACTTCTGATGGGATTTTGTGAGACGTTATCGCTCAACTTGAGGTTCTTGCTTTGAATAAAGAAAGAAAGAAAATAAATTTATTTGACCCAGGTTAAGACACACAGTTTTCAAAAACATAAACAAAAATACAGAGAAAGCTTAAAACAGTATTGTGTGCCTCACGACTGCGACAAATAGGCCCAGTTCAGCATAAATCCCAGACAACTAGTGCCTGACGTTGGTTTTCAACTGAACCTTATGTCACGAGTACGTCTTAATCAGTTTTATAGTGTGTGTAAATATTTAAATAGACAAATAGATATGTGTAGCAAATAATAATAAAATCGATATGAATACAATTAACTTAAAAAATAATTAAAGATTTATACAGTGGTGTTTAACAGAACAATTAAAATGGTATGGTTGCACAATAAACAAAGGACTGTCTGTCAATAAATAATAGATAACTTTATCAGAATACAATTTATAACAACGAAACATTAATGTTGATCATGTCTAGCTTCCGTTGCGCATCCATGAGATACTGCCGTAGGCGTCTTCTAAATGTGTCGATCGTTCTATCGATCGAAGAGGTGGTGGCAGGTTATTCCACACTTTAGAAGCCACATAACGGAAACTACCTCTAATACCGACTAGATGATACTTTAAATGATTTATGGTTACACGAAACTTGACTGCAAAGTGAAAATATGTGGAGGGTTGCATAATGAACCTGAAACAAACCAGATGCATTGTATAAAACTTTTATCACCAATGATATAGAATTTTACCAGCTATGAAATTTCTTTTTAATAAACAAGTCAGTTAAAGTGTAAAAAAAATGCGAACTCGCCACTTAAATACATCTGCTATTATTACTGCTGCTGTCAAATAATTTCATTTCAAGTTATTACGAAAGGCAGGACTGCAGAAAGCTTGTCAACTAGATGGTGCACTTACCTTCTGTTGTTTTACATTTTAGCACCAGAAAGTTTTTCGCCTGACAAAAATAAGGCTCGGACTCCACCAAAGCGGAGACGAGAGGAGAGGAGATGTGTTTTAAACCAAAAACAATCAATAGAATTTCGTTATTCACACATCTCGTCTCCACTCCGCTTCAGTGGAGACCCCTGAGCGGAGATGTATCATATTTGTATGGCGCGATCGAAGCGGAGATGTGACCTGTACCTCGCCGGGAGCTGGGCGGCGGTACAAAGCGGAGATGTGCGCTGTGCCTTGCAGGCTGGTGACGGCGCGCAGCGGAGATGAGAAGAGATGTGAGCGGCGTGAAGTGAACGGCGCCGTAACGTTTCCTCTCTGGCCAGCACACATCTCCGCTCTAGCCAGCACAAATCTCCGCTCCAGTCTAGACAGTACGCATCTCCACACAGCTTCGGTGGATACACCCTAGCTGAATAAAATATCTCTTCTCGTCTCCGCTTCGGACATCTCCGCACATTTCCGCTTTGGTAGAGTCCGGTACCCTAATTGCGTAACTTATTTTCTTAAACAATTATGCCAAATTTGTTTAATTTTGACAGTTAAACAACATTCATTGCGTTATTTACGTTGTAGAGCAGATTATTTTTTTCCAACTTATGAAGCAATGGATTAGCAATCTGTTTCAAATCGAAACAGATTGTGATTGTGTTGTATTACGCAATAAGGGTACGGGCCTAACTGAGGACATTCACACCCATAATTACATCATGTTAAGTCCATCTATGCAAAGTTTTGCGGGTGTCAATAATTCTGTTAGTAAGCTCAATAAAATAAAAATTAATCATTTGTTGTCTCAAAAATAAAGAGATGGTAGATTTTCGGAACTGTCAAATTATGAAATTGTGGATGCGTTATTTAATTCTGTAGTGTAACCCCGTTTCTGTCTTCCTGAAAGCTTCTGACCAATCAATTTGTACAGCTAACAAAATATTAGACAGCAGATTTTTTATTTCAGAAATCGCGCTGGGCGTGCAGATTTAGTTTTACTTACAAAATTAGGAACCATTCTAACAGAATGTATTCGTGAGCTTACGGAATCGCCACCAGTATCAAATTCAACAATATTCTTGCATTTTTCAGTGGTGTAATTTCTGTGAAAATGAGTGTTGAGAGTAGGGAAAACACAAAAGACGGTGGACCCTCGACCCTCGGAATCTAGTAGAAATGAGACCTCGTCGACTCTCTTCGGTCTCTGGAGTAGTTAATAGCTACTTCGGAAGACACTTGTTACTTACTTGAAAAAAAGGTGAGGTATACGTACAGGTTGTATTTTTTTTTAAGTTTTTGTCGGTAGGTAACGGTAACTCATGAGTCCAAAACAATTATATCCGATAGATACACCTAATTAAAAAAAAAAACTGGCACTCCGGGAGTGCTGACAGAAGTGAAAACTTGAACAAGATCGCCTTGGTGGAAGAAAACTACTTGTATAGAACATTGGTCCGCAACCTTATCTAAATAAAGAGCATAATCACGTTTACAAAAAAAAAAACAATAAAGACCTTTTAAGTAACCTTTTAAGTACTTGCATAGAACATTGATCCATAACGTAATATAAATAAAGAGCTCAATCGAGTTTATAAAATGAGGTGTCGGTAACGGTGTCGCAAGTTCAATTGTTTTTTCCCAACTCAAAAATGCCCAACGCGCCTAAAGAAGTTTTCACTTAAAAAAATCGGTGAATTAGTAATTTAACCTATTATTAAATTACGCAAGCTACAATTTCTCTTCGATCCATGCCAAAACACTCGATTGAGATGATGACTGACTATTCCCTTTATTTTGATAAACAGGATTTATAAGCACGCACCCTGTATACGTAGAAACGATTTAGTGGCTGTTGTAGTATTTGTTCTTAGCAACACGACAATACGAAAATTGGTAACGTTAGGGGACAAAATACGGATAATTACTTACTTATTAAAATTTAACATACATTTGCCATTTTCTATAATTTTTCAGTAACACATTTTGTATCATTTAATGTATATTTTAAACTTTACTGACAAACATATGTTTTGTAATAATCACAAACTGTTAACCAACATATTTACAGCTTAAAAAAAAACAACTTAAACATTAAAATAAACAAATAAATTCGGGCTACATCATTCTTGCCTCGTTGACAAAAAAGTGGAGAGGGAATACTCGGGAATAGCATCCAGTTTGCAAGCTTTTCATAATGCCACAAATATTATATTGTAGCGTTTAATTTGAGAGGGTTCCCTGCCTCGCAGAATAATATTAAAAGAGGTTGCTTTGTGAGGTGCTAACAAATTGGCGGTAAAGTTTGCGCGCGGACGCCGCCGACGACGCTCGGTCAGTGGGAAATACACACAGACGCACGCACATCCTACTTTCCTACTACATATATTTAAATACTTAATTATATATAATTTCGTTTATTCATCTTGGTTCTTATTAAATTACATTTTTAAATATTTCTTAAAATAAAAGAATTAAAAAAACATTTAAAAATATAAAAAAATAGAGGTCCGCCGGTGTCGGGAGCAGGGTCCAAGCTACCGGTGGTTAGGGCTGCAGAGATAGGAACCTCCTCACAATGCGAGCCGTATCGAGGAGTACTGCCTTCTGAATCAGGCGCTTGATCCAACCGCCTAACGAAAGCCTCGAGAGATGTTGGTCGAGGCTTTCAGCCATCAGGCCATTAGCCGTTACGACAATCGGCACAATGATAGCCGAGCTCACATTCCACATGTCAACAACCTCGTGTGCTAAGTCAAGATATTTTATTTGTTTCTCTTTCTCAGCTTTCACGAGGTTCTCGTCATGTGGAATGGTAACATCGACTATCATTGCGCGGCGCGCTAATCGATCTATCACTACTATATCAGGCTTATTTGCTACAATAGTCCTGTCAGTAATGATAGACCGATCCCAGTACAACGTGACATGGTCCTTTTCGAGAACTGGGTCGGGCACATACTTGTAATACGGTACCTCAGAGTCCACAAGTTTATATTTCAAAGCAAGTTGCTGGTGAATAATCCTAGCCACTTGGTTATGTCTGTGCAAGTACTCGCCGTTAGCTAGACGCGAACAACCGGAGATAATATGTCTGATGGACTCACCCGGACGATGGCATGCCCGACACACGTCAACCGTACCGTCCTTCATAATATGTCTCCGGTAGTTATTCGTCAAGATAACTTCATCCATAATTGCACAGACGAAACCTTCGGTTTCCCCGAAAAGGTCACCGAAACGTAGCCAGGATACGGACGCTAAGAAATCTACACCGGGCTCATGAAGAGCCCGATAGAAGCGCCCGTGAAGCGCCTTGCTTTGCCATACTTCCTTGCGGTCATCTGTAGTAAGTATTACAGGTTTGCGCCAGTTCTCTTTAGCCATGGAGAGCGGGGTGAGCCCGTTGTCCACTGCGACCACATCACGGTGCATACCCACATCGGTTTTAAGAAAATATTCCCTGAGGCTGCACACCTCGCGGTTGTGGAGGGTCTTCGCATTTAATATTATTATGAATATAAATGTGAAAGTTTGTGAGTCCATCCATGGATGGATGTTTGTTACTCTTTCACGCAAAAATTACTGAACAGATTTCAATGAAATTTGACACCTAGATAGTTTATAACCTGGATTAACACATAGGATACTTTTTATCTCGATATTCCCACGGGATCGAGATTTATGCGTGTGAAACCACGGGGCACTGCTAGTTGTTAAATAAAGCAAGCAAGTAATATAAGTTTTTGTGTATTAATTTGTTCACGATCGATTAAATTACAATTTACTGTAATTTAATCAATTTACGAGGAGGTGACAGATGGACGGACAAACAGACAAACTGACCGACGGACTGATAGACGTGCATGACGAAATGATGAACTTACTAATGAGTAGGAGCTCATGGCTAAATAATAACAACCGCAACGGGTCGATCGATCAGGTTAAGCTACGCTTGCCGTTGTTGGTTCATGGATGGGTGACCATCTTTACAAACCGAGACTCCTCCGTGCCACGGAATCTTTGCCAGTCGTTACGGGTCGTCACAAGCCCGAAAAAGCCCGTCTGACAACCAGCCTTACCAAGGAGTATCGTATTACCCAGTTACTGGGTTGTGGAGGTCAGGTAGGCAGTCGCTCCATGTAAAATACCGATAAACAGTTGCACCCGGTTTGACTGGAAGCCGACCCCAACATAGTTGGGAAAAGGCTTGGCAGATTGATTGAGAAGGAGACAGTTTACAAATACGTATAGGTATTGTAACAGAAAAACTTATCAAGCTATCATTTTTACATGGTTCGTGATTCACGTGTTTCATTTGACCAAACAGTTTCTTGTAAATAAAGTAGAGCTCTAGTTAATGTTATTAACGTAAATGCTGTTCAAAACTGAGATCTGTGTGTATCCCATAATGGTGGAATGTTTCAAAAGAGCCCGCGTTGCCGTCCGCCTCCTTTGTTTTCAAATCGCTTGGCTGACATAACCGTGCGCGTTATGTTTCAATAAATGTAGCTACAATACGTTTTACTACGTCTGCACCTACAAATCATTCAATACTTACTCGGTTTCTTCGATATTCCTACTGCAATATCGAAGAGGTCTGATAGTTTACTTGATGATTGGGTAAAGGATGGTTAAGAGGAGTCTTCCTAAATTGTATGCATTAATATTCTGAAAAAGTTACGCACGCAATCAAAATGGAACTTTAGAATACGATTTATTGGATCTTTTTCTTTCCATATATAAAACAGTTACGTAATTGGAACATATCCGCTCGATTCATTTTTAATTCGAAAATCGTGTCTGTTTTAAAGATTATTTGAAACAAAAACGAGATTACTCGGCTTTTATGTCTAAATAACACAGTAAGAAATTATAGTTTATTATCCAAATATAAGATTTTTTTTCTCTAGATCAATTATTACTTTAGTTATAAACGAAATAAGAATTGAGACTTACGACATTTAGTTCCATGCTCGAACACGACTAAAGAGCGCACGCGATATTCAACTTTATTACTGATTTGTTAGCGTTTAGCACATAGTGGAGTGGGATGGGGGCGGAGTTTGCGTGGAAATTGTCTTTGGAGTGCCTGGTCTTAATAGTACCTATAATAATCTTCTGAAAGTCGAAAGTGTCTGAAAAATTGAATACTGGCTACAGCTGCAAAACTTTCAAAATGGAGTATCAAGAATTAAAGGTTATCTCCCTGAACCTAACAAGAAAGCAGTGTCGTCAAAATCGTTTTTGCCGCGGCAATTTTACACCAAAACCGCAACTTTGAGCTACTTGTGCCCTAAATTTGCCCATACCCATGAGTATGAACCAAAGTAAACACACATACGATGACGTGTTCATAATTTACCGAGAGCGAATCGTTCCGTCCCTGTAGGGAACGTCGAACTGTAGACACGTCTCGGTGGTGCAAGTGTTGAATAACTTAGAGCAAGTTCCACTGTGCTTCACTCGCGGAACATTAATACCGAGTATGATACTGTTTGAGTTGTGGGGACTGGGGTGTCGGTGTGTGACGGTGGGAAGTTGAGGGGTTAAGATTTTGTAGGTGTGAATCTAAAGTTATAATTTAATGAACTTGGTTTTACTATGTATAATTTGAGTAGGTACCTTGCCCTTGATGATAAAAATATGGCAAATATCATGCTGCACGGACAGCTTCAGGCCGTGTGTAGGGAAGAACTATATGTTACTAGCTGACCCGACAGACGGTGTCCTGTCTTAACTATGAATTTGCGCCAATTGTCAAACGACTGACAGTTATGTCAAAAGCGCTAAGATTACATTAGAAAAGTTAATATGGTCGTTAAGTTTTCTTAAATTTTCTAAATTTACGCGCAATTTTTTTAATTTTTTATTTCATAAGAACCTTCTCGTGACAATAACAAAGACAAAAAGAAAAAGGATTGGCGAAATCGGTCCAGCCGTTCACGCGTGATGCCGTGACCAAGGAAAATAGGGATTCATTTTTATATGTATGTTTAATTTAACTAATATAAGATGTATGAATGTTAGAACGTTGTGGGAAGAAAATAAAGAAAATACATTTATTTAGCACAGACAAAAAGGCATACAACACAACATAATTAAACAATAAAATAAAAAAGGAAACAAAAAAAAGTGTAAAATAATAATTTAACAGGAAAGTGTGCTTCGTGGCTGCGCCAAATAGACCCAGTTCAGCAAAAATGTCAGACACCTAGTGCCTGGCGCTGGTTTTCAACTGGACCTGGCTTAACAGAATATAGATTTGTAGACTATTTTTGTTGATAGGCCCACACTGTCCTCTCATACCAGTGTAAATTGAAAACATTGTAAAAGTCATTTTAAAAGAGTAACCGTGGAGTTTCTTGCCGGCTCTTCTCCATAGCATAAGCATAATCACCCTATAATGTTCCCACTGTTGGGACTCAGGCCTCCTCTCTGTGAGAGGGAGTGGGGCGTAATCCAGCACGCGGGCCCAGTGCGGGTTGGTAAATGTCACATGTCTTTGAATTTTTAGTTCTAGGACATGCCGGTTTCCTCACGATGTTTTCCTTCACCGTTCTGAGAGCAGCGGTGATGAAATAATTTACACAAAGTAAAGCGCCTGTCAGAGTTCGAACCTACGACGTACAACTCGTAAGTCGGGGCCGTTACTACTTGGCCACCACTGCTCTCCATAGGAAACGACCAATTGGAACCGTGCACCTAGCTTCTGACGTTTCATAAGTGCCCTTGTAGGTTTATGTGAAATAAAATATTTTGTTTTGATTTGATTTATAATCATGAACCTTGTTCTCAATTCTGGTTCATGATTACTTAATGGGTTTCTAAAAGTCCCATCCATTAAATCATTGAAACTTAATAATTACGTTGCATGGCTGTGATTGCCGACTACAAAAAGACTGCACGTAGCACTTTCTTTTCAACCGACTTCTAAAAAAGGAAGAGGTTCTTTGTTCCATTTGTTCGTATTCTCCTGTAAGGTATTCGAGTATTTATCTACTCTGTTTATTTTTACTTATTTCGACTGAAACACAACGAGGTACAGTACGACACAACTTAGATGTAGCATGAATTTAAAAATTTACATTCATTCATTTCAATTTTACAACATATTTGGTTAAATGACTTTACAAGTTATTGCGTTTGCGTAAAGATCATTTTCACATAAAGTAGTAATAAAGATTGATGATTTTGAGGGCGCACTCATTTCGGATGGTGATCGGTTTTACGAATTTTGCCGAAGCTACATCTACGTACTATACAGGCACTTCAATTCCATTCATTTTTCTGTCTCTTTTCTAGAAGATTGTTGTAGTGAATGCACGAAAAGTTCCATAAATATGCAATAAGCAAAGAGGTGTATCAAAATAAAAGGTTCTTTCGTCTCGACGCATCTCCCAAGTCTCAACGTATCTACGAGTATATTTCCATCGTGGAAATAGTTTTTGTTTCAGGGAATAGAAAAGAAGAGATAGCTTTGGATACGAGAGGGTCCTCTGTAACGATAGTCGTAATTTAGATAAAGTAAAGATTAAGATAGGTATTTGATGCAGGCGTGACCTTGCGGAAATCCATTATAAAATACAATAGACTGGATAATGGACAATGGATATATTTAGTGACCTTTTCCGTGAATTTGATTTCTTTCAGGGTTTTTTATGGCTTCTTAGAAATAGCTAAGCGGAATAGGTTACTAAATATATCCACGTCTGTTGTATTTTATAGTAAATAACATAATATCACGCCTTGTTTCTCCGAAGGGTTGGGCAGAGGTGTCTCTGTAGCAGGTACACCCACATTTCGCCAGTTATGTTTAAGTCCCATGTAATAGGGGGCGATCCTATTGCCATCAACCGGACACAAACGCTATTAACCATATATTTTATAGTAAAAATTGTATTATTATTTATAATTTTCTCGTTGATTTAGTTGTCACAATGTCACCGCATATTGTCCCACGAAAAATCTCAAAAGTATAATTATTTCCAGGCGATTGGCATAGTTTTGAGATCCGTATAAATTACTTTTACTTTTGACCCTCCGAATTCGATTTCTCGATCAAAAATATTTTAATAAAAATATATGGGGTGGCAGGGACCAATGTCCCTGCCACCCCAAACATGATTCTGAACCCCCTGCGTTGAAATTTTTCGTCGGTTATTTTAAAAAAAATCGGCTATTCCATACATTTTGACCGCGTAGGTATTGCACTTTTCTATGAAACAGCTGTTTTTTTTTATAACCGACAAAAAATTTCAACGCAGGGGGGTTCAGAATCATGTACTGAATCCATAGTTTCAGTTTTCGCGTCGATGTCCCTGACACCCTGTATATAATTATTTATAAACCTTTATGAGTATGTGTATATATGCAGCAGAACTATAATGGTCATATTACTTGTTAGCGCGAATCCTTTGACGGCGCATAACTCAAAGGATGCGAGCTAACACCTGTGCTTGAATCGCTCGACCTATAGTAAACTATAGGTCGAGCGATTCAAGCACAGGTAAGACTAAAGTCTTACCTACTAAGCTGCTACCTTTAAGCTAGATAAAATTTAGAACCTGTAAATCTAACTCATGTAAAAAATTATATTATTATTTTATCTAAATCGGTCGGCTACCTATCTAAAGGGTCCCTGAAAAGATCAATTGCAATTGTAAATTTTTACGTGATTGATACACATTGATGCGCAAATTGGTCGTCTACTAAATGTAATTGAAGCCATTGATAATATTACTACAATTTGATCGTTTCGGGGACGCTTGACTTGCATGACAATATTTTGATCGATACTTTAATCCAAAGTTTAAAGTTGATTTCGTAGGTTAGGTATTAGGTTTGTTCTAACTTCCGTTTTACTTAAACATTGTATCAATTTCTATAAAAAAAAAATATAGATAATATATATATATATTTCTGTAAATTAATTTTTTGTTACCTATTATGTACAAATCACTGAACCTGACTTGATTTCCGTACGTGTTTTTCGGGTGACCACTGAAAATCAGCGCTGTGTTCTGGGTCCCCCATAGCACAGCATCATACTGAGTGGAAGCCTTCTTGTCACAGTCATGACGTGCAGCTGCGGACTACTTCTGTTTTATGCTCGTGATTTTATATGTAGATCTGTTTTGTTTTCTGATTACTTTTGTCTTTTATGTATGCACGTGTTTCTGTGACAAATAAACCTATTTGTCTTTATCATTCAATAATTTATGCGCTGTATTTTTCTGCGCTTATGCGTTTTTGTAATGCATATTTTATTATTTCTCTGCTTGCTCGTCTACGTGGCGGCACCAACACTATCTTGAGTTTATTCGCAGATAGATGGGAGTCTCCAATGCTGCGACATTGGATGAAACTCCACACTAATTAAAACTTGTAAGTCTACTAACACTAGTTTATAAGACCATTGTTACTAACACTATGGGTGTTGCCTGAAATAAATGATTTAATAAATCGTTTATTTCAGGTCGACTCTTCACAGCGATACGGACGAATTTTTTGATGCCCTATGATCATTTCCCCGCCCCCCCCCTTTTTATATACTTGTACATATTATTATTTTAAATCTGATAGTTTTTAAATAATGTAAATACCTTTGTAATTGAATTTTGTGAAATATATAAGAGCCCGATAAGCTGAATTAAGCATTTTGTCAATGTGTTCAATAAATTTAATAAATAATAAATAAATTACATCGCATTTATATCGATCAAAATACACTAGATATTATCAAACACAACCTTGACAAAACCTATTCACTCATCATATTCTATCAAAACATTAAACAAGGATACAACGGAACGCAATAAAAACGGAGCAGAAATCCGTCCGATGATTGATGTCAGTTAAACGTTGTAATTACGAACGTCGCCTGCGACCATTGTGTATTTACATTTTAATGGAAATCGCCATTTTTCATTGGCCTCATACCACTCCCTTGATTGATGCTTATATTTTTATTAAGATTTTTTTTCGTGTTGAGATTTGATAAAATACATTTGGCTGACTATTCAGCCAAATGTATTTTATTTTTATTTTTATTGTATAGGCACAAGTGTAAAGCCCCATTTACACGATGCAAGTTTCTTGCCTGTGGCATACACACACTCGCATACAGACACACTACGCACAGGTATTCACACTCGACTCACACTCACTAACATACTAGTTTTTATTTTTATATTTTAAGTACCTATGGATTTGTTTTAATAGATTAAGATTATGCTGTACTTTTATATTTTAAGTACCTATGGATTTGTTTTAATAGATTAAGATTATGCTGTACTTACTATGGAAGAGCAGAGTCTCCTAACACAGGCATTGTTCGCTTAAAAGGAGGCTTCAAACACGAAACCCTTTTTTTGTAAATTGAAGCATAAATAAAAACATTTTATCTACTCTCACAGCGTAATATTCGAATTATAAAATTCAAAACGAGTTTATATTGACATACTTTATGAACACAATACCGAAATTTAAAAATAGAATCATATTATAAAAAAAATATTCTCTAACAAAATAATGCTATACCTAAAACAATTTTTTTTCTATTACGATACAGGGCTATTCCAAGAAGTTAATATCACCAAGGAGTTTCCATCAACTTTAGCATTGGAACGTTTCAACGGGGGACAGCAGCACCCGCTGTAGCGCATTTGTGCGGTGATGTGCTGGTGCAGACGACATTCATTTGTTTTGTTGTACTGATTTTCGTGGGATTTTTCAAATTTATTCTTGATCTTTAACTTTGATCTTTTATTTAGTATTAGCTTCAATCCCAATGTATGAGAGTAGCTAAAGTAGTGTATGAAACTGCACAGTTTCATAAACTACTATTATTTTACACAACAAAATTGAAAAAAAAAAATGGAAACAGTGTTTAGACGGTGCAACTTTTATTGTTGCTCCAATGTATGGTAAGTCACAGACAATTGAATCAAATCGGTGTCAAGAAATACTCAGCAACCCATTTTATGGACAACAAGCCGAAGACGTACTGGAAAAGTTACGTCATATCACGCCTGTTATCCCCGAAGGGTTAGGCAGAGGTGCACCTATAGTACACCCACATTTCGCCAGTTATGTTTAAGTCCCATGTAATAGGGGGCGAGCGTATTGCCATCAGCCGGGCACAAATCCAGACTCCGGGCTGCTACTGAAAAATATTAACGGAAAAACCCAATAACACATTAAGGCTTGTGCAGATCAGCGCGACACGCGACGCGACACAAAGGCACCGCTCGTCGCGCGACGAGCGGTGCCTTTGTGTCGCGTCACGTGTCGCGCTGGTCTGCACAAGCCTTTACCCGACCTGGGAGTCGAACTCAGGATCTCATGCTCAGTAGTAGCGCTTGCGACCGCTAAACGGACGAGGCTGTCGACTTTGAAGTTATTTCTCCATAAAATGGGTTGAAGAAGTAGCAGTATCTTTCCATACTTGTTCTTTTTGTTTTATGTTTTTTCTTTGCGTCATGTTTACAGCAAATAATTGTGTTTTCTTTCTTTATTTATTTATTTAACCATTTATGTACACACAAATAATACACAGACAAGACAAAAGGAACAGAAAAATACGTTCAAAGGTGATGTTTATTTCTAATGAAATCTCTTCCAGCATACCTGCGATAGGACAGAGGATAAAAAGAGATGTAGACACCGTGTGTAAGAGTAGAGAGAAAGTAAAATACATAAAATCAAAACAATTCACTTAATGAAATAAAATTAATAATATGAAAATCCATAAAACAATCCATTATTCTTTGTTTTCTTTTCTTATAAAATAGGTACACACGACTACATATCAAGCTATACATTTCCAGTTTAAGCTGATTTCGCACTGTATATAATTTCCGTACAATGCGAGGTCAGCTTTTACTTACTGGAAATGTATAGCTTGATGTGTAGCCGTGTGTACTTTCTGATGTTCGATGCATTATTTACTATACGTAGTTAAATTGAAATGGCTGTACTTAAATAATAATTGTGAACTGATAACGTTTTACTGTGATATTATTGATTTTTGTTATTCAATAAAGTAGACGAATTTTATTTTTACTAGCCATAAAATCTATACGGATAACGTTATTTGGTATTTTTTTCTGAGGAACAGAAATATGGGTAGCTGTGCAGGTTAATTTTATACGTAATATGTAACATACGTATGGATGAGGTTGAAACCATTAGGAAATTAACGTGAAATAAACCGTTAAATCCGTTTATGGTCCAGTTAAGACGGATTCTAGCCAATAGTAAGTCACCAAGTTAAATTGCTCGGTCAGTGTAAAACTTTTTAATGTAACAAAGTTCGGTTAACACTGCAGAATGGCCCAATTCAGGCAATTTGCTGTAGTTTGAACAAAACCAGGGCTATTCTTGGCTACAGAGATTTTTGTTATAAAGCTTTTTGCTTAAAACTTTTTCGCGGAAATGTTTCGTCACGTTTCGGAAGGTTTTATGAAAACACCTTTTTTTTTCTTTATCTTTTTAAGCCAACATACCAAATTTTTCTATTGTTGATACTTTATCTCATTGTGATTTGATTCTGCACAGTTTAAGAGCTGTTTTATTTCCAATACTAGGTACGTAGGTACTTAATGTTTTTTGTTGGAATTGTTGCGAGTTGACTAGTATAAATAGAAGTGCTTGAAAAATGACAAATTATGTAATTATATAAAGGAAGATACACTTTATTGAATTTTATTACGATTTACTTGTCATGGTAAATACCAAATTAAAGAGTGGTTCTATCTATGTTCTATGTTATAGGGTTTGGTTTCTGTACCTACTTAGTCCGTAAAGTGGACCATTGTGCGTGGGCCATGGCGGCCGTTTGGTGGTTATTCCAACCAGCCCACCTCCCTCCAGAAGCTAATTAAATCTCCTAGTCTGTTCAGAACATTTGTGTAAGATCTGGGTGACCCGAGAGTTTCTGTTCTAATCTGGGTGACGCCTGTGCATTCAAAGAGCACATGCGCTACGTTTCCTCAGCCTCCATGCACGCCCTGCACAAATGACTGTCCGTTATGCCTATTGTGTGGAAGTGTTTGTTTAGCGAGCAGTGTCCCGTGATGATCCCCGTCACCAGGCGCAGGCCGTCCAGGCGCAATAAGCGCCTGGTTAGCCTGCTATCCAAGGATGGCATAGCTTCCTTAGACTGCCTGCAGCCCGGTGTCGAGGTCCACCAGTTCCCCGCTTGTGTGTGGGTGAACTCCTGTAGCCACCTGCGCATTTGGTTGAAGGGGATGGGTACGAGGGCTCGGGTCCACATGCTGCCGTGCCAGATCCTCGTCTAGCAAGTTCGTCAGCCTCATTGTTACCTAACGATCCGCTGTGCCCTTTTATCCATTGTAGTGTCACCGTGTTGCGGCTAGATACCGTTGTATGTTCTAGTGCGTTGTGACATTCTAGTATTAGCTTCAAGGTAATATATTTTTTCCGTAAGGATTGGAGAACTGAGGCACTGTTGGAGAGTATACGTATGATTAAAGAGTGGTTATCAAGAATTTCTTTATTACGTGTCTATACATACAATAAGTTATATACAAATCGCAGCCATCTGGTTAAATTTGCCAGCAAATTGGACGCTTAGGCCGTTTATTAAACATCCAATTAAATAGCTGAAGGACAACTAGCCAAGTCATTGAGCGCAACGTTTAACCAGATGGCTGAATGCCGTGTAGTCATTTAGTTAAATTGGGTAGAATAGGCTAGGTTAGGTTAGAACTGTGACCAACCGCGCTATTTCCAAGGTGCTCGCAGATTTTTTTCATCATTTGAATTACTTGGTCAGTCATCTTTAAAGGGCTGACTTTCAATACGCCAAGTTGTTAAACGTTGAATGATTCTAGTTCAATTAACTATCGGCCTAGGCAGCCAATTGGATGCTGGCGTTTAATGAAAGGCCTATGCGTCCAATTAACAAGAGTAGGTAAATATAATGTGACGCGAGATGTCGCGGGACGCAGTTAGTAACTGCTTGTGTGTGGTATCGTATTCGAACTCTCTTTGACTGACTGGGCCCACAGACGGGCGACGCACGTCTTAAGAACATGAGTTCAATTGTCCGGAGGACTCATTGAGATCGATAAAAATTAAAATTCAATAAAATTAGAATTTTTCAACTGTCATTAATGAATGACAGTTGAAAGGTGGCAAATTTAACCAGATGGCTGCGACACACAGAACATTTTCAGTTCAGCAACTCAGTAATTAGAAAAAGTATTTGGAAAAGTTCAAAAGCTAACATACCAAAGCATGCTGGTAACCAATGAATAAATGAGCATCAACCAACGACTGTCGAATAGTTTCTAGTACAGTCGCGTCCAAAACTGCGTGGGAACGAGAGTCGAATTCACCCGGTGAGCATGAAAGAGGAATCGTAAAAGGCTTTTGGATTGAGAATGCTGAATCATCGCGGTGTCGAGTAGCGGGCGTCGCGCCGCTCCATACTAGTGATGACGTGCAATAACGAGCTAGTGATGTGTGAGGTGTCGATCATTTTGACGTTAATATTTAATTGGCTTTAAAAATATAAGTCATGCTTGTGATGAAAACTTAGTTAAGGGGACGATAACTGACTTTTAATAAGTTTATACTGAAGATGACGTCTAAACGAGTAGTTTTAGTGATTTGAAAAAAATATACCTATGTTAAATTAGAGATTTTTTTTAAATATTTTAATATAGGCATATTTTTGATTATGTTTATATTACATAGTGAAATTAATTTGTAAAGTTATGTCTAACACGGATAAAAAACTGAGAATGACGCAAAATCTATCAAGCGTATTTTTCTGAAAACTACACCATTTTAAAGATAATTAAATTATCGATCTTTTATTATACGTGTTTTGTTAAAATACCTTTTGTTTTACGTGTAATAAATTAATAATGCGTCTAATTTGGGACTACGCTCCTTGATGAGCGAGTCCTATTACTGGCTGGACGTACGACGCGTTGCGTGAGCTCAGTACAGAACACGCAAGCTAACCTTTTAAGGTCACTGTCATATATCTGCGTCTTAAGTTTTCAGTTGTCTGTACTTTTGTTGATCTACAAAAGTACCTGCAGAGAGACTACTGAAAATGTAGGTATACTTAGTTACTCGTTGTTAATAGTTGAGCTTTTCATGTTAAATGCAGCTGATTCTGTTGAAAATGAGCTTGGATAATTTTAATTGTGTGTCATATCTGAAAATCTGTGCTTTCATACTAATACTCTTAAAAATATGAGTTTATTACCCAATTAAGTGATAACCATTTACAGGTTGAATCGGGCCGCGCTCGATATTTCGATACATTCCATTCTATCGATATATTTTCGGCTTAAAATCTTAACACCCCTGTGACATCACTACGGTCACACCATAAAAACTAGTGCCTAATCTAGCGCGGGATCTCAAAAGGAGGGTTTGAAAGAGGCACACTGGTGTCTGTTGCCTGATGAAAAACCGGCTCAAGTGTCACAGCCCTTTAATATTCACCCCGGTTCTTTGTTTCGGGTGATTGACGAAAATCGCTACCGTGTGCCGAGCCTGGGGCACTACCGGTCTCTGTTTACATACATTGCAATTTGTTTGCGTAGGTCCACGTGAGCGCATTTTCGGTTTAGCACTGTGGACTTACCGGTTTACGTTTGGTTTTACACTAATACTTGGACTACAACGTTTACGGATTACGGAGCGAAGTGAAACACGAATGTACGTGTTCGAGAATATTTACTTTAGAAACGTGGTTGGAACCTGCATTATGGTATGGGTTTACGGTTTATATAGGTTGGTACTTGTATAATTTCTTGCATGTGGATAGACTTACCTTTAATTAGATTCACAACTCTATAATACGCTGCAGTCTACTGTACGCGCTATACCGTACCGTACCGTACTGCCGTAAGCGTGTTGAATGGGTAACTTCTAGTGTGATCATTATGCACCGCAGTCTTCCTTGCTGCATGCAATACAAACTAAACTACAGTCCAGCCGCAAGCGCATTTTTGACACCTGTCAGTTTCGTACTAACAAATATTATGTGTTTTGAGAATTTGATCCTTAGGTTTAGATTAGTACTAGAAATTGACCAACTGACAGGTGTCTGGAATATATTCTCTCGACGACCGAACTGTAAATGTACCAACTTAAGGCGACGTGTCGCCACGACACGACTGGTTTGTATGAATTTCTGTGAAATATCTTCCGTAGCTAGCGACACGTCGCCTTCATAGAAATACATAAGAATACATAGTAACCAGTCGTGTCGCGGCGACATGTCGCTTGCAGTTGCCGCCTGCGGTCAGCTACGGAATTGTACTTTAACAATGTAATCGTAGGGCGTATTAGGTTGGGCACGCCACAATTGTGGCGATAAGTCCCCTTTTTGAGGAGTGGCTAGAGAGGCGCCATGGCGTCCTCACCTTCCAGCTGACGCAGGTCCTCACCGGACACGGTTATTTCGGGAGGTTCCTGTTCCGGAAAAGGCCGGAGGAAACGCCCGGGTGTGACCATTGAAATGCCCGGAGGACACGGTGAAGCATACGGTGGAGGTCTGCCCGGCTTGGACGGAGCATCGCCGTGTCCTCGTGGTGGCGATCGGCGGCGGTGATCTCTCACATCCGGCTCTAGTCCAGGCCATGGTACGAAGCGAGAGGGCATGGGAGGCCGTCACCTCCTGCTGCGAAACAGTAATGCTCGCGAGGAGGAGGCCGAACACGTGAGGGAGAGGCCAATTTCGCGCCTTAACCTAACCACCGCTGGAGACGCCCTAGGCGTCGGGAATCGCAGGTCAATTCCCGTAGGCGCGGGCTTGCGGACGGTGAGCAATGGGTAGCTCGCCGTCCGATAAGGACCAGGCCCGGGTCAACGGCTAGTTGTGTTCCACGCGCGCCTCAAAGAGATGTCAGCACAACTGAAGGGGCCCGCAAGGGCCGATGCCTGCCGGGGTTGCGGGTTTGTCCGAAAGGGTAATCGTGGCCCCTGGCAACATACAGGCAACTGAAGGAACACGGGTGGGTTTTAGTCATTAACTCGGAGAGCGGGAGAAGTTAGGACTTTAAGGATGACTTTATTTTACCGAAGGCCTTTTTTATTTGTATTAACCATGTTCTCCCACTGTTGGGCAAAGTACTCCCTCATAATTTTCCAATTTTCTTTGTATTTTGTCTCCTCCGGCCATTCGGTCACTATAAAATTAAGATAGCGCAGTTTTCTTAATAGGGAAATGGTTTTTGTCCTTTGTTTTTATTCCCGATAGATGCAATTACTGTTATTGTAACTAAAGTGGGCCAATTAACTCGCAACGGGGGATCTCTTGAGCACTCAATGTCTGAATTCAAAGAGCGGTAATTGAGCTTTAATTTATGAGATCGTCTTTGAAAGAAGTTATTTTGTGGAGTGAATTAGATACCTAAATGAATTTATTCAAAAGAGTTGAACATAATCTTAATCCCTAAGGTATATTGGTACGAGAAAAATGTTTAGGTATCGACGAAAACAGTAAGTGCTCATATACACAAGCGACACGCGTCAATGTAAGAGGAAATTAAAGCCACCGCCGCACGTCGACGGCCAGCGCCGCCACGGTTACGGCCGCCACTGAAACGTCTACGGCCGTCGCCGATACGGCTCTGGCCGCTGCCGACACGGCTACGGCCGCCGACACGTCTACACTTGCCGTCAACAACGTGCCGCTCGTGTATACACCGTACTCAAATACACGAGCGGCACGTTGTCAACGACAGCCGCCGACACGTCTACGTCTGCAGTAATAAAATATTATACACTATAACACTTGCCAATACTGTAGCTTCCCATTAGTGAATGATTTTTTTCGGAATAGGATCAGAAGTTCCGAAGATTATCTACAAACTCACAAATTTTACCTCTTGATAATATTACTAGGTTCTGCCTGTGACTTCGTCAGCGAGCCCATAACCTTCCATGAGAATTAGGTTATCCAATGCAAAAAATATTTATTCAAATCCGACAGGTAGTTCCAGAAATTACTTACTTATAAACTCACAAACAAAAAAAATTTACCTAGTTGTTTCACCACCACTACAAGTAGGGCCTTAACAAAGTAGACATCAGCTTTAATTTTATTAAGGTTAGCACATAAAAATCTTTAAGCCTTTCTTTTCTTCTTTGCTTTTCTTTGGTATTATTATAAAACGCAATATCTATCTTATGTGACATTCCGTCAATGCGTTTACTATTCGAGAACTAAATTTTCTCACCTGATTCGAGAGATGAATTTTCGAGAACGCGAGGGGAGCCAGGGTATAACTTGTTTTAAAAGTTATAAAAATTTGCGTTGACCAATGCGTTACCTCAACTCACCTCATGCTCGAGGTAAAAATCTTCCAAAATTAAGTAGTAAGTAAAAATTCACAAAGCGCTTTTAACGCGGACCCGAGCTTTTGATCCTCTAGGGAACTAAAGTAGTTCGCTGTCCAAGATTGCACTAGTTTGTTAAAGAAAATAGAAAAAAAACAACTTTTATTTGCGGTAAACATGACGCAAAGAAAGAACATAAAACAAAAAAATAACAAGTTGGGGAAAATATACGTCACATCCACGCAAAACGGCCATCGCTCAGCATAATGCTGCAACCCTATGCGAGACAGAGCCCCAGCGGTGGTTAATAAGTAGTATTCGAAATAATATCTTTGCTCTTTACAAATTTGCCTTAAACTGGTACATCCGAATCTTATGATATTTATGGCCTATGCATCAGTCGTTGATGAGGAATCGAAAAAGTACAAAATAATAACCAATAGCTATACTTATCTCAAACCACTAATCATCTTAAATGGGAGTTAGTTCATGCTAGTCTTCAGGCGTTACGTCGCGGTCGTCACGACCAAAACGGCGAACATTTGCGTTTAAGTCAATATGATAATCAAGTCAATAAAAATAAACTTTAGCATTTTGATAAAGATTAGGATGCAGCGGCTGAAAAGTTCAGCATTTCAGGCACCCTACAAGACGCACTGTATATACATATCAAGAGAGTACACATCATCATTGTCAATCCACACTCCAACGTCCAAGCACTTGATTTAGCAAAGAGAGGTAGGTAATCCTATCAAGATTCAATTGTGGCCTGGTAGCAGCCATCGCAATGCAAGCATAATGCGCTCCACAACTCGATTAAAGTTGAAATACCCTCCTGTCTGTCTGGGCACACTTCAATGATAACTTGCAGAGAACTGCACTACAGTTCGACGGACCAGAATAGAGTTGGTTAGTCTCAAGTCTGTTCATGTATTATTGTGTAATTATGAAGCTGCTTCTTGTTAATGTGTCTGATTAATTTCGTGGAGTTTGTAGATGAGACTGATTTCAGTTGATTAGTACAATAGAATCAAGCTATCTTGACAATAGACCGAACATTGTGCGCTGTATAATTCCTAACGTGGACGACATTATCGTGGACGTTCACGTCACGGCATCTATTTACAGTGAAAGTTTAAATATAAAAATAAATGTTTCTTACTAGCCTAACGCATTAGGTACCAATATGGTTAACCGCATATTTTTTTTTTATTGTTCCGATTCTGGGAATAGTTTAATTGAACTTAACGATGATAGGGATTACGAGTATGTTCAATTTATACGTGGAACTATTATTTTTTGCGTGACCAATTTATTACCTTTCAGCGCAATTAAAAAGAAATACCTACAAATTCAGCGAACAAAGCACTTGTTAGATTCGGCGAACATTTTAATAACTGTAATTGAGAAATAATTGTAATTAGTTTAATCGTTTACTGCTCACAATAAAATTGTCCAAGCATTCTTGGACGATGAACGTTCCAACACGGTACGCCATCTGTTGAGCATTTCCAGATTTAGTACGTCAGAAAAAGCCAAGGAGGATAGAGCAACACGTTTAGCAATACAGTGACATCTAGCGAGGGGTAGGGAAAAGTTTTGCGGTGGAAGTTTCTTTTCTCCACGTTTCATGCATTTCGTTTTCCTTTTCGAACTCCGACTGTAGTTCCACCTTTTCCCACAAGACTGCGCTTTCAATCATTTGGAAGCATAGTTTGGATGTAGGTGCATATTATGTAGTTGTATTGGTAATTTGTAGATTTCGACAATACCTTAGGTATATACCAATGTGTGAAAATATTCGTTCCATAATGTGACTCGGCAAAAGTTGATAACCTTCCTCTATCTAAACAGGTATCTATTTAAATTACCAGCCTTGGATCGATTTTAATACAGTGCCAAGTCCAAAAGTAAACTTTATTTGGGTTAATTGTTGTTGTCCTGAGAATAATTTTATTCCTCCAACTTTAATGATAACCGTACCCAAATGTAAATATTTACCTACCCAAAAATAAATTCCCATTTCTAACACGTACCATTTGATAACACCAGAGGCGCAATAATTATCTAGAATTAACGAAGGGCCACTTTTTCTCATTTTTTGTCTCCCGCAATAATAAAACGTTGCTAAATGAGGGCTAAAAATTACCGCCGCAATTATTTCACGGGTCGAATATTTTATTTTAACAGACGGGGTACTTCTGAAGGCTCAGAACTGGGCTGAGACAAAGAAAAAAAATAAAAAAAATACATCGGAGCGTTTCACAAAGGGTCTCTTAACGCTTTTTGGCGCTCAAGTAGGTCATGGAAAACGGCTGGTACGCATTAAATATAATTTTTCTTTTTGTTATTCAATGTTTTTTCAGTCTGAGTATCGTTCGCGAGGGGGATACCTACTTACAATTTATGACGTAATTTGTTCAAAAGGCCTCTTGATGTGAGTGTTGTCATTATTTTTTTAACTTGGAGTTTTTAAATTCCGTCGTAAATAGTGAAAAGGATCATTTAGGGACATTTTATTCAGTACCATTAACAGACGTGCTTTTGGTTTCGATATTGTATTTCATAAATAGCAAACTTCGCGTTCGATGCGTCGGAAGTTTAGCGGATGCACTGTATGTAGGTAATGAACGTACTAAGGAAGTAACCGGGGAAGCTTAATCGACTTCTAATATCAGTTTAATGTCGCGTTAACTGGGTCGTTTCCACAATTACTGTCACGTAATTAAGAACGCTTTAACGGCGGTTATATTGCAGTGGTAGTTATTTGAAATTCTGATGATGACAAAGGAGTTGAAATCATAGTTGAAGGAATTCAAGTTATATTGTTTTATGTTGTCAAGATTTTAATAACTTTTTGAAAATGTGAAAATGGATTATATGGTTCCCTGCATATTAAATATGTATTACGCCATATTTGGTATTGTTAAAAAATAAAACTCTTGTTTTAATATTAGGTACTTGTTTGGATAATGGAACAGCGCGCTGGCATCCAAGCGCGTTCATTTGTTTTTTTAGCCTCGGATAATTCGTATCATTTAAATTTAAAAGATGTTATTTTGAATTTCATCTCCATTGGGGTAGAGTGTATCACAAACCTTCAACAATGTTTATATGTTATACAGTTTTTATAGTAAGCTCGTGGCTAAGTAATAACAGCCACACGGGTCGATCCAACAGGTTAAGCTACGCTTGCCGGGGTTGGTCCGTGGATGGGTGACCATCTTTACATACCGAGACTCCTCCGTGCCTCGGAAAGCACGTTAAGCCGTTGGTCTTAGCTGTCATTCGTGGATCTTTGACAGTCGTTACGGGTCGTCAGAAGCCCGAAAGTCTGACAACCAGTCTCACCAAAGGGGTATCGTATTACCCAGTTACTGGGTTGTGGAGATCAGATAGGCAGTCGCTCCATGTAAAATACTGGTACTCAGCTGCATCCGGTTAGACTGGAAGCCGACCCCAACATAGTTGGGAAAAGGCTAGGCAGATTGATACAGTTTTGATAGTCTCTAACCTCGGTCTGACACAGCTTATCATTAGTTTAAATCAAAATCAGCACTCTAATTACGTAACATATCTTCAATCACAATCCGAGAGTTTTGATTGCCTCATAGGTTTGAAAAATTCGTCTGCTCAACAACGTAAATAACGCAATGAACGTGGGTCAACTGTCAAATAAAACCCATTGCGATTAGGGTTACCATTTGGAAATTTGAAAAGTCTTGACAAAAAGCCTGACATTTCAATAAAAGTCCGGATATTTTAGTCAGCAGATTTATATCACAATTTATATTTTGTTTTTAGATGAATGAGAAGTTAAGAAATTTTAAAGACTTATTTGGTATTACTTAAATAAGTTTTATTACTCGTATACCGTCTAAGCCAAAAAATCCGGACAAATTAAAAAGTCGGACAAAAGTCTAGAAGTCCGGACATGTCCGGACAAATCCGGACAGTTGGTAACCCTAATTGCGATCAACTGTCATTTTATGTGTCTTACGCACTACCTCGCAGCATCTCAAACTTTGGCTAAAGCTGTAACTATTTACAGTCGAACCTGGATAAGCAAGAGTTCAAAAGACCGTGATCTCTTTTTCGCTTACAAAGGTTTATCACTAACTCGTGTTTCTAGCTTTTAGAGGTACAGGAGTGGCTTTTCTCACTTATAGCGGTTGGGGCTAGTTGGGAAAGGTTGAGAGGAACAAAAACTATCTTAGTTCCACGAAATTTAAGAATGAGTCATAAATAGCAGATGTTAAATTACGCTCGACTGTAGCTTATAGAAGAACAGGCAAGTAGCAGTCTCAGTTATAGAGTTCTACGAGTGATAACCGACTTTCTCTTAAATATGTTTCTGTTTTTTAACTTATAGAGGTTTTAGAGGGTTAAAATGACGGGACCTGGCAATTACTTTCATTTATAGAGTTTTCTCGCATGCCCAATTCTCAGTTACACAGGTTTGACTGTACCAGTACAAAGCAGAAACCCATCTGTTGATTAAACAGATAATATCAGTACAGAAAACTTCCCTATCAGCTTTTAGCGAAATAGTGATGTTCCAAAATGTTCCAATCCCATTCACCCATCTGAAACTACATAAGTTTACTAAGTTGGCTCATAAACGGAGCTAGTTTTACGTTGCTATAAGCCGCGAGATGTGATCACCTGATAGCTTGGGTTATAAGCAGTAAACGTAAACTTTGCATTGGGTAATTTTGTGGGTACCTGATGGTATTGCCTGGTGCGTTTGATGGTAACTTTATCAATTATGTTGATAAGGATGTAAATGACCTGTCTTGTCTTATTTTGTCTGCAGATTTTTTCGAAAGTTATGTCTCTGAATTAGTTGGCACTTATTAGAGGATACACGACTCCGTATCATTGCTGCGACAAACAAATACACGACAAATGTTAGGGCGACAGTACGATATGTCGACCATCAGTAGTGCAACAGCACATCAGCTCGATAATAGTACATTACTGCCGCGGTCTATAATGATTACTTTGCTGGTCGCGCTGATGATGGCCGACAGCGCAGCGTAGCGCAGCTCTAGGCCGACACAGCGCGGTCAGCGTGCAGCACTTGATGGACGAGCTGAGATAAAGGCCGAGGCCGTAGGTCGAGGCCTTTACAGCGAGGACAGCCACAAAAAATTTGCTGATTTTTTGTGGATTAGAAAACCACAAAAAATCAGGTGTATACAAGTTACATTGCGATGATTGTAATGGTATTTACATAGGTCAAACTGGTCGTAATTTTCAGACAAGATATAAGGAACATATTGCAGCGTACAGGAATAATTATCCAAAAAAATCCCATTTTGCACAACACTTTATAGATACCGGTCATTCGTTAAATAATAATAACACTTTCGAAATTTTACACACATGTGACAAAGGTTTCAGAATGTCAATACTAGAGAGTTTAGAAATTGTCAAAAATAATACCGGAAACATTACACTGTTGAACGAATTAAATACGAGTATGCCAAGGTCACCTTTGCTGCGATTGTTCGCCCCTTATCGCACTGATAACGGTCGCGCTGATAACGGCGACACTATATAAGTGGGTTTCACGGGCGATAAGGCTCAGTCTGCACTCAGCGCTTGGTGTGGCAACACGCCGTGTTCGAGTTCGCAACAAGTCCATCGTCATCCTGAAGATGCCTCGTTGAGAGGTGAAACACGTGTCGATTTCTTTCAGGAGTTTTTTATGGCTCTTTAGAAATAGCTAAGCGGAACAAGTTACTAAATATATCCACGTCTATTGAATTTCAAAAAAGTCACTAAATAAAAATAAAATTTTCGCTGAACCGCGCTTTTGTTACTTCTTTGTTTTTTTTTTTTTAACAATGGTAGTTGGAACTATACAGCCAAATATGGAATAAAATCTTTTTGTACCTATCTCTATAAATACAAACAGCTGTGTTTTAAATAAAACCTTTTTGCATTTGATTTTTTAAAACGTTGAAACGTCAAAATAGCGGCCGGCAATGTTTTGCCGGCTTGTTAGAGCGACCAGCAAAACTTTGCCGGCCGCTCCTTGAAACAGAACGGCAAGGTCGACTTTGCTCAAACAAGGTTGTCAAAATAATGACCACATTACATGCATTTTTGAGTAAACATTAGTGCGACTGATTGTTTTCACGATAAAAGATGGGTCGACGAAACTTTTGATCGACGCACAATAGCGTGACACAATTTTCGCTCGACAAACTAAAGCGCTAACATTGACAAACATTGCAGCGATAGTACACACAGCTACACATCAAGCTATACATTTCCAGTATAAGCTGACCTCGTATTGTACGGAAATCCTAAACAATGCGAGATCAGCATAAACTGGAAATGTATAGCTTGATGTGTAGCCGTGTGCACCTATAATAAATAAAAAATATAACATAACATAACATCACGCCTTGTTTCCCCGAAGGGTTGGGCAGAGGTGTCCCTGTAGTAGGTACACCCACATTTCGCCAGTTATGTTTAAGTCCCACGTAATAGGGGGCGAGCCTATTGCTATCAATCGGGCACAAATCCAGACTCCGGACTGCTACTGAGAAATTCCAGATAGAAAAACCCAGTAACATTTTGCCCGACCCGGGAATTGAACCCAGGACCTCATGCTCAGCAGTAGCGCTTGCGACCACTAGACCAACGAAGCAGAAACAAAAAATAAAAAATGGAAAATAGGTTTTTATTTTTGTCTTCAACTAGCTTTTGCCCGTGGCTTCGCCCACGTGGATGTCGAAAAATATCCCACGGGAACGTACTACCGGGATTACATACCTAATAGCCGAGGAAAGGTCATTGACTAATACCGCTGCGCCCGCGTTGTCGTCAACCATAATTATTTTGATACGCGTAATTTTGAATCTGTGATATCTTAAACACCTCATGTTATAAATATTATCTTTGTTACATTACGCCACCCACAGAAACGGAGGGTTTATTAGTTGCCGGTGACACGGTCCACATTACCACACCAGCTGGCAAATCAACTAAAGTTTACGGTTAGCCGAATATTAGCCCATTTGCCCAAACTCCGCAACGCCAAAACCACCCATGACCCTAATTAATACACAAATTCAATATGACGTAAAGTTTACTACCCAATCAAGATATAGGAAATATGCATCGCTAGAGCATTTCGGGAGCACCTGAGCATCAGGTACATACTAGTGCTTACGTCAACACTGCTAATTGGCATCTGACTGCAGATCGATTTGATCTGCTGAGGCAACCATGTTTGATTTCAATTTGAATCCACTCGCATCCCTGTTAGTTTTCGGACGATTCGTATAAAATACTAGGGCGTAAAGGCAAAGTGGTGGGAGGTAGGTTTATTTAATTTTGTTACATAGTTTATTTTGTTTTGGTTTTACGTGTTGAAAATGTTTGCGGTACCGACGGATTAGGTCTTGCGTTGATTTTTTATTTAAATGGACGGGAAACCTTTGGTTGGGTGTTGTTTGTCTTGTTCGTGCTTTTATTTGGTTGCTTTAAAGTGTGTTTTTGATACTCACTGCGATATTTAGATACCATAGTGCTCGTTTAAAGTCGAAAACTTGTGATGTAACGTTTCAGACACCTAACCGTATTCATTTTACTCATACTGGTAATTCTAATAAGTTTTTATTGTCAACTTTCGTTTTCTATTACATTGATACCTACGAATATCTCTGATGTAAACACCGTCAATAAAATAAATACAAACTTTGAATAAAAATGTTGTGCGGAAATTGATCCCACAAGACGGACGCTCCAAAACTCTCTACGATGTCATATAGGTTGTCATAAATGTGAAATGACTATATTATAGGAGACGTAGCGAAAGCACCCTTTACTTTTGGAGCACCTCATCTGAGGGCAAGGCTTTTCTAAAGACTAGGAGGCTCGGCCGTACACCCTGTTGTCTTAAAACAACAAAAAATGTGTGTCTTTTATTACGGGAGGACACTGGCTCCTGCAACACAGTTAGAACTAGCGCAGTAGTCAGAGAATTCTTCTCATTGGCTGTAAAAATTTATGTTTTTTTTTTCTATTCATCTGTGATTATTCCTTTCTTCTTTCCGTGATCAACTAATGAATGATACATAATTACAATATACTCATACAGCGTGTATTAGAAATGTGAGGTTATATTTAAGGGTTGGGCTTGGGATGGTACGGACCATCGAACTCAACAAATTTCACCACGGGAGCTAGCTGTCCCATACATTTGGGTCGAGTAGCTATTGAAGTTTTGTATGAGATAGCTGATTATATTTTCGTGATTACGATGTTGGTCCCATGGAGGAAAGTGGTTGTTTCATGGTCCATATAACGTCATAAAATATGACCATACATTTCTAATACACGTTGTGTAGCTACCAGGTCAGCGGATCACCTACCCTGGATACAACATTCACATCATACCCAGTAGGTATAAGCTCAAAATAATACATAATTAGTAAGTAATATCAGCTCATTAGAACAATTGTATGTTGATGTAATTATCTCACCTGCTAAAAGCTTTTCTACGAGCATTTCAAAATTGATATTAATTTTGATACCATAATCATGGCGCATTTCAAAATTGATGTTAATTTTGATACTAATCAATATTATTCGCAAGCACTAAAATTATATTCCCAGAGATATGTGGATAGGTACGTATAAATAACTAGGTACTAAATTCTAAATCAAGATGGAATGTAACTACTAATGAGGGTAGGCTTGAGAACTAGCTTCATCAACAGACGTAATATATCTTCGCAGATTGTTCCCGCGATAAGTCGGATTGTCCTCATATCTTAGCAATTATCTAGAAACGCTGCCCTTTCATTACTTCTAACGCCTATGCTGATATAGAATGTAATCTTGTACGTTTGGCAAACAATGAGAAGTTAATCTGAAGATATCGATAGGTTTTCATAAGATACTGGTAAAGGTATTTGGAATATAGGTTTTCAGTAAGTGGAATAATAAGATATTTTATTAAAGTTATTAAAATGGCATCGAACATTTTAATTCATATATTTAGTGACGCTGAGAAAACGATGTAGTAAATGTGAAGATAATTACTTCACTTTTCGAGAATAACTAGATTTTTTTGTAAGTACCTAATATTTAAGTAATTTTAATCCGAGAGCTTAGAAAATTATGCTGAGCCATGAATGGCATGGCTCAGCACAATTCTGCGAATGGAGAAAAAGAAATGAAAATTATATATGTTATCCTCGGCTATCAAGTCAGAGGCCCATGGGCGGCTTTAAAAACTCTGACACCAGGTTAGTCACTAACCACATGAAAAGAAGAAGATCCGCGGCTATACGAAAAATATCGAGGTAGGCATATTATAATAATTATAATATTGGGGTGCAGTTTTTAATCACGAATTCACGACACATTCTTTTTGTTTACTGCTTGAAACTTAGAATTATGTTTTTTTTTATTTTACTAACAGAACTTGCAACCGATCTATAACGAAATAAAACAAATTCAACCATGGTCAAAAACCACGGTTGCAAAGCCGTCAACAGAATTGACATGCCTACATAGATTGGGTGGAAAAAAGACTGTTTATTTTTTACAAGGTTTTATTTAAAACGTTGCAAACAACTCGTATTTTGCAGTTGCAGGAATTTTAACACAGAAACAAGATAAATAAACATCAAATATTTACAAAAAATAGTAGAAACAGTGACGGCTTTCCTGCTTCCTAAAAAATGGTACAAAAATCACTCGCTATGCTACATTCCTAGTTTCTAAAAGGTTTGTAACGTGTACAAAATAAAACGTCAGGTCGCATAAACCTCCAAAACTGTACAGTGGACTGTGAAGTAGACATAGTGAAGTGTACATAGTAGAACTCGTAGTTAGCTGCAGTTTCGCCCGAGGGCCGTAAAATAAACCTATTTGGTGATACCTACATCTGGAACCTTTTTACGTATTGTAGCATAAATTATGGGTTCTCTTGCCACATATCCAACGACACCCGGGGATCGAACCCGGTGCGTTGTAAGGTTAAGAAATGAAAAGTTTAATTGTGGTAAAATAACACTATAATTATTAGATTTGTAAAACTAAACACAAATAATTATAAATAAAACAAATCAAATAGAAAATGAGTAGCCGTCAGCTTGCGAAATATTTTTGGGAAAATATTATGACAAGGGATGGGAGAAATTTTAAATTTTTATACCTAGGCTCATCGACTTTCGTAATTTAATTTTAGTGTACGACGAAACGACGCGGATTTATCGCCAATAGCTAATGTCGACCCCGCGTCATATAGGACGCACGCATATCGAAAGTAGTCGCGATGAACCCTAACATCGGATTACGTAATTAGATAAAACGATTAGAACGCGCTAACTAGATTTAAGAATAAATAGCTAGAGTAAGAAAAAGAAAAAAAAAAAGGTTGATGCGCTCGAGGGTGGCACTTCACCGCGCACCGCTTCCGACCGTCCTTCGTCCCGCCGCGGCGCTCGGCTACGCACGACCGGCTTCTGTCCGGACCACAGGCGAAACGCGGATACGGAGGGACCCCGCAGTGGATAGGGCTGGTTGGCTGACTCTGGCCCAAGCGTGGATGTGGCGGGAACCCGCACCAAATAGGTAGCCGTCCCTGGCCTGGGGGTGGAGCCGGAATCGGCCTTGTCTGACTGGATCCAAGATAAACAGGATATTAGGACCAGAAAGCAAGGCAAAATTGTGAAGATTGATAGTGGGTGATGATGAACCAATTGGAATACTCACGGTAAAACAATCAAAGGAACAATTTGGGATCGGGGAGAATACTCGTATCCCCGACACCAGCTGGCAGCAACGGCTTTAAATTTACTTGCTGCTTGTCTGCTCACGAATATTCAGGAAATAATTTCAATATAAATCTTCAACGAGTTAAATTTTGGTGTCTATCCATGGACTCTCTTGGCTGACGACTGACTGATGTCAACCCAGAAAAAATTCAATATTCTTTTCATTTAAAAATTTTAAATTTGCGTCAACTTGAAAAGAAGAAAAAATAAGGCGGCCTATGATGTACGCGTAAAAAAGTTTGATAATGCAGAGTTATGCTGCAGTACCCCCTTTCTAACAAAAAAATATCTATACTATCGATATAAAATCCAAACAATGTAGCATCACTAGTGTCAGATATCTCCGAGGGTATTACGAGAGAGGTTAAGTAACTAAAAGATAAATAGAACCTAATCCTAGACTAATAAATAACCAAAGTAACCTAAAGGACGACAATTGGAGTGCTACCGATAAGGAATAAGTTTGAACCGGATCGAACCTAAACGTTACCGATGCGAGCTCCAGAAGTGCCAACTAAACCTACCAATTAACTAACTAAGACAAGAATAAGTTACAAGATAAGACAAAGAGACTAATAGCTAAGGTGAAAAGAGGAAACATTAGCATAGAATAAAGAGAAGATGAAAAAAGAAGTAACGATAAAAGAAGAAAACAATACCTATTGAAGATAGGAAAAAAAAATACAGACTGAGGTAAAAGGGGAGAACATTAAAGTCAAAAATTAGACCAAGTCCAAAAAAGAGCATCAGGCTATGGAAATGAGCCTGAGTACAAAAACTACCTCAGTCGAATAAAATAAAGGACAAATTAAGTGACCGTCTGTAGGATTTGCATCCCAATCGACTTTCGGCCTAATTAGTGCCTAGAGTCTGACTAACGGGATGAGTAGTAAAATGAGAGGGATGTTGTGCCTCTGGGACATACCTAGAGGTTAACAACACCCTCTTCGTCGTAGTCGGGTAAGATGAGACCGGCGACAAGACGCTAGTACTCTAGCAAAGGAAGAGAAAAAGCACTGCAGCGTTCCGCGCCTAAAATAACGTAATTTGCAAGTTTTTAAACTAATATAATTATTATGAAGGGATCTGCTTACCACTTTTGTTCGTAGCTTTAAGCGATTTATTTATTATTTAGTTATAAATATTATTTATTATTCCCTGATAGGACAGTGACAATCAGAATGTCAATGTGAAAAAAAACAAAATGTTAGTCTGAAAAATAAGGCCATATACTAAGACGTTTGTAAATAGTTTGGAACCATAATTAATTTTATATCATAAAATTACGTAGTTTGAAAATAATTAGGGGTAAAACTAATATGTACGTTGGATTCATTTGTATTAGTTAACGCAAGTAGGAAATATATATAAAGAAACAACGAATTTAGGGAATAGAAAAAAACTGAAGTAGGTACAGAATGCCCAGTGTATTTTCAAAATGAGCGTTCTGTGTACTACGATGTTTTTAATGTAACGTAGTTCAAGCGAATTTTGTAGGGCAAAATGCAAAAGGGCGTAGAAAGAATTTGGGAGTAAAACATAGATTGCCAAGCGAAACCATCATTTCAGGATATCCTTAATATGATATGATCCAGAATGAACAGAATCGCAGTCCCGAAGGACATAGGTAGTCCTAGAGATAACCCTAGTAACACGGCATTTAATAAAGCGAGGTGCAAGCTTTCCGGAGAAATAGTCCGTCGCCGAGGACCTGGAGAAATTTCGTCTCCACACAGTGTCACCAACGTTGAGGGTGATAGCCGAACGGTTTGCGTTGTAAGACCGGGAATTGCGGAGGAAGGCTATAGAGAGGTTATCGGCAACTTTAGCATAAACCTCGGTGAGGGAGGATAGATTGGACGCATGCCGAGACCGACTTTCAGCCAAATTGGTGCTTTGAGTCTGTCCCTGAGCATGGGTCAAATCCATAAGGACTTCCCTTCCAAACATAAGAAAGTTTGGTGTGAAACCTGTGGCTAAATTGATACACGAATTGAGGTAAAGTTTAACTTTGGGTAGCAATTTCGACCAGTTTCTTTGATTCTCCCCGACTAAAATACTCAAACAGGTAACAACACTTTGATTATAGCGTTCCACTGTGTTAGCTTGTGGAGTATAATAAGGCGTATAAAATGGAGAATCAATGTGAAAAGACCTAAGAAAGCTTACAAATTGATTGCTGCGGAAGACCGTAGCGTTATCGCAAAGAATAGCCCGTGGAACGCCGAAATTGAAAAATATTTCGGATTCTAGGGCTTTTACTACAGCAGTGGCATTCACCTTTTTTAAGGGAATTAGCCAAACATATTTTGAAAAAACATCAACCATAGATAAGATGTATTTATAACCGTAATAAGCGATAGGTAGGGGACCAATCAAATCAATGGAAATTACTTGTAGGGGCAAAGAAACTTCTTTTGGGAAGCACATCTGGCCACGTGGCTGGGTGTTGGCTATCTTATACGCTTTGCAAACTTCGCATCGCTTCAGGGTTTCAGCAACATCCCGGAACATGTTCGGCCAATAGAAGAGCTCCTTGATTTTAAGGTAAGACTTCATAACCCCAGGGTGTATAGACGGGAAATTGTTGTGAACCTCCCAGATGGCAAGGGGAACCTTCTCTGCTGGCAAAACCACACGCCATGGGTCAGATGACAGGGGACTAGCGACAGGCATGCGTCTCACAAGAACACCATTCTGGATGGCGTATGCGGGAAACATTTGGGGTGAATCGCGAGCACCCAAGTAAACCTTCTTGTACCATCTGTCATTAGTTTGTTCGGGACCCTGGTCGAACGTTACCGGACTTGCGTAGATCCTGGATAGGGCATCTGGAACTACGTGTTGCGATCCCTTGCGATGGACTATATCAAAAGTATACTGGGAGATGATAGTGGCCCATCGGGCTAAGCGACCGGAAGGGTTGTTAAGCGTGAGAAGCCATTTCAAAGCCATATGGTCAGTTAAAACTGAAAACTTCATTCCATCCAAATAACAGCGGAAATGCTTAATAGAATCCAGCACCGACAGAAGTTCCCGCTCGGTGGTACTGTAGTTGCGTTCTGCTTTGGAAAAAAGACGGGAATAGTAAGCAATGGGATGCTCCACACCATCAATCTTTTGGGAAAGAACGGAACCGAGACCAACAGCTGATGCATCACATTGTAACAGGAATGGCTTGGAAAAATCTGGACAAGCCATCACGGGAGTGTTAACTAATGCGCCCTTTAGCTTAACGAATGCTTGTTCGGCGGCATCGTCCCAGCTTATTGGGTCTCGACCCTTCTTTCTGCCAATAAGAGCAGTGAGAGGAGCTATTATAGAGGAAAAACCGTCAACAAAACGCCTATAATAAGAACACATCCCAATAAACCCGCGCAATGATTTAGCGGTGATAGGAGTGGGATAGTCCTTAATAGCATCGAGCTTGCTCGGGTCGGTCTGTAGACCTTTCTCGTTTACAATATAACCCAGATACCTTAACTCACTTTTGCAAAATTCGCATTTCTTAAGGTTAATAGATAAACCAGCCTCCTTGAGACGGCTTAGCACCTTCCTCAGGAGAGCGAGGTGGCTGTGGAAGTCCTTGGAAATTAAAATAAGATCGTCGACGTAACCGAAAACACAGTCGTCGCTAGTCGAAGTGAATTCGAAATTGACAATCATATCGGTAAGACGCTGCATCTCAGAGGCTGCATTAGTGAGCCCAAATGGCATTCTGACGAACTCGAATAAGCCGCGTTGAGGGACTATAAATGCAGTCTTTTAGCAACTCTCATCGTCCGCGAGAGGAATCTGCCAGAAGGCACTCCTGAAATCGAGAGAGCTTATATACCTTGCACCGCGAAGGTTGTCAAGGATATCTTGAATGCGGGGGAGGGGATAAGAGTCTCTGATGGTCACACTATTCAACTTTCTGCTATCAACGCAGAAGCGAACGGAACCGTCTTTCTTGGTGACCATGACCACAGGACTAGCCCAAGGTGAACGAGATGGTCGGATAACGCCCAATTCTAGCATCTTATCGATCTCCTCATTGAGAACCTTTAATTTAACGGGTGAAAGAGGGTAAAACCTTTGCCTAATTGGCTGTCCCGTCGTATTGATTTTGTGTGATAGCCAGGTAGTTTTTCCAAGTCCAACCTTGTCAGATGAGATGACTTCAAACTCATCAATGACCTGTTGTAAACTTCGCTCTTGGTCAGGTAACAAGACGTTACGAGGATGAATGTATCGGGGTTCAGTTACACAAGAAACCCGAGGAAAGGAATGACTAGTAGAAGGAATATACATGTTTCCTTTGATGTTTTTGTTAAATGCCTTACTAAAAACTGAGGTTAGACCAAATTTGTTCCAAAACTCTATTCCTAAGATGACTGAAGAAGACATACTACGCGCAACCAAAAATTCGTGAACAAAATTAGTATCGTTAAATTGAACCGGAAGATAAACAGTTCCCAAAATATCAATTGGCGAGTTATTGGCTGAAATGGCACGAGGACACGAAATGTTCGATGTCATCGAAATTCCTAGCTCGCGAGCCAAACTATCACTAATAAGAGACATCTGAGCTCCCGAGTCTAGTAATGCTTTAACCAAATGGCCTTTCAACCAAACCTCAATAAACGGTCTATTATCGGAAGAGTCCGACGCTATCACCGGTGACACTGTACGAGAAAAATGGGCGGCGTGTCGCCGATGGCTTATGCATTTCTTTGAATTACACTTTGGACAATCCCGGGTAATAACGCCAGGAGTCCGGCACTTGAAACAGAGCCTACCAGGAAAATCTGGACAGTCACGATACGAGTGTCCGTTTTTTTTACACTTGGGACACAATTGAGCTTCGGACGACACGACCGAAACAGCTTTGGTGGATTTGGGTAGGAAACTCTCAAAATGTGAAGCAGTATCGATGAGTGCATCAAAATCAGTAAACTTATGGATAGATAGACATGGGAAATATCTCGGGTGCATGTTATGGGTTATGATTTCCAACAAGTCAGGTTTAGTAATCGGACGGCTCAAAGTATCGTTTAAATAGGAAATTTGGATTATAAAATCTCTAACGGGTTGATCCGACTTCTGTTTATAATTTCTGACTTCTTGTTCGGTTTTGTATTCAAAATCGGTGGGGCCGAACGTCCTAATAAACGATTGTCTAAGTTCTGAATAGGATAAGTCGGGTCTGCGAATCGATCTAAAATATTTCAAAGCGGCACCGGACAAAACCTCATGAAACCGTTTAAGCAAATAGCAATCCGGTAAGTCGTCCGCGTCTTTATGTTCGTCGATGTTGGTGAAGAATTCGCGAACACATGTATTCCCCGAATAATCAATCTTCCATTTTGAAAGTGAGATTTGTTTTTTGAAATACTGGGGGCAATCTTCCGACCTCATAGGAGATGGAATAACAGACGACGTTGAAGCTCTGGATGTTCTGGGTGGAATCGGAGGAGGCCTAGAAATTATAGGGCTGCTTCGGTATGGAGTTGAAACAATAGGAAGATCTTCGCCTTCCATACTGACGCAAATTAACGAAACAAGACAAAATAAAAAACACGATAAGATTGAAGACCCGAAGTACGACAGACCAACGTTCACAGAACCGAAAGCAATATATGAAAGTGGTCAACGTCCTTTCAAATAGAACTAAAGTGAATGGTCGTTCTCCTTTATATTTTGAACGATATTTGTAACAAATATTTACGTAACTTGAAAACGTAAATTTTTGTTTACACGAATATTTCGCTAATTCCTATGTCAAAGTATAGAATTATGTGTAAAACTATTATCCTAATCGAATCCGTGTAGACCGGGTAATAGACAGGGGAATATTTCGACCTAAGGTGGGAAAGTATTTGAAAGGAAAGGTTTTGAATTGGAATTCGCTGTGGGTAGCCAAACCCTATGTCTAATAACGTGTAGCCGATGTGTGAAAGAAACGACAGCAACAAAACGGCAATATAACGAAATAGGTGGGACTAGATACAAAAAAAAAATCTAGACATCTAGCAAAATCACCACTCAAAAAGGCTTACCTTATGCTGCGTCCTAAACAATCGCACACCAAACACACACTACTGGGTACTAGCTAAAACTATGTCTACAAGAGGTGAATGAAATTCAAGGATAAATTATATATTTGCGGGGAGGAAATAAAAGGTCAATTCTTGAATATGGTTACATGCATTTGTTATTAAAACATTTCATGAACAATCACACAACATTAAATATTTATGATCAAAATAGTAGAAGATACGGGCTGCGTCAATTGTCCTTCCAACAAGCTCCGAAGGGCTTCGTGCACAACTCGTTACCTGAAAATATACCAATCAAGAAGAAATTAAATTTGTGCTGCTAGGAAGCACACCACATACGGAGTAAGGAAAAAAAAACTCGTAAGTTATTATTAATATATATTAGTAATAGTATCTTAAATGTACTTACTTGTGTTCGGGCGCCAGTTTGTAGCATAAATTATGGGTTCTCTTGCCACATATCCAACGACACCCGGGGATCGAACCCGGTGCGTTGTAAGGTTAAGAAATGAAAAGTTTAATTGTGGTAAAATAACACTATAATTATTAGATTTGTAAAACTAAACACAAATAATTATAAATAAAACAAATCAAATAGAAAATGAGTAGCCGTCAGCTTGCGAAATATTTTTGGGAAAATATTATGACAAGGGATGGGAGAAATTTTAAATTTTTATACCTAGGCTCATCGACTTTCGTAATTTAATTTTAGTGTACGACGAAACGACGCGGATTTATCGCCAATAGCTAATGTCGACCCCGCGTCATATAGGACGCACGCATATCGAAAGTAGTCGCGATGAACCCTAACATCGGATTACGTAATTAGATAAAACGATTAGAACGCGCTAACTAGATTTAAGAATAAATAGCTAGAGTAAGAAAAAGAAAAAAAAAAAGGTTGATGCGCTCGAGGGTGGCACTTCACCGCGCACCGCTTCCGACCGTCCTTCGTCCCGCCGCGGCGCTCGGCTACGCACGACCGGCTTCTGTCCGGACCACAGGCGAAACGCGGATACGGAGGGACCCCGCAGTGGATAGGGCTGGTTGGCTGACTCTGGCCCAAGCGTGGATGTGGCGGGAACCCGCACCAAATAGGTAGCCGTCCCTGGCCTGGGGGTGGAGCCGGAATCGGCCTTGTCTGACTGGATCCAAGATAAACAGGATATTAGGACCAGAAAGCAAGGCAAAATTGTGAAGATTGATAGTGGGTGATGATGAACCAATTGGAATACTCACGGTAAAACAATCAAAGGAACAATTTGGGATCGGGGAGAATACTCGTATCCCCGACACCAGCTGGCAGCAACGGCTTTAAATTTACTTGCTGCTTGTCTGCTCACGAATATTCAGGAAATAATTTCAATATAAATCTTCAACGAGTTAAATTTTGGTGTCTATCCATGGACTCTCTTGGCTGACGACTGACTGATGTCAACCCAGAAAAAATTCAATATTCTTTTCATTTAAAAATTTTAAATTTGCGTCAACTTGAAAAGAAGAAAAAATAAGGCGGCCTATGATGTACGCGTAAAAAAGTTTGATAATGCAGAGTTATGCTGCAGTATGCAGATAAAACAAGATAAAGTGCATATTGAACTAAAGGAATATATCGTCACTTTTGCGTGGGGCTTTTTTCCAAGGGAATTTAAGGAAATTGGCATGTTTGTATTTTATTTTATTGGTAAGTATAAAAAATGGATATTGGATATTTGAAAAGTATGACCTTTTTATTGTAATAGTAGATTGACAAGTTTTTTTTTGGTTGTACCTACGTATCACATTGGTATTTATGTACAGCAAAAAAATTTATTCGTACGAGTATGTCCTAAATAAATTTTGTTTGCGAATTTTTCCAAGCTCCTGAATTTTAGAGCAGGGTTGGGTAATATCTCACAATTTTAATCGCCTTAACTTAACAGCATTGTACCACAGATCCCAGTACTGAGCATAATAATTTATTATCACTGACCTGCTGTTAATGATGATACTTTTAATCCCATATAGCGTTCGCATGTAAAATAACATGGCAAAAGTTTCAATTACCTCGTTGTTTAATTTTGAAACTCATCGACTACAATACTACAATTTCACGCTTGGAACACGAGACTTGGTGATTTAAACGTTTGTTTTATTTGTATTTCAACGTCATTAAACTGTTGATACCTACTTAATGTGCAAAACTATTGACTGCGTGAAAATCAAAAGGCATTGTTTCCTCTGGCATTTGAGTAGCTATACATTCCCACTATCGACTGTTGTTGTTAGAACAAGTTTCGAAGTAGATCAACATGGCTGTCAGGTCAGCTGTCCATTTCAATTCTTCTGTAAAAAGGTTCAATTGAATGAATTGCTGGAACAGCGAGTCTCTCGAGGTTATTCTGGTGAGATTTAAGTCCATTAAGTTTACTTTTTTCATTTACATGACATCTGTAGAAGATAATGGTATCTGAAAAAGGCATAGATAGACAAGTAACTGATGTTACGTCGGGTGCAGACACGCGGACTACATATGTTTTATTTTCTATCTGTATTTCACACATCAATTTTTTTTTTGTGTCTATGTATCCGTGACATCACTGCGGGCCCTATCGGAATACTAGCACTGTGACATTTATTTTAAAATGTCTCCTTTTATTTTAATTTTACTTTGTTATTTTTTTATTTATGTTTTAATGAGTGTGTTTTAGTTTAATTTGTGATTTCCTGTGCGAGTCTCAATAAACACTTTTTCTTCTTTTTATAGAAAACAGGAAATAACTCAATCAGTATACCTGGTAGAGCGTTATCTAAAGCTTTTTTGAAAGCAAAATCAATATGACGAACAAAGTCGCGAATAAAAGTCGGTACACATATGTATAAGATGTGTATCGTAACATATTTGTTGCATCGGCTTGATCGAGTCCTTTGTTCCAAAAGCCATCAGCTGGCCCAATCAAGTAAGAAATTGGTGATCTCGGATGAAAGCCGGTCCCTTTCCAGAGCGCTGTTACTAAAGATAAGCTTCTTAGTATGTGATGGAAATGTCCCCCGGCACAGAAAATGTATTGAGGGAACATATTGTTAACGTTTAGTGAATTATGTTCATGATAAGTAAATGCTTTTGATATTAAAATAATTGAGGAATAATAATAAGAAGGCCGGAATAGAAGATGGCTGATTTGGTGACATAGGTACGGTGGCAAGGTGACAGGTCTCGATAATAATTTAATATTATATGTTTCTTACTGATTATAGGTATACAGGGTGGCAGGGACATCGACGCGAAAACGGTTACCACGGACGAAAAATTTTTCGTCGGTTATTTTACAAAAATCTGCTGTTTCATAGAAAAGTGCAATACCTACGCGGTCAAAATGTATGGAATAGCTGATTAAAAAAAAACAAAACTGACGCAAAATTTCAACGCAGTGGGGTTCAGAATCATGTATTGAATCCATGGTAACAGTTTTCTTGTCGATGTCCCTGCCACCCTGTATAATGGTAGCGTCTCTCCCAATTAGCAAATGTTTATAAAATTCGTTACCAAATTCATTCAATAATTTTTATCGAAATTCAAAGGTTACGATTAAAAATTATGCTTTGGTTAAGCGTCGTTCACACAAAGTTACTTAGATTTAAAATCATTGCTCCGATATAAATTTCCAATATCTATTGACTTAACGGTCAATTCCCCTTTCGTCTCCCTCGGGAGTATTACCGCCGTTATTGGCCTGAGGGGTAAAATTTTAATGAAATTATAACACGTCAAGCTCGATTAGTCATAGGGAAATACCTTAATACCCCATTGAGAATTCCCCTCCAGTTATTTTGCGGTGTTCGTCATAGTACTGTATTTGCATGGATATTACAAAAGTGAGGTATGGTGTATTTCGAGAAGCTTCATTACATATTATAAAACAAAGTTCCCCGCCGCGTCTGTCTGTCTGAATGCGATAAACTCAAAAACTGCCAAATAGATTTTCAAACGGTTTTCACCCATAGACGGAATGGTTCATGAGGAAAGTTTTAGTGTATAATTCAAAGTCAAAGTCAAAGTAAAATAATTTATTTCATTTAGGCACAAAAAGGCACTTTTGAACGTCAAGGTTTACAAAAAATAGAATTGATTCTAGTCGCCCCTTCCAAAAGGTAGTTTTCGTATGGAGAAGAATGGGCAAGAAACTCCACCGTTACTCTTTTAAAATGTTTTACAATATTTTGCATACATTAATTATATAATTATATGTGAAGACGATGTACCTGGAATAAGATTACTATACCACAATAGGTAAAAATAATAAAAAATTAAGCAATAACAGAAAAAATAATTATGTAAGTAATGGAAACATGGTGTTCACATATTTACAAGCATTGTAAAAGTAGGTAGTAGGGTACCTATAAGATATTCCTAAAAAAATTACAAGTAATACTAATAAGTCAGTGTGTGAGTTCAAGTAATCACAGAATGTAAAATAAATGTTATACTAATTAATAATACAATTAAATTAGCAACCAGTTTGATTTTGTCTAGACTCTAAATTGTCCTATGGAGCTAGACCAGCATGCTTCCAAGCATTCTTATCTAGGACATAATCCTCTAATTTATAATATGCTTGTTTACAAAGAGTACTTTTAATATGAGTTTAAAATTTTCTTTCAGTTAATTGTAATATATCTCAAGGTATTTAGTTGTAACATTTAACACAGTACCCCATAAAAGATGTAGGTATGTACTTTAGATAATCTGAAAAATGTTTGATCTATTTTATCTTTATTAAAGATTATTCATTAAGGTTTTGTGTAAATTGGCTTAAATATGAAGATTATTGTTGAAGAAGTCGGCAAAAATTACGCCGACTGGGAGCTTTACTGGCGTGGGCCACGTAAACCGCAAAAGATACATAAAATTATGTTCTACAATAAAAATGTTCATCTTAAAAAGTTCAACAAAAAAGTCCGCGTTGGCCACAGTAACCATTATTATCTTTCAGAATTTAAAATACAATAGACGTGGATATATTTAGTAACTTGTTCCGCTTAGCTATTTCTAAAGAGCCATAAAAAACTCCTGAAAGAAATCGACACGTGTTTCACCTCTCAACGAGGCATCCTCAGGATGACGATGGACTTGTTGCGAACTCGAACACGGCGTGTTGCCACACCAAGCGCTGAGTGCAGACTGAGCGGGCGATAAGGCTCAGTCTGCACTCAGCGCTTGGTGTGGCAACACGCCGTGTTCGAGTTCGCAACAAGTCCATCGTCATCCTGAGGATGCCTCGTTGAGAGGTGAAACACGTGTCGATTTCTTTCAGGAGTTTTTTATGGCTCTTTAAAAATAGCTAAGCGGAACAAGTTACTAAATATATCCACGTCTATTGTATTTTATAATGGATTTCCGCAAGGTCACGCCTGAATCAATTAATTATCTTTCAGAATTTGATAAAAATGTAATGATTATTTCCGGAGCTATTTTGACCGATATTATATTAATCCTTATCCAATAAAATATGTTATTTAAATTGGGCATTTAATTTAGATTAAAATAAGCCTGTACATCATATCATTTAAATTAATAGTTTAAAAGATATCACAGATTCAAAATTACACATAACTACATAATTATGGTTGATGGTAACGCGGGCACAGCGGTGTTAGTCAGACCTTTCCTCGGCTATTAGCTATGTAATCCCGGTAGTACGTTCCCGTAGGATATTTTTCGACATCCACGCGGGCGAAGCCGCGGGCAAAAGCTAGTATTACCTACATAAAAGATGCCAGATTTTTCGAGAAAATATAATTCTTTATTTTCATTTTCTTCTGACACAGATCACGTTTTCTCTTTGAATCATAAATCAAAGTGAGCTTTCCAAGCTTCAACTTATAGTAAGTGATCCATCTACATTGACGACAGGACAGTAACTGAAGATAGAAACAATCTCGAACGCTGAACTTATCACGTGTTTGTATAAGTTTTAGTTTCGATCACCCTTAACTTTAGAAAGGCGAAAATGGAGATGAGAATTTGAAATAGACGGGCTGAGCTATCCAATGAAGCACCAACTTCGTCCATAATCTTAGGAAACGTGAGCAAAAAGTTAGTTCTCATCTTGTTAAGCCGTAACCCTATCTTCCAGTGATTTGTAAGGCTCCGTCGGCGACCACTCACAGTTCGTATGACTACGGTCACATAGTTTCGCCAGCGTGGTAAAGTGGGCACTAGATGTGTCGAGGGTCTGGCTAGACGCCAAGCGGCTACCTCCGCATTGTAAGGCGGTGTACATACTCTGTGTGACGTATAAAAATTTAAACGAGTCGCGTTGCTGTTTTGTTTTGTGCGTCGTCATTTTCTTGGTGTTTTACTAAGCTTGCTATGGGGAACTTTTGTTGGTTTTCTGAGAGGCAATTCCCGAATTTTTTAATACATTCACATTTCATTCTCAATCTGTCAATAAACTTCTTATTTACTTATCTATTTTTGACAAGTTTTTGACATCGATTGTCGCTGAGATTTAAACATTTTTTAAATACTAGCAGCGCCCCGCGGTTTCACCCACATAAGTGTCGATCCCGTAAGAATATTGGGATAAAAATATTCTATGTTCTAAACGTATTCAGGTTATAAACTATCTGCGTGCCAAATTTCATTTAAATCCGTTCAGTAGTTTTTGCGTGAAAGAGTAACAAACATCCATCCATCCTCACAAACTTTCACATGTCTCGTAATTAGGATGTACGAAAATTTGCCTACAGGTTTTAGTCAGTGGTCAGTTAAGTTGTGTTTGTGGAGTTACAAGCATTTATACAGACTACAAGATGTATGTAAGGAACAAACAAAAGGATTTTTTTGAAATAAATAAATAAAAGACTTTATTTCAGACCATGTGTCCATTTTGTTGGTAACAATGTTCTTATGGACTAGTGTTAGTAATACTTAAAACTACCAAAAACAAAAACATTTAAAAGAAAGTTAAATGCCTCGTATATACAAGTGATGTAAAAAAAAAAAATTGTCATAAAAGGATCAAATACATAAAAAATGCCCAGTGTCTACAGATACGACAATTTTTCCAAGGTTTTAACAACGTTACTCAGTAACGTATGTTACATTATATACTCATATGAGCACGGTGGAGGGTATCATAATCATCCAAAATTGATGAAATTCCGCTCGCACCTGCGGTTTCACTGCGTGTTATGTTTGCATATTTTACCCAAAACATATGCGTTCATATAAAAGTGGTGACTACGCGAGATGGAGTGGCTCGTGGCTAAGTACACACGGACCGAGCCATTTCTAAATACTACGCTGCCAAAATTCGCATACCGAAGCCCCTCAGTGCCTCAGAGAGCACGTCAAGGCGTGACCATATAAGGTGTACAGTGTAGCTTCATAGCTAAATAGCTAAGTACACCTCATCATCTGCCTAGACTTTTCCAGTCTTTGTCAGTATTATTTATGACTGCCTATCTGACCTCCACAACCCAGTTACTGGGTATTACGTTACCCCTTGGTAAGACTGGTTGTCAGAGTTTCTGGCTTTTGACCCATAACGACTGTCAAAGTTCCACGAATGACAGCCAGGACCAACGGCTTAACGTGCTTTTCAAGGAACGGAGGGGTATGTAAAGATCACCTATGCCCAACCGCGCCAAGCGTAGCTTAATTTGATCGATCGACCCGTAACAGTAATTATTACGGGTAGCTGAAAGTTTGAAAGTCTCATTAGATAGTCAACTGTTTCATACTCTGTTTAAAGATCATTTTTGCGAAACGCGTCAATAAGTTACATATATTCTCTTTATCTCTGACATATTTCGAGCTGCAAAATTATAAATTCATTGTTTCTTTTCGCGAACAAGTTAAAATAAAATAAACTTTTTTACAAAAAATACAACCGACTTCCAAACTACAAAGTGAAAAATAACTTTAATTTCGGAAGTCGGTATCTTTGGATCAGTATTTTAGTTTTTTGACACCGACTTCCGAAATTAAAGTTATTTTTCACTTTGTAGTTTGGAAGTCGGTTGTATTTTTTGTAAAAAGGTTTTTTTTTCACGTTTTAGTAGGTTGATTTGTAATTTATCTAAGTTACAATATCCTTATGTCAACTGCTCATCAAAAATACCCAAATCGCTATAGATGTGCCTTTAATATTTGAAGAGTTCCCTCGATTTCTCCAAGATCCCATGATCAGATCGTGACCAAATGACAATGGGACCAACTTGAAAGTATACCCTTTCAAACAAAAAAATATTTTTTCTAATCGGTCGAGCCGTCTTCGAGTAATCGGGGAACATACATAAAAAAAAAAAAATATCCTGACTAATTGAGAACCTCCTCCTTTTTTTTGAAGTCGGTTAAAAATTGAAAATGACCTTACGGTAAAAGTAATTTTTACGTAAAGATTAACTTTTTTTTTTATTGTGGCACTCCGGTAGTGCCGATAGAAGTGAAAATTTGAACAAGATCGCCTTGGTGGAAGAAAAATACTTGTATTGAACATTGGTCCGTAACCTTATCTAAATAAATAGCACAATCGCGTTTACAAAATCTTTAAAGTAAAATACTTACATACAACATTGATCCGTAACAAAATATCAATAAAGAGCATAATCGCGTTTACTAAAATGAGGTGTCGTTACAGTGTCGCGAAATCAATGGTTTAGTCCCATTTCAAAAATGCCCAACGCGCCTAAAGAAGTTTTCACTTCAAAAAGATCTTAATAATGTCTTGCCTCTCAGTTGCTCGTGTGCTCCAGCCTTAAAAGACTAGTACTGTCGGTACAGGATGCTGATTCAGCTAAATACCGAACGATAATAACGTGTTCAAGTAAACGATGCCAGACAGCTGACGTCACTATTTTGTGTACCTGTATTAATTGCTGAGCTAAATCTACTAGACAGAAATACGCTCTGAGTAGTTTTAGTTAAATACCGCGAAAGTCTTAAGTGTTCTATCAAGTGTGCGTGTAATTAATGCTAACACTTTCTTAGGCAAATGAAGCAGTGTCTGGTTAGAAGAATTAAGGGATTTTGAAAGCTTATAGAGGGCTATGAATTATGCAGGTGTTGAAAGGATTTAAGAACAACGGTTTGATTGTTTGTTTTGAGGCACTTTCGATATATGATTTAGTATTTTAGAAATTTGGGCATGATTGACGAGAGAATAGTATGGTTTATGAGTAGGTAGATGGTGGTGATGGTGTTAGGTGGGTTTAAGATGTATTTTTTTAACTTTAACGCCATTAAACGCATTATTTTTTCTTTTGTATCTTTAGGTAATAGTGGAAAATTGCCGATTTTATAACTACAAAGTTCAAGTTTATTTACGTTGATAATTCTCCCATTATTTTTTTATAATCTCTAGGTACATTACCATACTTTTTTGTTTATTTAAGCTCTATAAATGCCATAGAAATATACATAACGATTCATTATACATTAAAACATTACACATTAAAACCATTGCATTAAAAATAAATAAATTTAAGTTTAAAGTAGGTACAGACGCCAGCACATCAAGCTACTACAATCTGTCAAATTTATTTAATAGATTTTCAACTTTATCGCTGAAGCCAAAGGTTCAAAGTTGATTGGGAAAATTTGACAGTTTCGGGTAGTTTGATGTGCTGGTGGCGTCTGTACAAAAAATATAGTTATTAGGTTAAAATTCATTCGATTTCATTTAATTATAATGATAAAACAATAATCACTAAATAAATGGTATGTAAATACTGTGCTCTAGATAACATCACACCCACACTATAACTAGATTTTAAACTTGTATGGGTACTCACGCTTGTAACAATATTTTATAACAAAGTTAGTGAGCCGCCAACAGCTTGGCACACGTATAAATTATACACTAAAACCTTTCACGGAAAACCTTACAGGTCTGCAAAATCCAAGGTATTAAAATTGAGACTGAAATTCTCAGAATAGAACCAATGCTGGAAACTGCGGCTTAGTTTTGTGATGTGGGAAAGTAGGTTAACAAATGCTTACGTTATACCTAAAATTAAGTATTTAAACAAACAAACTGGCAACCGTGATGATTGTTTTAATTTTAACTTTCAAATGCTTGAAAAGTGTTAAGTAATCTATTTCTTTCTTCATACATTTGATGAGATATTATAATGTCGTTCCGTAATAAAACATGATTAAAAGTACAATTCCCAAGTTTTGCTCATCTGAAAAGACAAGGGCTCTCAATTTCAGCTTCAAATTCTAAACATAATAACATCATTCTAAACATAATAGCGTCTTGTGTTACAAAATAACATATCCATTTAGGATATGTTATTTTGTAACACAAGACGCAAAGAAAAGTAATTAAAGCAGCCCGTCACTCGTGTCATTTCTCTTCTTATTAAATTGTTTGCTCACAACAAACAAATGACGAATGAAATTTCCGCACATGAGAGCGTACTTCAACTCCGAAACTCGTAATCGTCGTAACTTATAATTGCTCACTTAATAACATCAAAAACGTAAATTCTCAACATTTAACGTAAGTGAATTCAGCGAATAACGCGATCGGGTATAACGTCGTCGTATCTCACTGATTGCCTACCCCGACGCAGAAAATAAAGTTGTAAGAACTCCTTAATAGAATATCCTTTGAATAGGTTGCTGGAGTCGTCTTGTAAATAACGTTAGAGGGCTCGACGGAGGTGTCAGAAGTTGGCCAAGTTGCCCAAGTACGCCGAGAACGCCGAGTACTCCTGTAGCGTGGGAGTTGAAAACACCCAAACTTGAAGACCCCTCTAAATCTAAACTTTTCTTTCGTTGACAGGGCTTGAGACATGACTTTCGAGTTGTGCACTCACATATGTGAGAATTGTTCGAGATGCGGGTGTTAAAAATTATCTGAGTTTGTGTCGAGAACATTTTAAGTACGAAAAGTTTGTCTTATTTTCAACAATACTTGTGTAACCTGTATGAGCTTGCTAACTTTCTAACATACGAGTTTCAGTAAAGTTAGTATTCTCAGCTCGTGTTGAAAGGGTTATTTCATTGTGATTTTATACCTACATAATTACAATAAGTAGAATAATTATCGTTACCACGTTATGTGTTTTACTTACATAATATTTTAGGATTCAAAACTCTCGGGAAAGCTCACGTCTACCTTCTTACAAAAGCTACTGTTTACAACGCTAATTAGTTTTCCAATTAATTAAATTATTCGCGCTAAATATGAGAGATTGGTTAATGTGAAATCTGGGACTCACACAGCACACCTCACTCTCATTAAACGTAATTAGCAGTAGAGAAAGATCTGATTAGAATGTTTTGTTTTGAAGAATTGTAATTCAAAAGTGTAAGATGAAAGCCAAATGACCTTTAGGTATAACTTCGGGAATCGCAGGCCGATTTCCGGCCACCGTAGGCTTGGGCTTGCGGACGGTAAGCAATGGGTAGTTCGCCGTCCGATAAGGACCAGGCCCGGGTCGACGGCGCGTTGTGTTCCACGCACGCCTCAAAGAGATGTCAGCAGAACTGACGGGGTCCGCTAGGGCCGATGCCTGCCGGGGTCGCGGGAAAGTTCGAAAGGGATACCATGGCCCCTGGTAACATACAGGCAACTGAAGGGACACGGGTGGATTTTAGTCAGTAAGAGTCTGACACGCCCTTCCGGTCCGCCCAGAGCGGGAGAAGTTATTTGACAATTTCCCAACCAAAAAAAAAGGTATTACAGTGTGACGCGGGCAAGGGTGAACATTACTTATTCAGAGGACACAACATAACATCACGCCTGTAATCCCCGAAGGGTTAAGCAGAGGTGTAGTTATCTATAGTAACACACACCCACACGCACACACACATGTGTGTTACACATTTGGCCAGTTATGTTTAAATCCCATGTAAGAGGAGGCGAGCCTATCGCCATCAACTGGGCACAAATCTAGACTCCTGGCTGCTACTGAGAAATTCCTGATGGAAGATCCCAATAACGTTTTGCTCGACCTGGGAACCGAACCCAGGACCTCACGCTCAGCAGTAGCTCTTGTAGTACATTATCGTGTTTTAAAAATTATCTTGTATGTTTTTTTTATCTTTGGCATCTCGCAGTTGACCATTAAGGTCATGGCTGCTTAACCGGGCTTTCCTGTGGCTACCTTAAGCTTCTACACGCCTCAGCCAGACAACAAGCCTCCAGCCAGGGGCAAAAACTATTCTAAATTAAAATTAAGTGAACGCTCGCTAAGTGCACCCCCTGTGGGGTACGAACTTCGGCTTAGGGCGTCGCTAAGGGGGTGACAGCAAGAAGGGACAGGCTGGATCAAACTTAGATTTTCATCTTGATTATTATGTGGGTTATTTAAAATTACGTGTTTTTTTTTTTTTTTTTTTTTTGGGTGGGAAATTATCAAATAACTTCTCCCGCTCTGGGTGGAGCGGGAGGGCGTGTCAGACTCTTACTGACTAAAACCCACCCGTGTTCCTTCGGTTGCCCTGTTGCCGGAGGCCACGATTTCCCTATCGGTTTTCTTCGAACCCCCGCCCCCGGCAGGCATTGGCCCTAACGGACCCCGTCAATTCTGCTGACATCTCTTTGAGGCGCGCGTGGAACACAACGCGCCGTTGACACGGGCTTGGTCCTTATCGGACGGCGAGCTACCCATTGCTCACCGTCCGCAAGCCCGCGCCTACGGTGGCCGGAAATCGGCTCGCGATTCCCGCCCCGGGCGTCTCCTCCTGTGGCGGTTAGGGGCGTGAGGGCGCGAAATTTGCCTCTCCCTCACGCGCTCCGTCTCCTCCTTTGCGAGCATTACCGCTTCGCAGAAGGAGGTGACGGCCTGCCATTTCCTCTCGCTCCGTACCATGGCCTGAACCAGGGCCGGACGCGAGAGATCACCGCCGCCGATCGCCTCTACGAGGACACGGCGTTGCTCCGCCCAAGCCGGGCAGACCTCCACCGTATGCTCCACCGTGTCCTCAGGCCGATCCACACAATGGTGACACCCGGGTGTTTCCTCCCGCCTTATCCTAAACAGGAACCTCCCGAAGCATCCGTGTCCGGTGAGGACCTGCGTCAGGCGGAAGGTGAAAATTACGTGCTCAGCTGCAACAACTGCTGGCACCTCGTTTTCGAAGAAGGGTCGGGGGATCTTGTGTGTGTGGATGTCTACCTATAAGCAATTGTGTTATAGGTCTGAGCCACTACTCTTTCCCTTCCGTACATAAGACTCACATGGTCTGCTTTCCTCAACTTCTCTAGCCATACACTGGTGCCTTGTATTCTCTGTGTTGTTTTTCACAAATCACATGAGGCATTTTTTGAAGTGAAAACTTCTTCTCAAAAATGCCCAACGCGCGTTGGTCATTTTTGAGGTGGGAAAAAACAATTGAACTCGCGACACCGTTACCGACACCTCATTTTTGTAAACGCGATTGTGCTCTTTATTTATATTATGTTACGGATCAATGTTCTATGCAAGTATTTTTACTTTAAAGGTTTTGGAAGTATTTTTTTTGTAAACGCGATTGTGCTCTTTATTTAGATAAGGTTACGGACCAATATTCTATACAAGTATTTTTCTTCCACCAAGTCGATCTTGTTCAAGTTTTCGCTTATGTTGGCACTCCCGGAGTGCCACTGCATTTTTTAGGTGATGTATAATTTTAAGGCAATTTTAGCCACACTTGAAATAATTACAAAACTATCATAATAAACGCTCTACATTGTGCCTATCCTGTAAATCAAAATATGTGTCGTAAAGTAACAATTTCACTTTAATATCAATATTTAAACTTCGATATTCGACTTAATAAGATAACTTCGCAAAACATTACAGTAATTTACTTTCATATATGTAGGCGAGGGACAAGGGTCGGTAAAGTAACATTGGGCCAAAGTTTATTAATATTTTGGAGTCCAAAAATTTCATTGATATTAGCCATCCTTTACAGAGGAGTAAACATTGACCACAGTCTCCCTTATTTAAGAGGGTAAACTGTCCAATTTTTTACACTTAATGGCATAAAAATGTATAAATTCAGACATTTGTATGGAAATACGTTCAAGGTTTTTTCCTTTGCACGATGTTGGGTTTGCTTATTTATTCGCATATGATATCATTAATTAAGGTTTACATTGCTTGTACTGATTCTCAGAAATTTTTTAATCGTTATACAATTCCCATCCTTGTGTTTTTGTTACGTTTTTGGTAAAATATGCTTGGTACAAAAATAGAAAACATTTAAACACAAACATACTTCATTTTCATTACTTGAAGTTCTTGTTTACAATTCATACAATGTGCCATTCATGCAAAAAACTTCCTAATTAAATCTTCAAATAGATATTCTCGCAAATGTGAAATTTCCAGCAAAACGTTATGATTAATTAGTCGAAAGGTATGCTTGAATACCTCTCGTCAAAATAAAACGTTGAACACAGAATTTGTGCGAAAACGTGCCAGCTACATGGTTCGCGCTCGTATTAATTAATAGGGAATTCTGGTACCTAAATTAAATTTTCAAGTAAATTCCAGTAGTGATTTGTCGATCAAATTAATGAGAAGATTAAAGCTATAAAATGGCGTGGCGCTTTGATATCTTATTGTTGTCCTTTTTTTAACACCCTAATTCCGAAACACGTCATTGAGACCGTCCGAAACACCCTTAAAAATAAACCTCGTCGATATGAAGTGTAGGTATTTTATAAAAACATCTACAGATACTATTTTACCAGGAAAGCTGTTAGAATAATAATTGTAGTACCTATGTAGTACTTTTTTTACCACCAAGTGGAAGATGAAATATTGTTACAACTATGAATGATCTCCAGTACGAACACCTGAGACATTGTGGAGTGGTACTCAACCTTTTCCTAGGCCGTCTATGTGAGCACTTTGTAGGTACTATTTTATGTCGATCCGTGGACTAAGAGCAACGAATAAATTTTGAGTGCCATTGTGTTGTAGTTGCTAATACATGAAGAGACAAAAGAGTGAGAATTTCTACATTTCTGTCCATCTTTGTGCTTAGGCAAAACTGAGGTAGATACGTATTGTTCCCGAGCATAAAACTAAGACAAAAAAATTCAAAATTCTGTCTTTGCATTGACCAGTAAGGATATTGTCCCGCACTGGCCGCACTCTGCATGCGGGTAAAAACTTAAACACAAGGCATGCAGAACAAACCTGCGTGCGTGAACAATTACGCATGACTTTTAAAACACTATAACTGAAAAAGCGTCAGTCATCGCATGATTTTTATCGCCGCTACTATTTTCAAAAGAAATTATTGAAATAATTTTATTAAAGTGTCGCACGCAATCCTTTTAATTCCGCATAGGGCTGATGACTGCCCGGGCATATGGAGCGAATCAAAGTGAACCGTGATGAAAGGGGAACTAACGATCCATTTATTAAGCATGCGTGTTACTGATACACTCATTAGTATGACTGCAAAGAAGGTCTACTTTATATGGATATGTTCCGTTCATGTTTAGACTTCATGACTCTCTCGAGATCAAGCTGTGACTTGTACTACTGCCGTCGCTAAGTTAAAATAAATGTGAAGAAATTTAAACGACGCAAAATTAGTAAAGTTTCAACACATCTCATTAATAAAGTGCAATCAATATACAGTCTGACTACTTTCTTAATGTCCCTCGGAAATCATCGCATTTCCGAATACAAACGAATGCTAATTTCCATGTCCATCTATTATTAGATTTATCGTGTTTAATAATTTGAATTCAGAACTAAGTACTTTATTTTTGTTTTGATTACCGTGTGAATTATATAGAGCTGTAAAACTATTTTCGTGGCTGCGACTTTAGCAGCTTTCTTCTCATTTTTCAAATAAATTACATTAAGTTAAAAGAGTATTAACAACTCTATATACTTCCAAGTCGATTGAGAGCGTCCGGTCTGCACGAAGTGCAAAGAGCAACTGATATAAATCCGACAATAAACGGAAGAGTATTTTGGAATCAGAGTAGATATTGCGTCACGTAAAAAAATTAATTTAATTACCCATCCATCATCCTATGAACGTCTCCAAGGACGAGCAAGTTGTCGATACTTAAATATTTATACAGAACTTACTGCTGAAATGATCAATAGGAAAAGGTAAATAAGACCTTTACATTTGTTTAATCGCGAATACCTTTAACACACCATTTTAGTTTGGCCCCGGGTGTTCTAGAGTGATTTCCCGAATTCATACAAAACTAATAGAGGATGGAAGGGAGGGGTAGACTATGCCATTCTGGTCGCTTGTCGCTGTATCACCCACTCGCCCCGGGGAAATCTATATGAAAGCGAAACCAATGAAATAATGTTTTCATTACTTGTTATATTTCATACATATTTCTCACATGTAGCTAATCAAACTATCTAAATAAAACATGAGTGTTGCCAGGCGTGAATTTCCCGGAGGGTCGAATTATTTAATTTTGTCGTCGTCGGGGTGAATACTTGACGCCGATGTAATCTTGCTGCACTATGTAGGGTAGCGTTTCGTTTTACCGAGCTGTACCAATTTAAAATAAAAAGAATCCTATCCTATGCTATTAAACGAGCAATATTTGTACTCAAGTTCTGGAAATTGGCTCTAACGATTTCGATGAAAGTTGCAATATAGGGGTTTACGGGGGCGAAAAATCGTCTCATATCTAGGAAAATTCGATTTCTCTGTATTTTCATCCGAGCAGAGCTTGGTTGCCCAAAGTTTAGAACAAGATAATGAATAATGACATGAGAATAATGACATCAGAATAATGACATGGCAGTAAGTACCTACTATCATGGCAGCATGGAATAAGTAAGTACTATACATGGAATTAGTATGAATTTTCCTATACTATTAAATGAGCATTCTCTATTTTCACCAGAGTTGAGCTCGGTCGCCCAGGTACTTTAAAATAAAAATAATACATTTAACAAATTGTTGAAATGAAAAGAGTTTTTAAACACCCACTGGTGCCTAACCTAGTCACCAGTGGGTGTTTAAAAACTCTTTTCTTTTAAAGAGATAGTCAAATTCCTAAGTTTTTAACCATCCTAACTATATAATCCTAACTCTCCTAATTTTGCTGTGCCCGACAGGGTCCATATTGATCTTTTACTTTCTTATACCATCTATGTAATACATATGGAATGCAATAAAGAATTGAGTATTGAGTATTATGTTACAAATCGTCGCTGCGCTTTCCATAATCGCTATGTGTTTTTTACACACTTTACAGGAGACGCAAATACAGATTTTCTCAAAAAATACCCGGCGTATTTAAATAATTTACTTTTACTTTAATACATATAACAAATTGACGTAGTTTTAGATTACTTCTGAATAGGTAACATTATTAAAATAACATCACGCCTTGTTTCCCCGAAGGGTTTGGCAGAGGTGTCCCTGTAGCATTAACATTATTAATAATGCCAAAATGAAACATGGTAGGCAAATTTGAATTTTTTGCTGTTTTTACAGTATGTGTGTATTGAAATAACGATTCAAACTGCATAAAAAACCGAAAATCACGAAATAACACTTCCTCTCTCCTTAAACATCATCATTACATATAGTTCCTTGCTCTTGTTTCATGTTTATAATTTTATGTATATTTGTTATTTATCTAATATGTCTATGTATATATTTAAATAGGTAATTATATGCTTTATGTATCTGTGTATCTATTGTATATGTAAATGGTACACCACTACCTGCAGTATTGTCTCTCCTTTTCCATTTAAATCCATCCAAAGGTTGTCTGTAAAAGATCGCTTTTAGCGATAAGACCGCCGATTGTGTCACCTGATGTAAAATTTCTAAATTAATGTTTGTAATTTTTTTGGTGTACATAATAAAGAATATTCTATCTATCTATCTAACACATAGCGACTTTTGCACGCGCAACGACGAAATGCGAAAGTGAGTTTGTTTGTTTGTTACGCTTTCTTGCTGAAACGGCTGAACGGATTTCGACGAAATTTGGCATATGGGTAGACCATGACCTCAAGAAGGACATAGGCTACTTTTTATCCTGGATCGCATACGAAGTCGCGGGCAACCGCTAGTTAAATATAAAAGTCATAACCCTTCTTCGCCGTTGACAAATAAATCCGGCAATCTCATCGCAAGTGTCTTTCACTCGTGAGCAATGGGTAGCTCGCCGTCCGATAAGGACCAGGCCCGGGTCGACGGACATAGATGTTTTTTGCTGATCTAGCCGGTCAAAATTATTTATTTAGTTTATTTACTCCAGGGAGTTGCCCTGGTTAACTATAAGGCATAATTTTCTTTTTTAATGAATAATGACTTAAAATATTGAGAAAAAATATAAAAAAAATATATTATATTTTTCAACACATCATTATCCGCTGTAATACGTAAGGTTTCAGTTTTCCTTCTCTTACTTCTTTCGCTTAGCTCATTAAATGGTTTTGATGATCGATCCGAACTTTTAGGCTGCGCTCTCGGTATTTCGAATGTATTTTTTAGCCATTCGTCATTATTATGAAGAAATCTAGGTTCCGCTTTATATCAGCTTTTTTTCACCTTTGTTTAAATTCCGACTTAATATGCGAAAACTTGTGCTTCAACGCTTTTAATTCATCTTCAGAATAGTTTTTGCTGGACAAAATCCAATTTTCCAAGTAATTTAATTTTCTTCAAAAGTAGGCAAATTTTGCTCTTTCATTTTATTAAAAAGTGATCTACGGGTCACTACTCTAACACCTGAGTGACCAGGTGACCCTGAAACCAAATAATTACGAAGGTAACATAGTTTAAATTCCAAATAATTTTTTTATATTTTTTTCAGTGTCTTGGTCTGTTACCTCTGGCAAAAAAGGGGGCGGGTATGGATGGCTAATTGGGCCATAATAATTTTATATAAACTATAACCTGTCGTTATCGATTAACATTATAACCGGGAAGAAACCGGAAAGGCAACAAAAACCTTTTCAAACTTAAAATTGGGTTAGAAATTTTAAGAATTCTAAATTATATTTTCAAACGTCAAATAACAATTATCCTAACAAAAAAAATATAAAGCATCATATTTTAATAATATGCGATCTTACCTTCTTGATCCATATCCATAACAATATTTTGAAAGAAATCAGTAGTCACAAAAATATTTAACTTTTTGTCAGATACTATCACACTTAGGAAACGCATAAGATACGTGCAGTTGAAGCGATGACTAACTTCCGACAAAACAACCGCGCAGGGGCATCCGAAAAGAAATCAGGACGGGTTTGGCTATTGTTCTCTAATCATTTGAGAACTATAAGAACCAGTTGCTTTTTATCTGCGACAACATCTTATAAATTGAATTTTGACCGACTAGATCAGCAAAATACCCTTATGTGCGACGGCGCGTTGTGTTCCACGCACGCCTCAAAGAGATGTCAGCACAACTGAAGGGGTCCGCTATGGCTGATGCCTGCCGGGGTTGCGGGTTTGTCTGAAAGGGTTACCGTGGCCCCTGGCAACATACAAGCAACTGAAGGAACATGGGTGGGTTTTAGTCAGTAAGAGTTTGACACGCCTTCCCGCTCCGTCCAGAGCGGGAGAAGTTATTTGATAATTTCCCACCCAAAAATAAAGGTGTCTTTCTCTCGTATCTTGTTTTGTTTTGACATAACATTGTAGCGGTTACACCGCCACATACGAACTACGCATCATAGAAATGACGTCACACAAATCCTGCATCGCGCAGTTAAAGTTTACCGAGCGAACAACATATATACAAGATTTCAACTTCAAACCGATGGGCAGTTGCCCGCCAGACACAACACCCGGTCGGAGGATCCTCCCTTTTCTATGGTGGATGAGTGAACTTTACACCCTGTTTCTCATACCACTAAAACATCTTAAAAGTAATGACCTCACGCTATTAGATGCAAAGCGTTGCCATTCAATCGTACTGTCAAGCCAGAATTGAATTTTATACTTTAGGTAAATCTGTTCTGTGACAGCCAGTGATTGATTGCTCCAGCAGTTACGACCGATGACCTACGGAATATGAATACGATTTCTATCCCGCTCTATCTTTACCAACTTTGGTACCTACTTTCAAGCGAAAAAGCTTTTCTAAACAAAATATAAACAAAACAATAATCAGACGAGACTCTAACAAAAAAAAAAATGTCATGTTTAATTAAATAACCACAAAATATGTTAACTTAAACAAAAACTTTTACAACCCAAACACAGGAAGAATTAAAAAAAAAACCGGTCAAGTGCGAGTCGGACTTGCGCACGAAGGGTTCCGTACCATTATCTATAAAAACGGCAAAAAAATCATGTCTGTTGTATGGGAGCCCCATATAACAGACATGATTTTTTGCCTTCTATATTTATTTTATTCTGTTTTTTAGTATTTGTTGTTATAGCGGCAATAGAAATACATCATCTGTGAAAATTTACACTGTCTAACTATCACGGTTCATGAGATAAAGCCTGGTGACAGACGGACAGACAAACAGACGGACGGACAGCGGAGTCTTAGTAATAGGGTCCCATTTTACCCTTTGGGTACGGAACCCTAAAAATGAATATGTGTACAGTTTGTTGTAGTCTTGAATGTTTTTGTTTTTTACAAGAGAGATATTTGAGATACCTATACAATCCCGCCCAACCCTGCTTTTGTAAGCAATCCCAATATTATAATTATTTGAGATGACATCCACATCCTCTCGATTTACAGGTGGATCCTATACATTGTGATTTTTCATAATGTGCACATATCGAAATGCTCTAATCTATGCTTAATTTCATAGACGGAAAAAATATTTAAAAAAAATTTTGTTGTTTTTTTTAAATCTTTTAGTATACATATATTTTTTTATTATTATTATTTTTCTCTTTGGTGTCTTATTTATAAATTTTACAATTATTGTAAAAATTGATGAAACAACTACAGATTTTTGCTAAAAAAACATGTTTATTTTCTATTGAGGGTAGTTTTTTTTCTCAATTTTTATGTGGACGCCTAATTACTTCCAATCATTATGGAGTTTGTTTCATCGCGATAGATGATTTAGTTTAAGAGTTACACAGTTTTGTTACATTTTTTTTTAATTCCATAAAAAGTTAAAAAGAAATATTTAGAGTTTTTAAAATATTTTTCTGTCGTTAAAATTAAGCATAAATTCCCTCATTTCGATATGTGCACATTATGAAGAATCACACTGTATATACGCTAAACTATATATCCATTGATGCATTCTAAAACAGATACCAACTTGGCAGGTTTTTCGGGTTTGAGAGGTCGAACGGCTGAAAAAGTCCATCACCAAGTATTTATACAGGACAAAGGGTCTGTTTGCACGGTTTATTGACAGCTTTGTTCCGAAGTGACGGTAGTAAGCATGTCTATCGCGATTAAGTTACTCTTTCGAACAAACACCAGGATGAACCAATTTATGTATAGAAAATAAAGGTGAGGAGGTTTTGATTAAAGGCTCTTGTTTTTGTAACGTTTGTTTGTGTTTTCAATTTCGAAATTGAATATTTTGGTTATAACTGTTTTTGGGAGGAGGTTGTTTAGTTTCAATTTTACAGGCCAGCTATTTTAATGTTTATAGATACTGTTTATCATTATTTCATCATGATTGTATCTTTTGCTTGTTTAGGAAAGAAGTTTCTATGAATATTTTTACATGAGTCAATAGTAGGTACCTTTTTTTTTTTTTTTTTTTTTTTTTTTTTTTTTTTTTTTTTTTTTTTTTTTTTTTTGGGTGGGAAATTATCAAATAACTTCTCCCGCTCTGGGTGGAGCGGGAGGGCGTGTCAGACTCTTACTGACTAAAACCCACCCGTGTTCCTTCGGTTGCCCTGTTGCCGGGGGCCACGATGTCCCCATCGGTTTTCTTCGAACCCCCGGCAGGCATTGGCCCTAACGGACCCCGTCAATTCTGCTGACATCTCTTTGAGGCGCGCGTGGAACACAACGCGCCGTCGACCCGGGCTTGGTCCTTACCGGACGGCGAGCTACCCATTGCTCACCGTCCGCAAGCCCGCGCCTACGGTGGCCGGAAATCGGCTCGCGATTCCCGCCCCGGGCGTCTCCTCCTGCGGCGGTTAGGGGCGTGAGGGCGCGAAATTTGCCTCTCCCTCACGCGTTCCGCCTCCTCCTTCGCGAGCATTACCGCTTCGCAGAAGGAGGTGACGGCCTGCCATTTCCTCTCGCTCCGTACCATGGCCTGAACCAGGGCCGGACGCGAGAGATCACCGCCGCCGATCGCCTCCACGAGGACACGGCGTTGCTCCGCCCAAGCCGGGCAGACCTCCACCGTATGCTCCACCGTGTCCTCAGGCCGATCCACACAATGGTGACACCCGGGTGTTTCCTCCCGCCTTATCCTGAACAGGTACCTCCCGAAGCACCCGTGTCCGGTGAGGACCTGCGTCAGGCGGAAGGTGAGGACGCCGTGACGCCTCTCAAGCCACTCCTCAAAGAGGGGTCTTATCGCCGCAATTGTGGCGTGCCCAGCGCGGGGTTGCGACAATCGCACCCTCCATGACGCCATGAGATCCCGCCGGAGCTCTGTCCGCTGTGCCGCGATTTCTTGCGGCATCGGAGTTAAGCCCCGGCGTTTCGCCTCCTCGCGCCACTCCCAGATGTGCGCGAGGACCTTTGCCTCCAGATCCCATGGCGGTAATCCGGCAAGGAGGCTCGCCGCCTCGCAGGAGACCGTGCGGTATCCTCGGGCCAGCCGGATGGCCATGACCCTCTGGGACGCGTTCAACCGGCGGGCTGGCCGCAGCCTCAATGAACGCGCCCACACCGGTGCCCCGTAAAGGGCCATGGACCGCACGATCCCCGCATAGAGCCTCCGGCAGGAGGCGTTTGGACCTCCCAGATTGGGCAGGAGCCGCTTCAAGGCAGCCCCGGCCCGGTCCAGTCTGGGAGCCAAACGTCGGAAATGTTCGACGAAATTCCACCGGCTGTCGAGGACGAGTCCCAGATACTTCATCGTCGACTCGACACCGATGTGAACCCCTCCCGCCATTACCTGGGAACCCGACGGTGGCGCATTCCGAGGACCATGAAAACCCATGGCCTCAGACTTGTGCAGGGCCACCTCGAGTCCCAGCTGCCGGATCCTATTTACGATTGTCGCAACCCCGCGTGTCGCTAAGTCGGCCGCCGCCTGGTACGACCCCCCCTGCGCCAGGACCAGCGTGTCGTCAGCGTAGCAAACGACGCTGACGCCGCTAGGGAGGTCGGCGCGCAGCACCCAGTCGTATCCGATGTCCCACAGATGCGGCCCCAGGACCGAACCCTGTGGGACACCGCACGACATCTCTTGCCGGTTCCACTCTCCTTGGTGACCGGGGTAGATGACGGCCCTGTCCGTCAGATAGGCCTCGACCACACGACAGAGGTAGGTCGGCATCCGGTGATACCGGAGTGCCTCCCTGATGCAACTCCAGGGCAGGGTGTTGAAGGCATTGGCGATGTCTAGAGACACCGCCAAGACGACCCCACCCCGGGCCACAGCATCCCCCGTCGTGAGGGCCCGCACGCGCATGATGGCGTCTACCGTAGAGCGCCCCCTGCGGAAGCCGAACTGGCTCTCCGCCAGATCCGGCCCCACTCGCACCAGCTGCCCGACGAGGCGGTCTGCAATGACTCTTTCAAAGAGCTTGCCCACCTCATCGAGCAGCACAATGGGCCGATACGCGGACGGAGAGTCCGCTGGGCGCCCCGGCTTCTTGATGAGGACCAGTTTCCCCGTCTTCCAACGAAGTGGGAACTGGCCCCTCTCCATGCATGCGCTTAGGAGCCCCCTTAGTCGAGGCCCGAGAGCCCCCATGGCCAGGACCCAGGCTTTTCCGGGTATGCCGTCGGGTCCTGGGGCGGTATTCTTCGCACTCATCTTGCGTACCGCCACTCTCATTTCTACCTCAGTCACCTCTGGAGCATCGTCGTCGTCGGTGTGGTCCGCATCGGGCACCGCAGAAGGCGGAGCCATGGGCGGAGGGGTATGATCCCCTCTGGAAGGGAACAGAGCGCTCACCACGTCCCCCACAAGCTGGGGCCGGAGACTCTGCGTCAGCGGGGGGGCCCATGGGCGGAGTTTCTCCCGCACCATTTTGTATGGGCGCCCCCACGGGTCCCTGTTGAGAGTCTCCAGCATCTCCTCTCGGGCCAGTGCCCTGGCCTGCAGGATCTCCGCTTGGAGGGCGGTCTTCGCCGCTCTGTACCCCTCGTACAGCTCCGCCTGGATGGCTTCCGTATCCGGAGGGCGGATACGGAGCCTGCGGTGCCTGGCGTACCGGCGTCGCGCAGCTACGCACGCCCTGCGCAGAGCCTCCAGCTCTTGCGACCACCAGTACACCTGGCGCGAAGCACGTCTAGGATGGACCCGGGGCATTGCCATGTCACACACATTGGACATGGCCTCCCGGAACCACTCCGCCTCGTCATTGATGTCGGCAGGCCTGTCCGGTGATGACACCCAGGCCTGCACGATCGAGGCTTCCAGGAGAAGCTCCCGGTCCAGCTGCTTCAGCGCCCACCGCGGACCACTCGGGGCCTGTCGGACCGGCGCGCTCGAGGTCTGGGTGGAGACGTCAAACCGGATGTACCGGTGATCGGAGTAGGTCTCCACCCCCTCCATGACGCGCCAGTCAATGACACGAGGCGACAGAGCGGGGCTGGCGAACGAAATGTCCACCACCGATTCACCCCGCATCCGCACGCACGTGGGGACAGAACCCCGGTTTAGGACGACCAGGCCTGTCTCCAGAGCCCAGTCCTCCACCATCCTACCCCGTGTGTCCGTATACCGGGAACCCCAAGCCAGATTCTTGGCATTGAAGTCCCCGAGTACGAGCACGGGGAGGGAACCAAACCCGACGACGACGATTCTTAACTCCGCAAGGGAGTTGTGGAACTCGGCAAGAGTTCGGCTCGGGGAGAAGTAAACACCCACCACGACAATCTCCCCGAACCGTGCTGCAACGCAACCCCGTCCTCTCTTGACCGACTCGAGGGACGGAGTACCGGCGGCGGCCGACGAAATGAGGGTCACTGAGCCGCTCAGGTCCTCCACCCAGTCATCCCTGGGCGGGACAAAGTACGGCTCAGCGACCACGGCGATGTTAATCGACCACTGCGCCATGCTCTGGAGCAACAGATCCTGAGCGGCGGCGCAGTGGTTGATGTTCGCCTGGAGGAGGCGTAATGGGGCCGTTACTGGCATTCCATTTCAGCCCCCTCCTCCCTCCGAGCCCCCTGTGAGGGCCCTGCTGTGGCGGCAACGGCGGCGGCAACGACGACGGTGGATAAGGCAGCGGCCCCGGTGGAAGTGGCGGCGGCTGCGGTGGTGACGGCGGTGGTGGCGGAGCGCTTGCCCCTGCCTCTGGCCTCGGCGGGTGGAGCGCAGGCCCTGCTCCCTGCCCGGTGATCGGCCGGCTTGCCAGCCGCCGCACATACGACACAGTGCGGCGTGGCGTTACACGAGCCGGCCTTGTGACCGGGCTGACCACAGCGGAAGCATAAGTCGCTGCGGTCCACCTCCGAGGTGCATTTTGCCCCCACGTGGTGGCCCACCTGGCAACGGAAGCACCTCAGAGACCTCACCTACCACTAGATTCCACAGAGATTTTTTATTTTTTTATTGATTATAAAGTTTGCATACTTTGTCTTCGATTTCAGCACAGTAAGTCCAAACTTGTTCTCTTTTTGACTCTACTGAAAATAATAACCAACTGTAAGCTACGCGCGTATGCGAAACTTCTAAAGTCGTAAAAACTTTTTACGTTAAGACGCTAATTTCTTTTAAAATTTTCTAGATTAAGAAATTAAAATTAAATTACAAAGGTCTCAAAAACCAATTAGGTATAAGTAACCTTCAAGGCGTATTAAATGTTTTGATGAGAGATTCTCTTCAAACTTTTCTTAAAAAGTATTTAAATTTTGGAAAGAGATTTGTCTGTTTTCTATTCAGATGCTTTGGACAGTAAAAATCACTTTCGAGTTTAAGTCTTTTAGATTAAAATTAATTTATCATAATCAATCATGCTAACTATTAGTTGTTAGGACAGCTCATAATTTTCGAATTAAGGCAGACGTTCTTTGCTTTCAATTTATACCTACATTTTGTCTGAAAATATTCCGATTCATCTTATAATTTTATCACTTGAAGATTTCATTCAAAATGAATGTAAAGTGGTCTCTCGTAGAACGCTGATTGCTGTCACACGCAGTAGTTACCTACCACACCGATATGAAAAGGTCTCCCCTCAAGAAATTCAATCGCGATAGTTCAGATGAAATTGATTTTTGCCCGATTAAAATACTCAAGTAACAGAACTTATTACGGTAACGTTCAGAAACTTATAAAAGTTTACCGACGCATTGAGTTGAAACTCTTTGGCTTTTACGATTGAACTTATTTTTCAAGCATTCGTAAATATTTGAAATGTATTCGATCGGTTATTAGAAAAAGTTGGCATCTGTAAGTTGTGAGACGGGATTTCGGCAAAAAAGTCAGAAACTAATTCCAGTAAGTAGGTACTTATTCATAAATCGGGCTTATTTGTAAGTTTATTCTTTTTGTGCTAAATCTAAGGTAGTTTAAGATGACTGTGATGTTTTATATTTATAATTACGAAGTATGACCATGTCCTCTTTTTGATAACTCAATTGTACTTGTCATGATTTCCAAATATTACTTAATAAGATTTTGTGGTGATTTTAAATACTAAATATATGTATGAGGGGCCGAAGCCAACTCGCAGAGGCCCCTTAGACATTTTTAAGTATTGAGGCACCAACCGACGACTATCCCTGTTCGCACTACGCAAGGGCACCGAAGGACAACCCCCGGTTGGTGTAGGACTATTGCAGAATATGGAAACAAATAAATTTTGACTATGGGTTTGGGTGGTTAAAGTGGACTGGTTACCTGTAACTATGGAAGGACTATGGCCCCTGCCTGATCAATGTTTATATGTACACTTATTAAAAGTATGTGATTTGCCCCAAATGATTTTTGTATCAGTGTAATCATGAAGTTTAAAAGTATCTCATTTGACAGTTACCGTAAAAGTACTGGTTTTTAAAGGAACGGAATTGGAAACATGATGTTTGGAGCGTCGCTTAGCTTCTAAGTCAGTTCGGTTTGAGCCTCGAAACCTAAAGGATGTCTTCAAGAAGTCTAAAGTCTAAAACTTTATTTTATTGAGTACCTAATTAAATATATTGCTAAAAGTATACCAATTTAGTATGTGTGCAAGAATATAAATACAGAAATATTAGTATTGAAATGGTGGATCATTACATTCACTACATACTGAACACGGTTAGTTTAATTTTGCAACTCCGTACTTAATAATAATGAAGGGGGCTTGTGGCTAAGTAACAACAGCTGCACGGGTCGATCGATCAGGTTAAGCTACGCTTGCCGCGGTTGGTCTGTGGATGGGTGACCATCTTTACATACCAAGACCTCGGAAAGCACGTTAAACCGTTGGTCACGGCTGTGATTTGTAGATCTTTGACAGTCGTTATGGGTAGTTAGAAGCACAAAAAGTCTGACAACCAGTCTTACCAAGGGGTATCGTGTTACCTAGTAACTAGGTTGTGGAGGTCAGATAGGCAGTCGCTCCATGTAAAATACTGGTATTCAGCTGCATCCAGTTAGACTGGAAGCCGACCCCAACATAGTTGGGAAAAGGCTATGCAGATGATGTACATAGAGAATAACAATGAAGCGTGTCCTTCGTTCTGAAAAACAAGCAGAGAGAAATAATAAATTTAATTATTCTAATAACTTTGTGTTAAAGACGCTACAAAAAGATAAATAAACGCGTTAAGTGAATGAAATAAGCAGGTTCTTACAAATGTTTGCGGTGAAAAGTGACTCATTATGAAAGTTGTAGGCACTTTCCTGGAATTAAATTTATTCAAAGCAAGCATTTTCACAATTTAAAATCCGACAAACTCGACAAAAAGTTGACTTGCGTCTAAAATTTTCCGCAAATTGTAAACAAAATAAGCGAAGCGACAGTAACAAAAGGGAAAGAATTTAATATCCACCGCGGCATACGGAATGTTTGTTACAATTTGTTTTCTTGTCGCGAACATTCTTTATTTGTTTCACAACATAGGTTTAACTGTAACACTTTGTAAATTATTTAAATCCGCTGTACATGTGTGAATGTAAATAGTATAAATGGTGCCCGGCCAAGATTTAGCCTCAAGGCTGCTGCCTGTTGCATTCATACTGAAGTACTGCTAAGTAGATACTTAGTATTTCATTATCAATAAAGAGGTACCTATATTATATTTAGTGTGTTTCCTTAATATTGTAGATCAATGTGCCTTGTATGTACAATTGTACAACTACATGCACTTTCAGTTTTTTGTGCATGAATTATTTGAAATACAATAGACGTTGTTATATTTAGTAACCTATTCTGCTTAACCCTTTAACTGACAGTAAAGAGCCACAAAAATCCTGTAAGAAATCGACACGTGTTTCACCTCTCAACGAGGCATCCTCAGTATGACGATTGACTTGTCGCGAACCCGATCACGGTGTATTGCCATACCGAACGCTGATCGCAGAGACCAGAGGTTCCCGACAAGTCAATCGTCATCCTAAAGATGCCTCGTTGAGAGGTGAAACACGTGTCGATTTCTTACAGGGCTTTTTATGGCTCTTGAGGAATAGTTAAGCGGAACAGGTTACTAAATATAACAACGTCTAATGTATTTTATAATGGATTTCCGCAAGGTCACGCCTGAATCAATTAATAATTTTAAATGTTGAGCGTAATATTCTGTTTTCTAAAAAAGTTTAAACCAGGCAAGGTTTAAACTTTTTTAGAAAACAGAATATTACGCTTATTATTTCTAATAATGTTTTCCCTTCAGCAATATATGAATACTTTATTGCATAAATAAAATATATCTCCTTGTGTTTTTTTTTAAAGCCTTTTATTTCCTGCAAGTTGTTTATAGAATAGAAATTAATTCTAGTTTAAATGCAATTTTTGTAATATAAGTTTTTAGTTGAAAATTGAGTTAATAAATCAAGGCAAAACAATTAATCTGTTCACTGGTTGTGTCGACGACACAATTCGTCTGTGACATCCCTACAACTTACCAGATAGATATATTATCAGAGCTCAGAGCGTTAAATTGGGACATGCCGATATCAGAGACGTTCTAATATAAAGGATTAGAAACATAATAGGAACCGGGTCCTCAAATATCCGTCTGTCTTGGGATCAAAGGGAAAGGCCATCACTCTATTAGTAAGGAGGTAGTAATCTCGTAAAGTATTGGAAACGTACTGGATTGTAGGGATCAAAGCGTGTAACTGTCAGTTACGAATGAAGCCTTAGATCAGCTGCCTTTGAGTAATGCTGGCAACATTGTGCTGGGTGAGTGCGGTGCTTAGTAGATTAGGCCTTTGGTATCGAGTGACGACGCTGCATTGTTCGCAAAGGCTTTCGTGTACCTTGAAAGTGGATAGATTCCTGTTTTTGAAGTGAGTGAAGATTGTGCTTTGTGATTGGTTAGTTACTTAGGAATAGGTGAAATCTTTGTCATTTTTAGCGTGCGGCGTTATAGCAGTTGGACATTTTAATTGGCTTAATTAATGTATTCTTCCGAAAAAGAAACTGTCTATTTCGACTGTGCAATTTAGGCAAAATTACAACCGATTTTCAGTGGGAAATAATGGTGGAAGCAAATAATGTACTTCAGTGTCGAGAGAAAGAAAAATAGATACTTACCAAATATTTGTGAAGTTCTATTTGGAAGATCTATGCTCTGTAGTGGGACGGTATCTACCTATTGTTAAAAAAATTGATTTAGAGAAAACAATAACATTTTCAATTAGGGCCTGCAATTAATTTTGTAAATGGGTGTTCTTATAGAAAAACAAAAAAAAACTTTATGCAAAAAAAATAACAACCGACTTCCAAAAAAAAAAACTACAAAGTGAAAAATGATTTTAATTTCGGAAGTCGGTGGCAAAAAACGAAAATTCAAAACCAAAGACTTCCGAAATTAAAGTTATTTATCTCTTTTTAGTTGTGGTACACACGGCTACACATCAAGCTATACATTTCCAGTTTATGATAAACTCGAATCCCCCACAAATTCGAATACCACTAAGTACCTGCTATGTAAATAACAGTGACAGGAATTTATTAAAACATCTCGATGTTTTTGGTTGGTATATTGGCGTGTGCTATCTGACACATGGCCAATAATTTAGCATTTAAATTATGTTTTGTGTTGCATAAATTATTTTGCATACTATTGTATATAATCATTCTTTTCTAACTTGAACAGACAGCTGTGCTGCTGGGGAGTTTATTGCGCCACTTCTTCTTCCCAGCTAAAGGCAATAAATAGTAAGTGGTGAAGGGTGGGCGTTTTGGGGGACTGTCTTATGTAATTTTGACGTTTGAAAAATGCTGATTCTCAGCCTAGTTTAAATAAATGACTTTTGAATTTTGAATTATCCTTATAGACTAAGTGGGAAAAATACGTATTACTGAAGCTAACTCAAAAACTGCCCCAGCAAAGTTAATAAAATTTATATGGGTCCACCTCTGAAGTTATGACCTACCAAACAAAAAAGAATCATCAAAAATAAAAAACATAATTGGTGGAGTAATCGCGAAACAAAGAAAAAAGAACATGCAGTTGAATTTGAAGTTCATTAAAAATATAATTGATAAAAAATTAACACAAATTAATGTATTTTTTTGCATCTCGAAACTTACCTTTTATATTTTACACCTTGATTTCTAGACTAGCGAGTTACATCTAGATCTATTGATTAGGACAACTTACAGAAAGCTTAAATCATTTGTATTCGCTGTCTACGGCCTTCAATATCGGGTTTTCACGAAGGAGTATAAACACCGACGCTCGCAGTTCGCAAGTTCGTAGACACAACAAATAATATTAGTAAAAATATGAGACGTCTAACTGGCAACTGTGTTTCTTCTCCTTGGATTGTTATTATTAAGAATGTTTTTGTATCTAATTGAGCAGTTCTGTTTAACAGCTGCACGATTCAATCTTCTAGGAAAAGCAACGCTTGCCGAGGTCGGTTTGTGGATGGGTCCATCTATTAAATACCGAGACCTGTACCCTAATTGCGTAAACAATTATGCCTAATTTGTTTCATTTTGACAGTTCAACAACATTCATTGCGTTATTTACGTTGTCGAGCAGATTTTTTTTGAAGCAATGGATTAGCAATCTGTTTCAAATCGAAACCAATTGTGATTGTTTTGTATTACGCAATTAGGATACTGATGCCTCTGAAAACACGTTAAGGTCCCGACTGTGTGTGTGTGTGGTCCCGAGACTTTCTGACTAGAAGCTCGAAAGTGTGACAATCAATCTTGCCAAGGGGTATCGGGTTACCCCGTAACCGGGGAAGGGGGTTATAGGCAGTTGCTGAATTAAAATACAGTACACAGCTGCATCCGGTCAGATTGGAAGCCAACTCCCATAGTTGGAATATGGCTAGGCAGGTAATTATTTGCTGGTATTGTTTTGATATAAGATGGTTATATTATCTAATCTGAAAAACACCTACTGATAATCTCTAAAACATAATCATGATTTCTTCTGAATTCTATGAATTATTGCAAAAGTCCTTTTCTGTCATCTTCCTTTCAGAAAAAAAAAAAAGTTTTAATTCATCCATAAGGATTATTTTTCAATGTCGACTAGTTACAGCCAAACACCCAGCAAAATTGTTTTTGTGTTAACTTTCAAAACGAAATTAAAAAATAATCCAGTTAGTTACTGACTGGAAACTCGCGTAATTAACACAAACTAAAAATAATTTTATCTCTGACATATTTCGAGCTGCAAAATTATAAATTCATTGTTTCTTTTTGCTAACAAGTTAAAATAAAATTAAAAATGACTTTACGGTGAAAGTATTTTTTTACGTGAAGATTAACTTAAAAAAAGAAAAAAAAAAACTAGAGACATGACAATTTTTTTTTTTAAGTGAAAACTTCTTTTGGCGCGTTGGGCATTTCTGAGATGGAAAAAACAATTGAACTCGTGACACCGTTACCGACACCACATTTTTGTAAACGCGATTGTGCTCTTTATTTATATTATGTTACAGATAAATGTTCTATACAAGTATCTTTCTTCCACCAAGGCGATCTTGTTCAAGTTTTCACTTCTGTCGGCACTCCTGGAGTGCCACTGTTTTTTTTTTGTAGGTATAACAACCCAGGACCGCATGCTCAACAGTAGCGCTTGCGACCACTAGACCAACAAGGCAGGGTTTTTTTGTAGTATTTACAGAATTTCAGAATCATTTAAAAGTATTGAATCCTAACTAATACTGTAAATGCAAAAGTGAGTTTCTTTGTTTGTTACGCTTTCACGTTAAAACGGCTGAACGGATTTGGATAAAATTTGGCACATAGGTAGACTATGACCTGGAAAAGGACATAGGATACCTTTTATCCCGATATTTCTAAGGGACTGAGACTTATGCGGGTGAAACCGCGGGCCGCAGCTAGTAAAAAATAATACTCAATATTATAAGTCGAAAGTCATTTATTTTGTAACAAAATAAATTGTGTTGAAAATATTACAGTGATGAATTGATGATAAACAAAATAATAACGAATAAAGAAACTTTACATTAATATTTAAAATTAATAACGCATTTAAAATGTATCAATATCACAAATATATAATTTTATGTCAATAATTCAGTACCAATAAATTAAATAATCACCAACATTGCATTTAAATTTAAAATTCATTATCCAGCAGAAACGTATAAACGAACGAACACCTTGAATGAAAATTATAAAGAATATGATCAAAAAGAAAATTAGTAGTTAAGTCCATAATTGCTATCGTACTTTAATAATAATTATAGTAATAACAATTAAAAGTTTGACAATTACAGTGAAATTTCAATGCGGCCGGAATACATTGGTACGAAAGTTTTGATTAGCTTGTAATTCATTTAGGATACCGCACGGGTAGAATTTTAGGGTTGAGGTTACTATAATTTTTGGGGAAAGTTATTATTTCAGCCACTTTAAACTGTGAGAAAATTCTAATGAGTTTGGGAATAAGATCAGCCTTTGCAGAGTTGAGAAGCGATACTTAAAGAAAGCTTCAATAAAAGAGAGCCTCATAATTCTTCTTCAGAGATTTTCTTTTTATTTGGGACACGCACAGGAAATACAACATTAAAACTAAGAAAATTATAAAAACAATAACAATTTCAGAAAAATATATAAAAAAGTGTAAACAAAAAAGAAGACCTTAAAGGCTCTTATCTTGGCATAATGCTACGATATTTGAAAAAAATAAATACCGCAGCGCTGGTAGTCTTGACGCAGGTCCTCACCGGACACGGCTGCTTCGGGAGGTTCCTGTTTAGGATAAGGCGGGAGGAAACACCCGGGTGTCACCATTGTGTGGATCGGCCTGAGGACACGGTGGAGCATACGGTGGAGGTCTGCCCGGCTTGGGCGGAGCAACGCCGTGTCCTCGTAGAGGCGATCGGCGGCGGTGATCTCTCGCGTCCGGCCCTGGTTCAGGCCATGGTACGGAGCGAGAGGAAATGGCAGGCCGTCACCTCCTTCTGCGAAGCGGTAATGCTCGCGAAGGAGGAGGCGGAACGCGTAAGGGAGAGGCAAATTTCGCGCCCTCACGCCCCTAACCGCCGCAGGAGGAGACGCCCGGGGCGGGAATCGCGAGCCGATTTCCGGTCACCGTAGGCGCGGGCTTGCGGACGGTGAGCAATGGGTAGCTCGCCGTCCGGTAAGGACCAAGCCCGGGTCGACGGCGCGTTGTGTTCCACGCGCGCCTCAAAGAGATGTCAGCAGAATTGACGGGGTCCGCTAGGGCCAATGCCTGCCGGGGGTTCGAAGAAAACCGATAGGGACATCGTGGCCCCCGGCAACAGGGCAACCGAAGGAACACGGGTGGGTTTTAGTCAGTAAGAGTCTGACACGCCCTCCCGCTCCACCCAGAGCGGGAGAAGTTATTTGATAATTTCCCACCCAAAAAAAAAAAAAAAAAAGCGCTGGTAGTCTGATATGGACCTTAGTGTTATGACAACTCTGCCTCATGCCAGCTTGAGGGTATTGGTCATATTCAAGTTGGATTATTGGTTTTTCATGACCCATTATGTGATATTATAATATAGATGTCATATTTATGAGTAGCTTCAGCCCGCGACTTCACCCGCGTGAAATTTCTTGTTTTAACATAAAACAATACCCACTATGACAATACTCTATGACATATGATACTAAGGAATACGGTAACTTCCCATTAGTCAAACAATTTTTGCAATCGGATCAGTATCCAGTTCCGAAGATTATCCCCTACAAACAAACTCACAAACAGATTTAGTTTCAAACAATTTAACATATTTGCTAAGCTATCGAGATCATTTTAGACTAGAAACTAGCAGCAGCTGTAAATACATATTTATTTGTGCGGAACCCAGTGGCATCTGCGAGTTGGTATCGTAAACATTTCCGTAACAAAAGTTGTGTTTAGTTGCAAATACAGGTAATGAGCAAGTTAACACAACGCTTCCACGTGAGACTGGGTTGTTTGCTAGTGTTATTTAAATTTTATATTAAATTTTGTAGTGTAGGATAGTGTACGGCCATAGATTATTATGATGCATGCGCAAAATTAGAGTATAATATAACATCAGGAGAACAGAAACTTGCAGTTTGACTATAGTCATAGTTATTCGACTTTTGTATTTTTTCTCACGGATGTGAAAACATGGATTTCTCATGTCATTATGTTTTAATCTAGCCACAGCAACTCTTCCTGGTCAGATGCCATGAAACCTAATTTGATAATGAAATGAAATGAAATTGTTTATTCTGTAAATAGGATATCAGAATCACTTTTAAACGTCATGTTAAAAAAAAAAAAATAAGCTAGATGAGTTCGGCGTTTCCTATCTGACTACTCTGAGAAGAAAGGCCGAAACAAACTCAGAGGTCGCAGTCTCTTTTAAAGTCCAGACATAATCTTTGTCAGGCCATATGAGGACCATGTAGATTAGTGTCTGAAATGGACTTTTGAAGAACGAACCACACAGATTTGAGTGGTCCAGTCAATGCAAGCATTTGTCAGTAATCGTGGAGCTCAACTCAGAATTTAAGGAGCTCAACTCGACGAACAATACCAAAGAAAGGACATTTGGGTAGGCCGCATAAACTACTCAAACTGCCAGACCATCATTAAAACTAGCAGAGAAATAATAATAATATCCATACTACAAACCGTTTGAAAAAAACAGTATCACGAACAATTATGGTTTAATTTTCTGAATATTGATAACGTGTACCTGCTACATTATACTTGGCCTCACATGTTTCGTCTCATCTTTATAAAAAAATGGCCATAGTCATAAATCTCAAAACCCATCAGTGTTCACACAAAAAGCTATCTATCCTATACAAGTTTGTCCTTTGAAAGAGCAGTGAACGCTCCAAAAGGTGGATAAATCCAAAACCGATATGAAGAACTTTGTAAGGCATATCGGTCTGTCGCTTAAGTGTGCGCAATTTAGTACAGGTAACGACGCAATTTTGTATCGAATGTACTCCTAACGTGTGCTTTAAGTTTTATAGCCTTTTTACTACGTTCCTTTAGCGTTTTTTCCGTGGCCTTTATTTAGAATCAATGTTAATAACTTTCGAAGAATGAGTCGTTTGCTTGAACTCAAACTCAAACTCAAACTCAAAGCATTCAAACTCAAAGCATTTATTTCAATTAAACCATTTACAGGCACTTTTGAATTGTCAAGGAATCGGTCAGTCAGAAATAGGTATGAAGCTAGTTGCCCATTCCAAAGCGTAGTAGGTACCTATGGAGAAGAACGGGCAAGAAACTCCACGGACACTCTTTTAAATAAAAAATTGTTACAAAATATTGGTTACATCATTCATGTTGAAATTATACATGTGAGAACAATGTAGAAAGACGTGCACGTTAAAAGCGTCCGTAATAAAAAGATAAAACAAAGAACAATTCAAAAAATTAAAATAAAAATAAGCCCTGGCAGCTAAGAGATGACCAGTCCCAACTGACGGCGCCCGTTCACGAACATGACGCATTGAGTAGGGTAATGGGAAATTATACGGTTAGTAGTTCAATGAATGTGGTTATAATGATTGCATACGAATTAAGCCTTATGTAGACTTTTTAGCTTTGATAACCTCATTTCTTTATCGGCATTTTCATTCGCAAACTGTGAAGGTACCTACTTATAAGTGCTTAGGGACACGACGCCGTCGCCGCGTAGCCACCACGCTGCCGCCGGTCCGTCGACGCGTCGTCTCCGCTTGATTTTGCCATATCACTTATAAAGCGCGTGCATTTTCGCAAGCGGCCAGAGCGATGGAATAAAAAAATAGTAGTTTATGAAACTGTTGCATAATGAGGGGTATTAAAACATGAGGGTGTGCTTAAAAACCAAGCCGTAGGCGAGGTTTTTAATAGAATCACACGAATGTTTTAATACCTAGTTATGTGCAGTTTCATACACTACTTTATCTACTCTCATACATTGGGATTGAACCTAATACTAAATAAAAAATCAAAGTTAAAGATCAAGAATAAATTGGAAAAATCCCACGAAATTCAGTACAACAAAACAAATGAATGACGTCTGCACCAGCACATCACCGCACAAATGCGCTACAGCGCGTGCTGCTGTCCCCCGTTTAAACGTTCCAATGCAAAAGTTGATGGAAACTCCTTGGTGATATTAACTTCTTGGAATAGCCCTGTATCGTAATAGAAAAAAAATTGTTTTATAGCATTATTTTGTTAGAGATTTTTTTTTATAATATGATTCTATTTTTAAATTTCGGTATTGTGTTCACAAAGTATGGCAATATAAACTCGTTTTGAATTTTATAATTCGAATATTACGCAATGAGAGTAGATAAAACAATTTAAACAATACTAGCGGTGGCGGCGTGGCGCCGGCGCGGCAGCGGGCTGGCAACGTTGCATATACACAGCTTAGAGGTGCGGTGGCGGCGCGGCGACGGCGTCGTATCGCTAAGCACTAAAGAATCTTTTGGCACGTGGTCAACATTGGAACTAATGCGGCCATCTTGTTTTTTCAATACATTTCACAAAATTGTTTACCAAAAGCGCCTCCTTGTTAACGTCATACGAGCGTCAAAAGATTCTTGTAGCAGCGTACCTATACATGCCATCGATTAGCTACAGTCCGGCCGCCGGCCGTCTAGAGGATGCGTTCTTGATACCTCTTAGTTTTATACTAACGAATATGTGTTTTGCGAATTTGATCCCTATTAGTATTAGAAAAGTCAGCATGTCGTAATGGGTAAAAGGTAATACGGGTGTCTGTAACTCCACATCAATGCGCGTATTTTGCGTACGGGTGGGAAAATAGATTATTCGATCCACCCCAGCTCCTCAAGGAAGGCCAGCAACGCCTTGATGTTACTGACAATCTCACGGAGGGTAGGCACATGGGTTACCGCAGTACTTTACCCTGTAAGTGGCGATCACCGGGCAGTTTAGAGGCACATGAGCTGCAGTTTCATCGTCCTCCATGCAGGCCCTGCACAGCGGACTGTCTGTGACTCCAATGACAAAGAGGTGTTTATTAAATGACCCGTGGCCAGTTATGCACGCAACTGTTGTTTAGGATGTCACGATAACATAATTTCTCCAGGCCGGTAACAAGTAGCGAGGTTACTATTTTCAGAGCGATGGCTGACTATATTTACCTACTATTTTCCGGCGTGGAACGTTCCAGGAAGTCTATCAACGAGCTACGCTAAATATAAATTGTATCTACTTCTGTCTCTGTAGACTTCAAAGAAAATATGAAGACGGAGTTATACAAATAAATAAAATTGAAGTATCGGTCGGTGGTCGGTGTGGTTGGTGGTAGGGCTTGTTCTAAGTCCGCCTGACTAGGTACCACCATCTTAACTAAGCCTGTCGCCATAATGACAATGTTAACAGTATTGTTTTGTTTCGGTATTTAGAGGTAAGATAGCCAGTTCCTCTGTGGTTGAGGATTCCGGGTGAAGCTCGCTTCCACCTTCTGCCTGATCATCATTTACCATCAGGTGAGATGCAGGCCAAAAGAATACCCGTTGGTGAAGTGTCTGTTTGTTATGTCAAAATAACAAGTTTTTACTTTATGCATAATGAAAGTATATTTATACGGTACTTATAATAACAAAAAAACGATTTCATATTTTTTTTGTCTGTCTGTCTGTTTGTTCCACCTAATGTCCGAAACGGCTGAACCGATTTTAACGGGACTTTCACTGGCAGATAGCCGATGTTATAAGGAATAACTAAGCTACTTTTATTTTGGAAAAAAATGGATACACGCGGGCGAAACCGCGGGCATCATCTAGTTTAGAATAAACAAAGGAATATACAGTTGTGTAACGTTGATGGACTTGCAGTTTGTTTTATGCACTCTTTAAACTCCAAACTTTATTACCGTGGGTAGTTTGAAGAAGATCACGTTCAAATACGAATAGTAAAACTCGAGGTTAATGACCTCTACTTACTTGCGACGGAAAACGAGTGTACATAATATAATGAAGAGGGTTGGGGGAATAGGGGACAGAGCAATGTAAACAAAAAAGGAGTACCTACTCACACAGATCTTAAATGCGCGTCCAAGGTGAAGATCTATTTATAGAACGGAATTCTTAGATAAGAACATCTTTCAATTGATTAGTTCAGGGGAAGTAAAATGGCGGCTGTGACGACCATGACAGTTAACTTTGCAATGCCGCATGGCGTCCGGAGAACGGATTTAGATAGTATTTTGATGCAAAATATTGAAAGTAAATATTTTTTCCAAACTTATAGGCGAATGTTCTAGAGCCCGCTATGAAAAAAACATTTTCAAATTTAAAATTAATTAATATTTTGATAAAATCACATCATTCATCAATGGAAAATATCATTTTGATAGACATTATCTACAAACTAATTGGATTCATTAATTTGAATTTAATATTCTAAATTGAATATTTCTATGTGGAAACTTTAAATGGAAAATAAAACTACGAAACTATCAAGTGAAGGTTCGTTTATAAATTGAATTATGTACACGCGATCCTACGATTCTCTTTTGTGAACACAATAAATACTTATAGTTTGTTTCAAATGACATGTTTTGAATTTAAGGTCACATTTACTGAAATTATGGAATTCCAAAATTGAAAATCTGAGACTTTATTAAAACTGTTTGAATTTATGGGTATAAGTATAAATACTGCGTCATCCCACGATGGCTTTTGCTCTCTCCACAGAATTTCCATAGAAAACCCATGTTCTCACTTATGTAAGTAGGTACCTATGTTCAGGAGATGTTAAATGTGTGTATTGACCAATAAGCATGTAAAAACGAGTATAGTTTTTCTGATGTCAGTACACCAATTAAGAACGAAGATAAAATTTAAAATAAGCTTAATGTGCTCTTTTAAGGTGTATCTCACCTTAATGTTCGTCAATATTCTATTTGATATTATTCCTTTTTAAATGACATTACATATAGGTACTAATATTAAAGCTGAAGAATTTGTTTTTATTGTTTGTTTGTTTGACCGCGCTAATCTCTGGAACGTCTGATTTGATAAAATCTTTTTGCATTTGATAGCCCAATTCTTGAAGAAGGCTATATATAGGCTGTGTGTTAACATCACGCTAGGACTCTTAGGAGCCGAGAAAACAAATCAGAAAGAACGCTAAGCGGACGAAGTCGCGGGCAGATGCTAGTATTAAATAAAACATTAATTGAATTCGTTTCGCGTTTTTCAAAGTACGTCGGGGGAGGCAGACTCGAAATGGAATAAGTAAACAAAATAAAACGCATACATAATTATTATCGCAAAGGAATTCCGTCCCCTCATGTAAAATAAAAGGATTATGGCTGATATTTCGTTTGATGTCGTAGTAAACACACAAAAGTCAAAATGTAAATTGTAAAAATGAATGTCAAAAACAACCTTACTTTGCAGCAATGTCAATACAGAGTTTTGTAAGATTGGGAAATGGGATTTATTTATGTGCCCGATAGAAAATCCCATCGGCAAAAAAGACGAACTTCCATACAACAGTTTCATCCCCTATTTAACCCCGTCGACGAATACGGTTGCGATGTTAAGTTATAAGTTTTTTTGTTTTTGCCCTGCGTACGAAATAAAATGTTATTTAGCAAATTATTTGTTAAAAAGAAGTACAATACCTACTTAGTTTGTATATCAAAGTTTTTGTACGGGGTGGCAGGGACATCGACGCGAAAACTTTCACCATTTATTCAGTACATGATTCTGAATCCCCCTCCCCTCCTTCTGTGAAGCAGTAATGCTCGCGAAGGAGGAGGCAGAACGCGTGAGGGAGAGGTAAATTTCGCGCCCTCACGCCCCTAACTGCGGCAGGAGACTCCATGGGCGTCGGGATTTTCAGGCCGATTCACAGCCACCGTAGGCGCGTGCTTGCGGACGGTGAGCTACCCCGTCGTCCGATAAGGACCAGGCCCGGGTCGACGGCACGTTGTGTTCCACGCGCGCCTCAAAGAGATGTCAGCAGAATTGACGGGGTTCGCTAGGGCCGATGCCTGCTGGGGTCGCGGGAAAGTCCGAAAGGAATACCGTGGCCCTGGCAACATGGCAACTGCAGGAACACGGGTGGGTTTTAGTCAGTAAGAGTCTGACACGCCCTCCCGCTCCGCTCAGAGCGGGAGAAGTTATTTGATAAATTCCCACCCAAAAAATAAGGGGGTTCAGAATCATGTACTGAATCCATAGTAACAGTTTTCGCGTCGATGTCTCTGCCACCCTGTATTAGGTACTATATTTTAACCCCCGACGCAAAAAGAGGGGTGTTATAAGTTCGACCGCTATGTGTGTGTGTCTGTCTGTGGCACCGTAGCTCTTATACGGGTGAACCAATTTGAATGCGGTTTTTTTATTTGAAAGCAGGGCTTCTTAGACATGTTTTTATCAAAATCGGCTCAGCCGTTCGAAGATTTTCAGCTCTTTTCTAGTTGATGAATGGATGTGAATATCTTCCACAGGTTTGATCGATTTGAAAGGTATTCTGTTACTTCAATGATATTAAAAGAACATAGTAACCTTAAACTTGGAATTTGCAGGATACCCAACTCCCTTACCAACTTACAGCACAGGTATCGTGTTTGGGCTCATTGGAATGGTCTTAATGAATAGGTTATAGATAGATGGTGAACAGGGTCTGGTGATGGAGTAGGAAAGAGAAATGAGGAAATGTTTGTGTCGGGGGTTTTTAAAATTTTAATTATTAAAATTGTACTTGTAAGTTCTTGAAATGTTCTCAACTCAAGTTAGTTAAATTCTTGTAATTTCTTATTGCGAAAACATAAGCTAAACACAAAACAAATAAACCAAATACAAACAAACACGTAACACGTAATAAACCAAACGTAACACGTAATAATAAAAAAATGTAACCAAATGTAACACTTACAAAAAAAAACTGGCCAAGTGCGTGTCGGACAACGTACAATGAAGGGTTCCGAAGTTGGGATGAATTTATCTTAAATACAAACTTAACATTGTAGTTGAAATACTCTCCCATGTTCTCCCATACATTCCAACTGCAAATGTAAGTTTGAACGCACAATATTGAGAGATTTACCATGTTATTTAAGACCATAGACTTCTTATAGGTTTTCCTGTAATCTATGAGTAAAGAACCATTCTCTGTAATTTTTTCAAAATGTTAGGTTCAGTAGTTTCGGAGATAAGGTCAATTTTCATCGAATTTCTTAAATATCTTTAAAAGTGACCCCTAATTCAAAATAAATTTATTTACGTTACACGTTCGTGTTTGGGTCACAGAAATACATACCTATGTGTGCCAAATTTAATCTTAAGCGGTCCATTCGATTCGGAGCAAATTGGCTGTGACAGACGGACAGACAGACAGGCAGATACACGAGTGATCCTATAAGGGTTCCGTTTTTTCCTTTTGAGGTATGGAACCCTAAAAATGTAAAAAACGTAACACGTACAAAAAAAAATAAAAAACGTAACACGTAATAAACCAAACACAAACAAACAATCAAGTAACACCTGCCTACCATCCATGATCTTGCGCACACCTCTTTGTTACGAAAAGGTAAAGCTGTTGACACACAGTCCATATTTTAATGGTTGTTGACCATGCAAACTGGAACGTGACGATAAACTAAAGGATGGTGACCGATCAAACAGCCGTGTAGTGTAGTGTCTACCCACTACACACGTCGAAGGAATTAAGGCAGTTTGCACAAATATTTGTTCAGCGATGATGGACACTACGCTATAGTTGTCAAAAAATAAAAGGCCCGTTTTGACATTTGAAAGAATACCCGCAATGTATTCCATCATAAAATGTATGTATTTTACAACACTTTATGTAATTAATTATTATTTTATTGTTTCTTTCAGTTTCGTTCCAAGATACATTCTAGAGTCTTTCGCAAATGTCAAAACGGGCCTTTTATTTTTGACAACTTTAACTGGTGCCTATAAAAATGTTTATACTAAATACTTTCGTATTGATAGTTCTCAACGAGTGAAAATACAGATGTCCTGTTAGAAAACTACAAAGTGAAAAATAACTTTAATTTCGGAAGTCGGTGTCTTTGGATCAGTACTTAAGTTTATAATATTTGAAGAGTTCCCTCGATTTCTCTAAGATCCCATCATCAGATCATGACCAAAGGACAATGGGGCCAACTAAAAAGTAAACCTTTTCAAACAAAAAAATATTTTTTCAAATCGGTCCAGCCTTCTTTGAGTAATACGGGAACTTACATTAAAAAAAAATATTCCGACGAACTGAGAACCTCCTCTTTTTTTTGAAGTCGGTTAAAAGCCAGTTAGGTGTAGTTTTTGTACGCCAATATAACAACTGGTCTAGAGTCTAGACTCTAGAGTGACTGTTTGATAAAGTTTAAATGGCGGTTTAAACTTTTATCTGAAGAATAAATATGATAGTTTGATATATTTTCCAAACAAAAGCTGTCAAACTACAATATTTATTCCTCAGTTAAATGAAAAATCAGCCCACAGTAACGTGTGTAACAAATGCAAAACGATTTTATGCTCAAAATAATTTTTACTCAAACTTTTGGTCTTGGTTGTTCATGTTTCTTAATAAACTTTAATAATATTATTTCTTTCAACGACAGCACGACAGCTGTAGAGATTTATGACTCAACTTTCTGACTGCAACTTATTTAAATTAGTATCTTAAATTATTACATGAACGATAGTGAATAATGTTTTCATAAATAAAACCTTTAGTTTAATCAGTAACATCTGTCTAGTTTGTGTTGTTTTACAACCAATAGAATAATAATTTCCCTCTAATTTTAGGAACTAATTATTAGGTACTAACTCCTCTCCAACTGATAATAATATTATTGCACGTATCACTAATTAGAAATTCAAATATATTAATTATCTAATGATCAATTAATTCGTCAAATTAGGATGTGTTTAGTGGGAATATGTCTGTAAACATAATTGTCATTATGATTTCAGCTGAAAGACGTCCACTGCTGGGCATTTAGGCCTCCAGCGAGCACCGCCACTTCGACCGGTAGTAGTATAATGAAAACTTTTCAAAACCCCAAACAAAACAGTGTCTGTGTATTTTTTACTTCAAAATTGATAAAAATGGCTCACTTAATTTTACATTAACTACATATTTTATGAGCTAGCAGAACACTGGAAGCAATAACATCATTAATTCAAAATCTCACGCGTAATGGTTACATTCGTATGCGTATATAACCGACGTAGGCTCTGCACTCAATGTATGGAAATTTATGTCACGGGCCTGTAAAGTTTTATAACCCTGTGGTTATGACTGGGTTTATTCGAGCAGATTTATTAGTGACCCACCTCTAGGACCCAGGAATCGTAATCCGGGAACGTTAATTCAGCTGTGACTGCGTGTCATTTTACGACTACGGGGCCCGGGGGCCCGTTGTCACGTTGTCGGGGCCTGCAGCGTTTTAGTGCTAACTCGTGTTTGAGTGAGCACTTCGAACGTATATTAAAGTTACCAATTATATTTGTACGATGTATACAGGTACAAGATTTCGTTTTGTTTTAATGTTATTATAGTTTTAGTATTATTTTGTTTTGTTACGGATGACATTGTTGAGTATCAAGCTCCAGGTGGTCTTAACTTCGTAATAAAACTACTTGATTTTGATATTTGACAACTACTGTATTTCTGAGGCTGATTACAATTTTACGAGATGACCGATATGTGTGTATGTGTGAGCACGCTCAAGGTGTCGGCGAGCGAGTGAAAGGATCGGGGATAGTGTGGTGTGTGGCCCGATGTGACGTCAGGAACATATTCCAAACAGACAGACATCAATAAATTTAACTACTTACGTGCTGCCTTAACCAGCAGCGCGTCATTAGTAATAAAACCGGCCAAGTGCATGTCGGACCACGCACAATGTAGGGTTTCCGTAGTTGGGATGAATTTATCCCAAGAACAAACTTAACTTTGTAGTTGAAAAAAAAAATCTTTCATACAGAATGTATGGGAGAACATGTTTTTACAACCGCAAATCTAAGTTGGTCGATTTTTACTCGTTAACTTGTAAAGACTACTCAGCTGTGATAGTTTTCCTTTTAAATTCGTTATATAAGCTACTGTCGTGAATTTTTTCACATATCTAAAACCAATCATTTAGCTGGCAGGGGGGGGACACTTGACTCTAACACAAATTTGCACTTTAAAGCTTAATATTTCGCAAACGGATCTCTGAATTCAAAAATGGTATCAACACACTCACAATGTTTTTAAAAGACCTTTCCAACGATACCCCACAACAAGGGATAAAAAAAAACATCCCCACGTGTAGGGGAGGTACCCTAAAAAAAATTATTTTTCATAATTTTATTTTACCACTTTGTCGGCATGATTAATATGTACACCCATACCAAATTACAACTTTCTAGTACTAACAGTCTTGGAGCTAGACCGCGGACAGACAGACAGACAGACAGACAAACGGACATGACGAAACTATAAGGGTTCCTTGTTTACTACGGAACCCTAAAAAGCATAGATTTCAAAGCTGATACAGTACAGCTTGGCAGTTATTATCCCAAAGGTATGACAGTGAAAGACTACTTGTTAATAATCAATTTAATACATAGACGTTGGAGCCTGTAATAATAGAAATAAATTAATTTAGGAGTTCTGTATATAAATCGATCATCCCATGCGATATTACCGAGCAGCTATTTCATATAATCTACTTTCTATACTCTTCCATATCGAAAGGTCTGAGAAAACTTAAAGGAAAAGAGTAGGACGAAGAAATTCTATGCATTCTGAAAGTTCTGTACGAGTTACAGACGCATGCGGAAGGAAATAGCTATTGAGAAAGTTTTTGAACTCTTGCGTAATAAAATGAAAGTTGAAGGTGCTTGCACTGGAAACATATTGCACGAATTGATAGTTTCACTTGCGTTTTTATTAATAACTGTTAACTTCGGTTTTTGAGTGATTTGTTAGGTCAAGTTAGATACTAATGTGACCATGCTTGGCAGCGGACTAGAGTGGGCAGACGAGAAAAGACAAAATGCCTATTGACACATAATCAAAAGGCATTTCCTCTTTTCTCGTCTCCTGGTGTTAAAGGGACTACCTATAGTCAAGTAGATCGATAGTTTTAGTCAGGTAGTTAGATAGTTGTATACCAACCACAAATTTTCTTATAGGTACAGGGTGGATTTTTAAGAGTTTTTTTTTGCGATTTGGGGCTTTTTTTAAAATCTTTCTACGAAACAGAACCAATTTACATCATTAAAAAAACCGGCCAAGTGCATGTCGGACCACGCACAATGTAGGGTTCCGTAGTTGGGATGAATTTATTTCAAGAACAAACTTAACTTTGTAGTTGAAAAAAATATCTTTTATACAGAATGTATGGGAGAACATGTTTTTACAACCGCAAATTTAAGTTGGTCGATTATTACTCGTTAACTTGTAAAGCCTACTCAGCTGTGATAGTTTTCCTTTTAAATTCGTTATATAAGCTACTTCCTTGAATTTTTTCACATATCTAAAACTAACCTAAATCATTTATCATTTAACCATTTAGCTGGTAGGGGACGACGACACTTGATTCTAACAAAAATTTGCACTTTAAAGCTTAATATTTCGCAAACGGATCTCTGAATTCAAAAATGGTTTTAACACACTCCCAATGTTTTTGAAAGACCTTTCCAACAATATACCACACCAAGGGTTAAAAAAAAAAAAACATCCCCACTTTACGTGTAGGGGAGGTACCCTAAAAAAATAGTAGATTGTTTACCAAGGGAGCAAAGAACTGTTTTTAAGGCGAGAGTGTTTCTTTGAATCCAGAGCGGAGCGAAGGATTCTAGAGTAGAATCCCGAGCGTAGCGAGGGATTCTAAAGTAGAATCCTGAGCGCAGCGAGGGATTCAAAGTACGCCACTCGAGCTTAAAATAGTGTTGCTCCCGAGGTGAACACTCTACTTTTTATCACCCTCTATGAGAAAAAAAAACGTGTATGATCCGACCCCCGTCAGGAACAAAGTTTCTTCGCAAGTGAAATTTAAAAAAAATCACTGCCACCATCGTGGATTTACATTGTGACCTCACTATAGACTTAAGCACCTTCGAAAACTATGAAAACGATACCCATGATGAAAATTTTTAAATTATTCGCAGCTGCCATCTTAGATTTACATTTTGACCTCACTATCGGTTTTAGCACCCTCGAAAACTATGAAAACGACACCCATGACGAAAAACTTGAAAATTTTCTTAGCTGCCATCTTGAATTTTCATTTTGACCTCAGCATCGGCTTTAGCACCCTTAAAAACCATGAAAACGATACCCAAGACGAAAAATTTTAAATTTTTCGCCGCCACCATCTTGGATTTTCATTTTGACCTCACTATCGGCTTTAGCACCCTTAAAAACCATGAAAACGATACCCATGACGAAAAATTAGATTTTTTTTGCATCCGCCATCTTGGATTTTTATTTTGACCTCACCATCGGCTTTAGCACCCCTAAAAACCATGAAAGCGATACCCATGACGAAAAATTTGAAATTTTTTGCATCCGCCATCTTGGATTTTCATTTTGACCTCACCATCGGCTTTAGCACCCTTAAAAACCGTGAAAACGATACCCATGATGATAAATTTGAAAATCTTCAGAGCCACCATCTTGGATTTACATTTTGACCTCACTATCGGCTTTAGCACCCTCGAAAACTATGAAAACGACACCAAAGACAAAAAATTTGAAAATTTTCTAAGCCGCCATCTTGGATTTTCATTTTGACCAAATTCACACTTTCTCTCTCTTGCCAGCCTGTTACTTGTTCATACAATGTTCGTGTTTGATCTCTTTGGTAATTGGAACTTTTACTAACAATATCCATATTCCAAATTCAAATCACTTTTAATCCCTAGGGATTAAAAAGCTATTTTAGTCCCTGTTTACGAAGAACGAATTAGCTCTTTTTGAATAGATGTGATAAAAAATATTTTTCATAATTTTATTTTACCACTTTGTCAGCATGATTAATATGTATACCCATGCCAAATTACAACTTTCTAGTACTAACAGTCTTGGAGCTAGACCGCGGACAGACAGACAGACGGACATGACGAAACTATAAGGGTTCCTTGTTTACTACGGAACCCTAAAAAAACTTGAAAATTTACGTTTTTCTAGCTGACTGTAACATTTTCTAAAATATGTGAAAGAATTTAGAAATTACTCAAAAAGCATCTTAGAACGTTTTCCTGTAGGTACAACAGTTAATGTACCGTTTACAGCCCCGTCTCAAAAAAACAACCCTTATTTAAAATACCTGTACAATATACAACATCTTTAATATATAATATCTTTTCTCCTGGTGACAACCTTAAAACGGTCAATATTTGCAAGCGAAAAGCGAGAGACAATTCAAATTATGCAAATGTCGATTCAATTGTGATGAGATGATTACACAGCTGTGCATATGACGTCACCGTTTAACACTAATGTCCAAATGCATATAACAAACAACATATTATGCATAAAGCCGGCCAAATTCACATGAACATCAAATCAATTACATTTGCATACACACTTACATTCGCTTAGTATTTGTTTGGCCATACTGTTAATTTATGTCTATTTGCTAAAATAATAGGCCTGGCCTAAAACAGGACTATTATTTTCATTTCCATACAAAGCTAGAGGAGACGAGTGAACAGTGAATAATCAGTAAAACGTTTTGGTGTTTGTTTTTAGGGTTCCGTACCTCAAAAGGAAAAAAAAGGAACCCTTATAGGATCACTCGTGTGTCTGTCTGTCCGTCTGTCACAGCCAATTTGCTCCGAATCTAATGAACTGATTAAGTTGAAATTTGGTACACTTATGTATTTCTGTGACGCAAATACGGACATGTAACCTAAATAAATGGATTTTGAGTAGGTATGAGGGACTTTTGGGGGAAAATAAGAAAAAAAAAATGTAAATTGCACCGTGTGACATATCTAATGAAAGGGCTTGTTGCGAGAATCTCAGTTTTTTTTTACTAAATATATATATATAATAAATGCAAAGATATTTAAGAAAGTAGATGGAAATTTACCATTACTCCTCCTTATCTCCCAAACTACTGGGCCTAAAATTTTGAAAAAATACAGAGAATGGTTCCATACTCATAGATTACAGGAAAACCATAAAAAGTCAATGGTCTTAAAATAACATGGTAAATCTCTCAATAATGTGTGTTTGCAGATGGAATGTATGGGAGAACATGTTTTTTAACTACAATGTTAAGTTTGTTCTTGGGATAAATTCATCCCAACTACGGGACCCTTCATTGTGCGTGGTCCGACACGCACTTGGCCGGTGTTTTTTGGTATTGGAAACGGGGTAAAGACAGCGATAAATTAAATTGTGTCGTAAATTTTTGAGCCATGAAAGCTGCTTGAGCTATTATGGATTACCAACCTAAAAAAATCAATATCCTATCCTACTTTCCTATCCTACTATCCTATCCTACTATCCTATCCTACTATCCTATCCTACTATCATATCCTACTATCCTATCCTACTATCCTATCCTGCTATCCTATCCTACTATCCTATCCTACTATCCTATCCTACTATCCTATCCTACTATCCTATCTTACTATCCTATCCTACTATCCTATCCTACTATCCTATCCTACTATCCTATCCTACTATCCTATCCTACTATCCTATCCTACCATCCTATCCTACTAATGCTATAAGTTGCAATAAAGGGGTTTACGGGGGCGAAAAATCGATCTAGCTAGGTCTCATATCTGGGAAAATTAATTTCCTCTATTTTCACAGCCTCGGGAATGTGATACAACGTTGGAATACCTGGACGATATGTTTATCTATTTTCCCCCGACCAGAGCTCGGTCGACCAGGTATGTTAAAATGTTATAATAACATTATAAATGCGAAAGTTTGTGAGGATGGATGAATGCTTGTTACTCTTTCACGTAAAATTTACTGAACGGACTTGGATGAAATCTGGCACACAGATAGTTTATGACCTGGATTAAGATACGTATATAGAATATGTATAACTTTTTATCCCGATATTCCCACGGGATCGAGAATTGCGGGTGCAATTTTGTGATCGCGTTGTTCTTCTAAACTACGGAACGGATTTTAATGCAGTTTTCGCCATCATTTAGAGAATTGATTCCGGAAAGTTTATTTATTTATTGAATACTTCAAGCATAGAAATTTACAGAGGCGGACCTAATGCCATAAGCGTTTTCTACCAGTCAACCTATGGGTGATGCAGAGAAAAACAGTGGTAGGTACGGTTAAAAAAAATAAATGCGTTCATTGCATTATTAAACTTAAATAATTATTATAAAGGAATTTCGATATTTTGTCAGATCGTAAAAAACCGAGTGAAGCAAGGACAGGTCGATAGTGCTATAATAAAATGAGAACGCGACAATCCTGACAGTCTGAAGGTCTCTCGTATTTAAAAACGTTTAAACTTTAGTCAAAATCCCCTCTCAGCGACAATCAGTAGTCAAAGATGTAGGTAATTTACGGGTATTATTGACTGATTGGGATTGAAATTAGAATAATTGACCGAGCGAGCGTAGTGAGCGAAGCGTCTCTGGATCAGGTCTGGCAAAATATGCTTTCGTGTGTCAGTTTGTACGTACTCGTCTACAGGTCGTATTTTACAGCCGATCTCGACGAAATTTGTTGTACAGGTTTGACGATTTTTTTGCAATTTTGAGTCGTCGGGGAATTTTGATTGGAGGGCTACTTCCTCCAAAATGGAGCAAAAAAGGGGGCTACTGGATATCTCCGCTTTATGAGATCCGATTTCAATGGTTCTTTTTTTATTTGAAAGGTAGATACGGTCTCAAAAAAAATTGGTGAAAATCTGATGAGGATCTTCGGTATGATGAGCAGAATAGCTTCCTAAACCTATTTGTTAATTTTTCTAGCTGGCCTACATATTTTTACTCATAATTTTTCTGATTTTTAGGGTACTGTAGTCAACAAAGAAACGATATAGTTTCGCCATGTTCGTCTGACTGTCTGTCTGTGTATCCGCGGCTTAGCTCAGAGAATCTTAGTAATAGAAAGCTTTAATTTGGCGTGTGTACCTGTACATTAAACACGCCGGCCGACAAAGTGGTAAAATAAAATCATGAAATATACATATTTGTTTTTAGGGTACCTCCCCTTCCTACACGTAAGGTGGGGATGATTTCCTATGTTATGGAGTGTTGTGTGGGTGTGTGTTAACTATTTTTGACTCAGGAATCCGTTTGAGAAATATTAAGCTTTAAAGTGTTCATTTTTGTTAAGAGTCAAGTGTTGTCCCCCCTGCCAACTGAATGGTTGTTTTTGGATGTGTGAAAAAAAATTAAAAGGAGAAGAAAGAATTTATAAGGAAAACTATCACAATTAAGTATGCTTTACAAGTTAACGAGTAATAATCGGCCAACTTACATTTGCAGTTGGAATGCATGAACATGTTTTTCAACTTCAATGTTAAAGTTTGTTCTTGGGATAAATTGATCCCAACTACGGAACCCTTAATTGTGCGTGGCCCACACGCTTGGCCGGTTTTTAAATTTGTATTTGACGTATTGAACGATATCATGTTTTTTTGACAGGAAAAAAAAATAGGTCATCGCCGTCAAATCATAGAAGTGCGTTGGTAGTATAAAATAATTTTGAACGCTAAAACTACAAGCTACTCGTATGTTCATGTTTTCTTCCTGCAGGTCTACTCCCTAAACACGAAATTCGAAGATTCGGCCGAAATTACGTGCGGATTAGTTTGGGGCCCGATTTATAAGAATAAATGACAACACGATTAACAGTCTGTTGTCCTTACACCCAATGTGTCGTTGCTTTGCCCGTTCAAAAAAGTTAATTATTCGGGTGTACTCGCTGGTTGAGGGCAAGAAAGGCCGATCGCGGCGCACCCACAACATACACCGTACCACTCCTGCAAGCGAGGATTGTTAAGCTGCAGTGCTCACCATCCTCATGCATATTTCCCGGTTGGACCCACAGACATCGAGAGAAAAGGAGCCAAGGTCTAATCAGTGCCAAAGGAAGAGCGTAGCAGTCGAGTAAGACTATAAATTTTAATTCCGACATCCTCCAGGTTCCCGCGCTGCAAAAAGCCTCAACCCAGAATGTTGGCCTTTTAGAGAATTCTGAAAATTATTTTCAGTATTCTTTAAAACGTTTTACAATAAGGTCACCAGATGGCGCTACTGTGCACCGCTAGATCGCGTTGTCGTTGTTGCTCGCTAAATGGTTAGGTCCCGTCGAAGATTTTGTGTGACTGAGTTTCGTTAGGTGTAAAGTAGCTTCAAAAGTAAAGTCTCGTGTTTAACAGATAGTAGTTGGTTAGTTTTGGGTTAGTGTATTTCTGTTTTATTATTGTCTTGCCACCACATGCTTTTTAGTAACCTACAGCTGCAGTCGGGTTTTTTTTAAGTTAGTAGTTTAGTTTAGTAGTTTAAAACGGGATATTTTGTAAAAAAACAAAATACATGGTAAATATCCCGTTTTAAATAACTTTAGTGGTATATTAATTGTTGTAAAAAAAGTTGTGCTCGCGAGGTCTACTGTTTACAGAACTACTAGTATGAACGTTCTTAAAAATACGAAAATTGCCGCTCTGCTGTTTTCAATGATTTAAACATGACTTTCATAATAAATTAATTAAATCCGAAAAAAATATATTTAACATCGCTCATCTGATTAGATACATACGATAAAACCTATGGCAAATAATTAAAAAAAAATGAACATTTGAATTCAGAACAAACCGTAACCAATGGAGTACAACAAAATACATTAATAACACCACATTGATTACTTACTTTTACTGAGGCAAAGTTTCCCTTATCTCGGCTCGTATAGGAAAAACAACATCAAAACAAAATAAATTATATTATAGCCACACTTTTACGAAGTATTTTGTACTTATTTTTCCTTTACTTTTTATGCTTATTTGCCTTTGCTTGATGGACTGTGCAAAGAGATATAGAGGATACAGTCTATGGCCGTTAATACTGTTTTATATTTCGAATAGCTGTTTGAATTTTATTTTTTTCCGGTATTTTTCTTACTACTTACTGGGTTTATGTTAGTTCAATATGATCTGACTGAGGTTGTAAGTAAATATAAAAGTTAAAATAGGTAGGTTATTTTACTTATAAATATGTATTAGGTAGGTACTCCAAACTGAGTGTTAATTTGGTAAAATATTATTAAAATAGTGATAGTACAAATGTGTAACAAAATCTAAAATGATTGATAATTGCCGTCGACACATCGTCAAAATGGTGGCAAAATACGTTTCTAGGAAAACCAGGTAGTTATTGTTTAATTAAAATTACTGTTGGTCTTCTGCGAATATTACCGCACGAGTACACTTTTGATATGATAGTGAGAATGATAAAGTTTTTACTGCGAACGATGTAAATAATTAATTAAGTAAGTACTCGTAGGTAGGTATGTAGGTACAGTCTGACTATTTTCTTAATTTCCCTTGGTAATTTCCATGTCTATCAATTATTAGATTTATCGTGTATAATAATTTGAATTACATTGCTAAGTATTTTCTTGTTGTTTTGTTTTGATTTCAGTGTGAATTATATAGAGCTGTAAAACTATTTTGGTGCTTGCGAATTTAGCAGCTTTCCTCCCATTTAAAAAATAATTAAATTGAGTTAAAAGACTATTAACAACTCTATATACTTCCAAGTCGATTGAGAGTGTTGGGTCTGCACCAAGTGCAAAGGGCAACTGATATAAATCCGACGACTGACGAAACACGAAGTTTGCCGAGGGACATTAAGAAAATACAAGTAGTTATACGGGTACCTATGTGAGAATTTTATTATGGGCACCCAAAATGATTTCAACGAATCTTTCTTCTATCTGTCTCTACCTTAACAGCTTAATAACTAACTAAAAGAAGCATTGAAAAGTTATTATCAGTAAAACTCAATAACTTTAATTCAATAGAAGGCTACAATTTTTTTTTTTGGACTCAATAAAAGTTCCAAGTTAACGTTAAGCAGATGTTACACCCAAGGGCAAAGTTGAAACTTCTTATGTAGGAGTAGATATAATGTGAATTAAATAGGATGTGTCACCCACGAGCACAGTTGAAAAGTCATATGTGGAAGTGGATATACTTAATATCAATAAAATAGTATGTGTCATCCACGGGCGCGGTTGACGTTTTATGTGGAAGTGGATATAATGTGAATAAAATGGGACGTGTCACCCACGGGCAAAGTTGAAAAGTCTTATGTGAAAGTGGATATCCTTTATATCAATAAAATAGAATGTATCACCCACGGGAAAAGTTGAACAGTCTTATGTGGATGTAGATATAATGTGAATACAATAGGATGTATCACCCACGGGCAAAGTTGAAAAGTTTTATGTGGCAGTGGATATAATGTGAATAAAATAGGATGTGTCACCCGCGGGCAAAGTTGAACAGTCTTATGTGGATGTAGATATAATGTGAATACAATAGGATGTATCACCCACGGGCAAAGTTGAAAAGTTTTATGTGGCAGTGGATATAATGTGAATAAAATAGGATGTGTCACCCACGGGCAAAGTTGAAAAGTCTTATGTGGAAGTGGATATCCTTTATGTCAATAAAATAGAATGTATCACCCACGGGCAAAGTTGAAAAGTTTTATGTGGCAGTGGATATAATGTGAATAAAATAGGATGTGTCACCCACGGGCAAAGTTGAAAAGTTTTATGTGGAAGTGGATATAATGTGAATAAAATAGGATGTGTCACCCACGGGCAAAGTTGAAACGGCTTGTGTGGAAGTGGATTATATGTGAATAAAATAGGATGTGTCATCCACGGGCAAAGTTGAAAAGTCTCATGTGGGAGTAAAAGATGAAACTCCTTATGTAGGAAATACAAAATAAAATGCATAGTGGCAGTATCTACTCCACTTGGTATACTGTACCAAAAGGAACCCTACTCCTAAGTTAAGTCTAGCAGGCGCACTCATACGTAATCCTTCGTTAATTGTAAAAGTTGCTAGTACTTATCTCTATGCAGCTAATTCTGTGTGCACCAGAAATTGCGGCTTAATACAGATGCAATCATGAATACCACAAATTAGCATATTCAACCAATTCCTCTCCTAATTTAGGTACCACTTAGAGATAATAGAGTGATAACAAGAAACGATTAGATTTGTGGAATTTGCAATGGTTTCGATGGAATCGGTAAAGTCAAGATTCGGAAGGTTCTTACGTTATATAATATAATCATTTAATTCAGAAAACATCCATACATATTTCATAAACAACTAATTCACATCAAAATAAAAACAAACAAAACAACATACACAAAATAAATACAGTTAAGGACATAGTTAAATACATTAAGACCGGGAGGAACTGTCCACTGCTCACAGTGCAGTATGCAAACGTATCCAGTGGCGCAGCAGTGGAGATTATAGAACCAGATTAATTAAAATGGTTGGGTAATCGTGTCACATGATCTATATTCCGAGTGGATTAAAATAATGTAGAATTACTGAAATTGAGCTGAATGGTGCTAATCCATGCGTCATGTTCGTGAACGGGCGCCGTCAGTTGGGACTGGTCATCTTTTAGCTGCCAGGGCTTATTTTTATTTTATTTTAATTTTTTGAATTGTTCTTTGTTTTATCTTTTTATTACGGACGCTTCTAACGTGCACGTCTTTCTACATTGTTCTCACTTGTATAATTTCAACATGAATGATGTAACCAATATTTTGTAACAATTTTTTATTTAAAAGAGTGTCCGTGGAGTTTCTTGCCCGTTCTTCTCCATAGGTACCTACTACGCTTTGGAATGAGCAACTAGCTTCATACCTATTTCTGACTGACCGATTCCTTGACAATTCAAAAGTGCCTGTAAATGGTTTAATTGAAATAAATGCTTTGAGTTTGAGTTTTGAGTTTGATTGTTCTTTTAGTCAGGTATTTTTGGATCCTATGATTAGAAAAGGAAAAGAAAAGAAAGGAAAGGTGGTTGAGACAGACTGGATAAGGAAAACGGAAGACAAGGTGTTGTGGCGCAGCCTAGTAGAGGCTTATGCCCAGCAGTGGACTTCAATAGGCTGATTGATTGACCTATGATTATAATATTGGTCGTCTCATAAACTATATTTAGGGCGCAACTAGCCGATACTTTTTCCATACAAATTTCGGGGGGGTTTTACTCCACTGTTACACATTGTAAATCCAAAGTAAAACATGAAATCGTTTTGTCTTATTATTAATTTTGTCTGTACAGAAGCAGAATAGTAAAAAAAAGCAATTAAAAAGTTATGAGCCAACAAAGATTCGTTTTTCCTGCTAATTTTAACGCAACTTTGGGAGTAAATAAGTAATAAAAGAAGTATAAAGCTCGTTCCGACAAAGCTCAATTGTCGAAGGTTATAATAAACTTTATTCGTAATTGATTTATGCAGTAGTTTTTTCATAAAACTCCACCTCCACCAAAGGACTTTTCGTAATTTTTTACGCGCTCGTTTTACTAAAATCGTTCTGAACATGTTTCAGTTTTTGTGTGCGTGCGAACTAGAGTTTGTGCATGTAGACCAGCGTCTAACTGCTCATCACTGATACTATCTCTGTCGGACACGATGCCAGGTGAGATAGCGTGCTTTTTGACCAAGCCCACCAATGAGTTCGAGCCCGCGACTAGTTCAACCTTAAATAGAGAGTCAATTAACTCAGCCTATGGCAGTCCACTGCAATACATAGGCCTTTCCCAGGCTGCGACACCCTGCCGCCTTCCGCCTCCAGTCTGTCCCAGCCAGCTTTTTAAGGTCGCCGGTCTATCTAGCTGGGGGGCGCTCCACAATACGCTTGTGTCGACAAACATGGCTAGCCCATTGACACTTCAGCTTACTTAATCTACAAGCTATATTGGTAACTCCGGTTCTTTTCCGGATAACTTAACTTAACTTTTCTAAGAAGTAGAAATAGAGTGTAAACAATCTTAAATGTAAATTCAATAAAAACAATTAAAGAATATTCCCTTTTAAGAAGATTCTCTTTTACGGGAAGGTAAGGAAAAAAATATTTAAGTATCTATCAGATCTCATATGCCTAAATAAATTACCCAAAACTTTACCATTCTTATTCCAGACGTACATATAGACAAATAAGATGAAGACATTTCGCCCTATGTATGTCAGGTGCCCCCAACTTTCGAGGGTCAAATCTTTTTTCTCGTACCCGACTTTTTCTTGGAAACCCTTGATGAAGTTTGGCGAAATTCCCTTTGTAACCTATAAAATAGCCAGGTTCTTTTTGTTGGCTCGAGTAGATCTGGAGACTTTAAGTAATTACATGGGTTACTTACCTAATTGTGATTGGATTGAAAGTAAAAGTATTATACCTTTTGTTTGGTAGATGTATTGGGTGAGTTCGGCTTGTAAAAGGGATTTTGGGGCTATATAGATTTGGTTAGTATGTATATAAAAAGCGTAGCACATAATAAAAGTTTCACTTAATACCTGTAGATGTATATGTAATTTATACTTATATATGTTTGCTTTTGTGGCTGGTTGATGGCAATAGGCTCGCTCCCCTATTACATGGAACTCAAGCATAACTGATGAAATGTTGGTGTACTATAGATAAATCTCTGAAATGTGGGTTTACTATAGATACACCTCTGAAATGTGGGTGTACTATAGATACACCTGAAATGTGGGTGTACTATAGATTCATCTCTGAAATGTGGGTGTAAAATAGATACATTTTCGGAAATGTGGGTGTACTATAGATACACCTCAAAAGTGTGGGTGTACAATAGAAACACCTCTGAAGTGTGGGTGTACTATAGATACACCTCTGTAATGTGGGTGTACTATAGATACACCTCTGAACTGTGGGTGTACTATAGATACACCTCTGCTCAACAGGCGTAATGTTATGCTGTGTTTGGATTTGGCGTACGGAGTCTTCACCAGATTTGAAAATGAGTTGTTATCAATATTTCTTATCAATAACATTAATTTAAATGATCTAGTTCAGAGTTGACTTGATTAAAGAGAATTTGATTAAAAATGTTCTGATCGACTTTCTATTGAATTCTATCAATACTTTCGTTACAATAAATCATTCTGTTTACTGGAACGCGTACCGTTCCAGTTATCCCCAATTTATGTATTTGGAATCAACTTGATATTTGAACTAACATATTTATTTGATCCGAAATGTTATTAATAATTCGTGAAATCTATATATATAATAACGAAGATAAGGGAACGAAGACGGACTCTTTATTTATTATAAATTACGTATCAATGTTCTATGCAAGTATTTTTACTTTAAAGGTTTAGGAAGTATTTTTTTAAATTGTTTCACTTCTGTCAGCACTCCCAGAGTGCCACTGTTTTTTTCCGTTTGTCTATTTTTCTAAAAGAAAGAAAGAAAAGAAAGAAAACTCGTTTATTTGCGGTAAACATGACGCAAAGAAAGATAAAAAAAACACGTAAATAACAAATTGGGGGAAAATATGCGTCACATCCACGCAAAACGGCCATCGCTCAACATAATGCTGCGACCCCATGCGAGACAGAGCCCCAGCGCAGCCCAGCATATCTGGTTATATGTTGGATGTGGATGAAATTTGGCACAATGATGAGATAGTTTATAATCTGGATTAACACATAATGGAACTTTTAATCCCAGTAGTACGTTCCCGTGGGATATATTCGGATATTCACGCAGACGAAGCTGCGGGCAAAAGCTAGTTATTACTAAAGAAACAGCTATATTATTATTTATCTGATTAGATTTCCAAGTATTGGTGAATTTTCATGAACAAACACGTGAATCCATGAGCTGTTGATAGGTAAGTGAAGATAGAATTGCGCGAGGAGAATTGTTACGTATTTGATCAAATGTTTGCCAATGATAGTCGTAGTCCCATGTGTTAGGGAGAGGGAGAGACTTGTATCAAATAATTATCGTTGACAAAATGTTTTTTTTTTGGAGATTCTAACCTATCGACAAAAACAATGTTTTATTTATAACTGCCAACGTTGTTTTAAGTACGGCTATCAGCTATGTAGGTTACGCAGCTGATAGTTGTGAATGTGGTTTCTATTAAATTTAATTTTAAAACACAGTTTTTTTATTAAATAAATTATAAAATTTAAACGTTCGCCCAAATGAAAGTCATTGGGTAAATGTAAATTTGTAGTAGGGAGCGACGGTTATTCGATGTGAATTTATCTACCACTAGCAGAGTCCCACGGTTTCACCCGCATAAATCTTAATTTCATAAGAATATCGGGATAAAAAGTATACTATGTCCTAATATAGGTCTTGGTCTACCCATGTGCCAAATTTCATCCAAATTTGTTCAGCCGTTTTAGCGTGAAAGCGTAACAAACAAACAAACTCACTTTCGCATAATAGGTATTAATTAGGATTTATAATGTAGTTCACTCGCCGAAATGAGCAAGATAGTACCTACTGGCTATTCTTATAAAATATGGCTTTTAATCTCTTATTACATGTTAATTTGAATCCATTTTCTACTGATGGCGTAGTTTTCTGAACCTGAAGAGTTAAATAAGAGTATAAAAATAAGTAAGTAGGTATTATGGTCTCTTATTCTCAGAAGAGATATTTTAATTACTGAATTCGTTCAGATGTGAACTCAGTCATTAAACAGCACAAACAGTAATTATGTATTTACCAACGAACATTATTCATTTTTATTATACAGTGTGAGTCTTTATAATGTGCACATATCGAAATGAGGGAATTTATGCTTAATTTTATTGAAGGATTTTTTTTTTTAATTAAACCCTGTTACTTTTAAACTAAATGATCTATCATGATGAAACAAACTCCATAATGATTGGAAGTAATTAACCGTCCTCATAAAATTAACATTGTGGAAAAAAAATTACCCTCAATTGAAAATAAGCATGTTTTTTTTTGTAAAAAATGTAGTAGCTGTTTTTTTTCATAAATTTTTACAATATAATTACACTTAACATAACATCACGCCTTGTTTCCCCGAAGGGTTGGGCAGAGGTGTACCTACCTGTAGTAGCTACACCCATATTTCGCCAGTTATGTTTAAGTCCCATAAAATAGGGGGCGAGCCTAGTGCCATCAACCGGGCACAAATCCAGACTCCGGGCTGCTATTGAGAAATTCCAGATAGAAAATAATAATAAAAACAACAACAACAATACAATAACACAACACAATAAATATAATTTTTTAATAATTATTATTTTATTTACAATGTAATTTTACAATAAGACCAAAGAGAACAAAAAAATAAACAAAAAAATATATTTTGTCGTCGATAAAATTAAGCATAGATTTGCTCATTTCGATATGTGCGCATTATAAAGACTCACACTGTATAGATAAAATGCACGAATACAAAGTAATGAATCCGACGCAAACAGATGTATCTGGAAAATTTAATTAATTTCGTTTGTTTTAATTAACACCACGGGATTAGCGCGTTACGGGCACGATTAATGAAATGAACGTAATCTTATTATGACGGCATGTTAGCATTAAATATGAGTAAATACGGCTCTTAACATAATTAAAGTATCGTAGTATCGCATTTCGTGCGCGAGTGCTCGGATTACGCAGCATGCAATTTTTTTACGGCCGCGGTGTCGAATTATGTGAGGTGAGAAGGCAGGTTCTAGTTTATATTTCCACATGAAATAAGCTGTAAATGTTCCCAGTTTATGTGGTTTTAACACGATTCTACGAAAATTCGTAACATATTTTCAAATAAACATAAATTAATGCAGTTTAATTTCCCTAGTCTGTCATAAAACGAGAATATTATTTCAATAAATGCATTCAATTTATCCACCTAGATATTTAGTAAACAAATAGCCTTCATTTATATCAAAAGATTGATTAATCACGCATAATACCATAGCATTCATTTCCTAAATTATTATTTGTTCTAGGACTGAGCGGACATGATTTGACAGTTATTATTAAGGCGCGCAAAATGGCGGCTATACGTCACAGCTGGACATGTTTCATTCCGACAGCCGTCTATCACAAGTATGGGAAGGGTGAGTGGCAATCAAATTGTATTCACATTCAGGTACTCAATTGTTCTCTTTTGTGCTTATTCGCTAGACCGTTTAGGGCGCGTCAGATTGAATGGTCTAGCTTGCTGATTTTCCTTTGCAAGTGATGCGGTTTCGTGTGTGATGCGGCTGGCATATCTCATTTTATAAAGTAACCATGAATGTTATGATTAATCTGGAAATGGTATGAAATGAGCTCAATCAATCTGCCTAGCCTTTTCCCAACTATGTTGGGGTCGGCTTCCAGTCTAACTAGAGCAGCCATTGCCTATCTGAGTAATACGATATCCCATGGGAAGTCTGGTTGTAAGACTTTCGGGCTTCTGATGACCCGTAATGACTGTCAAAGATCCACGAATGATAGCCGGGACCAACGACTTAACGTGCTTTCCGAGGCACGGAGGAGTCTCGGTATTTAAAGATGGTCACGCATTCTCGAACCAACCACTTCAAACTTAGCTTTACCTGATGGATCAACCCGTGCGGCTGTTATTACTTAGCCACGAGCTACACATGCTAACAGTCATTTTCTACACGACCATTGCAGTCTCTGAAAAGAAAACCTGAAAAGCATTCGAAAAAATTCATACAAACTTTCAAAGTCTCAAACTCCCTTCTCCAATTTGTAGCACAATCTCACCAAACCCACAACCAGACATATTACAAATGTGTCCAAAATAATACCAAAGTACATTGCTCTCATTCCGCACTGAGAGACTGCAAGTGTGCGCTTCGTGTTCAATTTGATCGAAACTCTGGCGCAAGCCAAGAACTCTGTAAGTGGTAAAACGCCGGTCACGCACTAAACTTGGAAGCAACTGCTAAGACTTCTATCTTTGTGCACTGATCGCTGCCGAGTTTTCCAGCTATATGTATGTGTGTACTGTACGTGTGTTGTATTTGAAAGTTCTGGTTCATTTGCATTGCAGACAGTGTGATTATATTGAATTCGTGAATTTTCACAATATCGTGCTATGTACTAAGTTATAATGAAGTATTAGCTTTTTAAATTATCTTTCGGAATATTGATGCTTAGCAATTGGCTTGAACGATATTAAAAGGTACTTCATCAGCGATATTACAGTGTTGTTTCTGCGGTCAGTATCAACAAATGTCCAAGATCCTTCGCATAATACGGGAGTGATATTACCCACACATGACAAAACTACGTAGATAAATTGAATGTCACAGTTAATAACTTAATTCGTAAGCATTTCAACGCTGTTTTTCCGAGAATTATCTCTAACATCGGGTACAAATCCCACAAATGGCAATATGCAACAAGTCTGCAAGCATTACAATAATCCGTTTCCATCAATTAAGTCGAACAAACTGCGCTAAATAGTCTATGGAAAACAAACACCACGACAATCCTAGAGGATTTGAACAAATGGCGCGGGTATTAACCACGTCTAATCTCCATTGATCGGTGGAACTACGTATGAAGTTCTGTTTCTTTGTTCATTGGCTAATCGATGATGTCCTTTGTTCTTGAAAGCAAGTTTTTTAAATTGCATTTAAGGTTTGATTTTCTAAGTCTTTAGAGCGAGCTTACTGATTAAGATTCTAATTTCATTAACACCTACCATACGTACTCGGTCGAATGTCTGTGTTTCTTTTCATCGCAGAACCTCTCCAATCGAATTAATATAAACGAGGACACCAGAAAAATAATGTTAATTATGTGTAGAATTCTGCCTACGCCAGGCTCGCCCATCATCACTCAAGTTACGGAATTTTCGTCTATATGGAAATTAAATGAGAATGGGCCTGGCATTTAATTTCACGTTAAATTCTACAATTTAACGTGAAATCCTCCTCTCTATGGAGAAAGAGAGAGTGGGCCTTAATCCACCACGCGGGCCCAGTGCGGATTGGTAGATGTCACATGTCTTCGAATTTTTGGTTTTAGGACATGCCGGTTTCCTCACGATGTTTTCCTTCACTGTTATGAGAGCAGTGGTAATGAAATAATTTACACAAAGTAAAGCACCGTACCGTACAGGGTTACGTTACCGGAATTCCGTACCGCTTAAAACATTAATGGTTTCGAGGAAATAACAGCATTTCAGTAATTACGGCGTAAATACCTGTGACTGTTCCTTTCTATAATTAGATAGCGGGGTTAATGAAAAATTCAGACTAATTCCATCGGTAAACGGCTACCGGTAATCATGTGGGGAATTATTAACGGAGGGCTGGAGCTGCAGCGGTTGGTTAATTTATATGCCACTGCAACTGAATTGCTGGAAGAAAAGTTGAGTGGACTTATTAATGGTTTTCACCTTCTATGGGATTGTTTGAAAGCGAGGGAAATGAATTAAAAGCGATTCAATGGATAGGGATTGTTTTATTATTTACTTATTAATTGCATACATATTACATTGAAAACCGTTTTAAAGGAAGTTTCATAGATAATTATTTTACAGTTGCAAGAATACCGTCATTAAAAATAAAATTTGTAATAAACGTTTTACGACGTATCAACTGGTCAAACATTGTATCTGGTGAACGCGACATTCTAGACATTATTGCACCCCTCTCCTACCACATAAAGAACTTTGAAAACAAAGACACACGTTCTAATTATTCTCTTTTTTTTCCACCAAGCGAACCATGCGGTATCACACGACGTTGGCACACACACAACTATAAATAATCACAATTTGTTGGCTCATCGCCTGCGAACACACACGAATTAACGTATTTCATAGATACAGCGTTTCTTGTAACAGTTGACTCGTTATTTATGGGAAGAAATGCGGTTCTACGTCATGTTTTGTGTTGGTCTTTTTATTTATGGTTGTTTTTTATTTAGGGATGAGCTAAACTATGGCAAAGTAGTAATATGATGATGCTACAACATTTTTGTATCATAATAAATAACAAAATATTTTTGTCAATAATTTTATAAGCATTGCTAGGGGCTTATAGCTAAGTAATAATAGCCACACGGGTCGATCAATCAGGTTAAGCTACGCTTGCTGTGGTTGGTCCGTGGATGGGTGACCATCTTTTAATAGCAAGACCCCTCCGTGCCTCGGAAAACACGTTAAGTCGTTGGTCCCGGCTGTCATTTGTAGATCTTTGACAGTCGTTAAGGGTATTTAGAAGACCAAAAGTCTGACAACCAGTCTTATTAAGTGGTATCGTGTTACCTAGTAACTAGGTTGTGGAGGTTAGGTAGTCGCTCCATGTAAAATACTGGTATTTAACTGGTTAGACTGGAAGCTGACCCGACATAGTTGGAAAAAGGCTGGGCAGATGAGAATGATACATTTTAAAAGCATCGAACCTGGCCTTTTCTCCGTTAAGATTCATATTTGTTTGATATACCTATAGGCTGGATTTTTGCGGCGGGATTGTAGTGAACCTTATGTGGTTCATGGGACAGCGAAAGTATTAAGAACAGTCTCTTAAGACTGTTTTATTGCAACCTCAACGGTTAAATGTCCTTACTGCCCCATCTCAAAAATCCACCCTTTCTATTATTTATGGTATTTTTTTGCACTTATGACGTGTATTGTTCCAATTTTTGTCGTCATGTCATCAATGTCGTCAAAAAATCAATACGTTTATTGAATACTTTTCCAGTGTCCACTTAAAAAAGGAATTATTTTGTTTCTAAGCTAACGTTCGAGCCTACTCTCTATTCCTCATAGTTTTATTTTGACAACTAAATCCATGGTCTTTATAACATTATAAGGCCCGGACTCGACCAAAGCGGAGATGAGACGAGAGGAGAGGAGAATGTGTTTTAAACAACCGATACAATTTCGTTATTCACACATCTCGTCTCCAATCAGCTTCAGTGGAGACCGCTGAGCGGAGATGTATCATATCTGTATGGTGCAATCGAGCGGAGATGTGTGCTGTGCCTAGCCGAGGTTGAACGGAGCGGCGCGACAAAGCGGAGATGTGTGCTGTGTCTAGCAAGATGGCGACGGTATGCAGCGGAGACGAGAAGAGATGTGCGTTCATATCTCAACATCCAACACTCGCCGAACGCAGCTCAGTTCCGCTTTAGGCAGCACACATCTCCGTTCTAGCCAGCACACATTTCTGCTCCTGTCTAGCCAGTACGCATCTCCGCACAGCTTCGGTGGATACACCCTAGCTGAAAAACGTCTCTTCTCGGCTCGGATTCGGAAATCTTCGCAAATCTCCGTTTTAGTTGAGTCCGGGACTTAGGGGTCCTTTTTAAGCAGTTATTAGACTGTTTCTACATAAAAGCTAAAACAAAACTATTTCACACTCCAGAAAATAAAATATTTACCTACCCCGTATTGTATTCTCATATAAATTCTCTAATGACTAGAAACTTTTTTGGCACTGCCTACTTTTCCTCCCAGTGTTGTTTCAGGCTCAACTTGGTACACGAACCCCGTTTTAAGCTTCCATTGTTTAAATGTTTACGTGTTTAAAAGTCTAGACATTTTAATTAAGGAATTGAATTTCTTGTTTCGTTTGATTCAATAGCATAAGCATAGGCACAATCAGCCCATAACGTTCCCACTGCTGGGACACAGCCCTCCTCCCTGTGAGAGGGAGTGGGCCATAATCCACCACGTGGGTCCATTGCGGATTGGTAGAAGTCACATATCTTCGAGTTTTTGGTTCTAAGACATGCCGTTTTCCTCACGATGTTTTTCTTCACCGTTTTGAAAGCAGTTACATTATTAACACAAAGTTAAGTGTGTGTGTGTTTACTATTCTTTAACTTTGTCCAGAACAGAATAATAAGGATAAAACCTTTTATTTTAAACTACTTAATTTTCAAATTTAAATTCGCACGTTACCAAGCCAGAGAGATAAAAAATAAAACAAACGAAGTAATATTTTCAACGATATTTCGACGGAATGTATAAAATTAAAACTTTGCTCAAGATAATTATGCCTAACTTTAGTCCTATTAAGTTAATAAAATACCACTGGACGCCGTTCATAGGCTCTCGTATAATTTAAATTTAACGTTCGCTGGGGCTCAATATCTTTTGTACTATATTTTTCTGCCTGAAACAATTACATTTTATGTGAACTCCATTGTGTTGTCTGAGATATAAAGTTAATGAAAATCTCAAGAGGCTTAATAAAGGCTGGTCAACAAATTTGATAAGCTGTGAGCTCGTGATAAGGGCGTTGATAGAACATTGCTATTCAGATCACATTCTCAACGTGGTGAAGGTTTTTTATAAAATTACTTTCGTTTTGTTGTCTTTTCGGATGAGTTAGGTATTGACAGGGGCTTTGTTGTGGTGTCTATGTGTGGGGATCGACAGTTCCCTAGAGAAGGGAAAGATTAGAAGGCCAATAGCTGTCTATTTCGACTTCTTTACTTTTTGGCTTTATTTACTGTGAGTTGTCAATTGTTCTGTCGATAGAAATTATTTAATGCAATTATAATTACTATTGTGTTGGTAGAGTTCAAGGAATTTTATGCTGATATGGAGTGTAATTAGGCTAGCAAGGTCACTGAACGTAATTGTTTTAGCTTTAAGGTTTTGATAAAATAATCTATATTAATAAAATTGAAATGCTGTTCGTTAAGTTTCCCGGAAAATGTTCAAATTCGGGAAAACTGAACGACCTTTTTTCTATGAGGTTTTTGAATAAGCATGATCAGCCTATAATGTTCCCACTACTGGGGCACAGGCTTCCTCTTTCCGAGAGAGAGTGGGCTGTAATCTACCACGCGGGCCCAGTGTGGGTTGGTATATGTCACATGTCTTCGAATTTTTGGTTCTAGGACATGCCGGTTACCTCACGATGTTATTAAATAATTTACACATAGTAAAGCGCCTTCCTTTTTTTTGGTGGGGAATTATCAAATAACTTCTCCCGCTCTGGGCGGAGTGGGAGGGCGTGTCAGACTCTTACTGACTAAAACCCTCCCGTGTTCCTTCGGTTGCCCTGTTGCCGGGGGCCACGATTTCCCTATCGGTTTTCTTCGAATCCCCGGCAGGCATTGGCCCTAGCGGACCCCGTCAATTCTGCTGACATCTCTTTGAGGCGCGCGTGGAACACAACGCGCCGTCGACCCGGGCCTGGTCCTTATCGGACGGCGAGCTACCCATTGCTCACCGTCCGCAAGCCCGCGCCTACGGTGGCCGGAAATCGGCTCGCGATTCCCGCCCCGGGCGTCTCCTCCTGCGGCGGTTAGGGGCGTGAGGGCGCGAAATTTGCCTCTCCCTCACGCGTTCCGCCTCCTCCTTCGCGAGCATTACCGCTTCGCAGAAGGAGGTGACGGCCTGCCATTTCCTCTCGCTCCGTACCATGGCCTGAACCAGGGCCGGACGCGAGCGCCTTCCTGCGTTCGAACTCAAGACTAAAAATCTTAACTCGGGGCCGTTCCCACTAGGGCACCACTGCTCCCTGGAGGGATTTTTGTGTGAATTATTGAAATTAGGACAGGACAACGTCTGTCGGGTCAGCTAGTCTATACTATCTATACTAATACTAATAAACTAACACTAAATTAAAAAACTTACACTTGTCACTCAGAAAAATTTAAAAAATATAATTTCGAAGGAGGCTTTCATTTTAACTTTACGTAGATTTATTTCACGCCGCGGCAAACCCATTGAAATTTTCTGCGACAATGGCCGCAATTTTGCTACCGTGGCTTAAGATATTGGCAGCTTTTTAAAATGTAATCACCAAGCTTTAAGTTATTTCGCAAACGAAGAAGAAATCAAATTTTTGTTTTCTCCTGCTTACGCTCCGCACTTTGGTGGTATGTGGTATCTGGGAGGCCGGGGTGAAATCTGCAAAATTTCACATTAGGCATATAATGGGAAATACGCATTTGACCTTTGAGGAAATATCCACATTATTCGCACAAGTCGAAGCCATTTTAAATAGTCGCCCACTCTGTCCTATTTCTTCATCCCCAAATGACTGTCATTTTCTCACCCCAGGGCACTTCTTGCTTGGTTGGCCGCTAACCGCGTTGCCTTCAGCGCATCTCGTCGAAAGCAAGACCACCAACTTAAACCGCCACGAAAGGCTCGAACAGATCCGCCAGGATTTTTGGAAAAGATGGAAGAACGAGTATTTGGCTGAACTGCAGCGAAGATCGAAATTTCGCACTCATACTACTCCGCTACACGTTGGAGACCTGGTTCTATTTTACATGAGGAGAACCTGCCGCCACTGTGTTGGCGTACAGGGCACGTCAGTAAACTATTTCCTGGCCCTGTCGGTGTGTGTCCCGTAGCAGATGTACAAACCACCCGAGGAAGTTTCCGGAGGCCCTTCACACGACTTTGTCTTCTACCAGCTACCGAGCACCTGATGGAGAGTTAAAAGTCAGGGACTTTTAACGGCGGGGAGGATGTTTGCGCCTGATGCTATTATAATATCATGACACTACGCGCGCGAGTTATTGCTAATCATATTCTTTTGCTCTTATATTTTCTATGTTGCTTAACGTCGGTACTTCTAAAATTTTATTGAAATTGTTAGTAAAAAATTTCTACCTTCAATTTTTATTATTCACCTACCAAACTAGAAGTAGAAACTAGCTCTGCTGATTTTCGTTTAGAATAATCAAATTCTTTTGTAAAACTACCAATAAACCAGTTACCTATTGGAAAACTATTGGTTTCATTTGAGCGCCCTAAAGCTCCAAGTTTCTATAAGAAACATACTGTGTGTTTATGGCGTGCGAGACGGTGGTCCGCCGATTCTCGGTCGTGATTTTATTTCATAATTTTGGGTTAGAATTGTTGCCGATACAATATTGTGACCAATTAGACAAAAATAATTTATTTGTTACATTGCAACGCCGTTATCCATCGGTCTTTTCGGATAAATTAGGATTATTTAATAAATTTAAAGTAAAATTACATTTAAAAGGAGATGCAAAAGCAGTTTTTGTTAGGGCTCAACCGATAGCTTTCGTTTTGAAAAGTAAGGTACCTAGATAAAGAAATAGATCGTTTAGTAGGTTCAGGTGTATTAAAGCCGGTTGATCACGCGCAGTATGCGTCACCGATCGTACCCGTGTTAAAGCAAAATGGATCTATAGGTACGTACGAGTATATGCGCCGATTTTTCCACCGCTATAAACAAACAGTTAGTTATCGATCAGTATCCTTTGCCAACAGTCATCATCATCATCATCATTTCAGCCGAAAGACGTCCACTGCTGAACATAGGCCTCCCCCAAGCACCTCCACTTCGACCGATTCTGTGCTTTCCGCATCCAGCGGATTCCTGCGGCCTTCACAAGGTCATCGGTCCATCTGGTGGGAGGCCTTCCAACGCTACGTCTTCCGGTACGCGGTCGCCACTCCAGAACCTTTCGGCCCCATCGGCCATCCGTTCTACGAGCAATGTGCCCTGCCCATTGCCACTTAAGTTTCGCAATTCTTTCAATAGCTGTTTTCAAGAGTTATCACGAACCGTCTCGCGCGCAGGTTTGACGACTTCCAGCCTCCCGAACAAGCCGGATTCCGTAAAGGCTTTAGCACCGTAGACCACATACATACGCTGCGGCAGGTTATACAGAAGACCGAAGAGTTTAACCTGCCTCTCTGCTTAGCGTTTGTGGACTACGAGAAAGCCTTCGATTCGATCGAGACATGGGCCGTGCTGCAGTCTCTTCAACGGTGCCAGATCGACTATCGGTACATCGAGGTGCTAAAGTGTCTGTACGAAAACGCCACTATGTCAGTCCGACTCCAGGACCAGACCTCGAAACCTATCCTTCTGCAGAGAGGTGTGAGACAGGGAGACGTTATCTCTCCGAAACTGTTCACCGCTGCACTGGAGGATGTTTTCAAGGTTCTGGATTGGAAAGGGCTAGGCATCAACATCAATGGCGAGTATATCACTAACCTTCGGTTTGCCGATGACATAGTTATCATGGCTGAGACCATGGAGGACCTCAGTACAATGCTCGATGACCTCAGTAGAGCCTCCGAAAGAGTGGGTCTTAAAATGAATATGGACAAGACAAAGGTCATGTCAAATGCCCATGTTACACCCACTCTCATGAAGATCGGAGTCACTACGCTCGAAGTTGTGGATGAGTATGTTTACCTAGGACAAACTGTCCAGCTAGGTAGGTCCAACTTCGAGAAAGAGGTCAATCGTCGAATCCGACTCGGCTGGGCAGCGTTCGGGAAGCTACGCAATATCTTTTCGTCCCACATACCACAGTGTCTCAAGACGAAAGTCTTTGACCAGTGCGTGTTGCCAGTGATGACCTATGGTACTGAAACGTGGTCGCTCACAATGGGCCTTATCAGAAGGCTAAAAGTCACCCAAAGGGCAATGGAGAGGGCTATGCTTGGAGTTTCCCTACGTGATCGAATCAGAAATGAGGAGATCCGCAGGAGAACCAAGGTAACCGAACTTGCCAACAGTAACTGAACTTTTTTCTAGGTTGTCAGCAGTTTACCAAATTAGACCTGTCAAATGCTTACAACCAATTTATGTTAGACTAGCTGCACCCCGCGGTTTCACCCGCATAAGTCTCGATTCCGTGGGAATATCGGGATAAAAAGTATCTTATGTCCTTCTCCGGGTCATGGTCTACTCATATGCCAAATCTCATCCAAATCTGTTCAGCCGTTTTAGCATGATGCCGTGACCAAGGGAAATAGGGATTGATTTTTATATATATAGATGACGAGTCACAAGAATTAACTTGCATAAATACGCATCGGGGCATTTTTAAACAAACGCGCCTATGTATTGGTATTGCAAGCGTGCCGGCTGTTTTCCAGCGCGCGATGGAGGGTGTGCTGTCTGGCGTGCCCGGCACACTCTGTATGCTCGACGATATTTTGATAACCGGGAAAACTAGATCGGAGCACATGGATAGATCACGGAGTACCTACATCAAGTGATGCTAAAATTACAAGACGCGGATTACTTTACGAAAAGAAAAGTGTGTGTTTTTCAAAGACGAGGTCAATTACCTAGGTTACGTGATAAATAAAGATGGACTACATAAATCACCATAGAAAATAAAAGCATTAAAATTAATCAATTACAGTCATTTTTGGGGTTGGTTAATTTATTACAGGAACTTTGTTCCTAACGCGTCTTCGATTTTAAGCCCTTTTTATGAGTTGTTAAAAAAGGATAACAGGTGGTGTTGGACACGGGAACAAGATGAAGCGTTCACCACTATTAAGACATGTTTAGCGTCAGATCAAGTATTAGCACATTTTAACCCAAACGCTACTATCATCTAAACAGTAGATGTATCACCGGTAGGTCATTCTGCACTATTATCACAAACAGAATCAGATAGGTCTGAGAGACCGATCTCTTTTGCATCGAGGGCGTTTAATGCTGCTAAGAAACGTTACTCGCAGATCCAAAAGGAAGCGACCGCGATTATTTTTGGCGTTAGGCGTTTCCATCAATATTTATATGGCCGGTCGGTTCCGTTTATTCTCCGGACCGATCATAAGCCACTGTTGTCGATTTTCGGACCGTACCGTGGTGTACATGAAGTTTCAGCAAACAGACTACAGAGATACGCACTGTTTCTGAGCGGTTATCAAATCTAATATGTGCGTAGCGCTAATAACAGTGCGGATTTCTTATCTCGTGTTTGTCTGACCGAGGGGGCGGGTGCGGACAGGGATGTTCGGAGCGTCGACGCGACGATGCCCGATCTTGATCGCGCATCGTACATTAATTTTGTGGTGGAAGGTAGTCTACCAGTAACTTTAAAAATTTTACGCGTGGCGACATACATTATGTGTTGAATGGATGGCCTTCTTTTTTGTATTTTTTTTTGGTGGGAAGTTATCAAATAACTTCTCCTGCTCTGGGTGGAGCGGTAGGGCGTGTCAGACTCTTACTGACTAAAACCCACCCGAGTTCCTTCGATTGCCCTGTTGCCGGGGGCCACAATTTCCCTTTCGGCCCATATTCGCAGCCCCGGCATGCATTGGCCCTAGCGGACCCCGTCAATTCTGCTGACATCTCTTTGAGGCGCGCGTGGAACACAACGTGCCGTCGACCCGGGCTTGGTCCTTATCGGACGGCGAGCTATCCATTGCTCACCGTCCGCAAGCCCGCGTGAATGGATGGCCTAGGAAAATGCCTGGTGATGGTATGAAGCCGTATCATGCATGTAGGACGCAATTGTCGTATGAAAATGGTTGTGTTATGCGAGGACACAAAGTTGTAATTCCAGAGAAATTACAAGCAAAAATTCTAATGGAATTGCATCAATTCCATTTAGGTATTGTGATGACAAATGCGGAAGCGCGAGCGCGTGTTTGGTTTCCGGGAATAGACACTGCTTTAGAACGTTTGATAGGATCGTGTGATATTTGCTTGCAACTGCGACCATCACCGGCGCGGGCGCCGATCGCTCACTGGGAATATCCTCCAACGCCATTTTACCGGGTACATATTGATTTTCAGGGGCCTATTAATGGTAACACTTTTTTAGTGGTAGTGGATGCATATACCAAGTGGGTTGAGGTTTATAATATGAAGTGCAGTACGTTTACTTTAGCAACAATTGACAGGTTATATGATTTTATGTCAAGATTTGGTATTTTTTTTGTAGGGTGACCAACATATCACGCGGCCAGTAACGGGCAAGCAGAAAGTTATGTTAAGATAGTTAAGAGTTCAACTATCCTTAATGAGATACAATAGAATTTTAATTGTTATCGATCTCCAGGAGAGCACCGGACTGTCAAGGGTATTAAAACAAGCTTGCTTAGTGGTAATGAGCCGCGAAATTTAAATAACAATCTTTTAAAATTCTTGTTTGACTACAGGAATTCCGTTCACACAATGACTGAGTTCTCTCCTGCTGAGCTGGTCGCGCAGAATGCGTCTTGATCTATTGAAACCCGAATCGCCGTCGCCTTCGTCCACGGCTCTTGCTAATATGGTTAAACGTAAACAGTTTTTGCAAAATAAGACGGGCGGACACAACACTCAAGTTTTCGTTATTGGTGACATAGTTTATTATAAAATTCATACAGTCAATGGTAAATACAATTGGTGTAAAGGGACAACCATTAAACAAATCGACAAAGTGTTGTATTTAATTAAAGATGAAGTAATTCCAAGGACATTAAAGAAAGCATAAAATCAGATAATAATGTATAAAGGCAATGACTGCAAAGGCTAAAAAGACGTAGATGTAGACCTACAGAAGCTAAATGGTGGCATAACGACAGAGACACAGATTTTTGAACAGACGCCGCCACCAGGCACGGGTGAAGGGAGTGAAGACACGTCAATAGCTGCACATAGTTCCGACTAGACAAGAGCAGCCACACCCCCAGGTACACCCCCAGTTGTTGTTACACAGCCTACAACACCAAATGATACCGGGGAGGAGGAAGAGTCCTACCAGGAGGCTTTAGCCGAGTCTCCTGACACTGGACATTCTGGCGAAGAGCCACCGCAACAGCAGGCAAGTGAGCCAGTGCCAACACCACGGTCTATAGTCAACTACAAATTGTACTATTAGGAAGTATGTTTAGCAATAGCATATGTTAGAATAGTATTACTAAAGCTAAGGGGAGGAATGTTGAGTATGTGTGCGTGTGCCTACGCCGATGCGTATTTTTGCGAGTGGGGTATTTTTTAATCTCATTATTAAAATGATAAAGATGTTTCTAAGTTATTTTACTCTTAATATTTTCGGACACAAAAAAAAAAAAAACAAACCAACAGAATTAACTTTGTTTTTCATCGTTTTTTCGAGAAATACTATGAAACATATTTTTGCAGTTAGTAAAATTAATGCTTTGCAATATACATGCGTAAATATTCATCCCAACTATGAACCACTGTGTGTGGTCCGACATATATTTGACCAGTTTTTTAAATTTTGTTGGGAAATAACCACAAAAAAAAATGCTATTTCTATTAGGCACACAAGTTTATCAAATATAAATATAATAATATATACACTTATACAAATAAAAACTACCAAGCTCATACAATTAACAAAAAATATTGACGTGTAAAAGTGTTTGCGAAATAAATACCCAATTTATAGAATTAATTTATCATCACTATAGGTGGTCGCAAGCGCTACTGCTGAGTATGAGGTCCTGGGTTCGATTCCCAGGTCGGATAGTGTTTTGGGTTTTTCCATCTGGAATTTCTGAGTGGCAGCCCGGAGTCTAGATTTTGTGCCTGATTGATGGCAATAGGCTCGCTCCTTATTACATGGGACTTCAAAACATAACTGGCGAAATGTGGGTATACCTCTGACAATCCTTCGGGAAATACAGGCGTGATATTATGTAATTTATCATCATTCCCGAGCAAAATTTTGCTAAGCCAACTAAAAAATGTATACTGGGCATTTTGTAGCAAACTATCAGAAAATCTCCAAAATAAAATCCATAGTACAATGTCGTGCCCGAATTTTTCTGAATATTCATGAAAAATTATCGAAAAATAACTTTAAAAAGGGGGGGTCTATCTTTAAGATTTTTCATGTTTATTATTTTTTTATGTTTTGAGTAGTGTTTGCCATATTATGGCAAACACTACTCGATACATAAAAATCGGCACACGGCTCGATTTGGATTCTGTTTATTAGTTCTAAAAGCTTATGAGTTATTTTATCGGATTAACTTACATTTTTATTAAGACTTGTCAATTATGCAAAAAAAAACGGAGGTGAAAACAATTTTTTCAAAAAAAAAACAGTGTTTTTATTTCATAAAATCATTGGGGGATGTTGAAAAATAAAGTTATTTTTTGAAAAAAAATCATGAACATTCAGAAAAATGCGGGCGGGCACATGGGTGACATTGTATATCATTGTCCAATAAATTGAAAAATAATTTTGAACAGTGAGTGCATTCTTAATTAAATTCAAATATTATAGAAACAATTCGGCGCGAAATTAAATACAAGAGGTACCTACGGTCAATAGGTCTTGTCTGTTGATTCGGTTTGAATATAATGTCCGAAAATATATTAAAATTACATTAGAAAAATACCTATAAATCATTATTATAAACAATGCTTAGCTTAAAATAATTTTATTTCTATTTCCAAGTATCGATTTCTGAAAATCGTCATAATAATTAGGTACCTAATCCAGCCGAACGAAATTTCAAAAAAAATTGTTTGGTTTAATCGCTTTCGCATATCATTACAATAAAAAAAATGGTGGGCTAATTTGCACACAATTTGTATACTTAGTGGTAATGAATATGACGTGTTATTGGACATAGACACTTACTGACTAAAACCCACCCGTGTTTCTTTGGTTGCCCTGTTGCCGGGGGTCACGATGTCCCTTTCGGCCCTTATTCGCAGCCCCTGCAGGCATTGGCCCTAGCGGACCCCGTCAATTCTGCTGACTTCTCTTTGAGGCGCGCGTGGAACACAATGCGCCGTCGACCCGAGCCTGGTCCTTATCGGACGGCGAGCTACCCATTGCTCACCGTCCGCAAGCCTGCGCCTACGGTGGCCGGAAATCGGCTAGCGATTCCCGCCAGGGGCGTCTCCTCCTGCGGCGGTTAGGGGTGTGAGGGCGCGAAATTTGCCTCTCCCTCACGCGTTCCACCTCCTCCTTCGCGAGCATTACCGCTTCGCAGAAGGAGGTTTTTTTTTTTTTTTTATAATAATATTTTTTATTAACAATAATGTTGATACAACTCATCTATCCTAAACAAAAACACAAAACACACAACACTAAACATTACCATGGCCTGAACCAGGGCCGGACGCGAGAGATCACCACCACCGATCGCCTCCACAAGGACACGGCGATGCACCGCTCAAGCCGGGTAGATGTCCACCGTATGCTTCACCGTGTCTTCCGGGCGATCCACACAATGGTGACACCCGGGCGTTTCCTCCCGCCTTATCCTGAACAGGAACCTCCCGAAGCAGCCGTGTCCGGTGAGGACCTGCGTCAGGCGGAAGGGTGAGGACGCCGTGGCGCCTCTCAAGCCACTCCTCAAAGAAGGGTCTTATCACCGCAATTGTGACGTGCCCAGCGCTGGGTTGCGACAATCGCACTCTCCATGATGCCATGAGATCTCGCTGGAGTTCTGTCCGCTGTGCCGCGATTTCTTGCGGCATCGGAGTTAAGCCCCGGCGTTTTGCCTCCTTGCGCCACTCCCAGATGTGCGCGAGGACCTTTTCCTCCATATCCCATGGCAGTAATCCGGCAGGAGACCGTGCGGTATCCTCGGGCCAGCCGGATGGCCATGACCCTTTGCCTCAATGAACGCGCCCACACCGGTGCCCCTTAAAGGGCCATGGACCGCACGACCCTCGCATAGAGCCTCCGGTAGGAGACGTTTGGATCCCACGTGTTATTGGACCTGTGTTTGTATATTACGTTAAGATCGGGGCATTTTCTTGCTATATAAAATATTTGTCACATTTAAAATCTTATACAACAATCTGAACACACACGACTGGATCGAAACTTCGACTTTTGATATAAAAAACTTAATTACCACTACTTGTTAACTTGATGAAAATTTCACCTGGAAGCAGCGTATCGATGAAATACTCGTATGTATGAAAATCAATAGGTTTGTTTTTGCTTAAAGAAAGTTAAAAATGAGACATCCAGACAAACTGCTTTAATGGTGTACCACACCTATGTTTGTTCCGTCATCCGGTATGGTATAATTGTCTGGGGAAATTCTTCTGAAATTTTTAGAGTTATGTTAGCACAAAAAAAATGCATACGAGCATTTTTCAATATGGACTGGACTAATTCCTGCAGGCCAGTGTATAAATCCCACAACTTTCTCACAGTTCCTTGCATTAATTAATATTTATGAAATAGCTAAGTTTGTTAAAACAAATTATTCACTGTTTGAATTTAATAATAATACAAATAAACGCCACACAATATTTATTAAAAATGCCTGTTCCTAGGATCGAACTATTCCGACGCAGTTGCGTAGGTATATATGGCGCCATTTATTTATAATTCAATCCCAAATTTTATAACTGATCTTCCTCATAGAAAATTCTACGTAGTACAAAAAATGGCTCATTTCACATAGTTATTATTCAATAAGTGAATTTCTAAAAAAAACTTCTTGTCGGTCCTCCTATCATTAAAGGAATGCATTGTAGAATAGACTAGAATATATTAAAATCTGTGATTGTAGATATCATTTTGTCCTGTTATTTTTATGTTGTGCCAAATGTTTCTAATATATTTTTTTTTTAATTAGTTGTGTTGTGTAAATTGAAGATTTGATTTACTTTAAATAATTTCATGTCTAATCAATATTTTTAACTTTAGTTGGAGGTAATTGCTTTTAAGCCTTACTATTAATATTTGCATGCCAAAATATGGCGAAATGTGTCATCGCACAAGAATACATAAATAATAACACCTTTGTAACCGCATTTAAAGCAAATAAGTAACTTTGACTTTGACTTGAACAATGGATGAATTCGCATCACAATAATATGTATATGAGAACCAGATTTGTGTGAAAAAGACTATTAATCTATATTCTAAACACAGCGACATTCATAGCATAAATACTAGAAACAAAGATTTACTTATTGTGCCCTGGACTGGCCTGCAAAAAATTTGTAATTCATTAAGTGCCAAAGTATACGTTTTTTAAACAGGTTTTTACACAATTTTAATCATTTATTAAACAGAAACTATGTCAAAAAGGTTTCTATAAAGTTAAAGATTACTTTAGACGACAAAAAGGCTTGGGACTAATTAAGCTACTCCAATGTACCCTCCCCCCCAAGCAACGAACAAGTGTTTTAGAATCAACGACTACATGACACTATATGAGTTCATAATTGTTTAGTTTATTACTGGTCGATGTCAGAACACTATCGCTCGCACTCTCCAGACCTCCTCAAACGTCTTAGGCGCTTGGTTTCGGAAATGGAGAATCGAGGTTAACCCCGATAAGAGTCAGGCGGTTCTCTTTTTGAGACCGCGTCGTCTAAGTCGTCTAAGCCCAATCACCATGTATAGCAAGCCGATCCCTTGGGAGAAGCAAGCTAAATACTTAGTAAGTAACGTCTTGAAATTAAATTTAATTAATGACCAATTAAATTTAATGTTTCTTGCACCGAGTTCATCCTACCAGATTACATACATACATACATAAACTTACGCCTTCTTCCCATGGGGGTAGGCAGAAACTACAGAATGCCACCTGCTACGATCCTTACATACTCCTTTTGCCTCGTTTACGTTCATACATCTGGTCATACACGCACGCTGGTTGTGAGATTATTACCCCCCAGGCCAGACCACCAGACAAACTGATTATGATTTTGATTTATTTTTTGATTTTATTAATCTGGTATCAGATTAATAAAATTATAAACAACCTTAAAAATACCAACAGTGTAGGATACGATGGTTTCTCTACTAAAATAATTAAAGCAGTAAATGAGGATATATGCCATCACTTGAGTCACATTATGAACTTGTTGATAACAACTGGAATATTTCCACAAGATCTTAAACTATCAGTTATAAAATCTTTATAAAAAAGGAAAGTAAACAGATAATGGTAATTATAGGCCTATTGCACAATTAAAAATATTAAAAAATAATCTCTTCATGATGAACATAATTCAAGTGTCGAAAAAAAAAAAATTATGCTATGAATAAAGGGGCTTTCGACAACATAAAACCACAAATATGGCCATTTATGAATTCATCCAAAGTGTTATCTGCCATGTTGATAAAACAGTTCCAGTTTGTGCTATTTATTGCGATATGTCACAGGTTTTTGATTATGTAGATCATAATATACTATTCAGTAAACATGACGCATACGACATATAGAGGCAATGTTTTAGATTGAATTCGACCCTATTTAACAAATCGACAACAGATAACAGAAATAACTAGAGTGAATCCCAAAACAAAAAGAAGAAACATTCAGCTCCGTCAGGAAATATGTAACATACGGTGTTCCTCAAGGCAGTGTGGTAGGGCCGCCGTTGTTTAAAAGTAAAATAAAATAATCATCGTAATTTGGGAGCAGTTAATAGATATTTATATTGATAAGCCGTTAATGAGGTACCAGGCAACACGCAGCTCGAATAGAGTTTGTAACACTGAGTCTCGTAGAACCGTATCTGCAAGTCGTCATTACAAGCATATAAGTTCAAAAATCTACATCCAATCATACAATCCTGGTTAAAATCACAAAAATATGATGAAACAGAGAAACTCGTGGAAGTGTAAAATACTCATCACTCCTTCACACACCCTAAGAAAACCACACACAACACACATGCCACAAACACCCCTCGCACACCTCATTAATACTCACCTACACACTCATTCACCCTACACTCACCACATTAACTCAACGTCATAATACATCTCAAATCATTATGTCCTGTACTGTTTATTTTTATTTCATTTTTTGCTTTTATTACTAAATTTAAATTAACTTAATTACCTACTAAGCACTTTTTGCATGGAACATCATTCCATTCTGTATCTGGAGAGGGGCGTTGTTAGCTGCACTACAGTTTATACTTTTGCAGCTATCATAGTTTTCCTTGTTGTACTTAGTCTTGTGTTATTGTTACGAAATAAACTTTTATTATTATTTGTGTTGTGGCATTAGGTAGCAGGAACACAGGCGTTCATTGATTTCCTAAAAACTAAAATTTTCCCAAGCTATGAGAAATTTCTACTGAAGACTGCGGAGTAAGTAACTAACTGACCAACTGCTTCTCAACTGAACGTCGTCGTCTGCTCCCACGTCATCAGTCCTAAGTCTCTGTATATTTTGGCTGCTGAGACCAAAAATACAAATGTAGTATACAGGGAAGTTTTATAAAATAATACAACATCATGCCTGTCGTATTCCCCGAAGGGTTAGGCAGAGGTGTACCTATAGTGCACCCATATTTCCCGTTATGTTTAGGTCCTATGTAATAGGGGGCAAACCTATTGCCATTAACTGGGTACAAATCCAGACATCGGACTGATACTGAGAAATTCCAGATGGAAATCCCAACCGACCTCATGCTCAACAGTCGCGCTTGCGGACACTAGACCAACGAGGCAGCTTTTTTATAAAAATGTGGCTGTTATTTTAGTATATTGTGGTGTCTTACGACTTCCACGTGAACGAAGTTGCCGGCAAAAGCTAGTTAATAATAAAAAAGACGAAATTAAAACTGATTTATTTCACTGGACTTATGCAGCCTTATTGTGACCAATTATCAACTGGTTCTGTGCTTCTCCTATCCAACGAATTCCTGCGGAAGTTCATCGTTCTATCTTGTGGGAGGCCTATCAACGCTACGTCTTCCAGTACGCAGTCGCTACTCCAGAACTTTCGGCCCCATCGGCCGTCTGTTCTGCGAGCAATGTGCTCTGAGTAAGTTTACATTCTGTTTATTTATATTAAAATAGTGATGCTTATGGTAATCTGAAGTAATTGTAAATAGTTCATTTACGTTGAAATCAATCTAACTGAACTAAGCAATGTCAAACATACTTTTATCTAATTAGCATACAATAACTAGAGTTCAAGTTCAACACTGTACAATAATTTATTATTATATCAACAAAGCTCGCTTTTCACTATGAGATATAACATATATTATATCCTGAGATATATATCCCGCGATATAAATTCAATCCCGCGAATGGCCTTCACTACCCCCGATATCTTAGACGTGGCGCTCCTTAAGAACGTCAACCTAAAGTTAGAGTCAATAGAAACGGTACAAGAGCTCGACTCTGATCACCGCCCGGTAGTCATGAGACTATACCCCCGCATAGGTCTCCCTGACCCGAACGCCCCCCCTATCACTAAGAGGATCACGGACTGGAAGAAAGTAAGCACACAGCTGAAATCCAACACGTCCCCTCAGTTAGACTCTATCCCCGATCTCTTTGACTCTGTCGCCGACACCACGGCCGCGATCGACTCACTCACTGATCATGTACAAACCGTCCTGAACGATTGTTCAAGGGAAGTGTCAGCGACGGACGACCGTCGCTGGCGCTTGCCGGACGATGTGCGTGCATTACTGACTGAGAAGAACGCGGCCATACGTGCGTACGATAGCTTTCCCTGTAACGCCAACAAAGCCCATATGCGCTATTTACAGAGATCTGTAAAGAAACGTGTAGCGGAGCTGCGGGACGCGAGCTGGGGAAAGTTACTCGGCGAACTAGAGCCAAACCATCAGGCCTTCTGGGAGCTCCAGAGGAAACTCAGGGCTCCCCAATCCTCCGGCATGCCCCCTCTGACCCGTCCCGATAAAACCATCGCATTCGACGATGCCGAAAAGGCTGAATGCCTCGCAGACAGCCTCGAGGCCCAATGCACTCCCAGTTCCCTACCAGTAGACCAAGCTCACCTGTCAAAGGTCGACGCGGAAGTCGAACGTAGAGCCTCCCTCCCTCCCGTCGCTGACCCTGACTGTCCGCTGCCCCCCGTCCTCCCGGACGAGGTGCACGACATCATCAAAGGTCTTAAAGCCCGTAAAGCCCCCGGTTCAGATGGTATCACCAATAGGGTGATCCAACTATTCCCCGCCCACCTAATAATGCTTTTGACCACCATCTTCAATGGTGCCTTAAGCAACAATATCTTCCCACAGTCGTGGAAAGAAGCCACCGTCATCGGTATCCCTAAGCCCGGCAAGCCCAAAACCGAGCCTACCAGTTACCGTCCCATTAGTTTGCTCAAGGTTCTCGGAAAAATCTATGAGAGGCTTATTTATAAGCGCCTGAGAGACTTCGCCGAGACCAAGGGCCTCATCCCCAACGAACAGTTCGGCTTTCGAACTGAGCACTCTAGCGTGCATCAGGCCCACCGGATCGTAGAATTCATAAGCGCTGGTTTCCAGCACGGTTATATGACCGGTGCAGTATTCTTCGACGTAGCGAAAGCGTTCGATAAAGTCTGGCACAACGGCTTAATATACAAGCTGTACCAACTCGGTGTGCCAGATCGTCTCGTGCTCATCTTACGAGACTTTTTGTCGAACCGCGTCTTTCGCTATCGCATCGAAGGAGCGTTATCCACTCCCCGCCCCATCCGTGCAGGTGTCCCTCAGGGCTCTGTAGTGTCCCCCCTCATATTCACGCTATACACTAGCGACATCCCTAAAGGATGCCGTAGTTCGCAGTTGGGTCTGTTCGCAGACGACACTGCCATCTACTGCAAATCTAGATCCCCCGACTCTATTCGCCTCACTCTCCAACGCGCAGTCGATAGACTGGCGGCATGGTTTACAAAGTGGCGAATAGAAGTGAACCCCGATAAAAGCCAAGCGGTTCTCTTTACGAAACTGCGTAAAAGGCTTAGATACCCCCTCCCCCGACCGATCACCATGTTCGGCAAGCCGATCCCTTGGGAGAAGCGAGCCAAATATCTCGGTGTCGTTATCGATCATCATTTGACCTTCGCAGAGCACATAAAGATGGTTCGTTCGCGAGCCGCTTTCGCTCTCGGTAGACTCTTTTTCCTGGTGAATGCACGTAGCAAATTGTCACTTAGGTGCAAATTGCGCGTTTACACGGCGTGCATTCGACCGATCATGACCTATGCGGGTGCCGTCTTTGCTCATGCAAAACCCCGTCATATACATAGGCTGCAAACCGTGCAGAATAGATTCCTTCGTAGGGCGACAGGTTCGCCATGGTTCGTCAGGAACGAGGCTCTCCACCTCGACCTAAAGATTCCCACAATCCACCAATTTCTAAAACGCCTTTCAAAGCGTTTCTTTGAGTCCGCGGCCAAACATCGCAACCCTCTGGTTGTCGAGGCCGCCAGTTATGTCCCGAGTAGAATAAGTAAAGTTCGCCGCCCAAGGCATATCCTAGTAGACCCCGATGACCCCATAACCCTCCTCCAGGAGAGCAATAGGGAAACAAGCACAGTGTACAAACACAGACGCCTCCCGTCATTCCGACCTCGCCGCCGAGGTCCTTTGCGTTCCCGACCGCCGCGCCCCCGAGTAAATGATACTCCCCCCCGACCCTTGCTCGAAAACGAGGTGCCAGCAGTTGTTGCAGCTGTGCACGTAGCTTTAAATTCCCCGTATAATAATAACAATGATCAAAACCCTTTGATCCAGCCCGTCCCATCTTTTGATGTCCTCCCCCCGGATAACGCCCTAAGCCGAGGCTCGAACCCCGCAGGGGGTGCCCTTAGCGCGCGTTCATCCTAAGCTTTTTAGCTTAGTTTTATATATGTGCCCTGGCTGGAGGCTTTGAGTGTAGTAGCTTGAGGCAGCCACAGGATTGACCGGTTAAACAGCGAAGGTTTCTCAAAACCAGCTGTGAGATGCCCTACAGAAAAAAAAAAAAAAAAAAAATGGCCTTCACACTGAGATATATCTTCTAACCTAAAGTGGAGTCATTTTAATAGGTAACATTTGACAATTCATCAAAATTCAACAACGTAACCTTGTAACGGCGGGCATAAAATATTATATTTTTGCGTTTTGTTAGAACTGCACAATTGCTTAACTTTTTTCAATTACGATTACATATTTATTGTAAAAATGACCGATAAGAGTAGTTTTAACAAAACAGACGGACTTGAGGGCGTAGCGGCAGTGGCGCGGAACGGTGTGCGGGGGGACAAGAGTCAAAATATAATTTTGAAAATATTGATCGGTCGATCGAAAAAACCTTTATCTAAGTGTAAACGGTTCCATTTAAAAGTACGGTGAGCAATATTTATTTATAACTCGAGATGTCATATAAATTACATTATATATCTCACAGTGAAAAGCGAGCTTTAGGTTTGATAGATTTTGTTTAAAAGGGTTTGGATTTTGAGAGGAGTGTCAATAGTGATAGAGTATCAGGAAAGTAAATACCTAGGACATTGAGCTCTCAAAACAGTGCACCAAAACTTTTAGGATTACCTAACGAAAACGAGATGGAAGATATACAAGAAAAAATTAAACATCCCAGATATCTGACTGCAAAAAATATAGGAACAGATTACTCATACAAGCATCAAGTAGTTTGGCTCAATGCAATAGGATTTTTGATCCTGCATTTGCTTGGACTATGGGGATTGCTAGTGGCACTGACTGGAGGGATTGGATTAAAAACTTTATTTTGGAGTAAGTAAAACAATGAATTTGCTTTTCTTTATTCTTCACATCTAATTGCTAAACTCAGAATCTTTTCAGCTATGTTTGTAGTGTACATTACGGCAGAAGGTACAACTACCGGGGCCCACAGATACTATGCTCATAGAACATTCAAATCTACACCGCTCTGTAGAGCTATTCTACTAGCTTTGCAGACTATAGCTGGACAGGTAATTCAGCTTACGTTGCGCTTTATTTTATTTTTTCTATTTGAATTTGGGACTTTTATAACCGCAATGACAGTCCCATCATACCCTAAACAAACAAAAACAAAATAAACTGCTATGGATTACCTTTGGGCCATAAACCTGAACAGATTCTTCGCATCATCACCATTTGGTTGAGATATAATTTTCGGTTCAACCTCAAGGCCCCAAATACATCATTTCTATCACCCATATCGAACACAGTCCATCAATATTGTTTACCATGTTAACATATAAAATACACAAACATATTTACAACTAACTACTATATATATTATGTACAAGTATGTAAAGGAAAAAGTTAAAAATAAAGACAAGAGCTCATTGAGCGCCAAAAAATTTCGTCCGCATCGCTGTCAGCGGGAAAAGTGCCCAAAAGGCTGGCAGCATTGCCACGTTGGATGGCGATGCTGATTCTTTGGCCTAAGAATTGGCCAGCTCTCTGGTCACGTAAAGAGTCGACCAACCGCTTGGCGATGTCCCGGAATACTCCGTGAGCACTCGGACCCCATGGCCCTAGTGTTTCAACCCCAAACGGCTCAAAAATATAGCTACCAGTAAGGTTGCTATATTTGCGCCGTTTGAGGTTTTCTGCACCTGCAGCAGCCGCCCTGGCACAGCCCGCAGTGCTAGGAAGATGGGATGGCGCAAGGGTGTCGACACAGGTTGCATCCCACACCAAAGGCCTACCCAACTTCCAAGGCATTATAGTCATTCCGTCTGGCCATAATAAATGATGTAAGCCTTCCACAACTCCACACAATTATACGAGTTAATTTTTTTATCATGAAACCAAATTATTACATGGAATGTGTCCAGATATGAGTCTATGAGCAGTAACAACTAATTTTTTCTACATAAATTACTATTAATAAACCAGGGCACACGAAAAGGCTGACCCTGCATTGTTTTATACCAGATTACTTTTCCAATGAACGTTTATCAAAATACTCCTTCCAATTACTGTAACACTTATTTTTAAATTTAGGTAGAACCTCTGCATAATCTAACGTTATATTAGTTTCCTTTCCATTTTTAGCTGCATATTTTGCCAGCATGTCAGCTTTTTCATTGCCCTGTATCCCAATATGCAATGGAACCCATTACAATCTTAATTTAACACCCTTTACAATTAATAGATCGATCTTAGATAGAATAGCATAAGCTAGCAATACACCTCTTTGACCAGAGGTGCATCGAGCTAAATGTTGTAAAGAACTTTTGCTGTCTGTGCAAATAACAATATTATTATGTTGACTACTATTGCAATAACACAATGCTTCAAAGATAGCAATGAGTTCCAACGTCATAATGGACACATTCTTATCTATTTTAAAGCAATTAATTTAACAACCCATTGGCTCACTAGGTACATAGAAGGCTGCTCCACGACCTTCTACACTCTTCGACCTATCTGTAAATTCTGTAAAATTTATATTATTAATAAATAATAATTGATTAATAAAATATAAAATAAAGAACACGTAACTCTAATTATAAATGTTTCGCAACTATATCCTGAGAGGTGGAGAGCTATACTCCGAACATGAGACATTTTATGCGGAGGCTGCTCAGGTAGGAAACATGTTTTTTTGTCTGGTCGTCCTCTGCATGGAATGTTTACTATTTCAAATATATTAAATCAATACTACTAACTCTAAATTATAACTTGTTTTGTAATACTAACACAATATGGATCATTTTTGTCCGAAATAAATGAATTTTAATTTAATGAATCTAACCAGCCTACCGCAATAAGCGAAGTTGTCTGGATGGTTGCTAGAAGTTGGGCCTTATCTCCTAAAATATGTTGTAATTTTACAGAATAGTATGCTCATATGGTGCCGTGACCACCGGCTGCATCATCGCTACTCGGACACTGATGGTGACCCTTACAACTCGAACCGAGGCTTCTTCTTCTGCCATATGGGGTGGCTCATGCACAAAAAGCACCCCTACGTCATCGAGCTCAGCAAGAAGATAGACATAAGTGACTTGCGGGCGGATTGGATGGTCATGTTTCAAAAGAAGTAACTATCTACCTAATATCACAAATATTCTGCTTTCTGATTTGTTTGTCCTTCCTTGGAAAGAAAAACAAATCAGAATCTCTGCTGTTGTATTTCGTACTGATTATTCGATTTTGTTTCAGATACTACTATCCTTTATATCTCATACTTGCAATTTTTATCCCAATGTGGATACCAGTACATTTCTTCGGAGAGCACTGGTGGAACTCATTGTTTTTTTGCTACTTCTTCCGATATGTCTACACACTGAACGGGACATGGCTTGTAAATAGTGCAGCACATCTTTATGGGACTAGACCTTACGATCAGTAAGTATAGTGATTTTTATGTTCATCAGTTGCTTTACTTACGTCGTATACAATAGGCCTAAATCTATTTATTTGTACAGAAACCTGCAACCAGTGGAGTCGTGGTTCGTGTCTTTTATCACGTTCGGCGAGGGCTGGCACAACTACCACCACGCGTTCCCCTGGGACTACAAGGCCGCTGAACTGAGTGGCTTCATCAATCATTCAGCAACTTTCATTGAATTCCTTGAGAGGATCGGATTAGCATACGATTTGAAAACTGCGTCACCAAAAGTAGTAAGTTCTATAATACTCACATACACACAGTGAGGCAAATTGAAGGGGCGACAACTTAATATTGAAAAAATATTGTACAATTTACAGGTAGCGAACAGGATAATAAGGACAGGTGATGGCAGTCACTACAAACTTGGCAACGAAGAAGCGCGTGCGGCGGTGACAGCATGGGGACCGCTGCACCCACTCAACCCTACCTACAACACCACGCTCAAAGCACCAGATGCTATACTCAAACCGGAAGGCCCGCCACTGTATCATGAAAATGACGTCCTTATTAGAGATATTAAATAGAGAACAAACAATTTAGGATAAGCTATAAATCTTCGTGCTATAAAACCATAATATATAATGTCTATATACGCTTATTTTAGTCATCAGTTATATAATGGAATATCTTATCTTACATTTATAAAATTCTCGTGTCACAGTGTTAGTTGCCAATTTGCCATACTCCTCCGAAACGGCTTGATCGATTTTTATGAAATTTTATATGTATACTGGATAGGTCTGAGAATCAGTCGTAATCTATTTTTCATACCCCTAAGTGATAAGGGTGGTTCACCCCAAACATAAATAATTTACATGGCAAAACAACGTTTGCCGGGTTAGCTAGTTTTATCTATATATATGTTACGGTTAAAACCCGAAGTGCGGCTACACCTAGTTTTAGCCGGCTACAACTAGGTGCGGCCGGTAGCAGCTGGCTAAACTTGCCTAAATGGACCCTGGCACTCGCCGGACGTTGCTGCGGCACCGCTCACTTCGCTCGCTCGGCTCGTGCGGTGTGTTATGTACTCACAGTTCTAACCTAACCTAACCTACCTTTCAGCCATTTTCATTTGCTACAACTAAATTTAAGGGTAGGTAGGGTAGGGAAGGTAGGTAGGGTAGACAGGATAGGCAGGGTGTTTCAGCCTAAACATGTTCACTGCTGGTCATAGACCTTCCCTCAAGCATTACCACTTCGTTCAGTTCTGTACTTCTTACATTTAGCGGGTTCCTGCGGCCATCACAAGTTCATCGTTCCACCTTGTGGGAGACCTGCGAACGCTACGTCTTACGGTGCGCGGTCGCTACTCCAGAACATTTCGGCTCCATCGGCCATCTGTTATGTGAGCAATGTGCCCTGCTCACTGTCACTTAAGTTTGGCAATTCCTCGGACTATGTCGGTGACCTTGGTTCTCCTACAGATTTCTTCATTTTTTATTTGATCATTTCATCACGTAGGGAAACTCCAAGCATAGCCCTTTGGGTGATTTTAAGCCTTTTAATAATCTTTGTCCACAATCACTATAATTTTGTATGCATTTCATTGGAGCTAATTTTGTAATTGTAACTTACTTCATTAATCTTATTATTATTTTAACTTGACAATATTAAATGCTAGCGTGAACAGAACTGTTCAGGCAGTTACGGCAAAATGATTTTCATTAGGCTGGGTTGTAGGTAAGGTTGTAGAGTACATATTTTTTAAATCGCAATATTTTCAACGTCGTAACGGACATCTCTTCCAAAATTTCAATGTGTCATACATCATCTTCCAAAAGATTGAATTTGACGAGGTTTTATTTATAGTATTCTAAAGATAAATTAATTTAAAACAATCTGTCTAGAAAACATCATAATAGGAAAAACAATGAAAAAACTGGACGTTTTTAAAAATAAAATTTACTTTTTTGGCTCTCCTGTAAAGTCAGGGTTTGATCATTGAACATTAATTGCGTTATTACGTTGCTGAGCAGATTTTTTTTCCAACCTTTCATAGGTTTAGCAATGGATTAGCATCTGTTACAAATCGAAACAAATTGTGATTGATCGTGCATTACGCAATAAGGGTACTGGGCGTCTGACGTGCAATGAATTGCTGGGAGGTTAGAAAGTAGTGGGATGGCATAAACTATTTAATTAATTCGTTTATCACACAATTTTTTACATTTCATCAATTTTAAATTCGTCTTTTGCCAGCATTATCGAATGTTTCATAGACACATCTCAAATTTTTTTTTGAATTTTTGTGCCTCGTTAGATAGCAGATTAAATGAAGATGTCTTCCCCGTAATTATGATTGCCTTGTCCTCATTTATTACTTGTAGTTTGCACTTTTGCTACACACGCTTATCACATTATTATATCACAACCACGCGGGCGAAGCTGCGGGAAAAAGCTAGAAATATTATAAAGAGGTAAAATTTGTTTGTAAGTTTGTATGTAGGGGGTAATCTCAAGAACTACCACCAGTTGGATTTGAAAAATTATTTTTGCATTGGATAGCCCAATTCTTGAGGAAGGTTATACGCTCGCGGACGAAGTCGCGGGCAGAAGCTAGTATTTAAAATATAACAAAGTCGCTCGTCATAAGTCTCACTTGGACGCTCCACATTTTTAAGTGTGTGAAATATTTTAGTTATGTTGCCTCGGCTCGTGTAAGTAACATCTTTTCATAAAATATGAGGTAGCCTAATTTACGTAAGTACCAATTTTGGTGTAATATGTTTTCATGAAGTTTTTATTCAACAGCAGACTAATGCTGTTTCATTTTTAAGAGAAAAATTGGCTTTGTTAACTCTAGTTTGAGTTTATTACGCGTCTAGACACAAATGCTGACAGCATTGAACAAAATGGGAAAGTATTTGAATTAAATAATGTGACTACAATTTAGTTACTATCTACTTAATAATCAACTTGCTAAGTGCCTTAGCCGACGTGCGCACGGACATAAAAATCGTGGCGATTTTTTTTCGTGCACTGGATTTTCAACGCTCGGCTTAACACCGAGAGTTGAAAATCCAGTGCGCGATAAAATCCTGCCTCGATTTTACTACGACCGTGCGAACGTCGGCTTATGCTGCCATGCTGTGTCTTGACCTTTGTGACATAGGTTACTGACGTTACGTATTTAAAACTAAATGCTTTGCCGGTACCCACAACCGTCATTTACAACCTCTCGTAGAAAACTTGACAAGCTATAGCTACTTACCAAGAAAGTAGCTCAACTGGCGTACAGTACAAATATGTTCTTAATGTCCCACGGCAAACCTCGTGTTTCGTCAGTCGTCGGCTTTCTGTCAGTTGCCCTTTGTACTTGGTGCAGACCGGACGCTCTCAATCGACTTGGAAGTATAAAGAGTTGTTAATACTCTTTTAACTTAATGTAATTTATTTTAAAAATGGTAGGAAAGCTGCTAAAGTCGCAGGCACGACAGATAGGAAAATAGTTTTACAGCTCTGTATAGGTCACACGAAAATCAAAACAAAGCAACAATAAATTACTTAGTTCTGAATTCAAATTATTATACAAGATAAATCTAATAATTGATGGAACATGGAAATTAGCATTCGTTTGTATTCAGAAATGTGATGATTCCCGAGGGACATTAAGAAAATAGAAATACTGTGTCATCATCGACTTTATAGTTCAGTGGGTATTACTTACTAGGAACGAGTATAACCCACAGCAGTTCCGTCAAGTGTCAGTGTTGTAGACACTTATTTATTTATGGCGAACATCGGGTGGGCTGGCCCATCAACGACCACTAGCGACTTGAGTGGAGTGGGGTCAAGTGATGCGACGGGCGAAATTATTTTGCACCAAGTTTTTTCGTGGTGACGGTTCCAAGTAGGTCTCGTGATATTTAGAGGTTAGCTTCATGAAAAGATCGGTCGAGTTGGTAGTTTATTAAGGTTTGTTGAGGAGCAAATATACGGGCAATCCGACTAATATTCTACTTATGTGAAAGTACACACATAAATGGCTGAACAGATTTTGATGACATTTGGTATATAGACAGACTAAGTCTTATTTATATTTAAAAAAGTAGTCAAGTAAAGTCAAAACTGTACATTAAATATTTTTGAAAAAACGTAATTGCTACGAAACGAGAATGACTCTGATGCTGATAATATGGTTTTTAGAATTTTTCTCCGTTTGTCTGTTTGTCTGGATGTATGTTCAGGATTGGCGCAAAAACGGCTGAACAGATTTGGATGTAATTTGGCACAGATAATTTATAACCTGGATTAACACATTGGGTACTTTTATTCTCGGTAGTACGTTCCCGTGGGATATTTTCCGACATCCACGCGGGCGAAACCGCGGGCAAAAGCGTTAAAACATAAAATACTTTTAATTCACGTCATTCTGAATATATAGTATATGAGTTATTTTCCCTTGTGGATGAAGCAAAATCACGTGTATAAAACTAGTTCTATCGCCTTTTTTTACTGTGGATGTCGCGTGAATGCTAAGTATTCTATCGAGCAAATTGCTTGCCAAGTGCAGGACACGATGAGCAACACAACAGAGCTTAAATGGAGAAATGTAGTTTGCGTGGTAATATTAAAAACCGGCCAAGTGCGTGTCGGACCACGCACAATGATGGGTTCCGTAGTTGGGATGAATTTATCCCAAGAACAAACTTAACTTTGTAGTTGAAAAATATGTTTACCCATACGGAATGTATGAGAAAACATGTTTTTGCAACTGCAAAGTTAAGTTGGTCGATTATTACTCGTTAACTTGTAAAGCCTACTTGGCTGTTATAGTTTTCCTTTTAATTTCGTTAAATGAACTACTGCTGTGATTTTTTATACACATTCAAAACCAACCATTTAGCTGGGCAGGGGGGGGGGGACACTTAACTCTAACAAAATTTAGCACTTTAAAGCTTAATATTTCGCAAACGGATCCTTGAATCCAAAAATGGTTTTCACAAACTCACAATGTTTTTGAAGGACCTTTTCAATGATACCCCAAATAACGGGTAAAAAAAAAACATCACCACTTTACGACTAGAAGAGGTACCCTAAAAAAAATATTTTTCTAAATTTTGTTTTACCACTTTGTCGGCGTAATTAATATGTATACCTATGCCAAATTACAGCTTTCTAGTACTAAGGGTCTCGGAGCTAGACCGCGGACAGACAGACAGACAGATAGACGGACAGACAGACAGACAGACGGACATGACGAAATTATAAGGGTTCCTTGTTTATTACGGAACCCTAAAAAAGGTTGTTTTTTGCTGAGCGCGTTGGAAGGTCTTAAATCTTAGGTAGGTACACTAGTTTATTACATCAAACCTGGGTAAGTGAAAACTGGGTAAGCGAGAAAACTCTATAAATGAGAGTAACTGCC